>OY037017.1:1282102-1882102 GCA_955831195.1 Pilophorus perplexus
GTTGTACTAGATGCTCCGGCTCGCTTTGCTCGCCTACGCACCCAGCTGGGGGGCTCCGCCCCCCAGACCCCCCGTGGGCCTCGCTTCGCGAGGCCGATCGCTTAAGCAGAATTGTGGGTGAATTGCCGCTTGTGGGAGTATTGCCGCCTGTGAGTGTATATTGCCGCCTGTGGGTGAATTGCCGCCCCCCAGACCCTCCCTAGTGGGTGTATTGCCGCTTGTGGATGTATTGCCCACTGTGGTTGTATATTGCCGCCTGTGATTTGGGTGAATCATGGTATGAAAATGATTAGCCGAGCGAAGTAAGGCCCCCTTGTCAAAGTGCTAGTCTATTAGCTGAGCGAAGTAAGTCAAAGTGCTAGTGAAATCAATTTTCAAAAGTCTACTCTCTACCGCCCGAGCGAGGAACCGCCCCCCCCCCCCCCCCCTCCTTGCCATAGTGCTAGTGAAATCAAATCAAATTTGAAAACTCATAGGGAAAAAACCCATGGGGCGATATGGGGCTAAAAAGGCCGAGAAGATGATCAGCTGAGCGAAATAAGACGCCCCTCCTGTCAAAGTGCTAGTGAACTCAATTTTGAAAACTCCACCATCATAATAATAGAATAGAACTACCTATGTGGGTGGCTGAGCAAAGCGAGCTCCCTCTGGCCGATAACATGATCGGCAGAGCGAAGTAAGCCCCCCTCCCTCCCCTGTCAAAGTGCTAGTGAAATCAAATCAAAACTCACAGTAAAAAACCCGGTGGGGCGCTATGGGACTAAAATGCCTAGGGGGTAGAGTTAAGTGTCGTTTTCCAAGTATTTTTGGGGAAGACCTATGGAGCTTTCATGGGGCTATACGAAATTAGACCCCCTGTCAACGTGCTAGTGAAATCAAATTTCCACCATCAATAATAATAGAACTACCTATGTGGGTGGCCGAGCAAAGCGAGTCCCCTGGCCGTTAAAATGATCGACTGAGTGAAGTATGCCCCCCCCCCCTCCCAACCTATCATAGTGCTAGTGAAATCAAATCAAAGTTGAAAACTCACAGGAAAAATATGGGGCTAAAATGGCGAGGGGGTAGAGTTAAGTGTCGTTGGAAGGGAGGGGGTTGAAGGAGGGGAAAACGGAAAAAATCCTTGAGGGCGCTCAACCTATCTCAGAACGTAGAGCATTTTTGAATTTCTCGAGATTTTCAAGAATATTATATATATTAGTGATATAGATTATTTATAAGGGTCTTGCGTGATCGCTCGTACATAAGTAAGGACCCCCTGTCAAAGTGCTAGTGAAATCAAATTTGAAAACTCCACCATCAATAATAGGAGAACTACCTATGTCGGTGGCCGAGCAAAGCAAGACCCCTCTGGCTAATAAAATAATCGCCCGAGCGAAGCAAGACCCCCCCTGTCATTTGAAAAGTTTGAAAAAAGCCTCCCCTGGCTGGTAAATTGATCGGCCGAGCGAGAAACACCCCCTGGCAACGTGTCAAATTTGACAACTCACAGGAAAAAAAACCCTGGGGTGCCATCAATAGTTAGTTGCTCGCCTACGCACCCAGCTGAGTAACCCTAGTGGGGTGCATAGCATCGATGGACACGTTCATAACCCTGCATCAAGGTCAACTGCTCCTTCAACATCAACCCCCCTGGCTTCAACATCAAGTCCCCTGGCCGTTAAAATGATCGGCCGAGTGAAGTATGCCCCCCCTCCCACCCTGTCATAGTGCTAGTGAAATCAAATCATAGTTGAAAACTCAGGAAAAATTTTTATTTTATTTTAATTTTTATTTTATTTTAATTTTTATTTTATTTTTATTTTTATTTTTTAAATTCAATTAAATTCAATTTTTCGATAATCGATTCCGTTTAAATCGATCCTACTTTTCTCGATAATCGATTCAATTTAAATCGATTCATTTAATTTACATCCATTTCCGTCTGGGAGACCTTGCGCATAGACCTCGGGAGCGCCCCTTAAAGGCTGATGTCCCACCCGCTCAGAGTGATGAGTGAAGGCGGGGGGGTATCGGCATTTGGTAAGCCGAGCAAGAATTCACCCGACGGCTCGCCCGACCCGCGATTTAACGAAAACTGCAAAACTGAAATCGCCGTCCTGATCCGCTCATTGTCGGAATGAATTTGGTCGATATCTCCTATTAAAATTCGGATCTCTAGGTAGGCGTAGGACGAAACGCGGAAAAAATCCGTCTATTAAGGACGGAATAAATCGAAAAAATTAATTCAGCGAATTCGCGCGCGCCAAAAAATTCGCGCAACTCGCTTATCGGACGTAAAATTGGTCGAGGAATCCGAATCCGATGAAAAAAATAGGGGTTCCCATTTGAAATAAGAAAGTTGATGTCAATTGCGCGGATTTGCGCGCATTTTTGGGGGTGCTCAACCCCCCAACAAAGACTTAAACGGTCGCCCGAGACGATAGGAAAAATCGGCGTATTTTTAGGACTTACCGTTTAGTCAGAGTAGGCGATTGACATACAGACACACAGACACACAGACTGAGAATTAGTGGTATAGTAGTTAGTGGTATAGATAGACTAGATGCTCCGGCTCGCTTTGCTCGCCTACGCACCCAGCTGGGGGGCACCGCCCCCCAGACCCCCCCGTGGGCCTCGCTTCGCGAGGCCGGCGCCTCGCTCCGCGAGGCCGATCGCTTAAGCAGACATGTGGGTGAATTGCCGCTTGTGGGTGTATTGCCACCTGTGGGTGTATTGCCGCCTGTGAGTGTATATTGCCGCCTGTGGGTGAATTGCCGCCCCCCAGACCCCCCCTAGTGGGTGTATTGCCGCTTGTGGATGTATTGCCCACTGTGGTTGTATATTGCCGCCTGTGATTTGGGTGAATCATGGTACGAAAATGATTAGCCGAGCGAAGTAAGGCCCCCTTGTCAAAGTGCTAGTCTATTAGCTGAGCGAAGTAAGTCAAAGTGCTAGTGAAATCAAATCAAAACTCACAGTAAAAAACCCGGTGGGGCGCTATGGGACTAAAATGCCGAGGGGGTAGAGTTAAGTGTCGTTTTCCAAGTATTTTTGGGGACGACCTATGGAGCTTTCATGGGGCTATACGAAATTAGACCCCCTGTCAACGTGCTAGTGAAATCAAATTTCCACCATCAATAATAATAGAACTACCTATGTGGGTGGCCGAGCAAAGCGAGTCCCCTGGCCGTTAAAATGATCGGCTGAGTGAAGTATGCCCCCCCCCCCTCCCAACCTGTCATAGTGCTAGTGAAATCAAATCAAAGTTGAAAACTCACAGGAAAAATATGGGGCTAAAATGGCGAGGGGGTAGAGTTAAGTGTCGTTTTCCAAGTATTTTTGGGGAAAGGGGAAGTATTTTTGGGGAAATTAAGGCCCCCCTGTCAAGTGCTAGTGAAATCAAATTACAAAAGCCTTCCCTTGATAATAATAGAACTACTTATGTCAGTGGCCGAGCAAAGCGAGTCCCCAGGCCGTTAAAATGATCGGCCGAGTGAAGTATGCCCCCCCCCCCCCCTCCCACCCTGTCATAGTGCTAGTGAAATCAAATCAAAGTTGAAAACTCACAGGAAAAATATGGGGCTAAAATGGCGAGGGGGTAGAGTTAAGTGTCGTTTTCCAAGTATTTTTGGGGAAAGGGGAAGTATTTTTGGGGAAATTAAGGCCCCCCCCTGTCAAGTGCTAGTGAAATCAAATTACAAAAGCCTTCCCTTGATAATAATAGAACTACTTATGTCAGTGGCCGAGCAAAGCGAGTCCCCAGGCCGTTAAAATGATCGGCCGAGTGAATATCCCCCCCCCCTCCCACCCTGTCATAGTGCTAGTGAAATCAAATCAAAGTTGAAAATTCACAGGAAAAATATGGGGCTAAAATGGCGAGGAAGTAGAGTTAAGTGTCGTTTTCCAAGTATTTTCCACCCTTTGAAAAGTCCACCCTCAATAATTATTTGAAATTTAATAAAGCCCCCCACCCCCAGGAAAACACAGTAAAAGTATGGGGCTAAAATGGCGAGGGGGTAGAGTTAAGTGTCGTTTTCCAAGTATTTTTGGGGAAAGGGGAAGTATTTTTGGGGAAATTAAGGCCCCCCTGTCAAGTGCTAGTGAAATCAAATTACAAAAGCCTTCCCTTGATAATAATAGAACTACTTATGTCAGTGGCCGAGCAAAGCGAGTCCCCAGGCCGTTAAAATGATCGGCCGAGTGAAGTATCCCCCCTCCTCCCACCCTGTCATAGTGCTAGTGAAATCAAATCAAAGTTGAAAATTCACAGGAAAAATATGGGGCTAAAATGGCGAGGGAGTAGAGTTAAGTGTCGTTTTCCAAGTATTTTCCACCCTTTGAAAAGTCCACCCTCAATAATTATTTGAAATTTAATAAAGCCCCCCACCCCCAGGAAAACACAGTAAAAGTATGGGGCTAAAATGGTGAGGGGGTAGAGTTGTTGTCGTTTTCCAAGTATTTTTGGACGTAGAATCCCCTGGCGGATAAAATGATTAGCTGAGCAAAGTAAGGCCCCCCTGTCAATAATTTGGAAAAAGAATCGATTCTGATAATAATAATAAATACTAATAATAATAATATTTATTAATAATAATACTTTATTTATCGGACATCCCTCGGACGACTTTGCAGGGATGGCTGGTAGATATCGACCCCCCAAAATCCCCCCCGGAGAAGAAAAACCCCCTCAATCTGGGGGAAAAACCCTGATTTGGCAGCACTGCAAGGGGACGACTGGGAGAGATCTCGTAGACCTTGCGAGCTCCCCTGTAAGGCTGATGTCCCACCCGCTCAGAGTGATGAGTGAGGGTGGGGGGGTATCGGCTGGGAGTAAACCGAGCGGGATCCACCCGCCGGTGACGGCCACCCAGTTTTCTGACGTAAATTAAAGGAATCTCCAAAACTGAAATCGCCGTCCTGATCCGCTCATTGTCGGAACGAATTTGGTCGATATCAAGTATTAAAATTCGGATCTCTAGGTAGGCGTAGGACGAAACGCGAAAAAAATCCGTCTATTAACGGCGGAATAAGACGCAAAAATTAATTGAGCGAATTCGCGCGCGCCAAAAAATTCGCGCTATTCGCTTATCGGACGTAAAATTGGTCGAGGAATCCGAATCCGGTGAAAAAAATAGGGGTTCCCATTTGAAATAAGAAAGTTGATGTCAATTGCGCGGATTTGAGCGCATTTTAGAAAAATCTCGACCCCCCTATTGACTCTTAAACGGTCGCCCGAGACGATAGGAAAAATCGGCGTATTTTTATCGCTTACCGTTTAGTCAGAGTAGGCGATTGACATACCCAGCCAGCCAGCCACAGAGACGGCCGAGCAAAGCGAGTCCCCAGGCCGTTAAAATGATCGGCCGAGTGAAGTATCCCCCCTCCTCCCACCCTGTCATAGTGCTAGTGAAATCAAATCAAAGTTGAAAATTCACAGGAAAAATATGGGGCTAAAATGGCGAGGGAGTAGAGTTAAGTGTCGTTTTCCAAGTATTTTCCACCCTTTGAAAAGTCCACCCTCAATAATTATTTGAAATTTAATAAAGCCCCCCACCCCCAGGAAAACACAGTAAAAGTATGGGGCTAAAATGGTGAGGGGGTAGAGTTGTTGTCGTTTTCCAAGTATTTTTGGACGTAGAATCCCCTGGCGGATAAAATGATTAGCTGAGCAAAGTAAGGCCCCCCTGTCAATAATTTGGAAAAAGAATCGATTCTGATAATAATAATAAATACTAATAATAATAATATTTATTAATAATAATACTTTATTTATCGGACATCCCTCGGACGACTTTGCAGGGATGGCTGGTAGATATCGACCCCCCAAAATCCCCCCCGGAGAAGAAAAACCCCCTCAATCTGGGGGAAAAACCCTGATTTGGCAGCACTGCAAGGGGACGACTGGGAGAGATCTCGTAGACCTTGCGAGCTCCCCTGTAAGGCTGATGTCCCACCCGCTCAGAGTGATGAGTGAGGGTGGGGGGGTATCGGCTGGGAGTAAACCGAGCGGGATCCACCCGCCGGTGACGGCCACCCAGTTTTCTGACGTAAATTAAAGGAATCTCCAAAACTGAAATCGCCGTCCTGATCCGCTCATTGTCGGAACGAATTTGGTCGATATCAAGTATTAAAATTCGGATCTCTAGGTAGGCGTAGGACGAAACGCGAAAAAAATCCGTCTATTAACGGCGGAATAAGACGCAAAAATTAATTGAGCGAATTCGCGCGCGCCAAAAAATTCGCGCTATTCGCTTATCGGACGTAAAATTGGTCGAGGAATCCGAATCCGGTGAAAAAAATAGGGGTTCCCATTTGAAATAAGAAAGTTGATGTCAATTGCGCGGATTTGAGCGCATTTTAGAAAAATCTCGACCCCCCTATTGACTCTTAAACGGTCGCCCGAGACGATAGGAAAAATCGGCGTATTTTTATCGCTTACCGTTTAGTCAGAGTAGGCGATTGACATACCCAGCCAGCCAGCCACAGAGACGGTGAGGATATCGACCCCCCAAAATCCCCCCCGGAGAAGAAAAACCCCCTCAATCTGGGGGAAAAACCCTGATTTGGCAGCACTGCAAGGGGACGACTGGGAGAGATCTCGTAGACCTTGCGAGCTCCCCTGTAAGGCTGATGTCCCACCCGCTCAGAGTGATGAGTGAGGGTGGGGGGGTATCGGCTGGGAGTAAACCGAGCGGGATCCACCCGCCGGTGACGGCCACCCAGTTTTCTGACGTAAATTAAAGGAATCTCCAAAACTGAAATCGCCGTCCTGATCCGCTCATTGTCGGAACGAATTTGGTCGATATCAAGTATTAAAATTCGGATCTCTAGGTAGGCGTAGGACGAAACGCGAAAAAAATCCGTCTATTAACGGCGGAATAAGACGCAAAAATTAATTGAGCGAATTCGCGCGCGCCAAAAAATTCGCGCTATTCGCTTATCGGACGTAAAATTGGTCGAGGAATCCGAATCCGGTGAAAAAAATAGGGGTTCCCATTTGAAATAAGAAAGTTGATGTCAATTGCGCGGATTTGAGCGCATTTTAGAAAAATCTCGACCCCCCTATTGACTCTTAAACGGTCGCCCGAGACGATAGGAAAAATCGGCGTATTTTTATCGCTTACCGTTTAGTCAGAGTAGGCGATTGACATACCCAGCCAGCCAGCCACAGAGACGGTGAGGATTAGTGATATAGACTAGATGCTCCGGCTCGCTTTGCTCGCCTACGCACCCAGCTGGGGGGCTCCGCCCCCCAGACCCCCCGTGGGCCTCGCTACGCGAGGCCGATCGCTTAAGCAGACATGTGGGTGAATTGCCGCTTGTGGGTGTATTGCCACCTGTGGGTGTATTGCCGCCTGTGAGTGTATATTGCCGCCTGTGGGTGAATTGCCGCCCCCCAGACCCCCCCCTAGTGGGTGTATTGCCGCTTGTGGATGTATTGCCCACTGTGGTTGTATATTGCCGCCTGTGATTTGGGTGAATCATGGTACGAAAATGATTAGCCGAGCGAAGTAAGGCCCCCTTGTCAAAGTGCTAGTCTATTAGCTGAGCGAGGTAAGTCAAAGTGCTAGTGAAATCAAATTAAAACTCACAGTAAAAAACCCGGTGGGGCGCTATGGGACTAAAATGCCGAGGGGGTAGAGTTAAGTGTCGTTTTCCAAGTATTTTTGGGGACGACCTATGGAGCTTTCATGGGGCTATACGAAATTAGACCCCCCTGTCAACGTGCTAGTGAAATCAAATTTCCACCATCAATAATAATAGAACTACCTATGTGAGTGGCCGAGCAAAGCGAGTCCCCTGGCCGTTAAAATGATCGGCTGAGTGAAGTATGCCCCCCCCCCCTCTCAACCTGTCATAGTGCTAGTGAAATCAAATCAAAGTTGAAAACTCACAGGAAAAATATGGGGCTAAAATGGCGAGGGGGTAGAGTTAAGTGTCGTTTTCCAAGTATTTTTGGGGAAAGGGGAAGTATTTTTGGGGAAATTAAGGCCCCCCCTGTCAAGTGCTAGTGAAATCAAATTTGAAAAGCCTTCCCTTGATAATAATAGAACTACATATGTCGGTGGCCGAGCAAAGCGAGTCCCCTGGCCGTTAAAATGATCGGCCGAGTGAAGTATGCCCCCCCTCCCACCAATTTTCAAGAATATTATATATATTAGTGATATAGATTATTTATAAGGGTCTTGCGTGATCGCTCGTACATATAGATTCTTGTTTGGGTGGGGGGGGGGGGGGGAAGTAAGGACCCCCTGTCAAAGTGCTAGTGAAATCAAATTTGAAAACTCCACCATTAATAATAGGAGAACTACCTATGTCGGTGGCCGAGCAAAGCAAGACCCCTCTGGCTAATAAAATAATCGCCCGAGCGAAGCAGGACCCCCCCTGTCATTTGAAAAGTTTGAAAAAAGCCTCCCCTGGCTGGTAAATTGATCGGCCGAGCGAGAAACCCCCCCCTGGCAACGTGTCAAATTTGACAACTCACAGGAAAAAAACCCTGGGGTGCCATCAATAGTTAGTTGCTCGCCTACGCACCCAGCTGAGTAACCCTAGTGGGGTGCATAGCATCGATGGACACGTTCATAACCCTGCATCAAGGTCAACTGCTCCTTCAACATCAACCCCCCTGGCTGATAAAATGATCGGCCGAGTGAAGTATGCCCCCCCCCCTCCCACCCTGTCATAGTGCTAGTGAAATCAAATCATAGTTGGGGCTAAAATGGCGAGGGGGTAGAGTTAAGTGTCGTTTTCCAAGTATTTTTGGGGAAAGTAAGGCCCCCTGTCATAGTGCTAGTGAAATCAAATTTGTAAAGCCTTCCCTTGATAATAATAAAACTACCTATGTCGGTGGCCGAGCATTGCGAGTCCCCTGGCCGTTAAAATGATCGGCCGAGTGAAGTATGCCCCCCCTCCCACCCTGTCATAGTGCTAGTGAAATCAAATCATAGTTGAAAACTCACAGGAAAAATATGGGGCTAAAATGGCGAGGGGGTAGAGTTAGTGTCGTTTTCCAAGTATTTTTGGACGTAGATCATTTTTGAATTTTTATTTTATTTTAATTTATATTTTATTTTTATTTTTATTTTATTTTTTTTTTTCAAATTCAATTAAATTAAATTTTTCGATAATCGATTCAGTTTAAATCGATTCTACTTTTCTCGATAATCGATTCAATTTAAATCGATTCATTTAATTTACGTCCGTCCGGGAGAGATCACGTAGACCTTGCCAGCGCCCCTTAAAGGCTGATGTCCCACCCGCTCAGAGTGAAGAGTGAGGGCGGGGGGGTATCGGCATTTGGTAAGCCGAGCAAGAATTCACCCGACGGCTCGCCCGACCCGCGATTTAACGAAAACTGCAAAACTGAAATCGCCGTCGTAATTGGCTCATTGTCGGAATGAATTTGGTCGATATCTCCTATTAAAATTTGGATCTCAAGGTAGGCTACGGACGAAACGCGAAAAAAATCCGTCTATTAACGGCGGAATAAGACGCAAAAATTAATTGAGCGAATTCGCGCGCGCCAAAAAATTCGCGCGACCCGCTTATCGGACGTAAAATTGGTCGAGGAATCCGAATCCGGTGAAAAAAATAGGGGTTCCCATTTGAAATAAGAAAGTTGATGTAGATTGCGCGGATTTGAGCGAATTTTTGAGAATTCTCGACCCCCCTAGAGACTCTTAAACGGTCGGGTAATAATAACTACCTATGTGGGTGGCTGAGCAAAGCGAGCCCCCTCTGGCCGATAACATGATCGGCAGAGCGAAGTAAGCCCCCCCCCCCTCCCCTGTCAAAGTGCTAGTGAAATCAAATCAAAACTCACAGTAAAAAACCCGGTGGGGCGCTATAGGACTAAAATGCCGAGGGGGTAGAGTTAAGTGTCGTTTTCCAAGTATTTTTGGGGACGACCTATGGAGCTTTCATGGGGCTATACGAAATTAGACCCCCTGTCAACGTGCTAGTGAAATCAAATTTCCACCATCAATAATAATAGAAGTACCTATGTGGGTGGCCGAGCAAAGCGAGTCCCCTGGCCGTTAAAATGATCGGCTGAGTGAAGTATGCCCCCCCCCCCCCCCCCCTCCCAACCTGTCATAGTGCTAGTGAAATCAAATCAAAGTTGAAAACTCACAGGAAAAATATGGGGCTAAAATGGCGAGGGGGTAGAGTCAAGTGTCGTTTTCCAAGTATTTTTGGGGAAAGGGGAAGTATTTTTGGGGAAATTAAGGCCCCCCTGTCAAGTGCTAGTGAAATTAAGGCCCCCCTGTCAAGTGCTAGTGAAATCAAATTTGAAAAGCCTTCCCTTGATAATAATAGAACTACATATGTCGGTGGCCGAGCAAAGCGAGTCCCCTGGCCGTTAAAATGATCGGCCGAGTGAAGTATGCCCCCCCTCCCACCCTGTCATAGTGCTAGTGAAATCAAATCATAGTTGAAAACTCACAGGAAAAATATGGGGCTAAAAAGGCGAGGGGGTAAAGTTAAGTGTCGTTTTCCAAGTATTTTCCACCCTTTGTAAAGTCCACCCTCAATAATCAAATCAAATTTGCAAAGCCTTCCCTTGATAATAAATGAACTACCTATGTCGGTGGCCGACATAGGTAACCCATAGATAACCCTGCATCAAGGTCAACTGCTCCTTCAACATCAACCCCCATGGCTGATAAAATGATCGGCCGAGTGAAGTATGCCCCCCCTCCCACCCTGTCATAGTGCTAGTGAAATCAAATCATAGTTGAAAACTCACAGGAAAAATGTGGGGCTAAAATGGCGAGGGGGTAAAGTTAAGTGTCGTTTTCCAAGTATTTTCCACCCTTTGTAAAGTCCACCCTCAATAATCAAATCAAATTTGCAAAGCCTTCCCTTGATAATAATTGAACTACCTATGTCGGTGGCCGAGCATTGCGAGTCCCCTGTCCGTTAAAATGATCGGCCGAGTGAAGTATGCCCCCCCTCCCAACCTGTCATAGTGCTAGTGAAATCAAATCATAGTTGAAAACTCACAGGAAAAATATGGGGCTAAAATGGCGAGGGGGTAGAGTTAGTGTCGTTTTCCAAGTATTTTTGGACGTAGAATCCCCTGGCGGATAAAATGATTCCCTGAAAATTTCATCAAAATCGAATCAATAGTGGCTGAAATCCCCACTCCTTTTCTTTAGTTGAAGGAGGGGAAAACGGAAAAAATCCTTGAGGGCGCTCAACGTATCTCAGAATTTAGATCATTTTTGAATTTTTATTTTATTTTAATTTTTATTTTATTTTTATTTTAATTTTTTAATTTTTATTTTTCAAATTCAATTAAATTAAATTTTTCGATAATCGATTCAGTTTAAATCGATTCTACTTTTCTCGATAATCGATTCATTTAATTTACCTCACTTTAGATCCCGTAGACCTTGCTAGCGCCCCTTAAAGGCTGATGTCCCACCCGCTCAGAGTGAAGAGTGAGGGCGGGGGGATAGAGGGTGTTGAGAGGATGGGAGTGAAGCCGAGCCAGAATTCACCCGACGCGATGGGTCGGTGGCGATGGCCCAGTTTTTTCAAAACTCAACTCGCGCTCAAAATTCACTCGATTTCGAAATGAATTTGGTCGATATCTCCTATTAAAATTCGAATCTCAAGGTAGGCTACGGACGAAACGCGGAAAAAATCCGTCTATTAAAGGAGGAATAAATCGAAAAAATTAATTCAGCGAATTCGCGCGCGCCAAAAAAATCGCGCGACTCGCTTATCGGACGTAAAATTGGTCGAGGAATCCGAATCCGAAGAAAAAAATAGGGGTTCCCATTTGAAATAAGAAAGTTGATGTCAATTGCGCGGATTTGAGCGCATTTTAGAAAAATCTCGACCCCCCTAGAGAAACTTAAACGGTCGACAGAGACGATAGGAAAAATCGGCGTATTTTTATCGCTTACCGTTTAGTCAGAGGAGGCGATTGACATACCCAGCCAGCCAGCCAGAGACAGAGACGGTGAGGATTAGTGACCCCCCCTATTCGTTCCCCCACCTACAAAAAAAAAAAAAAAAAAAAAAAAAATTCCCCGCCTCCTCCATCTTTGTAACGTCCCTGAGTACGTCTTTCCAACTTCCTTGACAGCAGCCGGGTTGGAAGACCCAAACGCGCCGGGATCTCAGGAAATCTAAAATTTTAAACTCGCCGTCAGAAATCGCTCGTCGTCGGAAATCGCTCGTTGACAATTTTCTATTAAAATTCGCATCTCTAGGTAGGATACGGTTGAAACCCCGTTTCGATCCGACCATTAATAACTAAGATGGCCATATTTGGGCCAATTTGACCGTGCCAATTTTCGGTCGGCCGGGGGGGTCTGCGACCCCCCCTAGAGACACTTAAACGGTCGGGCGAACCAATAGAAAAAATCGCCATATTTTTAGCGCTTACCATTTAGTCAGAGTAGGCAGATGACATACATACTGACTGACACACAGACACACAGAGACGGTGAGAATTAGTGATTTAGACTAGATGCTCCGGCTCGCTTTGCTCGCCTACGCACCCAGCTGGGGGGCTCCGCCCCCCAGACCCCCCGTGGGCCTCGCTCCGCGAGGCCGATCGCTTATTCGGACAGGGGGGCCTCGCTTCGCTCGGCCGGGGGGGTGTGTTCAAACCCCTACTCAGACATAAGGCCTCGCTTCGCTCGGCCGACCGCTTAAGCAGACATGAGGCCTCGCTCCGCTCGGCCGGGGGGGTCTGCGACCCCCCCTATTCGTTCCCCCACCTACAAAAAAAAAAAAAAAAAAAAAAAATTTCCCGCCTCCTCCACCATTGTAAGGTCCCTGAGTACGTCTTTCCGACTTCCTTGACAGCGGCCGGGTTTGAAGACCCAAACGCGCCGGGATCTCAGGAAATCTAAAATTTTAAACTCGCCGTCAGAAATCGCTCGTCGTCGGAAATCGCTCGTTGACAATTTTCTATTAAAATTCGCATCTCTAGGTAGGATACAGTTGAAACCCCGTTTCGATCCGACCATTAATAACGAAGATGGCCATATTTGGGCCAATTTGACCGTGCCAATTTTCGGTCGGCCGGGGGGGTCTGCGACCCCCCCTAGAGACACTTAAACAGTCGCCCGAACCAATAGAAAAAATCGCCATATTTTTAGCGCTTACCGTTTAGTCAGAGTAGGCCGACGACATACATACTGACACACAGACACACAGAGACGGTGAGAATTAGTGATTTAGATAGATAGAAGACTAGATGCTCCGGCTCGCTTTGCTCGCCTACGCACCCAGCTGGGGGGCTCCGCCCCCCAGACCCCCCGTGGGCCTCGCTACGCGAGGCCGGTGCCTCGCTTCGCGAGGCCGATCGCTTAAGCCGAATTGTGGGTGAATTGCCGCTTGTGGGAGTATTGCCGCCTGTGAGTGTATATTGCCGCCTGTGGGTGAATTGCCGCCCCCCAGACCCTCCCTAGTGGGTGTATTGCCGCTTGTGGATGTATTGCCCACTGTGGTTGTATATTGCCGCCTGTGATTTGGGTGAATCATGGTATGAAAATGATTAGCCGAGCGAAGTAAGGCCCCCTTGTCAAAGTGCTAGTCTATTAGCTGAGCGAAGTAAGTCAAAGTGCTAGTGAAATCAATTTTCAAAAGTCTACTCTCTACCGCCCGAGCGAGGAACCGCCCCCCCCCCCCCCCCCCTCCTTGCCATAGTGCTAGTGAAATCAAATCAAATTTGAAAACTCATAGGGAAAAAACCCATGGGGCGATATGGGGCTAAAAAGGCCGAGAAGATGATCAGCTGAGCGAAATAAGACGCCCCTCCTGTCAAAGTGCTAGTGAACTCAATTTTGAAAACTCCACCATCATAATAATAGAATAGAACTACCTATGTGGGTGGCTGAGCAAAGCGAGCTCCCTCTGGCCGATAACATGATCGGCAGAGCGAAGTAAGCCCCCCTCCCTCCCCTGTCAAAGTGCTAGTGAAATCAAATCAAAACTCACAGTAAAAAACCCGGTGGGGCGCTATGGGACTAAAATGCCTAGGGGGTAGAGTTAAGTGTCGTTTTCCAAGTATTTTTGGGGAAGACCTATGGAGCTTTCATGGGGCTATACGAAATTAGACCCCCTGTCAACGTGCTAGTGAAATCAAATTTCCACCATCAATAATAATAGAACTACCTATGTGGGTGGCCGAGCAAAGCGAGTCCCCTGGCCGTTAAAATGATCGGCTGAGTGAAGTATGCCCCCCCCCCCTCCCAACCTATCATAGTGCTAGTGAAATCAAATCAAAGTTGAAAACTCACAGGAAAAATATGGGGCTAAAATGGCGAGGGGGTAGAGTTAAGTGTCGTTGGAAGGGAGGGGGTTGAAGGAGGGGAAAACGGAAAAAATCCTTGAGGGCGCTCAACCTATCTCAGAACGTAGAGCATTTTTGAATTTCTCGAGATTTTCAAGAATATTATATATATTAGTGATATAGATTATTTATAAGGGTCTTGCGTGATCGCTCGTACATAAGTAAGGACCCCCTGTCAAAGTGCTAGTGAAATCAAATTTGAAAACTCCACCATCAATAATAGGAGAACTACCTATGTCGGTGGCCGAGCAAAGCAAGACCCCTCTGGCTAATAAAATAATCGCCCGAGCGAAGTATGCCCCCCCTCCCACCCTGTCATAGTGCTAGTGAAATCAAATCATAGTTGAAAACTCACAGGAAAAGTATGGGGCTAAAATGGCGAGGGGGTAGAGTTAAGTGTCGTTTTCCAAGTATTTTTGGGGAAAGTAAGGCCCCCTGTCATAGTGCTAGTGAAATCAAATTTGCAAAGCCTTCCCTTGATAATAATAGAACTACCTATGTCGGTGGCCGAGCATTGCGAGTCCCCTGGCCGTTAAAATGATCGGCCGAGTGAAGTATGCCCCACCTCCCACCCTGTCATAGTGCTAGTGAAATCAAATCATAGTTGAAAACTCACAGGAAAAATATGGGGCTAAAATATGTAATTTATTACATATAAATATGTAGGTAGGTAGGACAATTGAATCCCCTGGCCGGTATAATGAAAACAAAGAAAAAATATGGGGCTAAAATGGCGAGGGGGTAGAGTTAGTGTCGTTTTCCAAGTATTTTTGGACGTAGAATCCCCTGGCGGATAAAATGATTCCCTGAAAATTTCATCAAAATCGAATCAATAGTGGCTGAAATCCCCACTCCTTTTCTTTAGTTGAAGGAGGGGAAAACGGAAAAAATCCTTGAGGGCGCTCAACGTATCTCAGAATTAAGATCATTTTTTTTATTTTATTTTTATTTTTATTTTTAAAATTAAATTAAATTTTTCGATAATCGATTCAGTTTAAATCGATTCTACTTTTCTCGATAATCGATTCAATTTAAATCGATTCATTTAATTTACGTCCGTCCGGGAGAGATCACTTAGACCTTGCTAGCGCCCCTTAAAGGCTGATGTCCCACCCGCTCAGAGTGAAGAGTGATGGCGGGGGGATAGAGGGTGTTGAGAGGATGGGAGTAAAGCCGAGCCAGAATTCACCCGACGCGATGGGTCGGTGGCGACGGCCCAGTTTTTTCAAAACTCAACTCGCGCTCAAAATTCACTCGATTTCGAAATGAATTTGGTCGATATCAAGTATTAAAATTCGGATCTCTAGGTAGGCTACGGACGAAACGCGGAAAAAATCCGTCTATTAACGGCGGAATAAGACGCAAAAATTAATTGAGCGAATTCGCGCGCGCCAAAAAATTCGCGCGACCCCCTTATCGGACGTAAAATTGGTCGAGGAATCCGAATCCGGTGAAAAAAATATGGGTTCCCATTTGAAATAAGAAAGTTGATGTCAATTGCGCGGATTTGAGCGAATTTTTGAGAAATCTCGACCCCCCTAGTGACTCTTAAACGGTCGCCCGAGACGATAGGAAAAATCGGCGTATTTTTACGACTTACCGTTTAGTCAGAGTAGGCGTTTGACATACACACACACACACACGGTGAGGATTAGTGATTTAGATAGAAAAAAATGGGCGATTTTAACGCTAAGGTTGGGGAGGATCGACGCTTTGACATCATTGGGGCAATGAAATGAGCGTGGGGACAGGTTGCACCAGTTCTGTATGGGTACCTTTATAAAGGTTTGGTGGTGGCCAACACATGGTTCAAGCTCCGCAAACGTATACATGGCAATCTCCTTCGAGAGCACGGAGCCAAATTGAACTCCTATTCACATCCTCGTGAATAGGAGGCTCGGAAATTCTGTCAAGCGGGTGTCCACTTATCCTGGGCTTATCCTGGGCCAGACAGCCTCTGACCATAACCCCTTGGTGGCGGACTTGTCAGTAAAGCTGAAGGTGGTGAAGATTACTGCTCAAAGAAGGGTGCTGGACCTGACAAAAGTACAGTCAAGGCAGCAATTGCAGTGAGTTTGAATGCGTGGCTCAGTGGAATCGGGAGTGACCAGAATGACACGCCCATTGGGCAGCTCTTAAGCTTACCTTTACTGAGACCTGTGCGGAACACCTGCCAATAGATGGCCGACGGAAGAAGCAATGCTGGATGACGAACGACATACTGGACCTCATGGAAGAGCGAGGGCAAGAAGGCTGAGAATAGGAATCAGCACAACTGTGTCAGAACTGGAATTTGGAAGGCGAAAGAGGCATGGATGGTGGAGAGGTGTGAGGAGATGGAGGCTCTGGAAGCGCAGTATGATCTGCAGAAGATGCACGAGAAGGTTAAGGAAGTCGTCGGGCTGCAAAGGAAGCAGGCGCCGGTGGTTATCTTGCAGATAGTAGGCCTCTCCTCGACCCGGAGGATCTAATGGCAGCTTGAAAGGAGTACATCTCTCAGCTACTCAGGGATGATAGACCAAGGCAAGGAGCAGACCCACTGGATCCAGAGGGTCCAAGGATTGTGAAGTTGGTGGTGCTCCATGCCATCTCCATCGGTAAAAACAACAAAGCACCAGCCCCAGATGAGGTGCCGATGGAGTTCATCAAGTTGATTGAGGAGGGAAACCATGGTTGTTAATTAATCGGATATACGCAACCGGTACTTTGCCAGATGAGTGTTTGAAGTCTATATTCATTTCCATTCCGAAGAAGCATTACCCACGATCCTGTAACGACTATCGACTCATCAGCCTCATGTTTAAGACCTTCCTGCGGATTAAACACGCTCGGATACGTGCCAAGTGTGAGTTTGATCTGGACGATGCCCAGTTCGGATTTCGTCGTTCTTTTGGAACAATGAAAGCGCTTTTTGCGTTCAGTGTGTTGCTGCAGAAGTGTCGTGATCAGCGCAGGGATGTCTTTGCCTGCTTATGAGAAGGCCGTTGATCGGGTACGTCATCTACGTCAGGAGGTTCGACAGGAATGTGAAGTGGATGAGAAGGATGTCCTCATCATTCGAAACTTGTATTGGAGTCAGGTAGCTGAGGTTCGAATTGGAAACCAGATGCAGGAGATCAGTATCCTGCGAGGGGTTAGGCAAGGTTGCCTATTATCCCCCCTTCGGTTCAACTTGTATGCAGATCTCTTGTTTAAGGAAGACACCGAATATATAGATGCTGGAATGAAGGTGAATGGCGAGCGCATCCGCTCTTTGAAGTATGCAGACGATACTATGTTGCTGGCGGACAGCGTGGACGACCTGCAGCTACTTTTGGATCAGCTCTCTGTTGCTGGTGAGCGTGCTGGGTTAACCATTAACGTGGCGAAGACCAGGGAGCGTAACAGGACTTGGCTGGAGGACTATAATTGAACCTCTTCAAGGGCACAGACTACCGTAGTAACTCCGAGAGGCAGCACAACAGGCCTACTGTAGGCCAGTAACAGGCCTACTGTAGGCCAGTAACAGGCCTACTGTAAGCCAGTAACAGGCCTAGGTGCAGGAAGTGGGACGCCCTTCAGGAACTCACTTCTATACCCTCGCTGGTATTGATCAAATCTAATCTAGTACACCTTCCATTCACTTCATTATTTTGAAGTTAAAGATCGTTTCTAAATAATTGTAACTTTCTCTTGGTCTTCAAGATTAAATCGGTTCACTTAGAAAGTATCATTTCTTATTTTATTATGGGTTATAACAACAATAGCACGATAATAGTAGTGGCAATCAAAGTTACTTACTGCTAATCGTACGGAAGTGTCTTACTCTTGCCAAACATCATCTACATTCAAGAGAATTCCCTGCACTATTCAAATGGCGAGTCAGGACATCCCCAACTGTAATTCAGGCAAACAGCAATTAGCAAGGAAATGCTCGAGCCTGAAGCCCACTGATGTACTACAACTGTAAAATCCCTTCAAGGGAACTTTTTTTCAGCTGATAAAAGCTTTCGGTGGAATGGAGAGTGGTCGAAGGGCTTTTTGTGTCTTGTGAAGTAATTTACGACTGTTTCCACCTCACCGCGAAGGACGGGGATTCAAACTGGGCGAAGGTGTAGAGCATGGTGGAAAAATTGAGTTGGAGGCATGGAATAGGGTTTGGCAATAGGAGCACGGATGGAATGCTTGTTTGCACTGATTGTGCAGACTAAAATGGAACCACAACAATTTCAATGACAATAATTTTAAGGGGATTTGGCTTCTGGAAACTGCTCAACTCCAAATGGAAATTGTGAAGGTCTCCATACTTTCCAAGTCTATTGACGTCCCTGGGATGGGAGCAGTGGTCTACGGTACCGAGGGAATGGAAAACGAGCGCTCCATCACTTTGTGGTTAATATTGCCACCAGCGAGTCACTTTATCACTGTGCTCTGACGCCCCAAAGTCGAGTTTAATAATGTGGATGCATTAAAGAGGGATTTCAACACAGGAGAGAAACTAGTTCTGGACTTTGAGGAAGTTTGATATCATGCTTCCTCCAGAGAGTTGAAAACGAATGGTTTATGAGATTTTAGTTGAGAAACTTGACATATTCTATGAAAAGTGCTTTTAGGTGCACCTGCAGGTGAATACAAAGCGACTTGATTTCGTCAAGAGCTACAGCGCACACAGTTGTCACCGAAAGATGGAACAAGATAGAAATGGATGCAAAAGGTAGAACCAACCCGGGAAACGAGAACGATCTATTGAACCAAAACGACCAGCACGAAGCCGCAGGGAAGATTCGACACGGCACACTCTGGTGGCCGTTGCGTCATTTCTACCAACAGAACACGAGGGAGGCAGTCCGCCCGGCACGAAACCCCTCATAAAATCTTGAGGTTAGGAACCCACACCGCACTCGTAATAAGGTTGATAAATAGCGTAAAAGGCACGTCGTTGAGATTGGTCGACTAAGCGCTCGAGCAAGCCGCCACGTAGCAGCCATATACTACACGAACAATATTTTGATCTATGGTTTATTATTCTTGAAATAACACACCTACATAATATGTATTCGTATTGGAGGTCGAAACTTTTGATCGGCCTCAAAATTTGACATTAAACGTTTTATGAAAAGATCAATTTGTACGGGTTCAACAAAATTGAACGTATACCAATTCAAAACTATCAAGCCACTCCCTGCTGGCTAAAGCCAGACTACCCCCGACCTCCCCCACCTGGCCTTAGACCCCTTCTTCTCGCTTTTCGATAATGAATTTTCTATTTAACGAAATGCAGGATGAAAGTGAAAGGATTTACTTGGAAAGTGTACTCTATTTTTACCATTTTGGTTTACTGTTCTTTGAATAATACACTTATGTAATCTCGGTCGGATTACATAGATGTCTAGAATCAAAAAACGAAATGTCCATCTATCTGCCGTCCGAGCCGTTTTGGACAGTAGGCTTCTTTAAAAACCTGACATTTTGAAAAAAATACTCGGTTCAACATCTAGTTGTGCCCGCAAGGTTTTAAGACCGTTCGCTCAAGCCCGTGGGGCACTGTGGGCCTAAAAAGGGCTACGGGGAGGTGTTTTTGAAGGTTTTCGGTTATGAGATCGAGTTGGGTGTCGATTTCGAAGGACGTAGAATAAATTTTGGGGGGGGGGGGGGTCGATTTCACCGTGGGGATCGATGGGGCTTTCATGGGGCGACAAATAGGAATTTTGGAAGATCCCAGGAGGTCAAATGAGGTGTCGTTTTCCGTGTAATTTTGGACGCATAATTCATTTTTGAGGTCCCACATCTGTCAAAACATCGTATTGAATTTTTTTTAAATATATACATTTTTTAATGACAGAATTAATTTTTGCACGATTAACCTACATCAAAGAATAATACACCTTGTTGTAAAATTTGCAGCGCTTTTTTTTACAACGCTGCAGTGAAACCGCTCATAAATGAATTTCGCTCTCCTACAAATCCTTTTCCACTAATCAAAGTCAGTTTCAATGTAAATCCACCTGTGGCCCCGACTCAACAGGCCAAAGCGACTTCATTGTCAATCCACAAAGCGAGCTAACATAACCGCAGTCGTAATACGGTCGATGAATAGTGCAAAAAGGAGGCCCCAAGATAGTTATCACATGGTAAACCTGATCAATTGGTGTCCTCGATCTAGTCATGACTTGGATTGCCTCACCTCAACACGCATTGCAACCGTAAGTGTTCACTCTGGCTCCACAGTATGGGCTATAATAAATCCCTATATATATCATATAGCACATAATATGTGCTGTATGATATAATTTGGCCCTATATATTATCAATCACAAATTTGGCCCTGTATATATTATATAGGGCCAAATTTATGGTTGAAAAACGCAATGCGTGTTGACGTAATCCGTTGAGGTTCTATTCATATTACAGATTTAACAGCATTTAATGTTAAAATTATAGATGTGGTAGGTTATTCGGAGTGATTGTTTTTTTCTTTCTATTTATTATTCACTTTCTGAGTTATTATGAATGACATTATTATTCCAACTAGGAACCTTAATTATTACTATTTAATTTACCGATCTATCCAGGTTTCTTTTTTCTTTTACACATCCCATGATGGGACGTTTTCAAGATTCCAAAATATGAAAACTTGTCAGAAGAGCTTCGGATCTGTCACAGAGGAAACTCATCACCCTTCAAACTAGACCGCATCATATCCCTTCAGTTGATGGACCTGCCAGAAACCCTAGATTGAAAAAAAGTATTTTTCGCCGAGTTTTCACCTCTACGGAAATAATCTAGCAATCTGTGTCAAACTGTGATATTCAATACACGCGCTTAGGATTCCTTCCATATTACCGGGTCGGTTATGTTAGCTGGAGGAGGAAGACCGAAATCTTGGTTCTTCTTTCGTCGCCTTCACAATACCTTTTCATTCCCTTTTGTAGCGAGTCAGCCTATCTTCCATTCTAACCCACTTCTACCACTCTAACCACCTACAACATCCTGCCAGAATACACGGCCTCATATTAAACCGCTGAAAGTCGAAAACCTCCCTTTTATGAACCTCCTTCTTATCTTCATTCCTTTCTTTTTATAGCGTCTTGAGATTTTTCACGACTTCCTACTTTTTTGACACTCCCAACGCAACAACGAACTCAGATTAGAGGAGAAGGAGAAGTTTGGCTCAGCGGGAAATGTAGCTCGCAGACGGAAAATCTTGTTTAATTTTGGTTTGTTATTCTTGGAGTAATGCGACGGAGGTCGAAAATTCTGGACGGCTTCAAAATTTGAAATTGTACGTTTCAAGATGTCTTGATTCCAAACACGAAATGAGGAGTGTATTTCCCAAACCGAATATATACATTTTTTAACGCGGATTTGAGTGATTCTTATTCTTTAAATGGTTTCCCACAACAACTTGTATCGGTTGTCAGCCAAAACCGACTATATTACACTTATATCGATTTCGGAAATCGGACCCCCCCCCCCCCCCCACCCGCATATATCAGTCCAATGTTTATTTATTTATTTATTTACTAGAACATAAGATTAATCAAAAATCTTTCCTCGCGTTCTAGCATGACATAGGAGTCCCACGTCATGCTAGGTTTAGTCCCAAAATCGACTACAGCCGTCACAAGAAGAGCGCTCTCGCCTTTACAAGGGGACACCTAAAGGAGAAATCCATCACAGCCTTACCAAACTTTTATTTACTCGACGATATGAAAAGTATATTAAGATAATACCTACGAAAATATTTTAATGTGATTCTTACACCACCTTGTTTTGAAGACTGGTTTAAAACACACCTACATTGTTATGTACCAACCTACTATTAGGTTTTTTTCCAGTTTTTCTTGCCGAAATTGCCAATTATTGTGGTTCCAGGTTTAACGTACTTGACCCAAGAGGGTCTTGGCATCCCATTTGTTGTTAGGGTAAAGTCCAAATCGAAACTATTTTGTCTCCCTTTCAATCAAACCAAAAACCCATTGCCCTTCCACTTATCTGCTACAGGTGTACTTACTGTCTTCTGCCAACTTGTGTTTCATCAATTTCTACTATTGAATCTGGCCCCACGCATGATTTTCGGCCCAAATTCACAAACTTCCCGACAGAAAATGATCCATTCGAAAAAAAAAAAAAAAAAAAAAATCAATCAGGCTATCTCACAGTTCCTCGTGATGTGACTTTTCAACTTACGCTCAAAGTGTATCTGTCGCCGCCTTTTGTGTGAAATCAGCCATTTTGTAAAAATCCTAGCCTTATTACTAGGGCTCGGATCAGGGCATATTTGCATATTATGTTGGCGATATGCCCAAGCTACAAATATCCCAAATACACCTTTTTGAAGCGAATTTGGTGTTCCAAATTTAAATTTATAGAGCATATAAATGCATATTTCGGCACTTTCCTTTTTAAGAGCATATTTGGGGTGTTTTTGGCAAAAAGTACCGGTGTACTTTTCCGTTATCCCCCCCCCCCCCCCCCCACTCGATTTTGGTTGGCTTTGGGTGCCTTAAAGCCATCGGGAGGGGCTGGAAATCGAGTTCGGGGGGGTGGGGGTGGGGGTGGGGGTGTTATAACTGAAAAGGGCTCGAATTTGGGTGCCTTAAAGCCATCGGGAGGGGTGTTTATGAACACGAAATCGAGGGGGGGGGGGGTATAAGTACCGAAACACCTCCAGGTGTTGTACCCAAAGATGATACATGTCACTTGTTTGGCCCACGCTCTTCATCGAGTAAGTATCAGAAGCGCTGAGAGATCAATCCCCGGGAGTTAACAGCCTAATTTTGTCAGTAGAAAGAATTTTCGTCAAGGCACCTAGCCGAGTGAGGGCCTTCAAGCAAGAGAACCCCCATATCCCTCTGCCACGAGAGCCCATCCTGACTATATGGGGAACATGGATTTCTGCGGCATTATACTATGCTGACCACCTGCAAGCAGTAAAAAAAGTGAGTGTCCAAAGCAACCTCCTGCTGTTTTCCCTCATTCTACTCTAGTCTGTTCTATTCATCCTCTGCTCATTGGATTAGAAGGCAAGTGCTTCGTTTATACCTTCTTGAGTCTGGACCAATTGGTTAACTATGCATTAACCCATTTTCCTTATTTTTTCCAGGTGATCGATACATTTGACGAAAAAGATTCCCAATACATAGAAAAATCTAAAAATTACATGAAAGACAGCAATAGGTACCATCAAAGAGCTGGCCTTCGTTAAGGCTCACTTTTCGACAATCCCCCAGCTAATACTGGAATTAGAGTCCGCGGGGAAGGAGTTGACGGAAGTAGCTACAGTAGCTGAAACTTCTCGATGACGCGAAAGAAGCCTCTTCCTATCCGGGGGACAGGAGAAGTCGTCCGCAACAAAGTCGAGTTCGTTCTTATTCGGAACCCTGGCTGGTCAACTGCAGTCGAGGTGGCAAAAGTGTTGAACGGCAGCTCATCTGAAGCACTCCGAATTCACCCCTACATAATATGTAATTATATTGCATCTTGCAAGTATTTACCACTCGTTTCCGTAGACGTAGAGCGGTCTTTCTCACGTTTGAAACTGCTGAGTGACTTAAGAAAATCATTCAAGCCTGAGAATTTGGAAAAACATTTAGGTGTACAAGCCAATGTATTTACTGACTGACATATGCCTACGCGCTAAGAATGTAAATCCGAAAGAAAATAGTAATATAAGGTCAAAATAAATTGTACCTACATATGAGTGAGTTACCTATATTTCTTCCTTCTCCCCATACTTTCTATATTGTTGCTGAGTCGGTGATGTAATTGCGCTTTGAAAAATGGAGGCCAAAAGCTATTTTTTACAGCATACATTAAATTTTCAAGGGCATATCTATGGGTTTTTAGTGCATGTTTACGGGCATATCGGGGTGGTTTTCAGGGCATATTCGCGGATTTTATAGAGCATATCGATCCGAGCCCTACTTATTACAAATAGGCGGCGTATTGTCGAAAAGCTAGGCTCTCTAGACGCTCTAACACGAACCGAGGAGTATTCAGAGCCTCAATGAACCTAGATATAAAGCGCAAGAATAAGAAATAAATACTTATATTAGATCTAAAGTTGAGTGGTTAAGATGCGAAATATCCAGTGGGGAGGCAGGTCTAAAGTTTTTGCCTCGGGTGTAGTACTGTATTCTTTAGTACTGCCCCCCAGTCTTTTTGTTTGATAAAAAAAAAAAAACCTACTAACGTCGGGTTTCCGTTGAAAGCACGTTATTCAGTGTGGTTTGACGTTTCGAAATCACTCTGAAAGTGGGGGGGGGGGGGGGGGGGCAGTACTAAAGAACACCCACCACAACTGTCCAAACGTTGTACAGAGAAATGATTTTCAAAAATATTTTCTTATTGACACAGAATTAATTTTCACACAATTAACCTACCTACCTAATAGGTAGGTAGGTTAATTGTGTGAAAATTAATTCTGCGTCAATAAGAAAATATTTTTGAAAATCATTTTTGACATAGTATGTCAAACCCTTGTGTAAAATTTGCAGCGTTTTAAAATCTGACATCTGGCGTGATGTAACATTCGTAATACGAAAAAACACCAAGTCTGTCATATCAGTGGCATGCACCGCCCATCAGTTTGTGACCCACTAAACTCCAGGAGATCGTCCTTAGCGGTAGTTGTGCCGAATAACAGTGACGTAACCTTCTCTTGGAGTTAAGAGAGCAATAAGCAGCGGAAAAAACGACCACTTTCTAAACGAGCGGTGCGGTGCATCCCGGGGGGATATGTCAGGGACGAGAGAATCGAAGGACCTTCGCCTTGTCAACCCTCCCAGAGGTCTTTCGCTGGTTGACGTCCCTGACCCCGTCGAATCCCTGGAAGGAAAATGAATGCAGGTTTGGGGATCAGCAAATTCATCAGGATGAGGCGACCACCACCTTCCGCCGAACGTGGCGCAATATGCCAATAGGAAGGTCTTGTAAGGCAAAGATAAGGAAGAGGGTTCAGAACAACGTGTCAACCGAGATGGCTTCAAATGCTTCGACTCCCTCTGTACAGAGGCTTAGGACCGGCTTGACACCCTGAAATTAAAATTAAACCAAACTCTTTGATCTAAATGAAATGGAATTTTGAGTCAAGATTTGGCAGGGTTTATGAAAGTGGTGAATCCGAATTCCGACCACCCGAAGAACCATTCAATTTTGCGAAGGGAACAAGGGCTCATCTTTTTTGGATTGACGTCACAACGGATACCAGCATCATCATTCAAGCTCGCTCGCGGCAAGTTATCACAACCGAAACATCGGTTTACAGGTTTGAGCTCTCATTCCCGCATATTTCAATTAATTGTTTTCTACAATAAAGAAATATATTATCTTTATAATATAAATTATGTATTATATAAATTTGGTTTGCCGTGGACCGATTTTGTGGAACGGTTTTACCCACCAGGCAGTGTCCTTTTGGTTTAATATTCTTGGAATAATACACCTACGTAATCGCGACGGAGGTCGACAATTCTGCTCTGCCTCATTGTTTGACATTATTCGTTTCTAAGATTCCAAAAACGAAATGTCCGTCCGCCGTACGCGGTACGCCGTTCAGCCGCTTTGGGCAGTAGGATTTTTTTTTTTTAATCGGAAATTTTGACAAAATACTGTCTTTACCATCTAGTTGTGCCCGCAAGGTTTTTCAGCCCGATCGCCCAAACCCGAGGGGCTCTGTGGGGCTGAAAAGGTGCTACGGGAGTGGTTTTTGGCGATGGGGTCGAGTTAGGTGTTGTTTTCGAATTATTTTTGGACGTAGAATCCATTTTTGGGGTACCCAGATCAATCAGACCAGAACCGTGGGGATTTATAGGGCTTTCATGGGGCTACGAATTGGAATTTTGAAGGGTTAAATAAGGTGTCGTTGTCCGAGTAATTTTGGACGCAAAATCCGTTTTATGGTCGATCCCACATCAGTCAAAACATTGCACAGAATTTTATTTTATTCTATTTTTTTTTTTCAAAAATGTTTTCTTATTGACACAGAGTTAATTTTTGCACAATTAACTTAGGTATATCAAAGAATACTAAACCCTTGTGTAAAATTTTACTGCTGATTTCGTTTCTTTTGGCCAATGTGTTGCTAACTCCTTTAATGATCTTCATGATCATTATACTCATCACTTGGAAAACTTTCACCAAGAATTAAATAACCATTTGAATAAGAGTAATTTGTTTTTCTCATAACTAGTTACAATCTAATCTAAAAGTTCATTTGAATCTCACCCAGTTGTTTACCATGTCATTTACCTACCGTTAAGGAAATACCCCGTTGGAGTGCACGGTCTGTTGGGGAGATGCTGAGGGCGCATGATGGTTTTTTATGTGCTTGAGCAGTCAAGAGAATCCAAGATATGCCGCATCCCGCTACCGATTTCCTGTCGGCTTTTCTAAAGTTGAACTCATTTCGGACCTCGTTTAGTTTCCTATAATTGAACAGATTAGTCTTCCTAGTTAGTGATGAGTTGTCTGGCCTGTCAGCTTCAAACAACTGAGTCATAGATCTTACGTGATCGCATTTGGAAAATTCTCTGGTAACATTTGTGGAAGGTCATCATTATTGGTTATCAGGTTATTGGAAATGTTTTAGCACGAACAATGCCGGCCAAAAACAATGCTACGAAAGTATAGGCAAAACAGTCGATCGGGAGCATAATAATATTATGAGCATTGTAGGTTTGCCCAGTGAAGCGGGTGTTGGGCGTGTACCTACATGATTATAATGTATTCCTAAAATTAGCAATTTTGCTTCTCTGAATTAACATTATAATTTGTTTTGTGCGTTTGAGGGAATGCCGCTAGTCATAACTATAATTACGGCCTCGTTGTTGGGGGAGGAGGATGAGGAATGTGTACGAACATCCCGAATTAAGGCATCGCACGCGAGATTAGGTCGTCGTCTACAGATATGTCGATACACTATTGAAGGAAGCACGAGCTGCTGGTAGAGTCGAGTTGTCCTGGCAGTGTGTCTTTCCTCGGAATGGAGCAGTGGTGAATCTGATATCAAACACGGTCGTGTATGGTATCAGTTCTCCCACAGCTCGCAGTTAAATTGAAATTTGATGAACTGGGTCACAGAGTAACACAGAACAAGTGGACTGGCTTCCACGACCGAATTGTCGGCGTGGGAGGTCTGGTTGTCTAATTTAGTCTTGAAGGGCAGTTCTCTCGTCTCCTAACAGCGAAGTATTGTCGCCTGGGCAGCAGCTGTCCCGCGCGTAAATATTGGATCCGCTGATCCAGCTTAATCTACCAAATTGTCGTCTTGGGAGGCCTGGACAGTGGGTCCAATCAAAAAGCCATTGCGTGAATTAATCATAATAGAAGGTCAGTGAAAGGAGAGGGTCAGTGGCGGTGAGTTAAGGGCAAGTCTGGGTTGTGGGAGGTGAGGCCTCCCCCACGAGAAGCTGAGGCCGCCCGATCTCACCGCCAGGCGCAGCCCTTCCCGATTTAACACAATAGAGTGCGGCCCATGAGCCCATGGGCGCCACATCCATAATAATATTATGACCGCATTATGGTCTTGTTACGTTGAATGACATCAGAGAACAAACTTAGAGGCTGATCTAAATTGTAGAACTGGTAAAAAAAAAAACATTCTGAGATAATGAGGTGGTTAGGGAAAGAGAATGACTCCTCTGCTGGTGAGAATACTAAATTGTTCATTTGGGTAAACAATTATAGCGCTGGGACCGGTTTCGAGAAACTAAGCTCATCTACAGCCCAGAGTGACTTGAGGTAGTTGTACGTACAATCAGGTCTGAACAGCAGATGAGTCATTCTCTCTCCCTAACCAACTCATTGGATTAGACCTCTGCACCATCGGCAAACAACCACTTTGTGATTCTGAGATAAATCTAAATGTATGAATCAAAGGTAGAGAAGGCGCATTATTTGGTGGCGTATTTTATTTTATTAATAGGTATTTTATTTTATTTGGTGGCATATTTTATTTTGACATTTCATGTCTTTACTGTGGCACATAAACGAAACAAGCCATCAATTGAATTGAATAGATGAGCGCAACCTTTTTGTTATTACGATATATTTAATGAGCGAGAGAAACTAAGAAACAGTAGGTATCTAGCGATCAAACTATGCCACACAACACATCATCCACGTGATGCTCATTACGTAAACAACTGCACCCTAACGACCGATGCGTAATAAAACCTTATGCCGATCAGAGGTAACGAACGGCTCAGGCTGCAAAAATCGTTTTGGAGTCGTTGGAATCAGCCTGAAAAGCTCATTCCATAGACCCTTGTACCAACGAAATCGGACAAAAACTTCCGTCCCCCTTTTGAGGCCTCCTTAGTTACACATCAGAGATAAACAACTTTCGTCGTGAAGGACCTCCCGAAAACCGATGAAGGGGATGAGGGAGGGAAAATCAAGGTAGCCTATAACCACCCCCGGAACTCGCTGATGACAATGAGACCACCCTCATGAAAATCTGTTGAGCCGCTCGGGCGTGATGCTCTGTACACAAACAAAAAAAAAACAAAAAAAAAAAACATACATGTCGAAGAGGTGAGCGCACCTTTCCATTTTTTGGAAAAAGGTTGCGCTAAAAAGCGTTGAAAGCGTTACTTATTATTAATTTCTCTTATCTTGGAGATGGTGCTATCAACGCCAGTGTGATACCATCGGTTTAGCTTTCGAGTCTGCGGAAGCATTGTTTTCACTTTCGAAATGAAAAAAAAAAATTTCTTCTCCAAAATCAAAATTTCCACTCACGTTTTGCGTTTCAGAGCCTCCTAAACAAATTTGGTTCCGTGTCTGTCTGTCTGTCCGCATTTCCTTGCCACACCCATAACTTTTACAATTTTGATCGGATTTCAATCAAATTTTCAGGAATAGCGTGGGTATAGCCCTATATGGTCCCCTATCAGTTTCATCACGATTGCATCAGTGGTACTCCCTGCGCATGCGCGAACGTAATTTTCTTGTTACAGTCACAACTACGTTCATTTTGAACCTGGCACGAGGAAGCTCATCTGCCATTGCCTTGGCAGTGTATTTTCGATTGTTATGTTAGAAAATGGGTTTATCGACCACCGATATTTTTGGGCTGTGTGGGGGTTTAAAGGTTGGAGGGGAGGGTTGTCGTTTTGTAGTATGAGTACAACAGGTACCTTGTGAGTCATTTGGATGTAAACTAGGCATTCCACAAGGTGTCAACTTCAAACCGTGCAAAGCTCTGGCAATAATGCTGGTGATTTCATGATTCCTCGGAACCAAAACTGTTGAAGAAATCCTAGAAATTGGAATGAACACCACAGCGAACTTTAGCAGATGACACAGCAGTTCTGGCGATCGAAGAAAAAAATGTAGAAAGTATCACAATCAAGATGTTGAATCGGTCAATAGGACATCAAAGTTGGAGGATCAAATTGAATGAGTCAAAGTGAGGCATTTCGACTACATTCGGCTTATCTAAATAACAAAGTAACGAAACTTTTATCTTCAACGGTATCGGATATCTGTTACCTATGCCTTATGCCAACGAAGCGAATCCCGATACGACGCTCGATGACACAGACGCTTGTGAAGTTATACTCCGCATTATACTCCGCAGTTATACTCAGTTATACTCCGCATTAGAGAGTAAACAACACACCTCGCTTAGCCTCTTCGATTTGTCGAAGGCTTTTGATCTTGTGCCGCACGACCTGCTTCTCAAAAAACTCGACCACTATGGTTTTACTTATAAATCACTTTTGTTCATCAAGAGCTTTCTTGAAGGGTGGTCGCAGGTGGTTTACTTCAACGGTTGTGTTTCCCAGGAAGTAGCTATACCCTGTGGTGTCAAACAAGGTAGTATCCTAGGTCCATGTTTTTTCCTTATGTTTATCAATGACTTGGCTTATCAGTTTCCAGACTCGAAGACAATATTTTTATTTGCTGATGATATAACTAGCTTGGCGAGGGGAGCTTCATGTACTGAGCTTAGGCATGAATCTTTAAACAGATCAAAGATTATCGAAAGTTGGTGCTCGGCCAATGAATTAATTTTAAACAAAAGTAAAACCCAGACTCTGGAATTGGGTCTAAACAGGCGCCTGGATCAATCGGTAAATTTCCTGGGCTTGATGGTGGATAATCGTCTCTCGTGGCTTTCACATGTTGAGGTATTGTCGCCTAAGTTATCATCTGTTATTTACATGGTTAGGAGATTGAAAGGAATAGTGTCCGACCAGGTCCTGCTTTCGGTTTATCATGCTTGCTTTGCCAGTAGAGCCTCCTATTGTATCATCGCTTGGGGCAATTCAAATCATGCTTTAACCATATTTAAACTTCAGAAGCGAGTCATCAGAATAATGGCCAATCTATCATGGGGTCAGAGTTGTAGGGGCTCTTTCACTCGTTTAGGAATTCTTACTATTCCTAGCACTTATGTATTGGTTGTGTTAAACCATGTAAAGTCCAATTCTTCGTGTCTGCCCATTGTTGCTGACTCGCACCAGCATAATACTCGCTCCCGGGGTGATGTCATCATCCCTTTCACCCGCCTCTCTAATGCCCAACAGAACGACCCAATACAGGTGGGCTCCCGTATGTTCAACTCCCTACCCCACCATGTTCGGGATTTACCAGCTAAATTCTTCTATAAATACGTGAAGTCCCACCTTGTAAAAGAAGAATTATATTCTCTAGAGGAATTTTTCAAGATCAAATGGCCTGTGGTGAATTAGTCTTCATTGTCTTGTCATGTATTTTCTTGTCATTGTCTAGTGCACGGCCATTCATTGTGTACATCTGCAGTCGAGTTGATGCTATTTCTCGGTCATTCCCATTGTTACAGTCAATATAATCGGCTCTATAACCAGTCAGCTTATTCTGTATGTTCTAACTTGTGACTTTTGCTCTGTCATTATTTGGCTTTGGCAAATAAAAAATTCTTGATTCTTGATTCTGAAGCAGTGCAGTGAAGGCACGTTACAGCATGAACAAAATTATGTTTCTTTACTTCGTGACTAAACGTCGCAAAAAAGAAGGGAGAACTACTAATCAAACTCAGAAAGATGTGGCTAATGGGGATGCAGTCAAACCCACCTGGCACCCCAAGAACTTTTCCGCTCCAACAGGGAATCCAATGATTCAAAAACAATGTGCAAACGAATAATATTGTTAGTGATGATATTATCCTAATGGGACTTTCGAAACGAACGCGTCCATGAACCACAAGTCAAAACGATGAACGAGGCTATCAAACGACAACCGTCGTCTCCAACGGCTCCAAAAAGTCAGTTTTCCCCATTTTCCTATCTCATTTCCCCAATTTCATATCCCACGTTGCAGTTATAGTCTGTCTGCAATGACGTTGGGCTCCGAACCTGCTCCCTAGCGGCGGACGCAATGAGACCGATGAGACCTCTGGAAAAAAATCATCAAAAATCTGCAAGGTTTTTAAGGTTCGAGTTGAAATCCTGGATTTGCAAAATAATGTCTTTTTGGAGAAATGTTTGTGAAATACTTGCGATGAGATCGGGATTTGACATCTTCTCCAAACCCTGAATTATGCTTTCAAAAGAACCTAATAGATGCTATGTCAAAATTATGTTGAAGTTCAGTTCAGTTTTATGGGTGAGTGTTAATCCGACTATTTGAAATTCGTCTCTTCGAATGACTTCCTCAAAGCTCTCTGTTATGCTGTTTCTAATTTATATTTCTTCTTTCTAATTTGTTTAAGCCTGTTTCGGTCTTTCTGGGATCGCGGCCCGTTCTACCATTTCTGCTCTGATCCTGTTTCTGTCCTGATCCATTCCTGATCCTGTTCCATTCCTGTCCTGTTCCATTCCTGATCCTGTTTCTGTCCTGATCCATTCCTGAACCATTTCTGTCCTGATCCTGTTTTGAGCCTTTCCACCTTGACTTCATCAACATGTTCACAACCTCCTCTTCCTCCTGTCCTTTTCCTCGCTCAAGCCTTTCTATCTTGAGGTTCTTCGCAAGGTTCGGTTTTTTGTGTCTTCTTTCGGTTATTTCCTTCGGTGCCTCTGTGAACCATAATTTTCGAGCATGAACCGCATGATTACAAGAAATCTGTTGTATAAGATCTCCTGGATTTGGATTAAGGAAGATGCCCGCCTCCTTAATACGGTGTATCCAGAATATGGAAACGCTCCAAAACCACTTGAACCTGATTACTTGTAAATCAGTACAGTGAAGACAACATCATCAGAATGGGCAAAACCCAGAGATGTATCTTGGTTTTAAAATTTAAGATTAAAAAAAAAAAAAAAAAAAAAAACAGCCTCCGGCCCTCACCAAGGGGCAAGCCCCCTGGACCACCGGATGCTTTTTGCTTAGAGCCTACGGCTGAAATGCAAGAAACATGGAACATGCTGTATTAACCGCGGGATTGAATCTTGCGAGTTGGAAAAGTAACTCCCTCGTCTCCCTCCCGGACTAACGTTTTTGGGCAGTTAGGTCACGGCTAAAGCATGTTCCATGCTAAAACATTGTGGGAACTGACCCCACGGTGTGAAGTGAGCCTACAAAATATGGTTCGGTTCATGAAAAGTTGATGGGTGATGAAGGTGTGATATCCAAAATTACACCATGATTGGGACAGGTTAGCTTTCCCCACGCTCAGAAGTAAACCCTGTGGGTCTGCTGTGAATGCAGTGGACGCGTGGTGGGCGAGCAGCGTTTTTTCTCTAGAGACATCCACCTACAGTAAATCTTCTGCTGCCTGCTATTCCCTCCGACCACCCCATAGTGGGGGTATCACCATGGGAGAGTTCACTGTAAGTTCCTCGGTCGCCCAAATCCGAGTCCAGACAGAGGGTCACCAGGACCTCCACTCCAGCCCAGTATTAGGCCTACCTCCATTCCAGTCAAAATGGTCCAATAGGACAAGATACAGATGCCGATCACGGAAAGAGTCTGTTGGAGATGACGTGTGGGGAAGGAGTGACATGCAAGTGGGAGGACACCCCATGTCATAATATGTGGGGAATGTCTGTCGGTTGTTTGATCGTAGTGTGACATAGTGACATAATATTATTATGATCAAACATAATCTTATCAGCCGTAAAATATTGTTAGTGAGTATCATACTTGGAGCAATAAAATATTTACACAAAAAGTATTACATTCTGTTCTTATCATTCCACTGACATTTTAACTTCCATCAGTTAACTGCTAAACTAAGATGCCATCCATCAAAGCCAGGTTGACTACACGAACTTCTTTTTCATGAAAAAGAGCGTGGCCAAGCGCATTTCTCTGACCTATTAGGCTAATAAGTTCATTATGAAATGCCGTCTAGATATTCAACGCTTCAGCCTGGCCAAGCAATTAAGGTCTCCATCGGCGAGCCGGCGTAATGAAGATGAACAGGAAGGTGGGTTATAATGTCTTGATATCGCCGCATTAAAAGGTTTTATGGTCTAAATACAGCCGTTAAGAAAGTTGATGCTCCCTAACTGGGTACTCAATCTTCAATCGAATAGCTTCGCGTCGAAATTCAATTTACTTGAGGGAGATGAAACAGACTTACGTGTTACTTTGGTGGCCAAAGTTGGCTGTTAACGCCAAATAAATCGCGGTTTTGGCGCGTTGATTATTGGTTTCCTTTTTCGCGTGTTTTTTTTTATTCACACCTCATTGTGCACGGAATAAGAATTACTGGCAATGAGCCGAACGGGACGACGGAGGACTTTCACTGAAACTGCGGAAACGAAAGTCTAGCACGCAGACTAGCGTAAAACTTGGCGGGAGACGACAGGAAGGCGTGAGAAACCCCACGGGAAATACGCCAAACGGGAAACGTCGAACGAGGGACGAGAGCGGAATCGTCGCATGCCATCGGCCCTCCAAAACCACAAAGGCAATTCCCGCTCGGCCTCTTCGAAACCACAAAATAGAGCGAAGGGAAATTTTCAATGCGTATCAACAAGCGGTACTGGTCGATCTGACCCAACAAAAAGGAACAACTCTTCCACAACCAGATTCTACCTTTTTTTAAAATAGTAAATTCGAAAGTTTCGTAATGACGCTGATGAAATTATGCATAATTGCATGCATACATTTTAATTTGTTTAATCACTTATTATTCTTTACTCACATAAATGTCAAAATATACCCTTGGAGAGTATAAAGTTGAGTTCCTAATTTGGCAAAATTCAAGAGCCTCGCGGTTTGAGGTAGAAAGACTTTCTTGGGGCCTACTGGCCCGGTACCGTCCATTTTACGAGTACCTCGTGTGAATCAAAACTGTTAGCTTCAAAAAGTTACGTTAGGAGTTCTAAAGAGGACCTACGGTTCCTTTCCAAAGATTTAGGCAGAAGAAAACGCAGATGTGATAGTGGAGCTTGAGTGAAATTGTTGAAGAGGGATCCTTCAAATGACTGAACAAAGATAGGTTATCCATCAGGTTAATGACCAACAGCTCAGGAATCAAGAATCAAGAATCAAGAATCAAGAATTTTTTTATTTGCCAAAGCCAAATAATGACAGAGCAAAAGTCACAAGTTAGAACATACAGAATAAGCTGACTGGTTATAGAGCCGATTATATTGACTGTAACAATGGGAATGACCGAGAAATAGCATCAACTCGACTGCAGATGTACACAATGAATGGCCGTGCACAAGACAATGACAAGAAAAAACATGACAAGACAATGAAGACTAATTCACCACAGGCCATTTGATCTTGAAAAATTCCTCTAGAGAATATAATTCTTCTTTTACAAGGTGGGACTTCACGTACTTATAGAAGAATTTAGCTGGTAAATCCCGAACATGGTGGGGTAGGGAGTTGAACATACGGGAGCCCACCTGTATTGGGTCGTTCTGTTGGGCATTAGAGAGGCGGGTGAAAGGGATGATGACATCACCCCGGGAGCGAGTATTATGCTGGTGCGAGTCAGCAACAATGGGCAGACACGAAGAATTGGACTTTACATGGTTTAACACAACCAATACATAAGTGCTAGGAATAGTAAGAATTCCTAAACGAGTGAAAGAGCCCCTACAACTCTGACCCCATGATAGATTGGCCATTATTCTGATGACTCGCTTCTGAAGTTTAAATATGGTTAAAGCATGATTTGAATTGCCCCAAGCGATGATACAATAGGAGGCTCTACTGGCAAAGCAAGCATGATAAACCGAAAGCAGGACCTGGTCGGACACTATTCCTTTCAATCTCCTAACCATGTAAATAACAGATGATAACTTAGGCGACAATACCTCAACATGTGAAAGCCACGAGAGACGATTATCCACCATCAAGCCCAGGAAATTTACCGATTGATCCAGGCGCCTGTTTAGACCCAATTCCAGAGTCTGGGTTTTACTTTTGTTTAAAATTAATTCATTGGCCGAGCACCAACTTTCGATAATCTTTGATCTGTTTAAAGATTCATGCCTAAGCTCAGTACATGAAGCTCCCCTCGCCAAGCTAGTTATATCATCAGTAAATAAAAATATTGTCTTCGAGTCTGGAAACTGATAAGCCAAGTCATTGATAAACATAAGGAAAAAACATGGACCTAGGATACTACCTTGTTTGACACCACAGGGTATAGCTACTTCCTGGGAAACACAACCGTTGAAGTAAACCACCTGCGACCACCCTTCAAGAAAGCTCTTGATGAACAAAAGTGATTTATAAGTAAAACCATAGTGGTCGAGTTTTTTGAGAAGCAGGTCGTGCGGCACAAGATCAAAAGCCTTCGACAAATCGAAGAGGCTAAGCGAGGTGTGTTGTTTACTCTCTAATGCGGAGTATAACTGAGAAATCAGTGAGATCACAGCTGTAGAAGTACTACGGCCTTTGCGAAAGCCAAACTGCTGAGGATGGAGCACATCATGGTCAACCAAATGCCCTAAAATTCTCCGCAACATGACCCCCTCCATAACCTTCACCAAAGTGGGCAACTTAGAGACCGGACGAAAACCCTCGTACTCATTGGAACTCCCTTTCTTAGGGATGGGAGATATAACAGTCTTCTTCAAGCAGTGGGGGAACCTACTATAGATGAAGCACTTATTAATAAGAAATGTCAGCGGCTCAATGATGAGACTCGCCACTGACTTAAGCGCGCGCGAGTTTATGCCCAAGAAGTCCGTAGCGTTGCTGTTTCTGAGAGCCATAACGGACGCGAAGACTTCCTCCACCGATGCTGGATGAAAAGCAAATTCAACAGGCACACTGGGAGCACGACTCAGAAACTCATCAAACTCCTGAGCCGACGACGGGGAAGGACGCTGCTGGAAAACGCTAGCAAAAGAGTCACTGAAGCCTGAGCTATTCAGATTAGAATTCTGATAAGTTTTTCTAGATTTGTAATTCAGAATAATGCAATTTTCAATATTTAATACAAACGGGGTAAGTGTAGTTTGTATACACACTCGAAGATTTTTGGGAAGAAGTGGGTACCAAGTAGTTATACTGATGATGACGTTGTGTGTCTCGGTCACTGTTGTCACTAATAATTGAGGTGACCTCAAACCTAACATATCTTTCCGCGACTCTGAACACAGAAATCAGCTGAGCGCTGTGCAATTCTCGTGAACCAGTCAGTTGGATCGTCGGCAATGTCTACAGCAGTTACAGCAGTGACTAACCCCAACAGAATCTGATGTCATCAGCAAAAGTGGGCTTGGATCAAACTTACCTAGTTCTGGATACTCTAAAGCAAATAGTTATCAGTGGAGTCGTTTCAAGAAGATCCATTGACAGCGCACATAGTGGATAGTAAGACCAAACAAACTTACGGGTTTAGCCCGAATAACCTGCCACACTTACGAGCTTGCACGAGTGTCGGGAAGGTCTCTGTTACTAGCTAACTTGTCTGATGCCTCTTGATTAAATCTGAAACACACAAACAAAGCTTCAACTTAGCCAGAAATCATTTTTGCGTTTCCAGATTGAGTATGTGGCGCATTGGTAACAGTAAGAGCAAAGAGTCAAATTAGCCAACTACCAATATTTTGGTCCCATTTATAAAGAACAAGTAGTAAAACTGGAGGAGTGTCTAGGGACCGACCCTCTGTGGCCATGACGCCAACGCTTCCAAGAGCCTATCTTTGGTACTAGTCCTATTAACTCTCTTATCAAGTGTTTTCCACATTACTAGATCAGCTGACCCAGGGGCTGCGATTTGAACGTCTGTGGATCCGCTGACCATGTGTCGCCTTTCCAAATTCGACTTGTTTTGGGTCTTCTGACGCAGGGGCTATGATTTAAATGAAACAATAATTGTTAAAACAATAATTGAAACTAATTATTAGTGGGTCCGCTGACCGTGACATGTCGAGGGTCTCACATAACATCCCACATCGTCATTTTTGAAGTTTTTCAGGAGATCCGTAAAACCACAAAAGCAATACCCCACAACTAACCTCAAGACTCGCTGAGCGAGGAGTAAACAAAGGACTTGAGATGACAATGTGGGGTATTTACTAGCTGTTAATCGTTTTTATCCCACAAACGCCCCGACTTAATGCTGACTCTTATTATGTATTCGACCTAACAACCTCCGTGACGTAGTGGAGAAAATAAAGTTTGAGATGATCAGCCATCCGTAAATCAAGGAACGTAGCAATGATTTCATATTTTGTTAGGAGATCAGGGCAACAAGTTTCATGTTAGAAAACTCGACTTTGAAATAATACCTGTAGGGATGAATCACAAACCGGTTGAAATGCTTTAGAACCGGTTTGAAGTACTATCAGATAGGTTGGAGAGTTGCAGAACTGGTCTGAAAGGTTATTCAATTCTTCCTTATCTCATTTAACCGTTGCAGAGCGCATTTGAAGAGCCATAAAATCGGTTTGAAACGTTTTGAACCGGATTTGAGTTCCCATATAACTGGTATCAAAGCTGCTTCTGCTGACCCAGGGGCTGCGATTTAAATAATACAAATAGCGTAGCCCTTGGGTCAGCAGATCGAAAAATGTAGAATATGAAAAGACAACACCCGCGGGTGATCTCGCGAGATCGTCATTTTTGGCAAAAATGAGTTATGCATACCGTTCGACGAAGTGATGAAGGCAACAAGAAGCTACTTGAGTGTAACTGCAGACAACCGCTACAGCTACTAGCTGTAGCTTCTCAGTGAAGCTACCTTTTGGAAAGCTACTGTAGCTGTAGTGACAAATAACAGCTACAGCTAGTAGCGGTGAACAATTTAGCTTCACTGAGAAGCTACAGCAAAAAGCTACAGCTACTGGTTATTTTTTCAGCATGAAACAAAAGTAGCTGGAGCTGTTCGCCGCAGCTACATTTTTAACGCTACTAGCTGTAGCTTGAGCTGACCGCTACAGCTACCGTAGCGTCCTCAGAAGTACCTGGTAACTTTGGTTTCCCGCTACAAGCTACTCGCTTTCCCGCTACAGTAGCTGTAGCTTTGTAGCTGTTACAGCTAGTAAAAGTAAAAGTAGCTTACAGCTAAAAGTAGCTTCGAATACAGTAGTGGAAGCTACTTTTTGCCCAACTCTGGTACCTACCAACTTCTACCCAAAAGTCAATGAGTGGGTTCCCAATCTGAACTTTCCTTGTTTCGTATACTATAGTGAGAGTAGTTCATGGAGGAAATGATTTCCAAGAAGAATCGTTGACTTAGAAATATCTATACGCTGCCACTATTTGAGGGCCTCACGGCAACACCCCATATCGTCATTTTTGGCGAAAATGTGTTATGCATACGGTCCGACGCGTCTTCTCGTGGCGAATCGATTACACTTGATGGTTTAAAATAAAATCGATAGTGAGCACGGTAATCGTTTCCAAGTGAATACACCCATGTCGTCTTGTCATCATTAATACCCCACCTTGTCATCTCAAGTTTGTTTACTCCTCGCTCAGCGAGTCTCGGAGTTAGCTGTGGGGTATTGCTTTTGTGGTTTTCGGGCTCTCCTGAGAAACTTCAAAAATTACGATGATGATTAAATTTTAATTTGCTAGAATTTCTCAAACGCTCTTACCGGTTTCTCAAATAAGGGTCTTCCCCTTTCCGAAGAGCTCCTCCTTCGATGTAAGCTCGCTCGTCGAACAGAAGAACGGATGTCGACGACGTTCCCCCACTTCCCCCGCGCCGCCCCCGCGTCACAGCCTCTGTTTTGGCTTCCAGAAGTTCTTTCAGTCGCAACCCTCGGTTTTCCTCTTCCCCTTCCACCTGAAACAACAAAAATACTATAGAAGTATGGCGAGCACATTCACAGAAAGCCAGCATCAATTCCCGCTCCAATCAAAAGACAATGACAGTCGTCTGGTGAGCTAGGGGAGGTGAAAGCTCAACCTAGTAGGACCCATATGCGAAGACGTGAGAAAAAATAATTACAAAAGATTAAGCCAATAACGGTGGAAAATAGTAACACATAACTCCTCCCCGTGTATTACACATATTCTCACGTCATTGAGGCTTCAACGGGAGAATTTGTAAGCTTTGTATTCCAAGGATGGTGAAAGGTGAGTGTAGCGCGGTATCGAGGACGCCAGGAACGAACAGCCTTAAGACCTCGACACCACTCGACGGGTTATTGTCTACCTGTCGTTTATCACCTTCATTGACATGTATTGGGCAAAGCGGATAGTTTAGTTTCACCAACTGTGACACCCACAGGGTCCAGGGAGTGTATTTTTGAAGAGTAGGTAGGTCTCAAACAGAATTTCGCTATTCCAGCCCCAGTTTTAATACTTCGTAATTTTAAGAAGAGAGAGGCGAGAGAGATATTGGCTTTCTTTAGTTTATTCTTGAAATAATACACCTACATATTCGTATCGGAGGTCGAAAATTCTAATCGGCCTCAAAATTTGAAATTTTCCGTTCCCTGACACGTAGATTCCAAAAACGAAATGTACGTCCGCCGTCCGAGCCATTGTGGGCAATTGGGACTTTTTTTAAATCTGAAATTTTGACAAAATACTCGGTTCACCATTTCGTTGTGCCCGCAAGGTTTTCAGCCCATTCGCCCAACCCCGTGGGGCTCTATGGGGCTACAGGAGGGTTTTATGAAGGTTTTCGGCTATAGGGTCTAGTTAGGTGTTGTTTTCGAAGTACTTTTGGACGTAGAATTCTAAAAAAAACGGACGTAGGCTCCATTCAAGGATTCAGATTCAACACCTCCGAAAACCCCCAATGGGGGTCCCCCATCTATAGATTTATCATATATGATAAAATGAGGCCGGCAACTTTCAGGTCACTTTTTAGTAGAGCAGCGTTATCGAGGGGAGAATTTTTTAAAATAACGATGTCGATATTTTTATATTATCTATAATAATAATAATTATTATAGATATTAATATCTATAATTGCCTATACTATAAGGTAACGCTTGAGTGGTACCAATTACTTTATGTGTTGGTGGTTAGTAACCTCTGGTTACAATACTTTATGAAAGTGAACCTAACTTATGATAATATCATATTATGAGTAACTAACCTACAGGGGGACGGCCATTTGCCATTTGCCATTTTGGTCTCTGTTCCTCTGTGTGGATGGCGCACTGGCCCCCGGGGCCAGTCTACCCCAGAAAAAAGTCCGACTGGCTCCCGCTAAGTTTGAAACCTTTGCGCACTGGCCCCCACTAAATAATGCGGTGTTTTATAACAACTGGACCCTGGACGTTAAGAAAACGACGGTTGAAGGGCAAATATCGGCGTACCAGTAAATGAAGAGCATTTCGGCTAAGTACAGGCCTCACCCTGACGAAAAAAGAAAAAACGGAGGATAAGAACTGATTGTGACTAGGTACCTACCTCAGATCGTGATTGTGATCAAATGACTAATGATTTTAACGGTATTAATATTTAATTATCATGACCGACTTACTGTGAAAGTATTCAATTTGGTTTATTATACTTATAATTTAAGTATAAATAAGTATAATAATACATAATATGTATATTATGATGTATTATGGTATGTGCGCGAATTTCATTAATTTCTGGTTGGGGGCCAGTTGGTCACTTTTTCGCGAGAAAAATAGCGAGGGCCAGTCGAAAAGTCGCGAAAAATAGCGGTGGTCAGCTGGTATCAGTCGGATGTCCCCGAACCAACCATTGGACAAGAGTAGTTTAAAATTCAGACCACAGCCTACTACTGAATAAATGATTTATTCAGTATCATCGCAGCTTGTGCCAAAAATTCCTTTTCCCTCCAATGTTCCCTCGTACCCCAGTTCGCCTTCACTACCCGACTTTCTCTATCCGTATCACGCAACAGGGTTGATTCATCTCGCAAAAACGGCTAAATCGCGTCCCTTTTTTCCCCGTTTCCGAAAATACTTCACTGGAAACCCATCTGCATCGGGGGGCTCTTTTAAAAGGAAACGTCCGACCATATCAACAGTTACTGTTAACGACGACAAAGGAATCAATTTCGACGAGAAGATTACAATTTTCCTTGCCGTAGAAAGTTGTATTCAAGAAATACGCTCACCCCCCCGGAAAGTAAAGCCGGATGTCAGAGACATCGTGGAAAATCGGAACGTTTAAAAACGCCGTTTAATGTATAACATGGGAGCAATCAAGACAGCCGAAGAAAAAAGGGAAATGCTATTACCATGGAGGGCATTTCATATAGTTTCTAAGGGACTCGTGTTATTTCATCAATCATCAAGAAAAGAAAAACGTTGCAAATTTTACACAAGAGTTTATTATTTTTTGATAGGTTAATTGTGTAAAAATTAATTCTGTGTCAAAGAGAAAATATTGTTGAAAAAATTAAAAAAACAAAAAAAAAATCTTTTTCTGTACAATGTTTGGACAGATTTGGGACCTTAAAAAATGGATTATGCGTCCGAAATTACCCGGAAAACGACACCTAATTCGACCTTCTGACATCCTTCAAAAGCCCAATAAATGGAGCTACAAATGGGATTTTTTAAGAATCCCAGGACGTCTAATACGAGTAAAAGTTTTGAAAAAAAAAAAAAAAATCTTTTTTCAACATTTTTTGTCGAACCAGAGTTAATTTTCGCACAAGCAACCGATATGAAAGAATAATAACCCCTTCTGTAAAATTTGCAGCGCAAAAAAAATCCCACTGCCCAAAACGGCTCGGACGGCGCGCCGCGGCGTACGGACATTTCGTTTCTGGAATCTAGACATCTTGAAACGTATAATGTCACATTTTGAGGCTGACCAGAATTTTCGACCTCCGTCGCGATTATATAGGCGTATTATTCCAAGATTAATAAATAAACCAAAAAGTTACAACATAAAAGTTTCCCGCCAATCCATTTGAGAAACCGTTGAGTAACCTAAATTGGTTTGCGCCGACCAAAAGAAGTTTTGAACCCGGGGAGGTAATAAAGCTGGGCGACGTCTGAGGTTTACAATATTTGACGTGGGATCAAAGGTCGGGATAGTTACAAACCGCACGCTCATAATACGACACGAGCTGCCTGTGTTCAAAGAAAGCTCATCCACTTCACGGGCGATGAGAGAATAAAGCCCTGCCGAGTCCTTGAAAGGTCAACAAGCGTCTGGTTTATGGCATGAGTGGACCATGTGGTTTTTTATTAGACTGCAGCAGAACCGTAACACTGAGGAAAATGCAATTACTGGGCTGGTAGGAACAGGAGCACAAACAGACTACAAAATTCCTGCAGTACTTAAAATGTGGAGATCCACCAACGGGATCGGTGAACGGAAGTGCTTTTGCGCTCGGCCACCCTCGCGGGAAGTGGGGAGCCGCTCATTCCCCACACACACTCAGTATTCTCTCACTCTTTAGTGCCAGCATCCATACTATGTCTGATCCCACTATTTTGGCTGGAAAAGGGGAAACCCTGGACTGGAGCGGAGATTTTGTTGATCTGATCTCATAGGAAGAGGGCTTGGACTGAGCATGGATAGGAAAAACATCCTGGCCCACTGCACTCACAATGCTCCATCAACAAGCGACAACATGATTATGGACATAATGCCTTCAGAGCTCCACCCTACGCGCAAAACTAAATCAACATTAACAATCCCACCAAGGCACTCGAACACACGCATCAGGACCACATAAGTGATTCGTTAACCAGTCCACTTTCCAGCAATCATATGCAAGAATGAAATGCTTGGATACAGTCGTTCATTCCAACTCAATAAACAGAAAGGAACAAACATTGTGACAACGTGAGACAGCCATTGAAACAAACAAAACAGAAAGGGACTCAACATCAACAGGATTCAGCAGACGATGGTACTACCGGAAGAGAGGGCGCGACCCAGGGGTGAGCCGAAGAAAAGAGACGGATATGGTTTGAGTTTGGCGCCTTCGAGGATCAGCAGCGGATCCACCACCAGGGTCACCAGCGGGAAATTGGACGAAATCGGGAGAGAAATGACGGCTCAGAATTTGCTCAGAGACCGATCCCTTTCGACCAGTCGGAGAGTGGCAGCTCAGGTAGTTGCAACCAATGTTTGGTCAATATCTTTTAAGAGAAACACTGCCAACTAACCTCTCCTTGTAGGCATCAGAACTTGCCAAACTTCAATCCTCGATGGACACGTTAAGAAATCTCAAAGAACGATTAGAGAAGATCCTCAATGACATTGTTGACATGGGCACTGATTTCATAAGGCGATGTCCCGAACCGAGAATTATGAAAAGGGCGGTGTAACGAAAGTAATGAGAACCTAGATCTTAACAGAAGCACCACCCAAGCGTTACCCATGGCCTGTTGGATGTTATGTTATGTTGGACTCCAATATAACATGTTCGAGTACACTACAGTTGGAGTAGTATCTAGTTCCGCGCCTTGGTTTTTGCTTATTAATGATTTTCGTTTATTATTCTTGGAATGTATGGTATAGGTATATTCGTGTCGGAGGTCTCAAATTCTGATCAGTCTCAAAATTTGATACAATCCGTTTCATGACAAGACTTAGTAGATTCCAAAAACGAAGTGTGCGACGTCGTCCGGGCCGTTTTGAGCAGTAGACTTTTTTTTTAATTCTGAAAATTTGTGAAATACTCGGTTTACCATCTACTAGTAGTAGTGCCCGCAAGGTTTTCGGCCCGATCGCCAAAACTCGTGGGGCTGTGTAGCGCTAAAAAGGGGCTACGAGAGTTTTTTTGTTTTTGTTTTTTTTTAGGTTTTCGGCTGTGGGGTCGATTTAGGTGTCGTTTCCGAAGTATTTTTGGACGTAGAATCAGTTTTTGGGTGTACCAGAACGATCCGATTTTACTGTTGGGATCTACGGGGCTTTTGAAGGAAGAATTGAATGAAGTGACGTTTTCCGAGTAATTTTGGACGCATTATCCATTTATCGGGGTCCCCCACATCCGTCCACTAACTTCACGAGAAAATTAGAAAAACAATTTTAAAATAATTCAATTACAACTTTTTATATTGATGAAGAATTAACTAATTCACATTAATTAATTAATTTTAATTAATTAATGTTTGGATAATTTGTGTCAAAGAAGACCCTTGTGTAAAATTTGCAGCGTTTTTTGACGATGACTTTGGTTTTTTGTCCTCCTGAAAAACTTGTTTCCGGCACGATTTTCGTGGACGGCCACATTTAATTTACGCTTACAAAAATTACAGTAATTATTGAATTTGGCTTTAGGAAAATCAAATCAAAAACGTTTCAATCATTGCCTCTCAAACCCGTAATACAAGGAATTGATATAAGTGACGTCAGGGAAAATGTAAAAATGCAAATAAAGTGATCTACTGCACGGAAAATGGTGAGAATTTCGCCACTGTTCTTGTTAGAACAAAATATTTCAAGTGAAAATATTCCTGAAAATGATGCAAATTCCCCATAAAGTTTAAAAAAAAAAACCTTTTTGAAAAATGTACGCAATGTTTCATCTTTTTCGAATTTTCTTCCCGTAATCAAATGAATATAGGTACACAGATTGTCTGCAAAGTGACAACTAACTAATTTACAGGGAGGGAAACAAGAAGGATGAAGACACGGTCTGTGAGACAGGAACCGTCAGGGAAGCCTAGAAAGTGGTGCGAAAAATCACCATGCAAAAGAACGTACACTTTACACCTCAAAGGTAAAAAAATCGACTAGCGTGAAACCAACGTCTTTTTTTCTTGGAAACGTATACCATTTCATTAAACACTTGTACCGTGAAATGACTTGTGTGTTACTATGGTTATGTAAAAGGTTTAGGTTATCGTAATTTAACAACAAGTTAATGAGTGTTCACCAAAGAAACAAGGTCACTGTGTTAGTAGGGCTGAAATTTCCTGAATCCCGCCTAAACCAATCATTTGGAACGTTCGGAGTCCCAGATGTACGAACACTCTTCCACTCTCGTTTTATTGTCCGACCATTCATGAATAATACTGCGGTCAGTAGGTATACTGCACAGCCGCATTCTGACGTTGGCCATTTTAAGGGGCGATAAAACTCTCCCAGAGTGGGCTGGGGGGTTAAAACCCCAAAATGACCGGGTAGAAGCGGACTTTTGAACGATCAGTTTTTATGAGCGAAAGGAACCCTACCGGGAGATTACTGCTGAGTGGGTTCATTTAGAGGGAATGTAGGAAGCCAACCGAATTACTTACATCAAGTACAGTTATCTAAGACAACAGGCACGATTGCCTTTCACACGAGTAAACATTTTAATACCCAAGTAATTGGAGCTACGAAAGACTCCTGCTAAGACAAAAATAACAATGACAAAAATATAAATGAAAGCAAAAATTTGGTTGAACCAAATGTCTCGTCTCAAAACTACCACGCACCTCACTCGTTGTTTAGAAATTTGAATGCAGCGAGGATAGCTGCATTCAACAGGAACACAGGGAAATAATTGGGATTTCAGACGAAGATACTCCCATAATGCCCTCGCGTGGGACTCGTTCCTATTTCTAGTCCCAAATACGACACAATCAACTCGCTATTCCACACACCATCGTATATATATGGGAAGTTTTGACATTAGAAAGTTAAAGAAAGAACATCGTGCATGGCATCTCATCTATACAGCTTGAAAGCGCCGGAGTTCCTGGCATCTAATCCTACGAAATCAAACCATACACTACAAAACAAAATTTGCCTTCGTCAGGTGGGTTATTTTAGGAGGTGGTGCGGGTCAATAAAACTTCCCTTTTTTCTCAAATTTCCGATAGAAAACCACCCCGCCCCACAGTTAAACCACCCCCGATACCCAGCAACATAAAAAACGTCACCCCATTCATCTCACCGCCAACATCAACCCTAAGGCAAACAAGACCACATACCCGTAAACCCAAATTTTAAACTAAACTCAACCATAAACCCCCAGTAACAGTTAATACCACTTTCCAGAACACCATACATGTACAACGACCCGAAAGAAACAACTAATGCCCTATTTCACCACCCAAGAAGAGCCCGACGGCTGGGGCGGAGAACGCCCATTACAACGATAAATCCTAAGGTTTGTAATACTCACCTCGCATGTCATAACAGTTGCCAGAACGAGATAGCCGGAACCTCACTATGAAATTTGTTAGCAGTAGGTACCTGTACAGTTGAAAGCTCGGAAATTTGGGAAAAAAGGTCTTAAAACTTCCCGAAGTTTTATTGACCCACACCACCTCCTAAAATACCCCACCTTACGAGGGCCAGTACAGCCACGGAGGCTGAACAACACATAAACCATAAATGGATTTGGTTAAATTTAACAAACTTTGTTATAACATAACAAAACTTGTTATGTAGTGATATAACAATAACAATGACATTGACCGTACACTACATAACAAAAACTAAAAATCAGTATGTGCTTACAGATTTTTTTTTTTTTTTTTTTGTCAATAGAAGGCCTCTAAATAACACTCTGATCTCAAGCCATCATAAAGACTTTTTGTCGCAGAAATGGTTTTTTCCATACAGTCAGACTAGTACGAACACGGCTCAGGTATGTTTTAACCCTACAGAGTCCCATGAATTTGAAAGGCCTGGCTTAAAAGCTTGCGAGCTCAACTAGCTCAATTTCAGAATTTTAAAAAATTCCTAGGGCCCGAAGGTGAATTATTCCATAAACGAAAAGGAGGTGGCAACCCTGTTTTTCACACGCTCATGGCCGAACAGTGTACTGGCTTAGATATGTACTAGGAAATAAGGTAACCTCTGGTAGTTTAGTAATGATTGGCCAGACTCGGGTTCTGCAATACAAAGCCATCACTGTGACATCCACAGGGACATAGCTCAGATAGGTGATAGCTCAAGCCGAGCATTATATTCGCTTCACTGTGGGAACATTTCAATTATCACAAACAATTCCGATTCCACGTTGAAGGACATAATATGTCCTTAATAACGGGATATTATCCCCCAGAAACTACATCATTTTGGCAGTTTCCACATTGAGCCTCGAGCCACAAGAGACCCATAAGGCGACGAGAAAAACTGAGAAAATGAATTGGCGTGGGAAGTCCCGCACCGGAGCTTCGTCCTAATTAACACCTACAAAATGCTCCCCTCTGGCTTAGGTCATTATTTAAATGATCCCCTTAATCCCTGGTCGAACCGATTTGTTCAACTAATAGGCGTAATCTGCATAATTGACGATGAGAAAACCCCGACTTCCGCCCTTGGGCGGTTTCCCTTTCAAATGTAGGTCATTAGTAAGGAGGGCTCGGATTGATATGCTCGATAAAATCAACAAATATGCTCGAAAAATTTCTGCTTTATGCTCAATAGATTTGCTTACAAATCTCATCATATGCTCTTAAATAATATTAATCTCATATTATGCTCTTAAATATGCTCGAACCCCACCGTTAAAATCTACCGAAAGGGAAGTGAAAAAAAACTTCCACTTATGGGGTTAAATTTTTAAATAAAAATTTTATAATGTGGTTTAATTTTATAATAATATTTAATGGGGGTTTTGAAGGACTTGGGCTAGGAAGTCTAATGAGGTGCCATTGTGAAAGTAATTTCAGACGTAGGATCAATTTGTTAGAAACCCCCTCCAGATATTTCCCTTTTAGAATGACCAGTGGGGGTGTCATTTTGCCTGAATTTCTTTTGCTTTATTATTCTTGGAATAATACACGTATGTTTTCGCGACGGAGGTCGACGACTCCGATTGGCCTCAAAATTTGACATTATCCGTTTCAAGAGGTCTACATTCAAAATCCGAAATGTCCGTCCGCCGTCCGCCGTCCGGGCCGTTTTGGGCAGTAGGAATTTTTTTAAAAATCTGAAATTTTGGCAAAATACTTGGTTTACCATCTAGTTGTGCCCGCAAGGTTTTCAGTCCGATCGCCCAAACCCGTGGGGCGCTATGGGGCTAAAATGGGGCTACAGGAGGGGTGTTTTGAAGGCTTTTAGCTATGGGATCGAGTTAGGTGTCGTTTTCGAAGTATTTTTGGACGTAGAATCCATTTTTGGGGGTCCCGGAACGATCCGATTTCACTGTGGCGATCTATAGGGCTTTCATGGGGCTAAAAATTGGATTTTTGAAGGATCCCAAGAATTTAAATATTTTTCGAGTAAAAGTTAAAGAATTTTTGAAAAAACACATTTTTGAAAAAAAAAATCCCCCCAAAAATTTTTTATTGACAGAATTAAATGTCTGTACAAGCAACCTATATCAAAGAATAATAAACCCTTGTGTAAAATTTGCAGCGTTTTATCCTTGAAAACATGCTCGAAAATTATTCCCTCCCAGTCCCCAATTGGCATGTTTTTGTACCCAAGTCCAGGAGAGGGAGCAGCTTATTGGCCTTAATCCGGTGTAAAATGTATCTAAACGTAAATTATTGGTGCCGGAGTGTTTGGTACATAAGTGAACAGTTTTCCTCCTGCAGGATTTAATAAATAACACCGAATTAAGTATAACATCGAATTTCCCACTAATTTAGGAAATACCCCTCGATATGCGTGTCGGAGCCCAAATGTTTGGGGAAACGAACTGTTTAGAGTCTAAACTTTAGACGAAAACCACTGGAATATGCATTTATGTAGGTTTATGCTGAAAACCGATGTTTTATGGATTTAAGGTATAGGTATGCTCGATAAATATAAATCTGTTGGTCCCAGGGAGGTTAACATACTGCCCAAAGGATTAGTTCAATGTTAGCCAAACAGGTTATTAAAAAAAAAAAAAAAAAAAAAAAAAATGCTCGAATCCTAGCTCCAGTAATTACGAATTCAGGAATCTTTTCAAGAAATCTGAAGAGAGAAGGAAAATCCTGAAGAGGATATTTCTATTTCTTCATAACCAAAGCTCATCAAATCATGTTCAACTTCATTAGCCACACAACCTTCTCCTTCTTAAATTCAACTATTGAGAATCCTTTCGCCAAGGTGAACCAGTCAAGTTGCTACACAGAAGATCGGAAACCTCTTTTACTTTCACCCCAACTCATCCTCAACCAAGGTGACCATAAGTCTCATCGAATGTACAATTTGATTAGGTACCAAGAACTCGAGGTGATAAGCAAAGTGCCTCCCACGAAGCATTAAATCAAGATAACTCCCGCATCCTACATATTCATTTGGTGGGATACTGATGAAAGATTGAGTTGGGTATTTTCATCTAATAGGCTAGTTAGGTAATCTATTGGAGTGTATGGAGCGGTAACTGCGTTAGTAGGTAGGCACAACTCAAGAAATATCATTTCATAACAGCCAAAGAAAACTCAATGAAGCGAAGCTTTACTGCGTAGTAAAATTGTGCACTTCTTGTATACCCTCTCTTGTAATTCCTCTTCCTACCGGGGTTCGATTGCGGAGGGAGTTCCAACCTAGAGTCCTTGGGTCAGCAAATAGCGCCAGTTCAACGTTATAATATAACGTTGAGATATTATCTCAGTTTACAATTTCGGTGAAACTCAGCCTTAATCTCTACACTCCGCGGACAAAAAAATAATTGGGCGGATTTTTGGTGGGAAAACGCTGCAGATTTTACACAAGGGTTCATTATTCTTAAGTTAATTGAGCGAAAGAAAATTCAGTGCCATTCAGTGTCAGTGAGAAAATATTTTTGAAAAAAAAAAAAAAAAAAATCTACACTTTTTGGACAGATGTGGGAGCTCGAAAAATGGATTAGGTGTCCAAAATTACTCGGAAAACCTTATTTGACCTACTGGGATCCTTCAATAATCCCATTAGTGTTGAACGCCCACAAATACTTCCAAAACGACACCTACTCGACCCCACAGCCGAAAACCTTCACAAACCCCTCCCATAGCCCCTTTTTGGCCCTACAGAGCCCCACGGGTTTGGGTGAATGGGCTGAAAACCTTGCGGGCACAACTAGATCTAGTTTTACCATCTATGGCAAAACGAGTCTTTTGTCAAAATTTCAGATTTTTAGAAAATGCCCGAAAACGGCTCGGACGGCGGACGATCCGAAATTTTCGTTATTGGTCAGAAATTCTTACTCACAATTTTCGACCTCCGGCGCGATTACATAGGTGTGTTATTCCAAGAATAATGAACCAAAATTGATCCCTGTGATTACCGGGTACGAATCCAATTGTTTGATAAGTTGGGTAGTAACTCCACCTGGGTCAGCAGTGAAAAAACAATAACTACAACGAGTTAGGTTCCACAACCAGCCAATTAACAATCATTAGGTTCTCTGCTTGGCGTGAAACCTCGAATTAGATACGCTGGTGAACGAGAGAAGAAAATTCAGATGCGATTCCACTGAGAGTAAACGGAGTTTAAATCAAGCAACAACAGTTGAGGATGCGGCTGGGAGAAATTGCCACGTCAGGTAACAACGGAACGAGGATCTGAGTAAGAAAGCGATAGCACCTGATGATATGACAGGGCAAAACCAGAAACCACGTCCGTCGGTAACTACCCTGTGGTGAGTGGATGAAGAAAGCATCGGGTAGGAATTCGGATGATACCTTTCCCGAAGAGGCCCTCTAAATAGAATATGCGCGCTGTGGCATGCAAGTCAGCGGTGGACTCCTGAGGTTGTCATTTGGGTGTGACGAAACCGCTATCGGCCTCCTCCACGTCCGTTCGTGTGCGAAGGAAGTCTTGATGAAGGTTTCTTCGAGGGAGGCCCAAAACACCTGTTCGGGTGATTGAAGGTTAGGTACTTTCAACGGACACCCACTACCTTCATACTGCGGACGAATACCCAACCAGTACGTATTTGAGATGCAGAGCTACTGAAATGGTACCAACTGCTAGCCAAATTGGCTTTGTAGTGCAGCAAAGGTGAAGCAACTAATTGTACCAGCAACATCAGATGATATTTCCCCGTCCTCTCGAGCCCCCCCCCCCCCCCCCATCACCTTTCTGCGTCATACTATTTTCTTATCAAAATTCCATACAGTTTTGAGGCAGCTACAAAGCTTAGCAATGGTAATCAATCAGAGTACAGCAGCCAAGCGTAAATTGCATTTTTGCATTGATGGTTATTATTATTTTTGTTTTTCTCGAAGCTGATAATACCTGTGCACTATGAGGGATATTTGTATCCTATGCGCAATAAAGTTATTATTATTTTTGTGAGAGTCTGGCACAAAGCATAATATTATTGTGCTTTGTGCCTGGAGCAAGGTGGTCCACGGGGAGGGTGACCAGCTGTGTAATGTAACAACCCCCCTCCATAGACACAGAAGAACAAGCAAGCTCCTTGTCCTGACATCCCATGCCGGCAGGACCTTCATAGGCGGAACATGGAGGTCAGGAGTGAGCGTACCCTTCCTAGATCTGTGGAGACGAGAGAAGTTAAAGGAGCGATTTCTGCAACACATCAAAAAACTAAGTAGAATTTTACTACTCTAATAGGAAATTTAACCGTGATTCGAGAAGGAGGTATCAAGTCGGGAAAAACATGTACCTACCGTTTTCTTTGCTTTGATCTAGAATCTATACTAGAATAATCCGGGGGCCTGAATTTTAAAAGAACCCCCCACCCCCCTAAAATGCCTTCTAATTTATGTAGACTGGTCAGAGGCATCGTCAGATAATCTAAATACAATAAAAAATGGACGTGCCTCGAGATTTTTTAAATGACTGGGTTTTAAAATTTTGTTACATTAAGTAAAAAATCTCATAGCGTGCTCATCAATTTATAGAAATTGGTAGATCTACTTTCACCTAGGAACAACATTTGTTTCATTTAATGATCTTCTATAGAAAAAAAAATCCTATAGGAAAAGGAACCTTCTCAGCTGACCCCTTCTGGGTGAACCAGCCTGATGTTTTGAATGACCGAGAACTCGTCTATCGAGCTATGGCTCCTCCCATCACGTGTCTTGACAGTTGCCTGTTTATCCCATTAGACGAAAGAATTTATTCTTCCCTTTACTTTGTCGACTACCTACCGTTATATGAGTGGACCATGAGGAGGGGACGTGACTAATGAAAACTGCATCAGGGCCGTCGACCAGATGTTGGTGCGTGGGTATGCAGTAAGTACCAACGTAATCTTTCCCTTAACACAACGTGACGTTGGAAGAATGGACCTATTTCACAGTCATTCGTCTTGACAACTTGAACAATTCTTACGTGAGAAATTCGAGAAATCTATGCCGACGTCTAAACCGTGTTCTACGCACCTATTAGATAAACCAATGGCAGCTGTTTTAGGTGCGGAGTTTCCGAAATGGACCCCGCGGATGAGGCATGCGGACGAAATGGGTCCCGACTAGTTTTCGAGCCACAGGAGGTGAGGACCGAAATGGACTTCGGATTCTTGTTAATCAACTAGGGGGTGGCCCTGTTGGCTAAAGTCAGTCAACCCCTGACCTCTCACAACTGGCTTCAGACCCCTTCTACTGGCTTTCTGATTGATAAGAAATTCGGAGCTACTGGAGCTCAGATGCACCACATGGAGATTTGAAGCCCATGAAGCCGTGATAAGAAATTCGGAGCTACTGGAGCTCAGATGCACCACATGGAGATTTGAAGCCCATGAAGCCGGACTACAGCAAGATAGATTCATTTTGCAATTACGGAAATAGATGCGCCGCAAGTACTTTTCACTCTTTCATTATTTTTATTTGAGGAACTCATTTCGGTCCAGCAGGAATTCTAAAAAAAATTTCCAAGTTTTGGCTGGGGGCCCATATCGGTCGCACGATTTAGGTAATCTCACAGTAAATACACGGCCCAAATTATAACGGCCAACGAAACCTCTTAGTATTTCATGAAAGTCACCTTTTAGTAATTTCAGTCAAAATGCCTTTTATATACAAGAATTGAAGCAACTGGACACATAAGCTACTGTAACAGGACACCAACCTTCAGGCCAGTTCGTGCTATAGGTCTTCAAGCTAGGTGAAAAACGACAAGACTCTCCATACAACAGGACACCAACCTTCAGAACAGTCCATGCTAAAGGACTTCGATCAACAGAACAAGGTATAGGGCACACCAGCCAAAATGACAAGCTATAGGGCATTTCATTACATAGGACACTAAGCTTCAGGACAGTCAAGACATTCCTCCAGGCCTCCCCAGGCTATAGGACTCCAAGCCAATTGACCTTATGACATTCCTCAGCACAACAGGACAAGCTGTAGGACAATTTCAATAATGGACCAACTTCACGACACTAATTTGGGAGAACAAATAAGGAGCATAATTCTGAAGTATAGGAAGTACAATGTACGAAGTAATATGCCATAGTACGACATGTATGTATTTTCTTCTTCTTCCACCCAGATCATAACTCATCTGGGGGTCCCAGTCACGTTTTTCTCACATGGAATCACCAATTTCAACCACAAGGGTGTATAACCCAACCTGACCTGAGTCTCAGGGCTACCGTAAACAATCAAACCATTCCCAACAGCCAAGATCTTGATTAAGCCTTTAAAAAATACTCATCAAGATGCAACGCATCCGGAGAAATGCGTTCATCCGATATACCTAGCCCCATTTCCCCGAGAAAAAAAATCTTCGCGCAATCTCTCATCACAGATTCCTTTCTGGTGATGATCTCAGCGAACAACCTGATTGTTGTAGGAGCTGTTGTGAGATGCAGGGCGGGATGGGGCACACAATAGCTGGCAATCTTGGGCAATCTGCCTTAATGAACCTGCACGCAAAAGTCAACGAACGGAAGAGGCAAGTCAACAAGTCTGTTCGTATTTAGTGGGTAGCGGTGAGGTAGGTCATTAAAAGAGTTTTGGTGTATTATTCGATGAATAGTCAACCTGTTTAACACCTGGTCGGGCAATTTCCCTTCCACTATATGGGACAAAGTTAAAGTTATGTATTGGACATAACCCTGTCGGTGACACTCACTTCGCTGCCAGAGCGCTCCGATATTAGACGAGTGCAAAGACAAGGTCAAAATTTACAAACAAAATTTCAGCTCACAAAAACTTACTCCAATAGTACAGCGGTAAGTAAATCATGAACAAGCTATTAGATGGTAATCATTTCCAAAACCTATGCCTCACTAGAGCTCTCTTACATTTTTGATACTGAGGAAAAATTCATTAAAATCATAGGGTGCGATGGATTTTAAAAATCTGACAAGTTTTGGCCTAACGTTTGTTGTCGTAAATTTCGCTCGCAACTATTTGGGGAAGGCATTGAACAATTTACTACCCCAGCATTAACTGCTGATGCGGGATGAGAGGAATCCCCGACATGCTCTCGTAAGTTACCTCTATCAGACTCTTCCGAATACTACCAAACGCAATGGGGATGTGAGTTCGAAACTCAAAAATGGCTCGATTTGAAGCTCATTCCCTGTCGAGCCCCCTCTCGTTTACTCGGCGAACGACACCTTATTAAAATGTAATACCTATTAAATAGGATTATTAAACGATCCCAGGAGGTCAAATTTTGACCTCCGGGTATCCTTTAATAATCCCATTTGTAGCCCCATGAAAGCCCCATAGATCGCCAAGGTGAAATCGGATCGACCTGGGACCCCCAAAATTGGATTCTACGTCCAAAAATACTTCGAAAACGACACCTAACTCGAGCCCATAGCCGAAAACCATAAAAAGAAAACCTCCCGTAGCCCCTTTTAGCCCCACAGAGCCTCACGGACTTGTGCGATTTGGCGTAAAACCTTGTGAACAGAACTAGACGGTAAACCGAGTATTTTGTCAAAATTTCATATTCTTATAAAAATAAAAAAAAATCCTTCTGCCCGAACGGACGGCCGACGGACATTTAGTTTTCGAATCTAGACATCTTAAAACGTATTATCTACGTTTCAAGATGTCTAGATTTACATAATATCTATATTATACATTGTATAAGCCAAATTTTGAGGTAAGTAGATCAGAATTTTCTACCCTCGTCGCGACCTAGGTGTATTATTCCTAGAATAATAAACCAAAAGCTTCAAAATATGGTAAGTCACACTAATTCAGATTCCCCCCCCCCCCCCCCCCCCAACAGGAAGCGCCACCTCACTCATCTCCCAGAGCAAAGCCCTTCAACAACGCCAATTGTACCGCAAGTTCCCTGACGGTGTGGTCGAACGGATCTGGAACCCTCAGAAATCGATCTCTACGTTCAAACATCCTCCGAAAACAATACCACACGTGGCCCGCTCACCAAAGCCCTCAAATGGCCAGGGCCGTTGCTCGAATTGGGCGTCGTAGGAATTGTGGGCATAGAATTATTCTATGCCCTATGGGGGTCTCTCCGTCCACTCCACATCGCTCTGAAAACGTCATGAAAAATAATAAACCCAAGTAACCGTTGTGAGGACGTCAAATTCCCAGAAGACAAGGCAATGCTAGCGACTAGGGTTGTAGCGTGCTAATGACAGTCATACAAACAACGTGACCAGACCCCATCATTACAACTTTTTCAGTAGGTACATGTAAACATGTCATGCACGTTTATGCCGGAGGATTGTGAAGGTTTGGGGCGACTAAAACGCGAATCCGAGTACTTCAAAGAAGCATGTCAACGCCGGAAATTAATGCTTTGAGCAAAACATGTTTCCATGTTCGTACGAGGCTTACTTTCGTATCACTAGACGTATGAAGATAGTACATCACGACGAACATCCACGCCACGGAGAATAACAAGAGGATTTTCACGTTGCGCCTCATCGCGAATACGGAGCTGACTCTACCAGGGTGATACCCTCAAACTACCCGATCACCCGTCGACCGAATCGAGGCATCGAAAGAACTGGAAATCAATTTGGAACGCAGTTGGTCATATTTACTCGGGTTGAAATTTAGACCGCGAAAAAAAAACCGAGAGACGGCAAAGGCAGCAAACGAGCGAGCGACCGCGACAAGGTGCACTGTTATCAAACTAAACGCGAATTTCCAGAGAGCTACCAGTTATCGGTTGTCTTACTGAAAGTGGGAGGGGGAAGGTTCTCTGTTACTCTGTGGGGAAGGCGCATCGTTGGGGGTGGAACAGTGTTACCAGGCCGCGGCCGGAAGAGGGAACCACTTCACGATCAATGACGCCAGATGGTAGGGACTTATCCCAGTGCAGAGGGACTTTTAGAACAGGTCGGGATGGTGGGACTTTCCATCACCGAAGGTAGGGATTTTTAGATCAGTTCCTACTACCCAACTAAATTTATTATACTATCAAATACTATTTTATTATAGTATTAAATATAGTAATAAATTTTATTATACCTAGCATATATAAGTACTATAATATTATAAAATTTGTATTAACTGGACGAGACATCACATACCTACAAACTTTGGTTACCTTATAAGGTATCATAAATGATCAAATTTGTTTACTATAATATTATAATATTATTATAACATTAAAGTGAAAAACGCTGCAAATTTTACACTATGGTTACATCATGGTTTATTATTCTTTGATATAGGTTCTTGTGCAGAAATTTAATTCTCTGTCGATGAAAAAAAGTTTAGAAAATCAATTTTTTTTTTCAAAATGTTTTTCGTTTTTACTTGAAAAATATTTGACCTCCTGGTATCCTTCAAAAATCCCATGTGTAGCCCTATAAAAGCCCTATAGATCGCATCAGTGAAATCGGATCGTTCCAGGACCCCAAAAAAAAATGGATTCTACGTCCAAAAATACTTCGAAAACGACACCTGACTCGATCCCATAGCCAAAGGCCTTAAAAAAAAAACCCTCCCGTAGCCCCATAGCGCCCCATGGGTTTGAGCGATCGGGCTGAAAACCTTGCGGGCACAACTAGACGGTAGAGTGATTATTTTGACACAATTTCAGATTTAAAAAAAATCCTACAGCTCAAAACGGCCCGGACGGCGTACGGAGCACGGACATTTCGGTTTTGGAATGTAGACCTCTTGAAACGGATAGTGTCAAATTTTGAGGCCGATCGGAGTCCTTGGCATCCGTCGCGAAAACATAGGTGTACCTAGGTATTATTCCAAGAATAATAAACCAAAAGTAATGTGGCTTATTTTGTCTTAACCAACTTAGTTTTCACAATAATAATTATTGTGAAATTATTGGGGCAGGAGCCGACCCCGCACTGTAGGGTAAAGCCCCGTACCTCGCCCCACTTTTCAGATTTTCCTCTCTTGGGGGACCCCTAGGGCTCTGATCGAATCGTTTTTTTTTTACAGATCGCTAGGGAAATAAGTTGTCTACAGGATCCAGGTGTTGAAATGGGTTATTTCAAGTTTTCGAGTTTTCTAGAGCTAAATTTCTAAAACCCTCCAAAGTGGGGCCAGGTACGAACATAGTACCTACCTCGCCCCGGATAGGGTCGTACCTTGCGCCACCTACCCTATTTCTCGAAATTGAGCGCTCAGAAGTATGGAAAATGAATCAAATACGTTTATTTTATATTGAATATAAAACTTTAATGCATTAAAAAATTATAATTAGAAAAACAAGGCTAGGAATTGGTTGGTAACCACAACTGTATCACAAAATCCTAGAATTATTGTCAAGGACGAATACTTTTCTTGTTAAGCTTAAAGTTGTAAAATTTAAAATTGACTGAAGTTCATACTTAGTGAACAAAAAAATTATAGTTAGAAAAATATGGCTAGGAATTGGTTGGTAACCACAACGGTATCACAAAATCCTAGGGGCGAGGTACGCACAAGGAGGTGGGGCAAGGTACGTGCATACACACCAATTTTGAAAAACGGTCATGACACCCACAGATCCTATTTTTTCAAAAACTTTTTTTTTTTCAGTGCTTAACAGACATATTGGACAACACATTAAACAAACAATTGTACGAAAATACGACATAACTCAGCCCTGGGACGATCAAATGTACAATTTCCACGATCACAAACTGGCACCTCAAAAACGTTTTAACCTTCTCCTAAGATAACAGTACTAGATATCACAAAAAAGTACACAGCCAATTCAACCATTTTCAGAGAGCTACCGAATCAGTGGCTCAAAGTTGTTATATCCTTTCTCTACCTAGGTAATATCACTGGTGGGGCGAGGTAGGAGCATGGGCGAGGTACGGGGCTTTACCCTACCTACTTTGAAGAGCTTTCGATATTCTTACAATACAATCACCTATCGTAAACAGACGAAGCTCTATAACACCATACCTATTTGAACTCCTGGGATCCTTAAAAAAATCCCATGTATAGCCCCTTGAAAGCCCCACTGATCCCCACGGTGGACTCGGATACTTATGGAGCCCCCATAAATGGATTCTACGTCCAAAAATACTTCGAAAACGACACCTAACGCGACCCCATAGCCAAAAACCCCTTTCATACCCCCTTTTTAGCCCCACAGAGTCCCACGGGTTTAGCGACCGGGCCGAAAACCTTGCGGGCACAACTAGATGGTAAACCGAGTATTTTGACAAAATTTCAGATTTAAAAAAATGCCTACTGCCTAAACGGCTCGGACGGCAGACGGACATTTCGCTTATTTTCGCTCAAGGAACATAATACCTATGTTACACGAGGGTTTATTGATCTTTGATATATTATATCAAAGATCAATAAACCCTCGTGTAAAATTTGCAGCGTTTTGTGTTAACCAACATCATGTGGGTTCCCACAATTGGAGCAGGAGTCGACCCCGCACTTGAAGGTACTTTGAAACGCTTAAGAAATACCTAGCCCCTGATACCTTGCTCCTGAGAAAAGATTTATATGAACTCGAGTTCAGAGGTGAATAATAATTATTGTCTCTTCACACAATAATTGTCTGCTGATAAGACCTACTACAACACGTGATTGACTTTTGGTCAAATATTGGAGTTCGATATTATCAACACAATTTTTTTTACCCGGGAGTGAATTTCCGTCCATTTCCGTTCACCCCTCCCCCCTCACCTTAACACCAGGTCACGTCATGACGGGAACCCAACGTCATGTTGGGAATTAGTAGGTAGGTAACAGAAAAAAAAAAAAAAAAAAAAAAAAAAACTGAATGAAAACCTAAATTAGGTTTTCATGTTAACATTAAATGTTTTCATGCTTTCATGCGCCCTGCTTCCGTCCCATTTTTGGTCGGTTCGTGACAACAATATTATAACCTATATTTTTTTTATAGGTACCTATTATGATGGGGGTCAAAAAATTTGATCGGCCTCAACATTAAAATTTAATTTTAATGTTGAGGCCGATTTTGTCGCTGGACGTTTCATGATGAGTCGATTTAAAGAAAAATGCTCGGTTCTCCATCTATAATTCGCTGGCCCAGTTCAAGACCGGCTTAAGTGCAAATTTTGCGTTTTTCGGTTTTTGAGTCAGTCTTGCTCAATTTTTTGCGCTCTTTCTAATGGTATAAGCGGTTTTTTTCTAACTTTACCCAATCGCCGCCAGAGTGCACTTGCGACATTCCACACTGAACACAATCTCTCTGAACCCCAATGCAATAGTGGCTGATGTACAGTTTCGCGTTGACCTTGGAGATGAAAGGTGTGTTTTTCTGTGCAAGAGTGTCTCAACAGCACTCCACTACCCGATAGTCCCGGGTAAGACCGTCTCATCTGCCACTTAAGACTGTTTTACATGCAAAGATAAGGTTATTTCCATATTAGTGTAATTGTGAAAACTGTCTTATCTGCACTCTTAAGTCTGTCTTACAGTGGGGAGCTCCAATCCACTAGTATTTATTTTCATGCAAGACAGTCGTATTCTGGTTACAATTTAAAAAAAAATTCTTTTCAGCCTTTTTTCAAATTCACAGTCTTAACATTGGCATAATTTTATAATTTTTTAAATTTAATTTTGGTTTTGTTTACTTTGAGCTGCAGATACTCGGCCTACCTTCATCATTAAGTCATGAGTAGCTATTTTGATGCATCTTAGAAGAACTGCATAGAACTGCAATTTATGTACAAGAGAAAGTACCTGTATTAGCTTCTAACTGCCCAAACTATTTTAAGATTGCTTGTCACGTTCCTATTCATGTGTTCGATGCCAATTGTTTAGAAGACTGATTCAACTCACATATTCGGTGATACTTGTTATGGTTGGTGGAAAAATTGAATGATTTTACATTATTTTCTCAAAACTTCTATCATACAATTCCCAGATGGATTTGTAATCATTATTCAAATATTATTTAAAAATAAGTCGCTCTTGCACGGTCTCAATTTTCAGACTAGCTCAACATATTCAGGACAATACTGTCTTATCTACTAATTAACTCTTTAATTACCAGACGGAAAAATCTCAAATTCGCAGGTAAGTATACCAAGACCATACTGAGTCAGTGGCCAAAGTTTCAAGGCGCTGGCTGCATTAGCTCCAGAGAAATTCAACATTGAATTTACAATGCTTTTTTAAACGCGCTTCCTGAAAAATTTGTGAATTTGCACTTAAGCCGGTCTTGAACTGGGCCAGCGAATTATAGATGGAGAACCGAGCATTTTTCTTAACCATAGTTTTACGTTTTACTAGTGGACACTCCCAGACCCCAGGATTATAACTGTTATGATCAAAGAGCAAACCAATGTGATTTTCGGGGACTCCAAAGAGAGCTTGGTGGAATACGGTACTCCGAATACCTAAAAGTAATAGATAGTTGGAGAACCGAGAACTATAGTTAACTTGTGTGTTCTCAACCGGAAGACTTGAACAAAATTTGGATTTAATCCTGAGGCAACTTGGGGACAAAAAAAAAAAACTGCCTTTTCTCCTGATTTTGTTTTTCATGACAAATTTTGAGGCACGTAAAACTGATCGAATTTGTGTTTAACAAGAATCTACGTACAACAAAATTATACTACAACTGAAAATTGGACTCACTGTGGATAGCAAATTTTCGCCTAACACAGCATGTTGGGCCAGATGTATACAACTTTATACGGAATTTATTCCTTACACTTAAAAGAATGGAACTCCCTTTTGGTAACTATATCGTTACAATAAACTACTCCAGATTTATCGCGTTTCGGAAATAAAGTCCGTTGATAGTAGAGTCCCTTCAAAACCCTTGAAATGTCACTTGTAATAGCATTTCTGCAGTTCTTGGCGTTCTAGGGTTGGCAGCTTGTCGGTTCAGTAACTCCGTTCTCTGTTACTCTGTGAGTAACTCAATCAGGTGTCAACATTGATGTGCAAAATTTTAAGAAATTTATTTTTTGTTCATTCCTAACTGGATCGGCTCTATTATTTGGTATGTATTCGAATGTGTTTGTAGTTTTTGTAGAATCGGCTGTATCAATTATTGGTTTAGGCGTCGTCTTTCTTCCAGTTGTCATCATCCGAGTTTATTAGGTTTTGTTGTGAGGATTTTTCACTCATCATTTTTTTGCATTGGTAAATTTTGAATCGTTGCTTGGTTTATGACGTTCGTTTTATGTTGTAAAATACTTATGCTGCACACTGGTGGAATGGATGGAATGATTGAGGGGTCGGTCGGGTCTGGGACCTCGCGTAAATCGAATTTACTTCAAAATTTGACAAGAACACGTCACTTGACTCTGGTAAAACCCTTCCTTTGAGGCTACGCAGCGCTCTGGAGCGTTTAGCCCGTTAGCATCACGGGGATTTTGAAGGGTCATTTTGGAACGGGGTCATTTTATGGGAGTCCCATCTAACCATACTGCGAGGTTCTATGGTGCTTTTAAGGGACTATACGACGAGAATTTGGAGGGTTTTAACGGAAAATCGTGCAAAGTGACGTTTTTAATGTAAATTTTAAATTAATCGGTTTATGGGGTCGCTAACCAGACCCACCACTTGAAAAACAATGACCCCAAGTGTATGCGTTGTGTTATTTTTCAACAATGTCAATACGATGAGTCATCAGGAATCCGTGTAAGGAGTTTCCTACAATAAGGCGCTAAAGTGACTGCCCTACTTATCTATCAAAGAAAGATAACCATTACATTTGTCAGTGGCGATAGGAGATAAAGAGCGAAAGGAACACGGCGATTATCTGTATAAAGTTAAATTATAAAACTCTGGGGAATGCATAATCTTTTTGGTCGCAATGTGTACGACTTTCAATCGCCCGAACTGTACAAAATTTGGTCTGGCCGACGGAAATCGCTCGTTGATGCACTCCTTCTGAGTCTTGCAGAGTTACGTCATTTTCTGCTGTAAGGTAATTTCATTTTTGACAACTCCTTATCTTACCATTATAACTCATTATCTCATTGTATTATCGTACCATTGGCTCCGCTGACCTGATGATTTAAGAGTAGCGCAGTGTTAAACGCATACTTTGTCCTGGCCTGTATGCTCCTGCAATCTTCTTGAGAGGTCCTTGTTAGGTACTTGTCCACAACTCTAAAATGTATGATGCAGCTGCTGAGTGGCTCCAACTGGAATTACCGAGTCGAAAATGTCACAATGCTTCCTCGCGTTCAACACTAGAATCCAAGTCTTGGATGCGAGGAATGCGCAGCATGCGAGGAAGCATTGTGACATTGTCTACTTGGATTCCAAGTATCTACCCAGATTGTCAATCAGAATCAGAATCAGAAAGCGTTTTATTTGCCATATTACACAGAGTGTTTTTGACAATGGTCACGGTTAATTAAAGTCAACTTAATTCAAACATTAGGACATGAAATGTACGTATTTGGTGGAATTTACATCCGTGCCTAATATTCCAGTCAAATTGGGAAAAATAGAAAAACGTTTTGTTGTAGTTCTGGAAATATGAATTTGCAGGCTACTGAACACGAATCTGAGGATTGCGACAAAGAATTTTGCCCGGAAACACGATTTTTTGTTGTTGCAAAAAACCCAAAATTTTGGGAGTCGTCTTAATTTCTGTGTAAATAACTTCGAAACTACCTATAGGTATATTTTACGTAAAAACATCACCATGCCTATTAAATTAGGGTACCAGTGCATTATAGGTCCCGGAAACTCGATTGTGAAAAAGATTTCCGCCGTTTTCCGGGACCCCCATAGATGCACTAGTACCAATAATTGGTAAAATGTAGGAAATTTAATGCTCTATAATTATTGTAGAGCATTAAATTTCCTACATTTTATGTCGGAGAAGGTTTTGTACATTTAATCCCGTCAGAGCGTGGAAAAAAAAGAAAGAAATTAAAACCACCGAATTACACATTTTTGCCTTCTTCCCACTTCCTTAATTAAAAAACGCTGAAAATTTTACACAAGGGTGTATTATTCTTTTACTTATATTATATTGTACAAAAATTAATTCGGTGTGATTAAATGAAAATCTATATAATGTTTGGACAGAGGTGGAAGCTTGAAAAAATTAATTTTGCCTCCAAAATGACTCGGATAACGTCACCATATTAGGTCGAATAAAATTTATTAATAATATTTAATATTATTTGACCTCCTGGGATCCTTCACAAATCCAATTTGTATCCCCGTGAAATCCCCGTAGATCCCCACGGTGCTATCGGATCCGTTCTGGGACCCCCAAAAATGGATTCTACGTTCTAAAATAGTTCGAAAACGACACCAAACTCTACCTCAACCGAAAACTTTCGAAAACCCCTCCCGTTGCCCCATTTTAGTCCCCACTGGTTTAGGCGATCGGGCTGAAAACCTAGCGGGCACAACTAGATGGTAAACCGAGTACCTATTTTGTCAAAATATCAGATTTGTAAAAAGTTCTTACTGCCCAAAACGGCTCGGACGACGGACGGACATTTCGTTTTTGGAATCTAGACCTCTTGAAAAGTCAAATATTGATACCGATCAGAGTTTTCGACCTCCATCGCGACTACGTAGGTGGACTATTAGGTTTATTATTCATTGAATAATAAACCGAAATGGAATTGTAAGATATTTCAGTTGTGTAACCCCAAGCATGGTGAGTCATTTTACATGGTTTGTTTGCAAGATTCAAAGAAATTTTTCATAAATGATAAATTAAAAATCCTTGGAATTAGTGATGAAAGACTCTTTGGATTAGGTATGTTCTGCGTATTTCCACGAAAATATGTAGTTACCTTTTTTGCAAGGTATCGTCAACGTCTGGCAACAGCTCATCTTTGGTTGGTAGGAGGCTACAACGGGTGCTGACGGCCGATAGGTAGGGGAAGGTGCTTTACCTACCTCTGGCCAGTTTTTGAAAAATTGTCGTCTCGATAACAGAATAGTCATAATTTCCAAATTCTCACCATTTTCTCAAAAGTAACTATTTGGCTACCAAACCACGAAAAAAATCAGTCCTTCAGATCGCCAGATTTGGATGTGTGGTGTATGTGAGCTTCGGAAATAAGTTACTTGAAAAAAAAAAAAAAAAAAAAAATCAAACAACAAGATAAGTAACTTGAAACATTACAAGCCTTCAACACCTTTAACCCAAACGCATTGCATGAAAACTGCCCTTTCACTCAAGTTTAACCCAAACTCCATGGAATAAGGAAGCAATAATATTTCTTCCATGCCCAAACTCAATACGCCCTAATTTTCGTTAAATGATCTAAATTTTCTGGAAGCGATTTCAGGTGGCTGACTTATTTTCTTAGTAAGTACTTTCAGAAAAAGAAAAGAAAAAAACCCGTGCAAATTGCCCAATGGACTGCAGTGGACCTTCCAGTTTTAATTTTGGGTTTAACCCCAAAGATGGACACATCCATCGTTCCATCTTTCCATTCATCGTTTTTGGGTTTCCAACAGTTGAAGTCAAGTGTCTCAGCTCGAAATACATTAGATTTCTTTGAGACACATAATATGTGTCTCAAAGAAATTATAGAAGTTATATTATAACTTGAAAGAATATCCTTTTGTAAAATTTGGAGCGTTTGGAATCTGCACATCATGTTATTCATCAGGACAAGTTTTGAGCGATCAAAAACTAAATTTAAACCTATGTATTTAGTTGATACCCATATCAGACGGTATCATCAGCTTAAGATAACTGAAATTAGTTTCGCAAATTCCGATGTTATCTGCTGACAGTGTCAATCGGTATATTCTCCCATACCGGAAACAGGACTAGCTTCATTAGATGCACTAAATATTGAGTCGTATCATGAGGTTGTAAGTACGTAGGAAAGTACATATTTAGTTTAAAACGTTTTACGGAAAATAACTCACACCGCATTACGCCAGTAGGGACAGGAATCAGCTCGTCTTATCAGCTGAATGTTACGACATCTATAAATATTTCACGAGAGTTCTAACGGTTGGAAATCCTGAACGTGAGACGATAAAGCTCCAGAATTTACAGTTTTTTCAATGGTTTCCCAACGTTGACAAAGTATGAATAATTCGAGTAATAATGATAATATGAGTAATTATTTTTCCTGGATGTATGTACCGGATTCCATCATTTCGATTGTTAGATTGTCGCTTGTTGCACCCAAAAGAGAGAATAAGGGGATTCACCCCTATTAAAAAGGAGCTTACGAAAACGTTTTTGTTACGCGTTTGTTAATTTTTTCTCGGTTGATTTTTTGTAATGAGATTTTTGTAACGGCTCGACTAGACTCTAGTCACTAGAGTTGAAGTGATTCATGAGTTAGTTAGATAATATCTAATATCTTATAATATTATTATTATTATATAATATATTATAATATTATTATATTATATCAAATTTTGACTTAAGCCAGTGAAGATGTTACCTATAGGTTCTTAAGCTTAAGTCTGATGTCTCATAGGTAACACATCAGTGATGTGTTATGCCCCTGAAAATGTTAGCTACCTTAATGAAACGTCAGGTTAGAGAAAAACGCTGCTAATTTTACACTAGGGTTTATTATTGTTTGATAGAAATTATTCAAATGTTAATTCAATATCAATAAAAAAATTTTTGAATTTTTATAATTGAAATTTTTTTATTAGGTACTGTTTAAACTGTTTGTGAAAACCACCTCATTCGACTTCCTGGCATCCTTCAAAAGCCCCACAGATCCCCATGAGTGAATTGGGTCGTTCTGGGTCCCCCAATAATGGATTCCACTCCCAAAAATACTTCGAAAACGACACCGAACTCGATATTATGTCCGAACCCCATAAAATAACTTCCCCTGTGGTTGTTATCTTCTCTGCACTTACTGTCTGCACAATTAACTATTCGGAATACGTTGAATGGAAATTCTTCCTTGATTGGCCAAAGTGATAGGAAACTTTCGGTTCGGCTCCTTCACTCTCGACTGGAGATTGTCCTCCCAAATAGTGGTGTTTGTTTTTCCGCTAAATGCATACAGGATAATCTACAGAAAATCCCCGTGGACTCAACGTTCATTGCACTTGGTGTTGGTAGACGTGAGCCCAAAATTCCTATGGTGAAGTGTAGTGTTACCAATTTGTTTTGAGTATCATCTGTTTGACATCGACTACCGACTGATATCGAAAATTATGAGGTATGCTGATAGGTTCTTGATTATTCATTACAAAACAATCATACCATACAAACAACCGTACAATAATATGATGCCTTCATATTATGAAGTCATCATATTGGATTTTGCGCCTTGGCGAGGGCTCCGCCCCCTGCACCCCCAGATTTGTTAAAATTGAAAAACCTGGAACCAGCCTAACTCTCAACAAATTATTATAATACAATAATACAATAATATAATATTATATTAAGAATATAATATTATTATATTCTTTAGATGTTGCCAACTCCTCTACGTTGAATTCAAAATTGTTACAATACAACCAAGCGTCACTTTCATTCTAAATATCATTCAACATAGTATGGTCATAATATGACCTAAACCTACTATGTTGACATGACGTTACGTAGACATAATATGTAGACTTATTGACCTATTTTCCTGTCGTTTTTTTGCCGGGGACCGAGCCCTAAAACCTGTTTCCAGGTTAAAACACTGCAAATTTTACACAAGGGTTTATCATTCTTCGATATAGTTTAATAATTAAACATGAATAATAATTAAACATTATTAATAATAATAATTAATTATTAAACAATTGTTGTGCAAAAATTAATTCTGTGCCGATAGGAAAATATTTTTGAAAAAAAAAAATCTGTTCAATGTTTGGACAGATGTGGTACCTCGAAAAATGATGATGCGTCCAAAATTACTCGGAAAACGACACCTTATTTGACCTCCTGGGATTCTTCAAAAATCCTATTTGTAGCCCCATTGATCCTAACGGTGAAATCGGATCGTTCTGGGATCCCGAAAAATACTTCGGAAACAACACCTAACTCGCCCTCTAAGCCGAAACCCTTTCCAAAACCCCTCCCGTAGCCCCTTTTTAGCTCCCACAGAGCCCTCGGGCTGAAAACCTTTCGGGCACAACTAGATGGTTAACTGAGTATTTTGTCAAAATTCCAGATTATTAAAAAAAATTCCTACTGCCCTAAACGGCTCGGACGGCTCGGACATTTCATTTTTGGAAAATAGAGTTTTTGTTCACCTGAAGAATCAGTTTTTGAAACTGATTATTTTTGTTATTAGCCTTTCATATATTTCAAAATTTCTTATCCTCCAAGGCATTTCGCCTTTACAGTTCCACTATAAGTTATACTTACACACTGCTGAAATAAACGTCATCTACCTTACCTACGGCTGTTGCTTGTTAATATAATCGTAAGATAAAACTGCTTGAAAATTGCAACATGACTAAGAATTCAGGAAAGCACCCGTTTACCTTCAGCAATACAGAAGTTTCGTCCTATCTTAACATAAATGTTTAGGAAAGATGTCCTCCCAGTCATTGAATGCATTGTAATGGGCTCACGTCATTTGATTGTACTTATCTTATCCCATAAAGCGGGACCTGGGGTATCTCGACCCTTCAGTTTGTCAGATTCGTTAGAAGCGGCCGGTTGCTTCAATCTTCAGTTGGTATCGTGAATTTTTCTGCGTTTGTTGCAAATTCTTCTTGTAAGTTTGGTTTCACTGGTTGACATTAGGCTACACTGTTTTCGTGTAGGTATTATGCACACCTTAACTGCGATAAAAATTATGCAGTACACAATAATATCAGAGCAAGTTTCCATACGTTGTTCATAGACTTGTTTTCTCTAGCATAACATTCCGGTTTTATGTTTCGCTGTTGAGTAAACGATTCAATTTCGGTTTATTTCAGAGTATCGTTTGAGTGATGAGGCCGGAAAAGCAGCCTCTTCTTGTCGCTTCGTGTGATGCAGTTAATGAAAATCAACAAGAAAGGTAAGTTATGAAATAATCATATTTTTCTGACAACATAACAACTCTAGCTCCACCAGATTCCCCCTTGTCTATTATTTTACTATTTAAATCAGCAACTTTAGTCCAGTCAATCTAGACATTTGACGGGATGTTTGCTTTAAAAAGGACGGATGTTATGTTTCTAAATTTTAATTGATGTCTTGGCACCCCAAAAGTAGGAAACTAAGTGAATCCAAACATTTTTGTCGGAAGAACTTTTGGGGGCTTAAAAACCTCGACATTTTCAGACTAGTTTTTGTTTTTTGCTGATACCTTGAAAACTAAGCGTGATAGGTACAGAAAATTTCCCTCATTATATTGTGAAAGAGCAAACAATTCTGGGTCGAAGGGCTGGGTACTCCAACTTTAAAATTCCACCGTTTGGTAAGGTCGCAATCGGTCGTCAAAAAGTGCCAATTTTTCCCAACTTGAGTGAAAATTATCCGACTTTAAAACGCCTGTAAATTAGACCGGTCGTTATTTATGAAAAACGCATGGAATAAAAGTGGTGGAGCATGTAATTCTGTGTTCAGGAAGCACAACGGTTTTTAAATTGACCTGATGTTAAGGTACATACTGACAGTTTTCCATTTTCCCTCAAAAACGCTGCAAATTTTACTCAAGGGTTTATTATTCTTTGATATAGGTTAATTGTGCAAAACATAATCCAGTGTCATAAAAAAAACTATTTTTGAACAAAAAAAAAAAAAAAAAAAACTTTACAACGTTTGGAAGGATGTTTGGACGTTTGGCACCTCGAAAAAATGGATTCCCATGAAAGTCCCGTTGATCCATTCGGTGAAATCGGAACGTTCTGGGACCCCAAAAAATGGATTCTACGTCCAAAAGTACTACGAAAACAACACCTAACTCGATCCCATAGCCGTAAACCTTCAAAAAAACCCTCCCGTATCCCCATTTTAGCCCCCATAGCGCCCCACGGGTTTGGGCGATCGGTCTGAAAACCTTGCGGGCACAAATAGATGGTAAACCGAGTATTTTGTCAAAATTTCAGATTTAAAAAAAATTTCTACTGCCACAAACGGCGTACGGCGGATGGAAATTTCAGATTTAAAATGTAGACCTCTTGAAACGGATAATGTCAAATTTTGAGGCCGATCGGAGTCGTCGACCTCAGTCGCGATTACATAAGTGTATTATTCCAAGAATAATTAACAAAAAAGTCAATCGGCTAATACCAAGCATTTCAACAAACAACGATTCTACGCTCTTACGTAACTGAATAGAATAGAAAACAAAGGACTCTCTCCTGATTGACTTAAAATTCTGAAAATAAGAGAAGTCCTTATGAAACACCATTTTTATTAATAATCACTATGAAAGTATTGGAAACTCATTTAGTAAAGTTACAAAGTATCCTTTATAAACTCATTAGGTAAATAAATAAAGTTACCAAGGACCAACATCATTCTTCATTGTCAGATAATTGAGACTATTTCATATCTGAGGGAATCATCGTTGTCGGTAGGTTCACGCACGTGGTATTCATGTCGACCCGGGGGAGAGGGGGAAGGAACGGAACGAGGTCTTACATGTCCTTCTTTTTGGCAGAAGTTAAGTCCAGGTCTTCGAGTTTTATACAGAGGGTGTGTCGGTCTGTTGGGCGAGAGGGTCTTCCTTCTAAAAAAAATTGCTACTCCCTAAAACGGCTTGGACGGTACGGACATTTCGTTGTTGGAAGATTTTGTTCTCCTGAAGAATCAGTTTTTTGTCACTGATTGTTTTTTTATTTTTATTAGCCCTTCATGTATTTCAAAATTGCTTATCTTTCTTTTCGCCATTACAGTTCCACTATAAGTTCTACTTACACACTGCTGAAATGAACGTTATCTACCCTACCTACGACTGTATATTCGTAAGATAAGACCGCTTGACAATTGCAACATAACTCACAATTCAGGAAAACACCCGTTAGCCATCTTCAATACAGAAGTTTCATTCTGTCTTACCACTAATTTTTAGGAAAGATGCCCTTCCAGTCATAATTTGTAATAGTTTCTGTGTGTACCCAACTTTGTAATAGTTTCTTTTTCACGCCTGGCCTATTACCTGTCCCTTGGTCATAAACCCCAATTAAGAAAGCCACCACTACACAAACAAGCTACAAGCTTCTTTTTCCATGAACCTTGGTTTTCCTTAGCTGACACTCTATTTTCCTATCCCCTCCCTGAATTCGAAAATTCTTCCCTACTCCCTGTTAACTCCACCCTTTCGGGATGTTGGACCGCCCTTAACTCCGCATAACCCGCTCCAAATTTACCCTCTCCCACTCTTGGAGATAGGCTAGTACCTAGTGGTGGTAATATGTGTAAAACCCTATGTATTTGTATAATCAGATAGTTCAGCTGCTAAGTTCTAAAATCAGGATGTTAGGCTGTTAGTGAGTCGGTTCACAAGTCCCGGCTCCTCTATGGAGAAGTCGGAGACGTTCTGATCTTGTTCTAAGTTCGGCTTAGCTTTACTGCTGCCTTCTGTCCCTGTTATTTTGCTGTTGCTGTTTTCTTCAATAAATCATCGTGCAGGTCGTTATATCGGATTCATCATTGGTCTCGACCCTCCAACGCTCTCCGGGTCCTTACATAAATTTGATATCTCGCAGTGGGATATTACAATAATAAACAAAATTGCAGGTTTGGGAAATGTGGCTTGCAAGTGCAATTGACGAATTTCAGATAAATCCTGCAATTTTGGCGATACATATTTAGAAGGGCTATAGATCGAGCCTTTGACGAACCAGAGTAGAGATTATTGTGGGAAAGTAGAAAGGTTTGGTGCAAACTAGGGTACTCGTGCATTATAGGTCCCGTAAACTCGATTGTAAAAAAAGCGATTTCCGACATAAATTCACGGGACAGGTAATCGAACGTTCCTTATCGAATGGTGGAAATCGATTTTTTTTACAATCGGGTTTCCAGGACCTATACCTACTGCACTATTACCCAGTCTAGCTAGGTGAAGTAGGTCAAATAGAAATAGAATCGGAAGCGAAACGTCAAGAAGAAAATCTTACTCCGTTTTAAGTTTTTTTTATGAATTCCACTTGTCACTCGTCTGTATAGTGTTATAGATACGAAGACGCAGGCGTGCACAGTCTGGAAATGATTGCTGACTATGCTGTTATCATAGGCGAATCCTTTGGGAGTTCTCGAAGGGGAAACCTTTGTACTACGCCCCCAGGTATTATGTGCCATATTCTATAGGTGCACTTGAGTTCAATAGTTACCACATCTCAATGAACGACTGCGTTATTTGTGTAAAGTACGAGCTGAGCGATTAGGGCGGACCGTCTACAAACAATACACGAGTGACACAATCGTAATCGATTTTGGGATTTGGCTTCCTCGGCACGCACAGCAACTGTTTGAAGTGGTTGACCGCTTGGAAGAGATGGGAGCCGGGGAAGGAACAACGAACCAATGTTGTTGAGAGTTAGCACGGGGTTGGTGTCACATATGCACACCGTTTGGGCTTCCGAAGTCACCGCCAGCAGATCAGTTTTGGGCTGCGAGCTGAGATATATGAGGAAGACAGTGAGCGAAGGGTGAGAAGTTCGCAGAGGCCGGAGAAATCATCGTACCGCTGCCACCCAGTCAGAATACCTCCCTGGAATTTGACCATCTTCGAGTTTTTCGCCATCAGTTTCACCCAAGACCTGTGGTTACTCAAATAGTTGCTTATGCCGTCAGTGATCGAATCGGGCTCCTTTGAAAGCTGAAGCGAACCACAGATGGGTGAATAGCTTGTGATACTCTGAGACAAGCGAAGAACGAAGAAGGAGGTTGGGAAGTAATAGGTCGAGAATCGAAGACCGGAGGCTCTGTCCTGATCAGCAGAGTGAGCTCTTGGCATTTTTAGGGCAACTAGAGAAGATTCAAAGTGATCAGCTGAGTGATCTAAACTTCAACTGTTCACCCTTCGACTTTGAAATTCAAAAGGGAGCCCTTCTGAGAGTATAAGAGAAGATTCAAACTAGGCTCTGTCCTCATCAGTTGAGTGATCTAAAATTCTCTTGTTCACCCTTCGACATTGAAATTCAAGAGGGAGCCCTTCTAGGACAACTAGAGAAGATTCATTAACATAAAAAATATTCTTTTTTATTTAGGTTATTACTTCAATACAAAACGTTTCTCATTATACTCCAAAGAATAAAACATTTGACGTCGCCGGGGTCCGTAGGTGGTCCAGGGTACTGCGCCGGGGGAAAGGGGGACGGTGTGTCTCTCCGAAAGGCGTTGTGCTCCGCGTCGCGTCCATCGGGAACAAACAGAGACAAACGCAGCCTCAGAGAGAGTTCAGCTTACGGGAAAAAGAAGCGAGAGCTATTTATACTGACCTTAGGTAAGTGTCGGTGCCTAAAAGCGCCCAGATGAAGCCGCTGCCATCCAAGGTTCGCCTTGCTGCCTACTCCAGGATAAAGGCTGGGAAGAGTCTCCGAAGTCCTGCCGCAGAACGCTTCTCCCACAGTCCTCGCCATTGAAGGACTGCTGGCAGTACCTCAACAACCGTTGCTCCAGCAACTCCATTATTGCGCCTGCCACGCTTTCTGTGCCATATTTGGTCTACTTGTTCTGTAGGACTGTACTCTAGGGAAACGCCGTACTGTTCGTTGAGATGGCTACTTCAAACGCTGTTTCTGCCCTCTTGATGATGACATCAGGTCGAAAATGTTGCCCACTCGTCCTGATAAGGGTCTCGGTCCACATCGTCCATCCCTTGCGCCGGGCATATTCACTAAATAGCGCACAGACGGCATTGTGTCGCTTCCACCTGGAAGTCCTCATTACTGGACAGACCTGCAGTACATGGTTCGCAGTCTCCCGTTGCGGGCATCCCGCGCGGCAGGTCGCCCGTCCTGTTCGACCCCGATTCATCCTGGCTAGCAGCAGTATAGCCGCTGCGTAAGTTTTAATCGCAGCCAATGTTCTCCATGTTGGAACCATTGGATTCAAATGACGGACACTGTTCTGGTCAGTGGAGTGAGCCTTAAGCTCTCCTGTTACCCTTCAACGTTTGAATTTTAGAGGGAGACCTACTGAGAAGAAGAAAATTTTAACAGAACGGAACCATTTCAGACCTGTCTTTTGGAGCCCTTCGATTGCAAACATGATAGCTACTCTAATGAATGAGAATTTACTATATCAAATCATAAACCGTTTCAAACCCTGCAAATACAACCCCACATATGCACATCAATTTGCGAGCTGTCGCAGCTGAGGCATATTAGGAATTTGCACAAAAAACCATGAAACCTCGAATGCTAAAGTAAAGGAACAGTAATGCCTCCTACACAAAGTGAAGGTACGTGATCAAACGGTGCTGTGCTACGTTTCGTTGGCCATTCCCACCAACTCACAGTTCCAGGAGTGACATGTGAGATAATGTGAGGATCGAATTTGCTGTTCCAGGAGTGTAAGTGTGAGGCGATGTAAGTTGCTCACACATGCTCTCATGGGCCCTCATGGCCTGTGAGCATGTGAGTGTGAGTTACCCCCTCTACAACTCGCCTGATAACCTTGTGTAACTCACCAGATCTCTCATAACCTGACTTCAGGTTTTTGTTTTCTTGACTTGCGGACAGGTTTAATTGAAGTGCTAAAAGTTTTATTAGGTTTGTTCTTGGTGCGTGAGTGATGGATATGGATCTTTCCCAACTGTTAGACTAAGGGCCGGTTTCACCAACCTCATGTTAAAGTTCAAGTTAGCTATTTTGAGGTTAGAGATTGACATAAAATCGGTGTTAGCACACAACAACATAACTTCAAGTTAACGAGATAACTTCCGAAAATCCGCAAGTTAAATAAGTGGAAGTTAACCGTCCTGGTAACTAGGAGACAACAGCTGGTGAAACGTAAATTTTTTCGCTAACTCGTGGGTTAGCCTAACTCGAGGTGGTGAAACCGGCCCTTAATAGACTTAATTATTTTGTCTACCTTGGTGCTATGGCTGCCAGAGTTTCGCGTCACTCCATCCTTGAAAAATCCGTTCCAGCAGCGTGAGCGTGTTAGCATCCTTATGCTCACACTAACTCTCAACTTACCTACACTCACGCTCCGGGAAAAAACCTAGAATTTCTTGCTAGTAGGTAACATGCCTTCTCTGCCTTTTGAATCCCCTCTCAATTACACAAACCTTTTAAATAGACGTGGGATACCTTCTATGTGTTTTTGAATACAGTTTTATTTATTCAAATCCCTTCTTTATACGTGTTGTTGGAAAGTTATACATTGGGTTGGATACTTTCACAAGTTAATTTTGTAATGTTACCTGATCACTTAGTCTGTCAATCTGTCTCTAATGGCGGTTTACCTTGTGTTGTGTTTCAGGCCTCAAGCTCCACCGAGAAGAGATGGTCCTGGTTCTTGCGGGGGAGACGTCGAAGATCCTATCCCATACGACCCCATCCTCGAAAGGGACTTGGAACATCCGACTTCGTACGCAGCCCCTTTCTCGATCATTTGAGTTTATCAGGAAGCGAAAAATGTAACTTACAGCCTCTTTTTTTCTCAGAAATTTTGACACCATGGTCCATCTACTTAAAGGGAACGTCGGGACGGGCATCCTGGCTATGCCTGACGCCTTCAAGAACGCCGGTCTGGCCGTCGGATTCGCCGGAACTCTCATTTTGGGAGCCATTTGCACTCACTGTATGCACATGCTAGTAAGTGAACCTCAGCGGATTTTGACGAAAACATATGATTCTGCGTTGCTTTTATCGCGTACAAATTTTGTCATCGTTAGCTCTATTGGTGTAATACGGTTGCCATCTTGTTATCAGGTCAGATGCTCTCACGAACTCTGCAAACGCAACCAATCGTCGTCCTTGACGTTCTCCCAAGTGGTGCACAGGGCTTTCAAATTTGGCCCTACGGCTCTTCAGCCTTTTGCCAAAAAGATCAGGTAAGAAAACTTTTGTTTATTTAGGAATCTAACAGATCGCAAAATGATGTCGTTTTGTAGGTAGCCATTTTGATTTGTTATTCTTTAAAAGTTGATGGTGATGTTGACCGTTTCAATTAATGTTGTTGGAAACTTGTTGAGGGTCATCAAATAAGACGAGATTGTTTTGCCGACGTTTCAAGAGATGTATTCTCCTATCATCAGGGCAAGTGCAGGAAAAAGGGCAGCACACGATGTGAGTCGTCGCTGTCGTACAAATATACTGATATTGTATATTTGTATATTTATATTATGTATATTTGTACGACAGCGACGGCTCACATCGTGTGCTGCCCTTTTTCCTGCACTTGCCCTGATGATAGGAGAATATATCTCTTGAAACGTCGGCAAAACAATCTCGTCTTATTTGACTGACCCTCAACAAGTTTCCAACAACATTATTCTTTAAATGTTTTCGGGACGGGGACACAACACATTTTATTTGCCTCAAAATTTGTTCTAATATAATATAAGGTATCCACCACAGTAATTAGCATATCTCATTTTGACCAATTTTCTAGGAGAGCCGAAACCGGCTGGTTTCAATTTTATCAGTTGTTACAGAGAGGTTGGTATTGATGTATAATATTCATCAATGCCAACCTCTCTATCGTAATGATATTATCATTACGGTTTCATACTGGCTAAAAATACTCAAAAATTAAGGTCATATCGTTAAAAATGCATTTTTAACGAAAATCCGTTAGATATGTAGAACTAGTGCGATTTGAAAAAGGGCGATTTTTACACGTTTTTCGAAAAATCACTTGTTCGCGCTTCAAACAGCTGTACCCAATCAAAACGGCCGGTCCGATCGAGAAGTGTTACTTAATGAAAGTTGTAGAGCGTTGGATTTCCTACAGCATAGACAGTGCCTATTAGGCACCCAAAGTTTGTCGAAAAGTGCTTACAGTACGAATGGCGGGCAGTGTTGTAATAACATGTGATACGAAAACGCAACGAAAGGTACGAAAAACACCACGTTTTTCGGTACAATTTTGGCTTAACCCAAAAAATCTTGGTCCGATTTGAATTTCTTTTATTTTTTTCACGTAACAGCTTATTAAATTTCCTATCAGACGTTAAATTAAGATCCTATTAAGAAATTCAGAAATTAAAGATCCTATGTGACGTTTGGATAAAGATTTCCTTCACGTAGAGAGCAATAATTGCTATAATTACTATTATATAATATAATTATTATAACTTGATACGGCGGAAAACGTAATCAACTTTTAATTATAAAAAATCAATGCGAACCCCCCATTGACTGAACTATATCCGTCCAATATAGGAATACAATTTGCCGCACAATTTACTACAGAATAATGAACCTTGTGTGAAATTCGCAGCGATTTTGCTGTTGCGGATATCTAGAATTTTGAACTAATACTCGGTTCCCACCTTGAGCCCGGAAAATTTTCATGTGTGGCTCTATGTGGCTGTAAAGGGGCTACAGTTGAAGTTATTGAAAGTTATGATTTTTGGCCATGGGGTCGAGCGAGGTTTTGCTTTCGAGTTGATTTTGAACGTAGAAACGTTTTACGTGGGTTTCAGACCTGCCCAATCTCACCGAGGGGCTGTCGTAGGGCTTGTTATTCATTATATTGCAACCGATGTTCTAATTAACAGTTCGTCGTTTCTTTAGGTGGCTGGTGAACACATTCCTGATAATCACCCAGTTCGGGTTTTGCTGCGTCTACTTCGTATTCGTCGCTGAAAATTTGCAACAAGTAAGCGAAGGTTTTCTTGCTTCTGATTTGTTTCTAAAACAAAACTAACATTGATTTCGTCTTTGTCAGGTCGGCCATTTGTACTTTCCGGGCGTGGACTCGAAGTGGTACATGTTTGTTCTTCTCATTCCGATGATATTCCTCAATTGGGTGACCAATTTGAAGTATCTGACGCCGGTGTCGTTGCTGGCGTCTGTCCTGACGGTGTCCGGCCTCATCATCACCTTTTATTACATACTTCGGGACCTTCCATCTATGGAGACGGTCACCCTCATTGCTTCTTGGGATCGACTCCCGTTGTTTTTCGGCACGGCCATTTACGCTTTCGAAGGGATCGGCGTTGTAAGTTTTTTCCAACTCAAATTCCTCAATTATTGTTTATTGTTATTGTTAAACATTGATTTTGATCGTCTCATTTAGGTTCTTCCTTTGGAAAACAACATGCAAAACCCGTCAGATTTTGGAGGGATGACCGGAGTCCTCAACACCAGTATGGTTATTGTTGCCAGTCTGTACACAGCCGTTGGATTTTTCGGTTATCTTCACTATCGCGACGCCACAAGGGGAAGCATCACCCTCAATTTCCCCATTACGGAATTGTAAGTTGAAAAAAAAAAAAAAAAAAAAAAACGCAAATGTTACACAAGGGCGTGGAAGAAAGGAATGGAAGTTTCACTTCATAAGGGGTGGTGTCCTACCAGCCAAAGACTGCCGAGAGTAACGCATTCTGGGAGCGTATCCTTCGTCACTAGTACCAGTTTACCATGTGCCCGCTAGGGAGAGTCCAGCTTTGGTGGTTCGGAAGTTCTCGGCATTTGCGGTTCGAGAATATTTGGGGAATAAAGCCTTCTTCCTCCAGACGGCGTCGGCCGGGCGCCAGGCGCAGCTACCCCCCCAGAGATGGGTCGTTTGATGTTCATTTACTCTCTGTAAAAAATTAACAAAAGGCGCGATCTGTGGACGTAAAGGCAAACTCCTTGCCCCTTATTAGTATCGAGGATACTCCCAGAGGTGTCACTAGCGGTCGAATGCGGGACCAAATTGGGGGGGGGGGGGGGGATTTATTGAGAAGGAGGATACGTCTGCGTTTACTTTTGGGCACGTCTTGTAACGCATAGTGGAGCTTCCTTTCCTTTATTCCATGACAAGGGTTTATTATTCTTCGATATAAGTTAATATGGGTCCGGAACCGTGTCTTGATTTTTATTTTTCCGAGAAAGTACTTCACGCCTAGATACGAGAATAGTGGGTTTTGGGCCCCTCCAGTGCAATTTGAATTTTTGACGAGCCACCAAAAATTAATCTTTTGAATGGAACCGCGAACACGGATTCCGAGTAGATAGGTGTGTGATTGGCCACTCACTTGACCGGGGATCCTATGATACCTACGCTCCCAGACCGCGAAAACCATTATGATACGCTCCTGTGATTACGATACGGTCCCGCCGAAATTTTATCTTACGCCATTGCGATTCATTGTTAGGTATGCGAGCTATCATCGTTACCCCCGCACAGTGGGGCAAGAGCTAAGAGCTATAGTTAGGTTGCAGCTGCAATGTTGTTTTTCGTCTATTCGTCATGGGACGTGGGATCTATTCGTGATCAGCGTCAGATTTCCTATATGTGTGGGGATTCTCAGAGGGTTTTCCCCTCCAAAATATGACCGTTCAATCCATTTGACTACCCTTACGTTGGTATGGAAACCCAAAAACCCAATGCAGCCAATTCGCTTGCTTCACTTGTCTCTTCTTTGTAAACTGATGCCATGCCAAGACCAAAATATCGCATGATCACCCTATCTCACGAGGGAGCGCAAGATAAAAAGTTCAAGAGGTCCACTCTGAACAAACGGGAGCGTATCGTTAGTCGGCCGAGTGAACTTTCGCTTCTGAGCGGCCAGTCGGGAGCGCATCATAGTTCGCCCCACTGACCAATGAAAGACCGGACTGGAGGCTGCAAGCTCACAAGCGGGTTATTGAAGCGCAGGTTAAAGTTACTCAAGTAGATAACCAGATACTCAAGTAGATAACAAGTAGATAACCACCAATCTGTGATCTTCGTGATTGAAAGTTTCTCATACAGAAAACCAAAATTTAAATTCACGTCTTCGCTTAGAATTCATCATAACTTACCTGGAAATTTTTCTACGCGTTGATTCACTTAAAATGTAGTCCGGGTTGTTGGCATAAAATTCAGCAACCTCAGTCACTATTTCGGGTAAGTTGCCGTCGTTCTCCGCATAAAAACCCTTCTCCACTGTTCTCCGCGTGACGGAAATCCAATTAAAAGAAAATTTTCTAGCGATTAGAATTCGACAGAAAGTACCAAAACAAGATCGTCAGATTCGCGTCACTTTGGCACTCACTGAGCCGCTCAGATACGCGTCACTCCAAAGTGCAAAGACGTCAAAAACCAACTTGACCAACAGAACAAACATCGAAATTTGACGAAATCAGATCTCTTTTCTCATTTCAGTGCGCTCTGGCCGTGTAGTTTTTGCTTACCTGGTGAAGTTCCCTGTTCGGTTTGAATACAGGTAGGTATTTTACTTCGCAATTTCTCTTCACTGAAGACATATTTCCTTTTCGTGGCCGACCCGTGCCTTTTATTTCGGGTCACTGGAAAGATTTTCGGTCGAACTTGTCTATTTTTCCGACATAGGATTTAATCTTCTTCTCTGGGTGCCGTACCTGTAACCAGGCGTTGGCTACCTCTCGCTACTAACTTCTGTTGAGCGTGTTGAACAGTTATTCAGAAGTAGTAGGGACCTACTGTTTAACGCCGTCTCCGAACGACAAATGTGAGAGGTTTTCCAGGGCGAAATACACTTGGTGGTTCGCCATTGCCTTCCAAGAGGTATAAGGAAGATGTCTAGCGGCTGCTGGGATCGAACCAGCAACCTTCGACTCAGCAGTCCGACGCTCAAACCTCTGAGCCACTGATAACCACTTCTGTGCCAAGAAGAAAATATTTTTGAAAAAAAAAAAAAATAATAATAATAACAATAAAAAATAAATAAAAACGCTGCAAATTTTACACTTGGGGTTAATATTATTTGATATAGGGTACTTGTGCCAAAATTTAATTCTGTGTCAATGAAAAAAATGTGTTTTTTGAATTTTTCTATTTCAAAAAACTTTCCTTTTTTCAAAAATTTGTTTTCAAATTTTTTTGTTTTTTTATTTGAAAAATATTTGACCACCTGAGATCCATCAAAAATCTCATTTGTAGCCCCATGAAAGCCCTATAGACCGCAACAGTGAAATCGGATCGTTCTGGGACCCCCAAAAATGGATTCTACGTCCAAAAATACTTCGAAAACGACACCTAACTCTATCTCATAGCCAAAGCCTTCAAAAACCCCTCCCGTAGCCCCATAGCGCCTCACGGGTTTGGGCGATCGGACTGAAAACCTTGCGGGCACAACTAGATTGTAAACAGAGTATTTTCTCAAAATTTCAGATTAAAAAAAAATTCCTACTGCCCAAAACTGCCCGGACGGCGGACGGACATTTTGGTTTTGGAATCTAGACCTATTGAAACAGATAATGTCAAATTTTGAGGCCGAGCGGAGGCGTCGACTGCTGTCGCGAAAACATAGGTGTATTATTCCAAGAATAATAAACCAAAATCTGTACAATGTTTGGACAATGTAGACATCGAAAAATGGATTATGCTTCCAAAATTACTCGTAAAACGACAGCTTATTTGAACTGATAGGGATTACATAGGTGTATTATTCCAATGATAATAAACCCAAACTTGAGAGTGTGGTAATAAATGCGTGTCTTTTCCAGGTTGGGCCAGGCTCTGAGGATCATGTTGGCGCTGGCAATATTCTTCTCGTATTGCCTCCAGTTTTACGTCCCTCTGAAAGTCATCTGGCCGCCCATCGAAAGGAAGATCAAAGAAGAGCATCGTCACTCGGCACATCTCGCTTGTCGAACCTTCTTTGTCGTGTTTACCTGTGAGTAATCTTGTCATAGACGTTGACGCTGACCTTTCGACACGTTCACTAAAACCCTCACTTTTTCCAGTCTGTCTCGCCATCGTCATCCCCAACCTCGGCGACGTCATATCCCTCGTCGGAGCCCTCAGCAGCTCCACTCTCGCCCTAATATTCCCCCCTATCATCGAAATCGTCACATTCTGGGATCACGGTATCAGCCGGACGACCATCTTCAAAGACGTCTTCATCTGCCTCCTCGGCTTCACTGGTTTCCTCTTCGGCACTTACGCCAGCCTCCACAACATGATCTACAAAGGCCCAAGGTAAAACTATCAACATTTTCCATTATCACCCAACTCGTATCGGGCGAAACCAGTCACGCCTAATTCTTCAGTCCTAGTTTTAGCAATTATTTATATTGATCATTTTATCCTTTTTTCTCTCCTTACAAATCGCAATCGTGCTGCCTGATATCAAAATTGCGATTTGTGTAGATTATTATCAAATGCTTAGAATTGACAGGCAGTGAAGAATCATTCCTCTTATAAATGTACATAATAGGCACTACGTGATTAATTTGTGTGCCCGGTTATTACTTGTAAAGTTTTGCGTATATTTTATTTCTGTTATCCTTGTACCAAATATGTCCAAAAATCTATCATTGTTGAGGTATTATGAAGTTACCGATTCGTTAAGCGATTTCCTAACTAGCGGCATTACTATTTTAAGTTAAGCGATCCGTTTGTGCCAGTTTCTTGGACGTGTACAGCTGCCACACAGGTAGCGGTTGTAAATTTAATTAAATCGGGTGTGGTTTGACCTCCATTGAGGTTTTTTTTTGTTGATTCTCGCCCACTTTTACGGGTAGTTGTGATTGTTCTGTAAGATTTGAGCGGTAAGATGCAACGCACAACTAGAAGGGGAAAAAGCGAAAGTGCGCTATTGTAACCTTCTGATAACCGGCTCGTGGGTTTCAAAAGAGCAAATAGACTCGGACGATATCAAGCTTTTAACGCATCTTTTTATTCATATCAGATGATAGGGAGAGGGGTTAGATATTATCCGATTAATGGTAAGGTAAGGTGGGGGAAGTGCTTGGTATGGTTTGCTAAGTTCAACTTCAACAATACGGCAAAATCAGCCGTTGTATTTATGCCAATTTTTATTTTTGCCTCTGAATCTCTTTTTTTCGATTTACGATTGATTTTCTGGAGTCAATTGTTAGGATTATGACTGAAATAGCTGTCCAAATCAAACTTACGCACGTGCCCCAAGTGGATTAAGTGTGTAACTGGCCTGTTCAATCTGTGGAACGCTTATTCTGGTTTCACCGGAGCAAGTGCAAAAAAGGAAATCCCCCAATGACTTTAAGCGATTTGAAAATTTAAAATCGGACAAAAACTCACAGTCATCAACTTAACAGATCATCAAGAGCAAAAATTGAAAACATCACTAATCACCAATAAGTTAAATTCAGTCTTCACATGAGGTATCAATCTCAATCTTGATGATCACAACGCACGTGCTCGTTCTTGAAAACCCAATGGGGTATCTGCATGTTAGGGCCAAACTCACTGATAGAAAAAAGCTACACTGAATTCAAATATAGTAGTGAAGTTAGATTTAATAGTGATGTCAAAAAAAATCTAAAATTGAGCCGTTAATTATTGTGGAGCAGAGCAGTTCTGGCTGTTGGGAACTGTTAGGCGCATGCACATTAGGGCCTGGAGCAAGGGGGTGGGATTGGGATTACTCCGCTTGCAGAAGCCAAGCCCTGCCACTCTGCGAACTCCTTCAAAAAGCGTTCTGAATTCTAGCAGTTCTGTTGCTTCTTTAGAACTCCCTCAACTGATTCCATCTTGCCTTCGAAAGAGTGGGTTCGCAGAGCGTTGAAGTTCTGGAATTCTGAACCTTCTTCAATTTTTTTGCTGGGGGGGGGGGGGGGGGGGGGTTGATTTCCTGGAAGTGTTCGAGTTTTGATTCCAGCCAGAACCACTCTGCACTTTTGCTCTTTTCGGAACCTACTGGTTGTCTGAAGGTTACGACAAGGAATCTCTGCCTTCTAGGTGTGTGACGTCTGGCTTATCGACGATAAGTTACAATGTCTGTTATAACCCATCTTTCAATTTCCAGACGATCGATAGGGTCGAATAAATTTATTTCTCTCGTGAATTGTTTTTCAATTTTAGTTTTTACGTTGACATTTAAGAGTTACCTGTATCTCTTCAAGTCCTTTCTTGTGGCATTCGTTTTGTGCTTCCAAGTATGATTTTAGAGTTTAGCCGAATGCCATTTGAAATTTGAAGATTCTCTTTCCCTATAATGTTAGTATCTTAATGATTTTCGAATGAATCTTTGGTGTAGTTTCCTAAGACGTATAAAACGTCGTGTTAGCTTAGTTTTAGTCCTCTGAATATACGGATTGGAAGTCGAGAAGAAGCGACAAATTAAGTAGTTTAATTGAATTGTAGTTAAATTAGTTAATTTCCTTTAAACTCCACAACTACATGACAATAATGTTCACACTGCGCCTTGTTATAAGAATGTGAACCATAATGTAGACTTGAATGTTGAAACTAAATGAGGAAATAGCCTACCAGTAACTCATCGTGTTTTAAAGTGGTTTTAAGATATTTTCTTGCGTTGAATAGTAAGACTTTAAGGGTGCGTGGAATTCTTTCTTGACGTCTGTGGTAGCCGTGTAAGCGAGAATGTGATGTATTTTTGTACGTTTTGTTGTAAAAAATTATTACGCTGATTTTTTATACTCATTTTATATCCTATTTATTATTTATTTTGAAAATAAATCATTTTACCAATATGTTTCGAGTTTTCGTGATTTTGAAAAGTGGCGTTCGAAGGGTGTTGGTGGAGGAAGTACCTAAGGCTGTGTACATGAGGGGGCACTCAACCTAAGGGAATAATAGACTCAGTCTCACACCACGTAAGGGGCAAGAGAGGGATATTCAGGGTTATATATTTTTTGAATCAAAGTTTTAAGAATTTACCTAATTTTAAGGAGAATTTTTAAATTACTGTGAATGATTTCAGGGTGTTGGTTTGTGTCACTCAGGATACAGGCTAGTGGACGTTTTGACTTTGGGCCAACTGAAAGCACTCGAATGGGTTTGGGCGCAAAAAAAAAAAAAAAAAAAAAAAAAAAAAAAAATTGAAAACACGGAATTGGTAATGGGTTTGGGCCAATTCGTCAAATTTATTACATCAATTACACAGGTCTACAAAAAAAGGTCACTTCGGGCTCGAGAGGTTTCGGTGGTTGCTCTCCATGTTTTGGGGTCTGCTGAACACGAATCCGAAGCCCGTTTTGCGCCATCACGTCCAGATTTTTTTGTACACCCTCGTTTATCCAGAAAAGCGAAAATTCCCTTAATTTCGACTCTAAGTCGTCTGGTTTCTGTAGGCAATTTTTCTGGGCGCTCTGAGGTACGCTATAGTTTAGATTTTTTGCGCTGAATCGAATGAGACCAATTGCAAGTCGCTAAGATGATTACTTACGGAGATACGACCTCTAGAAGTCATTTTTTTGGTCGGAAAACGCTATTTTTCCCACTGTTTTTTTGCACTTTTCTGTGAACACAGTAAAAAATAAGGGTCCGGGGGAATCGGCTCCAACTACAAAGTAAACTGTGGACATTTCTGCGTCAAATGCCGCCAACTGCACCTCTTTGAATGCAACAGCCGATTTTTGGCGATTTTTCAAAGATATGAGAAATTTTACTCTCTCTTTTTTCCATTTCCAACTACAAAATTTGCTGGCTCATCTAAGTATTCATCCTAAGCGCTTAGACGTACGGTACCCTACAGAATTTTTCGCGCTGAATCGAATGAGACCATTTTCAAGCCGCTACAGTGCTTAGTTTCGGGAATAGAAGCTGTGAAAATCATTTTTACAGTCAAAAAATTGTATTTTGCAACTGTTTTGCTCTATCTTAGTCTGCTGAACAACATATATAGTAGGTAATAACATAATAAGCTACAGAAGATACATTTCTAATTACATAGCATATAGTTCTTCATATCAAAATCTAGTCAAGTTCAAGTAAAATCACAATGTCGCACCCACTTACCCAACTGTTACAGGATTTTCTTCGGTTAGCAGCACTATGATTGTCTCGTTGAATGTTCCAACAGTAGTCTGCCATTATGTTCTCATCCCATCGACCCTGGTATCGAAATTCCATAGTTTTCAGGTCTTGGTGAAACCTCTCCCCTTGCACTTCGCTGTAGTCCCCCAGGTTGTAAGTGAAGCGGTCTATGTGGCTGAAGAGGAGGTGAACTTTAATGCTCATGTTGCACCCAATTCGTTTAAAATTGATGAGCATATTTTCAACAAGTTCCTCGTAATTTTCTGCTTTTCGGTTGCCGAGGAAATTTTGTATTACTTCAACTAAGGACTTACAAGGTTGGGGCTCGTTGCCTTCAAACGCATCAGCAAATTCGGGATCCTTTATAAGTGCTCTAATATGCGTTCCATCGCAAAATACAATTTTTTTTACTGTAAAAATGATTTTCACAGCTTCTATTCCCGAAACTATTCACTGTAGCGGCTTGAAAATGGTCTCATTCGATTCAGCGCGAAAAATTCTGTAGGGTACCGTACGTCTAAGCGCTTAGGATGAATACTTAGATGAGCCAGCAAATTTTGTAGTTGGAAATGGAAAAAAGAGAGAGTAAAATTTCTCATATCTTTGAAAAATCGCCAAAAATCGGCTGTTGCATTCACAGAGGTGCAGTTGGCGGCATTTGACGCAGAAATGTCCACAGTTTACTTTGTAGTTGGAGCCGATTCCCCCGGACCCTTATTTTTTACTGTGTTAACAGAAAAGTGCAAAAAAACAGTGGGAAAAATAGCGTTTTCCGACCTAAAAAATGACTTCTAGAGGTCGTATCTCCGTAAGTAATCATCTTAGCGACTTGCAATTGGTCTCATTCGATTCAGCGCAAAAAATCTAAAGTATAGCGTACCTCAGAGCGCCCAGAAAAATTGCCTACAGAAACCAGACGACTTAGAGTCGAAATTAAGGGAATTTTCGCTTTTCTGGATAAACGAGGGTGTACAAAAAAATCTGGACGTGATGGCGCAAAACGGGCTTCGGATTCGTGTTCAGCAGACCCCAAAACATGGAGAGCAACCACCGAAACCTCTCGAGCCCGAAGTGACCTTTTTTTGTAGACCTGTGTTATTCATTAGGCCTTAGTTCATTACATCATCTTATTTAATGGCGTATCCGTTCTGAAAAGAAAAAATAAGAGTATTCCCTGTGGTCTGCAAAAACGCACCCCTATGTTTATTCCTATTTCACCTGTTCTTAGTCGCTGCCATCGTTGTTATCGCTGGTTTTTTTCATTAGTGTTTTATTAGGTTGTCTTATTAAATGATCTTACACCTAAAACTAATTGATCTGTCAGCCATTGTGAGTCATTCCGTAAATTGTTAACCATAACCATGACACTTCGAGTGTGAGGCCCAGGAGCGCAAAAGGGATCAGTGGACTAGGGAGAGATACTGGCGCGACAGGAGCTGGTAGAAGGGTTAGAACCTCTTCAAGGGCACAGAACCCATACTGAAATAAGTGGGGCTAGGTTCTTCAGGCTTCCCCTTCCCTATCTCCATCCACCTGACCTCCTGTTCTGCCGGTTCCTCTTCTTTCATGGGGTGGTCATTCGTCACATGAGAGAGGGGGTGATGGAAGGTTTGGTCCAGCACCAATTCCCTCCCACTCCCTGTCCCTCTCTTTTGTATTGCTATGACAAAAATTTGCACCGCGTCCCAATTGTCTTTCACCGCCAGCATCTTTGCTACAATGGTTTCTGGCTCAAAGTCTTCGATCTCCTCCATCAAACCGCTCCGCAGCCTTTGCCAGCGGGGGCACACAAATAAGGTGTGATGGGTGTCGTCGACCTCAGTGTGGCAGTACATGCACTATAGTATTTCCTATCCTTTTCAGGTATGCTCGGAAATAGCCATGGCCTGTGAGGAACTGGGTGAGAGAGTAGTTCGTGTCCCCATGCTTTCTTTCTGACCACTCTCGAACATTGATATGAGCCGCGCAGTCCATCTTCCTCGGCTCTCTGTCCTCCATCTATTCTGCCACTTCTCCATGGTCATTCTCCTTTCTTCACTGTTGCTGGTGCATTTTCTCCTTTGCGTGAGTGATTTCTTCTCCTTTCGTCCGCTAGGTCTATTGGCATTGCCCCAGCAATAGTTTGCACCGCTGCGGCCGATACTGTTCTGTATGCACTACATATGCGCAGTGCTCCTCTCCTCTGCACTGATTCCATCATTTGCCTATCCATTTGGAACCTCAGTGATTCTGACCAGATTTCAGCTCCATACAGCATAATGGCGTCCGCTGCGGAGGCATAAGGCGAGGCAACCTTCCCACAACAACAGCCGCTTTATCTGCAGCTCTCCATAATATGGACTCTCCATATTATGTGCGTCCAGAAGTTTAGTTTCTGGTCGAGCATTACTCCCAGGCATCTAATCGCATCCGAGGATTCAATAGTTTGTCCGTCGACTAGCATGGGTATGTGTCTTGTCAATCCGTTTCCCTGTGAGCATAACAATCTCCGTCTTGTGTACTGCAAGGGAGAGGGATCCAGACTGCATCCTCTCCATTATGCGCCGCATAGTTTGGTTGAGTTTGAACTGTAAGTGTTCTTGCCTTAATCACTGCAAATATGTCATCTGATACCCCACAAGAAAGACTGAATGATTAGTTAATAATGATAATAATAATTGTCGCGGAATTAATATTAAAATCATTTTATTTTTATGGTCACTCCATTTTAAAGATGTACTTTATTTTGCCACCGCAAAACTAGTTTTTTGTTGTTGCAGTTTTAAAGCTGTAACATCTTTTGTAGTTTTAGAGCAGTAACATTGTTACCTTATTAAAAGTGTATAAGTTTAATAACATTGACTTATTAAAAAAAAAAAAAAAAAAAAAAAAAAAAAAAACGGCCTTGCGGTCTATATTGTAGTTACCAGCCTCATAAGTGTGCAGAATTTTAGGTTTATAGTTCAACTTCATCAAAAGTTATCACCCCCCAGGAACCCGCAAAGGTCGAATGAAACCCCAAAACGCGCATCATTTTTATTACCAAACTTTTAAATTTTATTTTTAATTGGCAAATCATATATTGCAAAGGAAAAACAAATGTAATTACAAGGCATATGCTAAGCACTCGGGGCTGGCAGGGAAGTGTAACGCCCCGAAATGCTCACGACAACAAAAAACAAACACAAAACTGCATCGTTGCGCTTTGCATAGTTCATAAATAACCAAGTGATTGCAGCTGATTGAAGACTAACCCGATGGAAACTTCTTTAAGCTATTTTAAACTTTTAACCTTTCCACTATTTTTTTAAAGTTCACTTCTAAATTTTTTTGTTTAAAATTGTTTCTTCACTTATTTGTCACTGAACAATCGCATGACAAAATAATTTTTTCCGTAATGTAATAAGATTTGTAAAAGTTATATGTGTGTGCATCACGAATATTTCTGATAATGTTCGCAATATTTTTTTAAATTCCTTCCGCTTAAAAAAAGGAATGTTTGCCCAATTTGAGTGAATTTGTGTCCATTTTCAAAAAACTCCAGGCCATTCGGTCACTCGCTATTTTTTTAAATTTTTTTCTCTTTTGGTAACAAAAACACGTTTAGCGCCGAAGATAAAAGATGTGAGAAGCCTTATAGTTGATATTTTTAGTTAAATTATTTAGCCACGTCCCGCCCATCCTTAACTTTATACATATATATAATTATGTATATTACATTGCGGTCGTTTTTTTGTAATTTTTCAAACTGTATGTCACAACCGACACTGTGCTTTTCGAACACTTTTTTTTTTCAACTACAAAAAACACTGATTTTTGCTTCACGGAAACACAGAGGAAGGACTATATAAAAAGTTGTGGTGATTTTTTTTTTGTACAGTAGACTCTCGTCATTTCAAACTCGAAACCCGCTGTTGTTCACTACGTCACTACTTTTATGTACACATTGACAATTTTGTATACGATTTGCAATCAAGAGTCTACTGTACCGGCATGTACCGCTGAAGTACAATCAACAAGCGTCACCTTTTTTTTTTCTTTTTTTTCGATTTTTTAAATATAAATTATCGTATTAGCGCACTATTTTTTTTGAAGCATTTTGAACGCTACAGACATAGTTTTTTGTACAAAGCAAAAATTTGTAGGCATACACTCAATTGTACAGTATTAAACCTTTTTTCCGTATGTACAAGCATACGCATCATATATATTTATATATACTTTAACAATTAGTCTCATATTTATATATTTAATCTAAACTTTTAATAAAATTAATAAAGCTTTTTTTTGGTTTTTTTAAAAAATTATGAGAAAATTCAACAATTGGTATGAAAAATGGTTTTTTTTGTAAGCAAATTGTTATTAAAATGGACAATGTGAAAGCCCTCAATGTGAAACCGGGTTATGAAAAACAGTGTTGCCAGACAGAGGAGAAACGTCTCTCGAAATAGAAAAGTGTCTAGCAAAACTTTTTTTTCTTTTTTTTAGGAAATGGACTTTTGGGAGGGGAACAAATTCGGGCCGGAGACGTTTTCCCGGTTTTGTTCTCTACATCGAGCAACACTGGTGAGCCTGAGTGCTTTTTTCCTTACCGCAAAGGGTTCAGTGGCGGCTGGTGCGGTGATTCACAACGGTTTGTGCATTAAAAAGGAAAAAAAAAAAAAGAACGAAAAGTGCCCCCGTTGAAAAGCAGTCGCTAGTTTGCCATTTAAATTCCCAAATTCTAGTTTTGGGATGAAAAAAATGGTGAAAAAATGTCCCATCCCCATACGAGCACAGTGAGGGGGCTCCTGACGAATAAAAAATTGTCCGTTTCTCAATGTTCGTCGTTTGGGGCCCCCTGACGGGTTGTGGCTCTGCAAGAAACCGCCACTGGGATGGACCACGGGGAGCGCTCGAGTCCGCACCACAATGTACCGTTTGACAAAAAGGAGAGCCAGAAAGAAAATTACCGGGAAATCGTGAAAACTGCGAATCTGACCTGTAAATTGCGGCGAGTACTCGAGCTTCTGCGGTATGAGTGCCCTTTTTCTTTGGTACAAACTTAAAAACAATAACCGAAAACGCGTTTTGTCTAATCCGTGTCCGATTGTGTCGGGGATGTTGGGGATGGGGGACGTGGCCTGGTTCAGACGTCGGCGAGCCGCGACGTCGTCGATGGGGATCGCGAGTGGATGACGACCTTGTGGCCGTTCTTTTCGACGAGGACGGCCGTGTCCCGGGCGTCTGGCGACCCTGGGCTGTCGCCGCCCCCGCCCTGTCGGGCCTGTTTGTGCTTCCGCCAGGCGTTCTGGATGAGGCGGGCGCAGTACTCCTCCCGCTGTCGCCACAGTGTTGATGAAACGGGCTCGTAGCCGACCTGACAAATCAAAATTACGATATCAATTCAGAGAATCCTTAACCTTACGCAGATAAATCAATAAATACACATGTATGACACGGGCACGAATCTCTAATACAACTCAAAACAAAAATGTGTCGCTCATTTCACTGCTCTGGTCATTGGGCTCCCCAGCCAACTCACTACATTCCAGTGGATGAATCGATTCTTATTCCACCTCTTGACCAAAGTTCTTCAACCCTTACTTACACCTAATGACCTTGAAGAGGTTTAAGAGTGATCCCACTAAAATTAGCGAAATCGTGTCTTTCCTTCCTTTCTTGGAGTCTCTTGTTGTATTGCTAAGGGGGAATTGAATAGAGATCCATATTCTATGTTTTCGTTTTCGAAATCAGCAAACTCAGGAATAATGGCAAAATAGCCTAAATGTCATTCCCTTGTCCACTTCCCTGGTGTTCTACTTCTCCAAGTAAGTCGTTCAATTTGAGATGCCTGGTAAACTACAAAGGCTCAAGTGGTCTTCTATGGACATCTTTGTCGTCGTAATTTCATGTCCATAGTCGCCAAACGTATGCATCGAGAAAAAGTGTGTCTTACCGGTTTTGGGTCATTCTCGTGTAAAATCTCGCGATTCCAGTAACGTGGAAAGTATTACTGTTAAGGACAGTTAGAAAACAGAGGTTGGTAGCTCTGCTCCTCATGAACTCCACTCAACTTTGACTCAAGTAGTATGTAATTCGCTACTTTTAGTGGAATCATTCTATAGGACTTCAAACTGGTTTCGTAACTTCTCAACTAGCTCCATAATCAGATTGATGGGATTTCAAACCATTCAGTTGCACAGCCTCACACAATTAGTTGTATAGCCCTTCAAACAGATTTATACGCTTCAAACCAGATTTGTAGCCCTTCACTAGTTTTACACATAATCAAACACGTTGTATACCTCTTAAACAGTTTGTAGCTCTTTAAATGGATTTATATTACTTCACACCGATTTTTTTTTAGCTCCTTAAAAGGTTTTACTGCTCTTTAACCGAATTTATACACCTGCCAACCGGATTCACAGAAGATGTCATCTTCTAAACTGAATTTGATAGACTTAAAAATTGATTTTTAGTTCTAACCTGTTCTCATTCACACTCCACTGGTTTGCTAACCCCAAACTCAGAGTTTGACCCCCTCCACCCCCAAAATTTTAGGACTCACCGAAAATTGACTTTTCTCCGGCAAATTCGCTCGCTTATTCGCACACAAGTTGTGTGACACAACACAGTTCCATCACAAAAAAAAAAAAAAAAAAAAAATCGTCCAGCCCTAGCCATAACCTAAATTGCTAGAGATGGGCGTGGTCACTACAATATTCATCTACAGGAGCACCGATACTCCGAGTATCGATAGTCAATCACTATTACAATATTTCATATCGATAACCCGCAAAAAGCATCGATACTCCGATTTATCGAATCCAAAATTTAACATTAACATTATCAAAAGCAAAATATGGAGTTCCACAAAAAATCACTATATTCAATTTTCTTCTTATATTGCACTGAGTGTTTAACTCCATAATAATTTCAATTACCCAGCTAATTTTATTTAAATTCACGTAAAACCATCAAGCTTCTGTTTCTGATTTCGTTTTCGACTCATTCTCCTCATTATTTTTTACAAGGAACGTATCAGATGCACCGAGTTTCTCTAACACGCTAAGACAAATGAAAAACCATCGATAATCGGAATATCGTACTGTGGTCATTATCGATACTAAAATATTGACATATGTAGGCCGTCAAGTATCGATACTCACGAATATCGATACAGAATCGCCCATCTCTACTTGTTGTGATTCCGCCAGGCTTGTTGGATGAGGCGAGCACAGTACTCCTCCCGCTGTCGCCACAACGTCGACGATACCGGCTCGTAGCCGACCTAAGTAAAAATAAGGAGAAAAAAGAAAAATGTAGCCGACCAAAGCGACCAAAACAGCAGTCTATGATAGTTCATCAGCCAATTAACTAATCAATTCATTGATACTAAGCCATTGGAATTGAAAAAATTAAAAACACGAATAAATGTAGGGGAAAGGAAGAGGGCCAAGAAAATGGGCTCACACCTTGAAACATGAGTGATTTTTTTCGCAATGCGAAATCTTAGAATAAAAATGTGGAATGGAAGGTAAAATACGACACTTGATAATATGAGGAAAAAATAGAACTAGAGAGATGAAAAAACAAAAAGGAAGAGGTCGCGCTAAAAATATTGCAATTGATGAATACATAAACAAAAATACTGAGGAAGAGAACAAACGCTTACAAAAAAAAAAAAAAAAAAAAAAAAAAAACACCAATCAACTAGGAGAGAAAAAAAGACGCTCATAACAGATAAAAGACAAAGATGACGAGGAAGAAGAAAAAGAAGTGAGTAAAAACTGCTTTAGAAGATAGTATGTCTACCATGGCTGCGGCCACGGCAATAAATGGGAAAGACATAGGAGAGAAAGTAGAAGGAGGAGCATCTAGCCCCTGGGAGCTAGCAAGCATCACACTGGCGAGCACATCCTTACCTCTTCCTCCTTTTCATTGTGGGTCTGTTGACTTTTCAAATCAGGGTTTTTTGGTGTGCGATTTAATTACAACTTATAGTGAGGGTCAGTGGGGACTATCCATACTTATGGCTGATTGGACTTTCACTTTTCACTCTCCGGTTGATAGCCACTGCACTCCCGGCTCTGCCGAGGTTCGTAATGTGAACTTTGCCACTGCACTTTTTAACTTTATCTCCGACAGATAGAAGCCATGTGTTGCGCTGGAACCGGCGATCCATCCTCACCGTCGAAAAAGTTAAGGCAATCCATCACTGGACGAAGTCTCAATTTATGCCCAGCTTGGCACCAACTTGGCAAGCCTTGGACAGGTCTGGAAAGCTCGGAACCACCTTGGGAGACTTTGGAAACCCTTGTCCAGCTTGGGACGATATTGGCATGCCTAAGAAATCCTTAGGTAGCTTGGGAAGTATTCACGGCAGGTAGGAATCCGCGAGTGTTATGGCATCGGCTGGTTTCCATTTAGGGAGTGTTGAGGTATCTGGAGTGCAGTGGTCCCTTTCTCTGGGCCCAGATGCAATGGCTAAACCCGGGGTCAGCAGAGGCAAAAACGCCTAATTTTAAAAGGCTACACATGGCGGACATACACTGAAAATGAGGAAGAGGTTAGGAAGAATGACACTAGGATGCGCTCGCAAGTGTGATTCTGTCCCAGAGGCTAGATGCTCTTTGTAGAAGGTGTTGTGGGCCCACGTCCTGACAGAATCGCTTCGTGAAACCATCGCCGACTAAGTAAATTCATCTGAATGGTAATTGAAATGAAGGGAAAGGGGATTACCTCGTCAGGTCGGCCAGGAGCAACTTCACCCAGTTCGGCAGTCTCTTCGATCGGGTTGCCTTTTCTGGCGAAGAAGTCTTTGGTCAGAGCGTCCAAAATGTCGACGCAGAACATGAGGTCCCCTTTGCAAATGGGGATGTCCATGGAGACGATTTTGTACTTGTTGGGCTTGTGGATCTGCAGAGGGGGCTCCAGAACGTCGAGGAACTCGGAGAGCTGGTCGTAGCGGATGTACTGAGTGCCGTCCGGGTCGAACTGCTGCCAGATCTCGTAGTACATGTCGTAGTCGTCGTCCGTCAAACCTTTAAGACAAAATTATGGTTGAAATCAAGTGAAGGGACTCGATTTGAATGAAATGGACCTTGTGACGCACCTTCTTGGACGTCTTCCGTGGCTTGGGAGTAGTTCTCCAAAATGACGGCAATGTACATGTTGATGACGATGAGGAAGCTAATGACGAGGTAACTGAGAAGGAAGGTGATGCCTATCGTCGACGACCCGCAATCTCCCGGTGATCCCATTTCCGGATCGGGCTTGTCGCAGTTCTCCTCGTTGATGATCCCGTCCAACACTCCGTCCCAACCGGCAGACGTCGACATCTGAAATCAACGTGAAAAACTCACCATCCAAAAGGAGTCACTACTACCAAAACAACTCTAGACACGCCAACCTGGAAGAGTAGGATCATGGACTGGCCGAAAGTCTTGAAGTTGTAGACGTCGTCGAGGCCGGACTTGTCCTTGACGTGCATGAAGAAAGACATGCCGAAGATGGCGAAGATGAACATGACGAGGAAGAGAAGGAGGCAGATGTTGAACAAAGCCGGAAGAGACATCGCCAAAGCGAATAGCAACGTCCGAATCCCTAAAAGACGCGTCATAAAAACAATAACGTACTTAGAGAGGGCTGCTCTGGCGACACTAACGCATTCTTGAGCAAATGAAAAAAAAAAAAAAAAAAAAAAAATTGCTTGCACATATTTTTATTTTATTTTTCAATTAATTTTTAAATTTCACTTTTCTCGCTTGCAACATTTTTAGTGTTTAAACATTTAATTTGTTGAGGTTTAATATTATTTTAGATTGAATTTTTTTTCAAATAAAAACATTCTTTGTAACGATACAAACCAGCACAGTCATAAGCGGTGGGGAAAAAACGTCGCGAAATTTCCCCGCGACAACACAGAGACGACAACAACAATAACAAAACAACACCCAAACAAACCTTTGGCCCCTTTTACCAGCCTGAGGACTCTGCCTACTTTAGCAACCCTGACGACTCTCAGCAGCGTCGGCGACACAAAGTATTTCTCGATGATGTCGCTCAGCACCAGACCTGCAACCCCGAAGCAAATGAATGAATGAATGATCAACGAGGTTGGGGTGGGGTTATGGCAGCCTAAGCGGAAAGTTAAACGTCGTCAACAATACCTGCAGCGGAGCAAAAGGAGTAATTTATAATCAATTTCAATTAATGAAACAGTATTATCAATATTTTGAAACGAAATAAAAAGTAATATGAAACAATAACACGAAACAATAATGTCACAAGCAGTGCTGTCAATGGTAGGGTTACACCGTGTACCTTGAGTCATAACGATATGGGGTGAAAGGACAGGATCCTGACTGCGTCTCCTATTTGTAGCCTTTGAAGTTTTCCTACAAATAGGAACGGAGCTGTCCAGAACGTATCTTTTCACCCCCAAACTGGTAATGACTCAAGGTACACGGCGTTACCCGAGGTACATGACTGGCAATTATAATATATGACAACCCAGATTTTATCATTAAAAAAATGCTTCCTGAAATTATTTTGATTTGGTTAAATTTGTTATTATCAGTGTTGCTTTTTTTTGCTAAGTAACATGGTTACTCTAACAAAATCAGTGTTGCCCCAAACTAGTAATGTCAAATAGGCATGCCTTGGGTTTTTTTTTCTTTTTTCTATCGATAGAGAGTTCGAAATGACTAAACTCAAAAGGATGTGTTTGACATCACACTGCGACGCAATGCCCATTGGATGGTGGATTGAAATATTTCGCAGCAGATTGGCCAACTAAAGAATAATAGGGACTGACCAATAAAAGTTTCCCAATGTGAAACGATTGAGGCGCTGTGTCGTTATAGGGATCTTAACTTACTCAAGGAAATCATGAAGTTGACTGGGACGCAGAAACGGTCTGCTAAAGTTACAGTCATGCTGTTGACGGATATCCACGATGAGTGGTTGCGCTACACTCCTGATTTCTTTAGCGTAGACAAGCCTTGCATGAGTGACTGAAGCGATCCGGACGGTTTGACTGGCCCCAACGTACAGGAGAGTGAAGTCAGGCACGCTTTGCAGCGTACTAAGAATAACAAGGCACCTGGTCCAGGTGACGTTAATTCGGAAACAATCCGATGCCTTGGGGATGTTGGTGTTGGGCTCCTCACTCGTCTTTTCAACGTTATTTATGACACTGGGAATTGTGGACAGGATTGGCTCCCAATCAAGCACCGTCCAATATCCCACATCTACTCCATTTGTATTGATGGTGTGAGGGAGAAACACAGTTTGGCTTGAAGCCAAGTTTTGGGATGCGCGAAACTATAATCAGCCTGCAGGTGCTTAGGCACAATTGCCATGACCACCATAAAGACGTGTGAACCTTGAGTAGGTACTTCACAACGAGAAAAGGGTCAACAAGCGTTGTTACAAAGAAAAATTATGAGTAGACGGGTTGCTACGGGTGTTCTGAGTGAAGCTTGGGTTGCATTATTGTTAGGGGGTTTTGTGGAATAACGAATTTCTCTCCTGCTCATCCCAGAGCGCTAAAATTTGGTACATCTAGGTACTGCTTCTTTAGGAGCAAACAACACTGACACACTTACAATTAACCTAAGCAATTGGCAACACTGGTTATGACAAAATGAGCGATGAAACCTGAAAGACCTCTAACTAACTGACTAATTTTATGACCAATACGACTTGTCAAGATATGACTGCCAAGAAGGTTTCGTGGGGTCATGAAAAATTAATGGGCCACCTGGAAATGACACCGAAACCCTGACGAGTCAAACAGATCACACAAACTGGTCAGTGTGGAAGGGACCTTACATTAGTGACGTCATCAAAGGAACAACTCCATTTTCCATTATACTATTACATCAGGCAGGAAATTTGGACCTAAAAATCATGCCAATCGATGGCTTTCTGACCTTACTGTCGAGCATCTCCATCACGCTATTTGTGCGTTCTACACATAAAACTATAACGTTTCAATCGAATTAAACAGCTAGGTACTAATTTTAATCTAATCCCAATGGGAATTTTGATGGGCAACATTGGCAGCCCACTCTGACTCGGCGTACAACTAGCGCTGGGGGAAAACTATTAACGTTCACATTTATTCATCAAACGATTATTCATACTTCACAGCACTAGTTGAGCACAGTCATTATGGAGCCGCCAAATGTAGTCTATTTGAAAAATCTACTTGACTATAAATCTCATAGTTAATAACTATTTATCACTATCTTTCTTAATTTATTTCAATTTTCAGGCGAGTTTCATTTCGAATTTAAAGTAATATCCATAACCATAAACAAACCCTACTTCCAAAATCTCTCACTGCAGCGCTAGTTCAAGTCCAAACGAATCGAACTGCGCTCTAACCGCAAAGCAAAAGTTTTTCAGAGCGAATTTTCACGTTAAGATGCAAAGCGCAACTCAAGCCGAGATTTGAGGACACTCGAAAATTGTCAAGCAGTTTAGATTTTCGAGCCAAATGAAGCAGAAAAGGTTCGGGCTGATGCAAATGTAACGGAAAACACCGGCCGGAATGGCAGTTTTCAGATTGTTGACTTTCAACATGAAATTGATCATTATTCCAGAGTACTTCACGTAAGCAGCAATTTTAGGTAGGGGAGTAAATTGTCGAATGCATCAAGAAACGTGCCAAAACGAATCTTAAAGGAACAAATGAAAAGTCCGAACAGAGAACTTTACTACCCAAGGGGGGAAATGTAGAGCCAAAAGCTGATTTGAAAGCATGCCAAAGAATGAAGCCAAAAAAATAAGCAGCAGTCCACGTTCCTGAATGAGAGATTTGGAATTCGGTCTTAAAACAACGTCAAAACCACTTTGGTAAATCCTTCTAAACTGGTCTATCTAAATATCTAAAGAAGAAAATGTGTAGGAAACGTTTGAGGTGATAGAATGGAACTCATGCATCCTAACTGTCATCAGTGATCCGTTCAAATTTATACTTATTGTGTTCCTAACAAAACCATCATGCTCAAAATATCACTATCGACGAGGTTCTGATTCTATGAATGTTCACGAAGGGGGATGCTGAATTTAAATTTGAAACTTCTCAATTGTGGTAACATCGAAGGTAGCACGAATTCGAAATACTATGCGTTGAGCACCGTTCTGGCAATTGGAAATTTTTTGGGAGGTTCTCTATCACTTTACCTACTTATTATAAGATCGAAAATAAATGACACTCAATTCAATTATCGGTTCAATTATCAAAAATTTATTTCAAAAACTACTAGAGTAATATAAACTAATATCGGTACCTAATGAAAAATATCGATTTTACAAAGTCGAATTGAAATATTCATTTGCCAAAAATGTATTGAAAGAATCTATTGAAAAGTATTTTTTCTCATGATTTGAACATTAATGTCGACTTTTCATAATGGGTTAAATATTGACATTTCGAAATTATTTCAAAATTCACATCATTTTTTCTAAGTTGATTAGAAAGATCGATTTTTTTCTAAGCTGACAGAAAAAAATCAATTTTAGGTACCTAACTCATTAAAAATATCGGGTTTCCAAGCCGATTAAAATTACGAGTTTTTCAAAATTAGCAATTAAAAACATCGGCTTTACAAAGTTGATTTGAATTACTACTTAATTTGTCAAACATTTATTGAACTGATTTAAAAGAATCTATTTAAAATATCGATTCTTTTCTCCAAGTTTGAACATCAAGTTTACAATATTGATTAAAAATAACGACTTTTCAAAAATCAAAATTCCCATCATTTTTCAAAGTTTCAATCGATTTTTTCATAGCTGACAGAAAAACAATCAATTTTACCTAATTGATTAAAAATACAGATTTTCCAAGTTGATTAAATGTGACTTTTTAAAATTAATTAAATTTTTTTAAAAATTTGTATCATGGGTTTAAAATTACAGAGATTCCTAATTATTGATTATGCTTCAAAATGGGTGAGTCGTAAACTAGGGGGCAATTTATGCCCGTAGTTGATTCAAAAATGTCTTCTTACTTTTTTCCAAATTATTTATTTTTCTGTATTCGCGTTATTACACTGCCTCTTGAGCGCAACCATGAAATTTAGAAATTTATAATTCCACAAGAGTATTTTTGTTTGTTATATGTATATAACAAACAAAAATGAGGTATACCTCAAAACTCATTGTTGTGGCCTGTCTGGCACACAGCTTTTCAACACAACCAAATTTTCCTTCCAACTGATTCAAAGGATTTTATATCGTGACTAAACAACATAGTATGTGTTATTATGTAGCGTCTTACGCTACTCATAATGTCCGTCCGCCGTACGCCGTCCGCCGTCCGGGCCGTTTTGGGCAGTAGGAATTTTATTTTTAAATCGGAAATTTTGACAAAATACTTGGTTTACCATCTAGTTGTGCCCGCAAGGTTTTCAGTCCGATCGCCCAAATCCGTGGGGCACTATGGGGCTAAAATGGGGCAGTGGGAGGGTTATTTTGAAGGCTTTTAGCTATGGGATCGAGTTAGGTGTCGTTTTCGAAGTATTTTTGGACGTAGAATCCATTTTCGGGGGTCCCAGAACGATCCGATTTCACTGTGGCGATCTATAGGGCTTTCATGGAGCAAAAAAATGCGATTTTTGAAGGATCCCAGGAGGTTAAATATTTTTCGAGTAAAAAATGAAGAATTTTTGAAAATAATAATAATAATAATAATAATAATAATAATAATAAAAATAATAAAAAATTAAAAAAAACTTGTTTTCCAAAACCTTTTCCATTGACAGAAATAATTTTTGCACACGTAACCTACCTATATCATAGAATAATAAACCCTTGTTAAAAATTTGCAGCGTTTTGGGCGCTGGAGAGTTAAAGGATTTACGATCATTTCGGCGATGTCAATGAAGATTTTGAATGGTAATGAAAGCCATTTGTTTTCATTCAGTTTGTTTGTTTTTTATGGAAGAGATCGCACTGAAACAGCCACTACCTAACGCAAGTTCAAGTTTTCAACTTAATTATTTGAGGCAAATATGACAGAGATTTAAAATTTTTTTTTCTCGAAATTATTGGAATTCATTATTGAAAACCCCTTGCAACATTTGTGACTTTAATTAAAACGAGTGACAAAAAATCAAATGCAGAAAAAATCAAGGACGTTTTTGGAGGCCTTGGTTTAGTCCCGTAGTTTAGGAATCACCCAAAATTCAAATTGTTGGATGGTAAGATTAATTGTAAGATTTAATCAAAACTTGATTGAAAGTACGGTTTAATAAAAGTAATTCGAATTATCGACTTGGTCCTATTGTAAATATTTAACATGAAACTCGTTAAGATTGGTTCAATTAATGTTGAGATTTCGTGAAAGATTTCCAAAATCTTGAAGAAAAATCACTCTTAAGAAAACTCAAACCAGCCTAGCATGCAAACTATCTAATGGAACCGAGGGGTTAGAGGGGATTAAGTTTAATTTTATAGTATAATAAATGTAAAAATATAGATAAATTTCTGATCCACTAGTTGTGCCATCTAAGAGGTTTTCGGATGCAAAGCGTCATAAATACCTGATATTTTTCGATTTTTAAACCGTAAAATGAATCGATAGGGACGGTAATATTCGGTCCACCCCCGAGTGGGCGCCATTTTGTCGTGGAGGATTTCGTATCGCTACGACGCGATTTGTTTCGTAATTTTTTTTTGTCCGGGGAGTTTTGGGTTTCTATGTCTTTCGCGACAGCCCCTTTTTATAGTTTCTGGCCGATCTTAGCGGCATGGCGTTCAGAGATATCGTTCTCGACAGATTAATATTAACATTAGGTTATGGTTATCAGGGCGTGGTGCCCCCATATTCTCCTCTAATTACTCACCCTCATAGAAGAGATGTCTTTTTCCCCATGTCAGGTAAACAATGATAAATTATCTAAGACAACAGCAAAGCGCGCAGGAGTACACGTGGGAGGGAAGGAACGAGGAGGCCGGAGGACAAATGGACGAACAACAGTCTGTTGGGGGATAACATCACTGCCATATTCACCGCAACGCTAAGAACCTTCTTTCACACTTTCCCGCCAGTTGAATGTAAAATGTATTGTAAAATTGTAAATATACAAATGAAAATGTGTAGTTGTGAAGTTTTATGTTCAATTTTCCGTGAAACGTTTGAAAATTCAGGCAATTTCAAAGAAGCACACACAGTTTCAACGGACAAACACATTTCGTGGTGATGGTTGAATCATTTTTGAATGATCAACTAACATATTATGTTATTATTAATATGTTAGTTTCAATATTATTGAAATCATAAGTGGAAACGTAAATTTGTTAAACTATAGTAGTGTTCAAAACACCAGACAGTCTACACAGTCCAGTAATAATATGACCATATTATGGTCTTCAGAACTGTCTGTTTCAGAAATAACTTCGGGTTGAAAGTTTCTTATTTTTGTCAGTATGCTGAATCCGAACCTGTGCACACCGAAGTGTGCCAAAAAAAGGGCAGTTGGTACCCCCGCGAAAACGGCCATGCCACAAAATCTCGGCACTCCCTGGTCCAATTTTGTTGATTTTTTTTTTTTTTTTTTTTTCTTTTTTAATATGAAAGGCCTTCTAAAGATCTAAATATTTGCGGAAACAGATTTTGAAAACATTGATCTGGAGTTTTATAACAGAGGAGCAAACTTGACACTTTTCAATGGCGTTCCGGCGTCACTTGCTTGACCTGTACCCGAAAAATATGGCATAATTTCAAAAATCTGTTTCCGCATACTTTTTCATTAGGAGTGGGCCAATCCACCAAAAAAAGAAAATGTTTGACTGGTTCCCGAGATAATGGGTTAAATGCGTCGAAAAATGGAACTTTTCAGGTGAGCCAAAAAAACTAAAAAGTAACTGTCTGAGCGTGTTTGTTTTTCCATTGATTAGACGGAGAAAGAAGGACAGCCAGAGTATGATGCAGGCGCCTTCTGAGCTATTTTTTCATAATTATAATTGAAGTGCAAGCATTGTGCAATATACCATTTTGTTCAGTATATAATGTAGTTTATTTTAAGAAGAAAAAATAAAAATCGAAGAAAACATTTTTTGGGGGTACCAACTGCCCATAAGGCTTCACAACAAAAGTTGCAAAAACTAAACATTTTGGACTTTTTCCACAAATCACATACAAATTGAAAAGTATGCATCCTAGCGTATCCCTCACTATCTACAGAATGAAATTGACAAAATTTCCTTCGAAATGCACGGGTCACATTTCATCTTCAGCGCAGGGATCCGCCGCTAGAGCGCACTGAAGAAGAAAGAGCGAATCAGTCGTGACTAGCCCCAGACGCCTTCTTAACGTGCTTTCTCCATGTATATTTCTTTTATTCATGTTATACGGTGTTTAAAAAATTGAAAGTTTGTTGGAAAAAATTACCAATCGCGACGGAGGTCGAAAATTCTGATCAGCCTCAGCTTTTCTCATTACACCTGTCAAGATGTCTAGATTCCAAAAACGAAATGTCCGTTCGCCGTCCGAGCCGTTTGGGGCAGTAGGATTTTTTTTTAAATCGGAAATTTTGACAAGCTACATACTCGGTTTACCATCTAGTTGTGCCCGCAAGGTTTTCAGCCAGATCGTTCAAACCCGTGGGGCTAAAAAGGGGCTACAGGAGGAGTTTTCGAAGGTTTTCGGCTAAGGGGTCGAGTTATGCGTCGTTTTAGTAGTATTTCTGGACGTAAACCCCATTTTTGGGGGTCTCAGAACGATCCGATTTCACCGTGTGGATCTATGGGGCTTTCATGGGGCTAAAAACGAGATTTTTGAAGGATCCCAGGAGGTCAAATAATTTCCGATTATTTTTGGACGGATAATCCATTTTTCGAGGTCCCTCATCTGCCCAAAAATTGTACAGAAAAAACTTCTTTTAGCTTTTTAAATTTTAACCAAAATATTTTTCTTATTGACACAGAATTAAGTTTCTTAAAACAAATCACAACGAGTATCTAACACTTTCCTAAAAAGAAGAGCTTGTGGGGTAGGGGAGCGCTTCCACTGGAAGGTGGGACTGCTACTTCGCTAGGATCGCTATGGAGCCAGCGGGGAGCAAGCTCACATCCCCCCCAAGCTTGAATTTTATACCTACCACTCCGTTATCACGTAAACACCATAGAAAATGAATAAAAGATTATTGGAGAAAACACGACGTCTGGGGAATAAGTGAAAAAAGTTCGAAATGTTTACCGTTTTTCGCGATTTTTTGTTATGAAGCCGTATTTTCTTTTAAAGGCAAACTTAAGATTTAGATTCAGCAAACCAAAAAACATAGGAAACTTTCGACCCGATTTTTTTTTTTTTTTTTTTTTTCAGAACTACCTATGACTGGACTAACTGGCTTATGTTAGTAGTAAAAACAACTTTCATGTTGAACCAGAGAAATCTTGAGCAAAGAAGAGGGAATACCGTTTTTGCCCTTTAGCTCAAAAATTCCTCCTTTGAAGTTACTTTTCACGAAAAATTGACGTTAAAAGTTAAAATCTGTTTACACTAAGTTTAATTTTAACTTTTGTATTCACTTTGGCAAGTCTTGCCAAAGTGAATACAAAGTTCACTGTATAAATGAAGTATTTCAATCAGGTTGTGGCGTCTCGAAACTTGAGGATTTCCACAAACAGGTAAAGTTCGGACAGTGTTGTGTTGTGTGCAGGTAAAACGGAAAACCAGTGTTGCCATAGATTTGCTGAAGGTGAGAAAATTCGGACAAATTGTAAAGCAGTACGGTAGGAATAAAGGATGACATCAATATACCTACAACTTTATATAAAAAAAAAAAAAAAAAACTAAAAAAAACAATCATTCGCGATTTTTTTTTCCAGTTTGCGTACTTGACAAAAAGATGACAACACTGTGGTTCAGAGCGCTGAGTCGCAAACAGGCCTGACTGTTATTCGTACACGTGTCTCACTCGGGTGGAAAACACACGGGACGGGTGACAAAGGTGGTTTGTATTGCCTTAAATAATCCTCATTACTCACCTAATATAGACAAAATTACGACCACGAAATCAAAGAGGTTCCAGGGCTCTTTGAAATAGTGGTATCTCAGAGCGAATATTTTGAGGAGACACTCGCTAGAGAAGATTACGATGAATATCATGTTGAGCATGTCGAGAACGAAGCTGAACATTTCAGTCTGCTGGTAGTGGTCCAGCGTCATCGTCATCATGTTCAACCCGATGAACAACATGATGATCATGTCGAATTTTTTGTCTGTCACGATTTCGAAGACGATCGCCTGCGGCCGCCACTGCAACACACAAACAAAATAATGAAAAATTCAATCATACATGATTGATGAACAATATTGTTGATACAGGAGCCAACGGACTCACCCTGGGTCTGGGGGTAGCTTTGAGAGGCTTCTTGGAGCCCATTTTCTTCATGGCGTTGTAGTATTTCTTCTGATCTTCAGTCATGAACATCTCGAGAGATCCGCCAGCGTAAAGGAAACAAATTTTATGACTAAATGTGATATAATTGCGCTAAAATAAAATTAATACCATGAATAAATAAGGGCAATAGGCGATTGCTCCCCCCCAAAAAGTTCCATTTGCGTCTATTAAAAAGTGGCGGTTGATCCCGGAGGAACGGGCGATCGCAGAGCAGGGTTCAGCGATTGTTCCCCATCTGGTTGTTATTTCCTGACCCGTGTTTGGACAGTTTTGGCTCCCCATAAAATGAACTTTACGTCGAAAATGAAACCAAGTTCGACCTTTAGGCGTCCTTAAAAGGCCCTATTGTTCCCCATCGAGAGGGGGCAGGATCCAGAGGAGTCAGGACTGAATCGAGGACATCATTGCCGCCTGGACCATTGGGTGATCTAACTTGGGTAGATCTGGTTGGCAGGAAGGTGGCATCAAGGCAGGGGCAAAAGGTGTATTCTACCTGGACTGCCTCAACCATCATAACCTCAACAGATCTCAGATAGACGCTGGCCCTCCTATCCTCTGCAGACGCGGCATGCCTTAGGAATTGATGGTGGCATACCAGTGGGACGTCTCCCTCTCTGCCAGGCAACTGCCACGATCAGTCCTCTCGGTCACTATAGTCTGCGTGGTAGCGGAATCAAGGAACTTAACGGAACGCTGAGGTTCGCAAAAGAGCTCCTATCTCTTCATCTCACCACAATTCCTCCTGCCTCAACTGATCCGCTGCACTATCTTATAGTCTAAACATAACCGATAACTGTATTGGGGGGAATCGCCGAAAGTTGCAGAGGGAGCAGTTGACAAACCGGGATCAATCGCCGACATTTACAGGAGGAGTAAATGATAAAAATTAGGAATAAATTTGATAAAAAATCATGAATTGATTTTTGAGAAAAGTTCATGTTTTCAATTATTTCAAACCGATGTACTTTATCGATATTTTGTATTTTTATTTTATCAATAAAAAAATAGTTTGAAGAAAAAGTCAATACTGACAATGAACTGTATTTGAGAAAGATCGATATTTTAAGTCAATTTAAAAATAATAAAAATCGATATTTCGAATATATTTGAATGAAATCAATATTGTATAAAATCAATATTTTAAATCAGTTGTTTTTGTATAAATTTTTGGCAGTTCGAAATATTAGGAGATATTGGCGGAAATGGACTTATCTTCTTCTTTTGTTCGTTAAAGTTGTCAATGATCACACCAATGAATAGGTTGAGAGTGAAAAATGACCCGAAGATGATGAAGAAGACAAAATACAAATACATGTAAATGTTGGTTTCTCTGATGGGCTGTTTCCCGATCTGGAATAGGAAAAATGCGAAGTAATAGTTAGGCAGTCGAAAGGTTAGCATCCACGTGCCTGTTCCCAGTACATTTGACACAAACACACAACGTACTTCTCTCGAGTCAATGGCGTCATTCATGATTTGGATCCAGCCTTTGAACGTAGCCACTTGGAAAAGGCATAAATACGCTTTTCCGACGTGATCGAAATTCATGGGGGAATTTTCCCACGTGTAATTTTCGGCTTCGCACACATTTCTATCGGGGATGATTTCATGACTTAGCGTCGTTTTGTTTTGGTCCACGCACTGAAAAATTGAAGGAAAAAAAAAAACGAATCAACGATAGCGAACAAGTTGAAATACTTCCGACAACGTAATTTCCATGATGTTACCTTATAGTATTTTCCAGCAAACAGCTGCACTCCCATGATAGCGAATATAAGCCAGAAAATGAGGCACACCAAGAGCACATTGAAGATACTGGGAATCGCTTGCACTAAAGCATTCACCACGACCTGACCAAAACAGCAAAAAATATTAGTAACGTCCGCAGGAGTGTTGTATCATGCTCAAACTGCTAGGATCGAATGGAGGCGACGTGAGAAGCAGTTTAGAATACTGTGTTTGTTATAACGGCGATTTTTTCAGCCCTTTAAAGTCCTAGTAGTTGACAATGATGGCTTATGAATCACAGAGGAACAATGAGGGCACCTCGCACTCTTTGGGGGTTGTCTGGAGGGAACTTTTGAGATTTGGAACCTGTAAAATCAACAATTCTGGATGTTAACAAACGGTGGCGAGGGATGAGAAGATGTCGGCAGATCATGCCATAGACACGCCTTGATGACTCAATCGTCAATCTCCCCATCGTGCGAACCCCCGCAGTGTTGAGGCTTTTCAAGTGGTAGAGGACACACACTTCTTTGGAAGACGTAAAGATCCCACCCTCAAAGTTGGCGTTAGACTTGAGGTTGTTTAGGGATGCAAATCGATCTTTACCTCCGATTTTCGATTTTTTGGAATCGATTGATTGTACCAAAAGATCCCAAAATCGTTCACAACAAATTTTTTTTGTGAAATTGATTTACATTGGGGTGTTTATTTTCAATCTTTCCAAGAGCACCAGTGGTTATAAAACATAATTTTTTGATGAATTGGTTAACAATCGATTTTTTAGTCGCATTAATTGGTGCAAGCGATATTGAGCCTTCAATTAAAAATCGATTGTTGGCTACCGATTTTGCATCCCTAAGGTCGGCCATAGTTGACTTAGTCGACTTGACTCAACTTGACTACGCTCATCTCGAAGGGAGGAGGGGAGCTGGGTCACTTTTGGATTAGATTATTACCAGAGAGGGTATGGAAGTGGGTTCCTGAAGGGCGCCCCATTTCCCTCACCTGGCCCTACCTCTCGGAGTTACTACGGTAGGAAGTCTATGCCCGTGAAGAGGATCAATCCAACACAGCCAAAGTCCATCTAATTGCGAGTGAAAACATATGAACTCCGCCAGCGATGCGTTTTCGGGTCAATGTTGGGACTACCATCTCCACCAGCTCAGTGAACCGTATGCATTTGACGACAACACCTCGACTGGGCTACAGAAGAGAATACAAGAAGGAGAGCGAAATAAGTGACTAGCTTCACTGGACCTGATACAGATATCCCAAAATCCAGAAATGCAGGAATTCAGAGATCCAGAAAATCTAGAAACCCTGAAATCCAGAGATTCAGCGTTCTGGAGATCCAGAGATCCACAAAATCAGAGGTCCAGGAAATCAAGAGATCCAGTGAACCAGAAATCCATGTATCCAGAGATCTAGAGCTTCAGAAATCCAGAAATCCACAGCTACAAAGATACAGAAATCCCATGGTACAAACATGTGAGAAGCTCCTTTCACTGGTGGAATCGGATGAACTTCTGGCGGTGTTGGATAGTACCTAGTTCAATTATCTGTTAAGCCAGTATCTCTCCAAGGTCCACTGATCCCAGTCAGGAAGTCCTTGCTCAGGGCCACTGGAAGATGAGGTGAGCCACTGTCTCCGCCTCATCTCTGCATAGGTTACAGGCAGGTCCTTCGTGCGAGTTTTGTCTAGGGTACCTACCAGTCTGCCAGCCGGAAGGGTGAACTAGAACATTCGGCCCCACATATGGTGCCAAGGCAAAGAAGTGCCCCACTCGCAGAGGCTAAGATAGTACAGCCCCTCCTAAAGTCTGGCCTAGCTGCTTACTGTGATGGCACAGTTCATCACATCTTAAACCATACAGGACAACCCCCAAGATCTTCCAAGCGCCCTTTCTTTGTTCCCATGCATCAAACCAGAAAATAATTAAAATTTAATATTTAGCATCTGATTCATAATCAAATATCATCTTCAAGAACGTTGACTTCGCTCTGATGGTAATACTGATTGAATAACTAAAGTAGTTGAAAGGTCAACAAGATTAGTTAATAGGATGCAAACAGTTGGTAGGTATGTTTTATGAAATGAAATATCAAGTTCAATTTAGAAGAGGGACACCGGAGATTTACAAGAATTGATTGGCAAGAAGAAATACAGCTTCATCCAGCTGCACAACCTGGTGTGTCCCAGTTCTAAACCAAACATATCGAACTGAACCATTTCAAGTTATAACAACAATTGATGGACATGGAAAATGTTTCCAAAAACTTGAAGTGATTCAGTTGTTGTTCAATTGACAAACTATGCGGGTTTCAAACATGCTCGGTGAGGAAGCCGGAAAAAACTAGCAAGCATGAAGTTGAATGCAGTGGGAGTGATGACAATGTGCGCCACACAGAAAGCATATGAGCTGCACACTGATCATGACAACGCTGACGTTCGAGAACGGTCCTCTGAGGGTTCCGGCATTTTTATCGACTCCCGCTATATAATTTCTGTGTGGGGCCCCAAATTGGTATATGTACAAGGGAAGTTCTACGGTGCTCTACGGGGATGCAAGTGTTGTCAGTGTGTCGTTCTTGAAAGATCCCAAAAGTGAATGTTTTTACTGAACGAGCGGGTGAGTGTTTGGTAAGTTGGTCAAACTGTGAGCTTGTACTGGTAACGACAGGTAACAGGCTTCTAGTTTTCAATGTTTTGGTTCCCATGGTCCCCTGTTTTGGTCTCCTGTGTGTTTCTGTTGCTGCTTTTGGTTTCCAGGGCTTTGCCACCTTGCCTCTTCAGATTCTCGGTCCCCGTTGGTCCCCCAAGGTTTTGTTCTGGTTTCCAAGACTTGGAAACACACTTGGGAACACACTTAGTGTGTTTGGCCGGCGAGGTTTCTGCTTCCTGCTGGTTTTGGTTCCCAGGGGGTTCTGGATCCTGGGCGTTTTTGTTCCCAGCCGCTCAAAATGCATGCTTTTGGTTCCTGGGTGTTTCAGTTGGTTATGGGTGAATTTCTGTTTCTCAGCTGCTCGAGGATTCCAAGGTTTTTGGCTACAGAGCGTATTTTGGTGGGCAGCTGATTTCATTTCTTATTTTGAAAAGCACAATTTGTTTAATAATTCGCAATTTGGTTTCCATAAGGGTCGATCCACCAAGGACGCAATTCAAAACCTCAATGATTTTGTAGGATCTGCTTTCGAAAAATGTGAATTCGCGACCGCGACTTTGGTGGATGTCGCAAAATGTTTCGAATGCATTTGCCATGAAATTCTGGTCAAAAAGCTCCACAAGTATAACTTCTTCCGTGGCGCCCTGTCTTTGGTAGAAAGCTATCTATCCGACAGAATACAGGCGGTTCGCCATGGCGGGGGTTTATCCCAGTTCTTCCTCATTGACTAAGGAGTCCCACAAGGCTCAGTCCTCGGCCCAATTTTACTTCTAATTTTTATCCCAGGGATTTTGCTTCCCAGCTGTTATTGGTTTATTATTCTTGGAATAATACATCTATGTTTTCGCGACGGGGGTCGACGACTCCGATCGGGGCTCAAAATTTGACATTATCCGTTTCAAGAGGTCTACATTCTAAATCCGAAATGTCCGTCCGCCGTACGCCGTTCGCCGTCCAGGCCGTTTTGGGCAGTAGGAATTTTTTTTAAAATCTGAAATTTTGACAAAATACATGGTTTACCATCTAGTTGTGCCCGCAAGGTTTTCAGTCCGATCGCCCAAACCCGTGGGGCGCTCTGGGGCTATAATGGGGCTACGGGAGGGTTATTTTGAAGGCTTTTAGCTATGGGATCGAGTTAGGTGTCGTTTTCGAAGTATTTTTGGACGTAGAATCCATTTTTTGGGGTCCCGCAACGATCCGATTTCACTGGGGCGATCTTTAGGGCTTTCATGGGGCTAAAAATGGGATTTTTGAAGGATCCCAGGATGTTAAATATTTTTCGAGTAAAAAATACTGAATTTTTGAAAAAACACATTTTTGAACAAAAAAATCCAAAAAACAATTTTGAGATAAAAATCCAAAAAAAATTTTTTAAATTTTTTCATTGACAGAATTAAATTTCTGCACAAGTAACGTATATCAAAGAATAATAAACCCTTGTGTAAAATTTGCAGCGTTTTCCATGTGCATTCCTGAATCCCAAAGTCCTAGGACAGACATGCCTCCTGGCTTACGACGAGTTCCTGGGTGCTTTCGGTTGTCAAACATTCTGCCCTTTTGGTGTTTCTGTTACCCTGCTGCATTTCCCCAAGGCTTTGTAGCTCGTGGGCGTTCCCATCAGCTCATTTTATATGTTTATCGTAACCACAATTGTCTGATAATTCCCAGCTAAACGTTTAGTTTAATTTCTCATCTACGCCTGATGAATACAGCCCTAAGGCACCTGGTGAAGTGATGGAGATACTACCTACGTCAAAGTGCACGAGGATGAAGCGGTAAATGTCCTGTTAATGTAAGCTGTGTGGAGCGGTCAGTGACTTGGTTGTATTTTACTTCAAATCTAATTTACCAAACAATCTCTATTCAATAAAAACTATGATAATAAAAAAAGAAGGTAGTAGGGATTTTTTTGTTCTAATTCGTTGTCTGGACATACCCTCATGCCCTGCATCCGGGACATAGCCCTAAGCGGACGCAAAGCGCGGAGCGTTCGCATAGTTTTGAACGCCTGAATACCACCCGCCCCCAGCATAGACGCTGTGAAGTTTATAAGTGATACCTGGTTGCCGGAAACACAGAGAAAAAAATTCCAATTGTCAACAGCAAAAAATCGAAACACAAAAAAATAAAAATAAAACAACTTCTGGGAGAGAAAGAGTGGACAGATGTTGGAAAATAAAAAATACACACAGATTTCCAACACATAGATGAAACACACAAATGTACATAATCAATCAGGGTAGCCAAACTGCCACAGATATACACCAAAAAAATAAAAATTGGCAAAAGAGAGCACTCAGTAAAGTTTAAAATTGTTGAAGACAGATGAGTGACGTTCAGAGAACTTTTGACCGTTAAAATCAGCTACAAACAATATTCTCGTACATTATACGTAATTAATGTATTACTCATTTTCAAAAACATCGAGAGGTTCTTTTAAGAAATACTTCAGCCCAACTAAAAATTCTACGATTGAAGCGGGCCAGTAGCTGAAGCCATTCTGGGGTCAGGTTACAAACAGCTCCAGTGTATCGACGTGAATGATTAGTTTTCCATTTCTTTCTACTAGCCGAAGATTATTTGATTGAAGAAAAAAAAAAAAAAAAAATCGGATAGAGCTCGTTACCGAGCTACAGACAAAGATGTACCGAAAAACGTGGCGTTTTTCGTACATTTTGGTGTTTGTTAGAATCACATATTCTTACAACTCTGCCCGCCGTTCAACAGACTGTGCCAACCCTATAGGAAATTTAACGCTCTACAACTTTTTCCAAGTGACATTTCTTGAAAGGACCGGCCGTTTTGAGGGTACAGCTGTTTGAAGTGCGAAAAAGTGATTTTTCGAAAAACGTGTAAAAAATTGCCCTTTTTCAACTCGCTCTAGCTCTTGAAGCATTGGGTTTACAATCAACTTCAACTAATGAATTTTGTAGGAAATGTAATACTATTTCGCATTGATAATAGTGACATTGGACGCATAGTTTCGGAATTATAAGCAAAAGCTGAACTAAGTACAAACATTTTCGAGTTTGTTTGCGAATATATCAAAACCCATAACAGATATTTGTTGGATATCTTCAGATTCGGATTCAGCACCACAAAAAAACCGAATAAGACCAAAAAAATCCAACCATATATTTTTTTCCACGTCCTGACTGGACTACAGATAAAGAAGAGAAAAGTCCTGAGTCAATAAAGTTTAAATTGAACAGTCCAGGGAATAGTAGAAAGAAATGGATCCAAAGGAAGAAGCAGAGGCTCATCGACACTTCAACAAAACGAAAAAATGCCACAAATATCGTACAACATTAAAACCAAACTGATTAAGAGGCATTTGTGGTTTTTGATTCTTTTCCATCGACCAAACATTCAAAAGGTTTCCAACAGTTCAGCCCGACTTTTCAGCGAATGTTTGCTAGCAAAATATCAAAATTCGGCTTGAACGCAAGTCGAAATTCCTTGTCAACAACAGTCAATTACAAACACTCAAAAGGAGATGTACAGAAACATCGGAGAAAAATAGGAGAAAAAAAAGTCCAACGAAAAAACACAGAAAGCATTATGGCTTCGCGGTCATCGTGGCGTGAAAGCACACTTTCCATTTATTTTTCCACAACTTTTGTTGTCTGTTTTTTTCTTAGTTTGCATTTTGTCTCGATGCAAACGTGACTTACGCGCATGCCTTCCCAACGGGACACCGCCCTGAGAGGCCTAAGAGCCCGAAGCGTTCGCATGGAACGAAAAACGGGGATCGAGGCCATCCCGGCCAACATGGCCACCAAGTTTATCAGCGACAGCTAGAATACATCTCCGTTAATTTGAATGGCAAAGTTTTCTTCAGGAGTAAAAGAGAAAGAGAGAGAGAGAGAGAGAGAAAAAAAAAGGAATAAAACCACTGGAGTTGAAAAAATTGAATGGACTAAAGAAAAATCAACTTTAACACCTGTGGAAATATTTGACTGAATCAAAGACATAATATTGAGGTTAGGAAGGTTGAAGAAGCTGAAAGAGAGAAGGTTGTAAAACATTTATTGACCATTAGGGGCATTCATGGTGCGCATCACTCATCGAATCGTGGTACATTGAAAGTTCAATGACGTTCCTCCAGTTTTTACTGTCAAACGTAAGAAATAAGAGCACATAGCGCTCTTTGCGGCATTCTGCGAGACTAATCACTGTTGATGAGCTCATTTAGGTGGTAAAAGGGACATTGGTATCACTGAGATAACAGGTTGCCACTTTGAAAAGACGCAGTGATTGCAGCCCTTCTTTAGACGACAATGGGGGATTTGCATTTTTTTTCTGAAAGTAGTCCCTGAGAATGTAGGGGAAACAGTAGTCAGGCGCCTTAAATCGCTTCCAGAAAATTCAAATGATTTCACGAAAATTACGGCAATTGAAAAACGCGGGTGGTGGGGGGGGGACACGGCCACGGAGGGAGCGTGACGTCACTACCTATTTTGAGGGAATTGTTCCGCCCAGGGTTGCTACTCCACTACTCATCACAGAATATAATTCAATTGAGCCGTGAATCCTTCTGATAAGGCTTTAAGCTTCAAGTATCGTGTATCATGAATTATGTTTTCTGCCGTATCAAGTTATAATTGCTATAAATTTATCATATAAGCTGACGACACTAGCGCTCCTGGTGAGAGATTCACTGGAACTGTGATGTCACTGCCTAAAGAGTGACTGGTGGGAAACCCCTGCTGATTCAAACTGTGCGTTTCGTTTTTTCGTTTTATCTCCTACAATGATTTTTTTTTTTTTTTTTTTTTTCGTTGGTATTGAAGGCGGTGCAAGTTACTTTTTAGCCATATTATTGAACGGTAGGGAAGAATTCCAAATCTAAAATGAATGCAAATTCCCCGATGGGAATTTTATGCCCTCGGCCTGTGAAAAATTGAATTGCGGAAATTAACAGACCATGAACAACCCCATTAGAGGGTGTTCATGGTCAGTTTTGCTCGTTGAATTATTATACGTCAAAATATCAAAAATCCAGGTGCATAGAGCACTCCTTGTGGCACTAATCAATGTCAGGTCTTTAAAACCCCTAGGTCGGAGGTGCAGTTCTATTTTCGGGAACGAATCGCACTGACCTTTTAGGGGTGATCGAATCCCCTTCACATTTCTCGTCCGAGTCGATCGCACGATGTCGCCACTTAGATAAACTTCCGCGATTGAAGCGCCACTTTCGACAACCCGTCGTTGCCCTCAGAATCATGGCAACTTGACTTATATCGATTCGATGTCAAAACTACCAGACCATGAACACCCCTTTCGTAAAGTGATCTACTGTATTAAAGGCACAACATGAGGAAAAGGAGGAGAACGGGATGACACTACAAGTACTGGTTTGATATTACTATAATATAGTAATTAAGCAGTATTGGAACGATATATTATATCGTTCCAATTGAGCGAGGAAAAAACTATACTGTTTGGGAAGGTTACCGTTTAAAACTACTACAAATGAACAGGTTACTCACCATGACAATAACGAAATCCAACCAGCACCACGCGTTCGTGAAATACTTCCTGAATCCCAACGCCAACCATTTTATCAACATTTCCAAGAAAAAAATCACAGTGAAAATCCTATCCATATAATACAGTATGTCTTGGAGTATGGGTCGTGAGGCTAGATGTACGTCTTCTAAGGCCTGAAAAACATTGAAAATTAGAATAATTACAACATTTTGATAACCTTTCAAAATTCTCACAATCCGAAATTTGTTCACATACGAGAGCTAAACTACTGAGCAAGATCATGGTGATGACGGCTGTTTCAAAATATTTATTTTCAATGAGCTGGAAAGTTTTGAGCCGGAGGTTGGCCCAGCCTTGCCAAAACGGGGCGTCATCGTCCCCGGCCAAGAAGGGGAACCTCTTGTAACAATTGTCCGGACAACAGTCCGCAGGGTAGTCCGCCAACATCACGTCTTCCGTTCCATCCGCTATGACTATATCTTCTTCTTCTATGTCTGAAAAAGAGAGATTCAAAATGAGTCGTGGAGTCCACTCTGCTTGTGGTAGAGCCCGAACACGAACAGAAAACCCATTTAGGAGGGTGTAGACGAGATGGAATGAAATAAGCTTCCGCCACTCTGTACCCCCACTCCATCACTGCGCCCATTGAAGCTCCTCCTCCCTTTCACCAGGTGAACAGGAGGGAGGTGTGAGAGGGACGTCAGCAAACACAGCGGGGAGGGGGGGGGGCAAAGTGGGTGGAGCTTATCTCATTCTGCAAGCGAGATCCTTATCTTCAACACTCTCCTAAATGCGATTTTTTTAGGGCAATCAATCTATACACAAGACGGTGACAGTCCAGCTACCTGCCACCAGGCAGTGCATTGAGAAAACAAAGGGGCCGCCTTTTCCCGATATGACAGTGTCAGACAGTCTGGCGTGGCTCCAGCGTTTCCTGATGCACGCCAGTAAAATAATTTTATGACTCAGACGTGTCCATTGGGTAGTGCCACCAGGCAGGCCTCATTGGGAATCCTGCCCAGCTTCACCTCCTGCCACCCACGAAGTGAGCAAGGGAGGAAGACGTCGTCAAGAAGAGTCAAACGGTCGTCCCCCATCCAACACTTTTCCTATTATGTAACTCAGAGCTTCAAGCTTCGGAGAACCTCCCAATAGTCCTCACACTGCAGTCCTTATCCAGGGTTGGAAGGTCTTCCTCCCTTGCTCCCTTGCGCACCCAATGGACACGTCTGAGTCATAAAATTATTTTACTGGCGTGCATCAGGAGACGCTGGAGCCACGCCAGACTGTCTGACGGGGACGACCGTTTGACTCACGCAGAACCAAAATGAAAGCGCGGGGCGGAAGGCGTATCCGTTTGACTCTCGGTGGCCCCATAGAACTATACCTGGAATGCTCGCTGCCTATACCGACCCTCAGAAAGTTTCGGCCACGCGCCCCTGGGGAATCCCCCGAGAAAACCCACGGGGCTTCGAGAAGTGAAGGGCCTCGGGTACGTTCGCACGCATCGCCGAAGACAGCCGAACGGGCCAAAGGGGGGCATACATTTCGCGCGGCTCGCTTGGTGAAGGCTTCTCACGATGTTTTTAAAATAGTTAAATTTTGTTATCAAATAAATTATCAAACGAAGAACCTATCAATCAATTCAAAAATTATGATTTATCATACATATGCCCACTTTGAGGGGACTGTATTCCAACACCAAACCGAAGAAGGGAATACTCACCCATATCATCATACAATAATATAAAATTGTGTTGGCCGACGGCCGTGTGGTTTGTTGGTACGGGATAACGCGTTCCCGAGTGAGTTTTTTCACTTTCCGCTCGCTGGCCGTTTAGGGGGTCGAAAAAATTACGAAAAAATACGAGCCGTATAGATCAGAACTGGAGGAAGACGTCGGTCAAGTCGTAAATCCGAAATTCACCCGGGAAATACGTCGAAAATTCGTCGAAAAATCGTCTTTCTCCCGTTTGTCCTACGTTTTCCACTTTCAACTCGCGCCAAAGCCCGTTTAAGGGGTCGAAAAAATTACGAAAAAATACGAGCCGTACAGATCAGACCTGGAGGTAGACGTCGGTCAAATCGTAATTCGGAAATTCGCCCGGGAAATTCGCCGGAAATTCGTCGAAAAATCGTCTTTCTCGCGTTTGTCCCACGTTTTTTCGGGTTCAAAAATACCCTGTAAGGAGCCATTTTTTGGGTATGGTATCCGCGAGCCAAATGCGCGCCAAAATATGGCCAATCCGATTCCGAAGTCGGATTTTAAAAAAAATGAGGAGGAGGGGGCGATTTCACGGTGAGAAGACAATTGGATCGTTTTAATTCGCGCGGGGCCAGGGATCTTAGAAAACGGAGGGTCCAGGGACCTTTGATAGATGGAGAGGCGGGGAAACTGGTCGGCCGAGTATACAAGTGATTTCACTAGCACTCTGACAGGGGGCCTTACTTCGCCTTAAAAATTCGATTTAAAAAAAAACCGAGGGGGAGGGGGCGATTTCACGGTGAGAAGACAATTGGATCGTTTTAATTCGCGCGGGGCCAGGGATCTTAGAAAACGGAGGGTCCAGGGAGACCCTCGCCGAGCGAGGCGAGACCCCCCTGTCCGAATAAGCGCTCGGCCGAGCGGAGCGAGGCCTTATGTCTGAGTAGGGGTTTGAACGTGTCCATCGATGCTACGCACCCCACAGGCGGCAATACACCCCAAAGGCGGCAATACACCCCACTAGGGGAGCGAGCGAAGCGAGCCAGAGAGACTAGTCAATTGATAAAAGCTATAGGCGAGTTATCCGCCAAAATAATTAGTCACAATTTTTCGAGAAAACTCTCTACTGAGTTAACTCCAGCCCATAAATTAGGTGTCAAGAAGAAGCTGACAAAACTCATTTGGTTCAGTAATGTTTAAAATTGTGAAAAATAAAAAATGTTAAATCTTGCCTTTGCTAGTTTAATGAAAAAAAGTTTTTGCTAGTCTTACTGTGTCAATAAATTTGCTAGATAATTTTATATGTACTTCTTTATTCTCAATAATTTTTCAATATATGCCATTGTACAAAGTTCTTACTGCATTTTATTTATTTTATTTTTTTAATTTTTTTTTTTTGTAGGTACCTATGCCTTATTAAATTATAGATCTATACTTACAGCAAGTTTCAGTATTTACTCAAAATTTGAGTACTCCAAAAACCAAGTTTATCAATTCGGAAAAAAAAAACCTAAATGATGGGTCTGAATTATACGTGCTGGTCATGCCCCCCTTTGGTGTGAAAAGGGAGTTGGAAGGAGGACTGGGTGCGCGGGGTCTCACTAAGTCTTGGGTTTTCCCCGAGTCGGCTGTCCCGCCCGGTAGGGCCTCAGCGCTCATTCCAGGTATAGTTCTATGGGTGGCCCACAGGTAGGAAGAAAAACGAGACAGACCGAGCCGGTTTGACTCACACAGAAACTCGCGCACAACAATGTTTCATCAACAAAGTAAGGTGATAGGAGGGGCACCGATAAATATCTTCTGCATGCTCCCAAGCAAAGAAAAAGCCGTTTACGAGAGGTGTTTGGAGGCAGTATCAGCGAAATGTGTGGAGATCACTGCTGCCCCCCTAGCGCCAGCGCAATGCGTAACCGATTTCGAACAAGCGATACAGAAAGCTGTTGTCAAAGTATGGCCTACTACTACTCTCGTTGGCTGCCGATTTCACCGAGGAAGAGGACGAGGTGACGGCTGACGCCTAAATTTATGTATTAACTTTTTAGTTTGTAGGTTATTTCATTTTATTTATTTATTAATTTATTTTTATTTTTATTTTTTTGTTGACGTGTGTTTCCAACATAAACCACAAATTTTTAACCACACCTCTGTGGAGACAGTCCTAGGTCTGCCAAGTGGGAAGGGAAATCTGTGGCATTTCATTACAACGCCCGTGAGTCAACCGGGCACACATTTCAGATTTCATCGCCGCCGAGAGTCAAACGGTACCTACTACGCTTTCCGTGAGTTAAACGGGACTTTCATTTTTGGTTCTCCTGTGAGTCAACCGGCCTCGTTGGAGGCCTCCGTGAGTCAACCGAGAATCCCCGTGTTGGATTTGTCCTGCCGTAAGACGTTGGATACACTTAAACACACGCGGTTTGCGTAAAATAATTAGCTGATTAACATAAACTCTTATTGAACTATAAAACGTGTGGAGGCAGATCGGTGTGCAAATGTGTCAGTTCAGAACCGTTCCGCGCATGCGCGGTTGGGTCATTGGCAAGGGTTGAGAGTGAGGGTACCTCAGCTGCCAGGAATCAAACCCTCAAGCCTGGATGTTTAGTGAGCACAGAATTCCTTCCCTGATCTCGTGGTGGACAGTTCGCGGTAAAGTTGCGTTAATTCCAAGTAGAATGATGCCGATCACGATCTGAGCGAAAGGGAAATTTCGAAATGTTTGGGGACAGCTCACTGCAGACTACACCATGTTGAGGTTGGAGCACGTCTAACCAAGCGACAGTAGCGGCACGTCTCTGCCTGAATTATGACCATTGTCCCTCTATGAGTGTATAGGTACTCTAAGGATTACAGTCTAAGCTATTACCATACGGTCACCGTTACTCGATAACCCATTGCCAAGAAACAACGGTTTATCCCATCCACATGAAACCAGGAAGCCGTCTAATCAATTTGAGCGAGCGGCCTGGGAAAACTTTTCCGTTCCTCTGAATTATTCCCAATTTACACAGTGGCAAGACACAGCACGTTCGCCCTCCCGCCAACGTACAAACACATTTAAATAACAATTTAAATTCGCACTTAAATCCGCTGTTAATGTAAGTATGCGAAATTTAGATTTGAGCCAGGTTCCCATATGAGTGAAAGGTTTCGGAAGATAGAAGACGCTATGAGAAGGTAGATGCTCACCTGGAACGTGTTCGAGGTCTTCTTTACTCAAATCTTTCTTTTCTTCCTGGTCTAAACTTTCCATACTTCCTTTATGACTTTCATCTTTGTTGGGACGATGTTTATGACTTCCGTACGACTTATTGCTGAAAAAAAAAAAACAAACAAAAAAACAAAAAACAAAAAAAAAACCACAAAATAAATTAACAAACAGTCCAACAATCCCCACAGAATGGTAAAACATATCTTCCGACAATACGTACCTAATGGAGTCTTCGTCGTATCTATTCCTAATGTATTCAGTGTCCAATCTGTTGTCCTGATGGTTCCCTATGTGGTTTCCTGTGTGGTTTTTCACTTTGTTCATTTTGCTCTTCAGATCTCCTTAGGCGGAAACAAAGAGAAAAAGAAACGAAGGGGAAAGGTCCCCATCAAGCTAGATGGTATTCAACATCGAGGAGTGGGGGTGACTATCAAGCGGGTACGTCACAGTCATGCAACACTGGCACGCTACGACATACTACGTGTACAAAATGGTGACCGAAACGTCTTCGACTTAAACATGCTAAACCGTTCGACCGGTAGATGGTTTGGCCACAAAGTAATACCAACTGTATCACGACATCATACCTACCTTCGCTATTATTTAAAATACAAAAGCACTGTTCATACGCATTCACATTGACAACAAGCTGGCCTCCTCGCACATTCTTAATATTTATATTTTCTCAGACAGTCAGGCGGCGAAAGAAGGTCAAAGGGGCCGAGGGTCCAAACTGGCCTGGGAGTGCTTTCAACTCTTGAACGTTTTGGTGGAGCACAACAGACTTCCTCTACACTGAAGGGGCCTGGCTGCCACAGGGGAAGACCCTTGTGAGGGTGATTGGTTCCTGGTTGGGGATTTATATGGCGCCCTTTTCAGGTGCTGATCTTTGATCCTGGACCTTCTTGGACCATTCTCGTCGACCAGTGGCAGGAGTAGTGGGCCACCGAGTCTGTCGGGTCACCTTTGAGTTCTTCAGATCAGAGTATCAGCTATTGGAGATGTCATGAAATCAGACAGGGCAGTCACAAGGACCACCTGGCAAGCATAAACTGTCTGATAATGGCGAGAGATGCCAGCTGCACATGGAGCAGTGACCCAGGGGCTTCAGTGAAGTGCATGGACATTTTCCTGCTTGGCGAGGGAGAAGGCTGAAGTTTTTCCTAGCAGCATGTACCAGCAGTTGCATGTACACGGCGTTTGCTACCTTTGCAGTGGCTGCCCTGATGGCCCTGGAATGGAAACAATGGGACCTATTGGGGAACATAGCTCGTCGAGCGACACCTCCCAATAGTTCTCACAGCAGTCCTTACACAGGGTTGGAAGGTCTCCCTCCGTTGCTCACCTCGTGGGTGGTAGGAGGTGAAGCCAGGCAGGATTCCCAACGTGGCCTCCCTGGTGGCACTACCGATTTGACACCTGCCGAAAACACCCCAGGCTCTATACCAGTGCCGACCTAGAAAAAGAAGTTTCTCTGGCGTGAGCGACGAGGGGCCTTGGCAGCAATCAAATGTTGAGAGCCTTGTGATGAATGGAGCAGATTTCCATACGACCAATGCGTATCCTAGGGCACTCAGAGTTCAAACCAAAAAGCTGCTCACTGGATTACAGGGCTACGGCAAGCCAAAAGGGCAAAACCCTGACACTAGGATCATTACCAGCTTCCTCACTGGTTAAGATGGCTTCACATGTTGCGGAACGAGGGCGAAAGCAGAAGGCTGTTTGGACCGCAGTGGAGAATGGTGGTCGCCATGTTGTCGGAGCTGGCTGACAATGGTCGGCGAAATACCGTATCCGACGTTCCGTCGAGTTCTGCGCATGCGCAATGCACATTCTGTTAGTAACTGCAAGAAGAGGTTGCAATATTTTCGCGTCGATTTGTAGTTTTGCGTCCAGTCTTTGGAGACACATTGAATTTCAACGAAAATTTAATCGATCTTGCGAAAAGCCGAGATGAGCTTTAAAGATCAGATCAGGAGGAAGGTTATGATTCCGTCGATCATGTGAATGCTCTTCCGACTCCGCCACCCCTTCCAGTGGTTTTCCATCGTTCCGTCCTTCCGCTTTCCACCCTCAATTCGCCCGAAGTTAATCCAGCTTTAAAACCCACTTGAATACCACCTCAACCAGATAGAAATTCAGATACAGGAACGAGATAAGGAAGATTGGATTTGTGAAGAGCGGGTGGTTTCACCTACTGGGGAAGGCGGAGCTGTGTGACTGTTTCTTATACTGGGAACGGAACCAAGGGAAATGCTCCTGGGCATTACCTGAAAGATATTATCAGCTAAAAGCACCCCACAAATTATAATGATCTGACATTGCCCCCCAAACAACGGTTCAATGTGCCCGCGTATGGACAGTAGACTACACCACAAAACGAACACACGACCTGGCAGACGAGGGAATCCTTACACTCACCATGAATAGTGAATTCCATTCCGTCTCCAATGGCAACCTCTAACTGATCTTTCTTATCCCTGTATATCATGCCATCGGCTCTAATTTCATCTGGTCCCAAATCATCAAGATCTCTGTCGCGTCCTGCTGAAAACCACTGTGATTAGTCACATCCTAACCACAACTAGATGCTCCAAAGGATTACTTAAAAAAAAAAAGAAAAAAAAAGAAAAAAAAGAAAAAAAAAAGAAGTGGAGTGAGTTGATGAAAAACCAAATAAATTGAATGAATTGAATGATAGTTTGAGAAATTTTTTTAAGAAATGGAAAGTTGAAAAAATTATGGATAATAGTCCAGTCCCGAAAATAATAGTGACGAGGAAAAAAATGGTGGAGTTTTTGTACTTAATTTACGTTTTTTGAGGTGCTGAATCCGAATCTGACGAAATCCAACAAATATAATATATTATAATATATTATATTTGTTATCTATCTCAAAACGCATAACATATATGTTGTGCGTTTTGAGATAGGCGGCCAATTGTTTCCGAGCTACAGCCAAAAATGTTCCGAAAAAGTCGTGTTTTTAGTTCGTTTTCGTAGGACACGTTGTGACAACTCTGCCCGCCATTCGTATGAAAGGCAGTTTTCGACAAACTTTGGGTGCCTATCCTGTAGGAAATTCAACGCTCTACAACTTTCATCAGGTAATACTTCTCGATAGAACCGGCCGTTTTAAAGGTAGGTAGCTGTTAGAAGAGGGAAAAAGTGAGTTTTTGAAGGAAAAAAAACTTCTTGAAAAACGTGTAAAAAAATCGCCCCTGTTCAAATCGCTCTAGCTCCTGGGACACTGGATCTACAATCACCTTTGACTAGAGAATCAACCTTCACATTAGGTCACATGAGGTTGTGAAACGATGACACTCGCTTACTGGTAGTTACCCTAACTTGAGCTCTAACCTCAAAATTGATAACTTGAACTTCAACATGAGGTTGGTGAAACCGGCCCTAAGAAATTTAATTCTCTTTCACTTTGATAATGACGAATTTTGCAGTAGGACGCATAATTTCGGAGTTATAGGCAAAAAAAAGGGAAAAAGTGAAAAAAAAAAAAAAAAAATCCTTATGGGGAGACCTTTTAGATCATGTCTATGTCATGACAACAAAACAACGCCTATTACTACCAACAGAAGAAGTAACCAGGTAGTAAACAATAAAAAACGTTGCATGTTTTCCGTGATTACACAAATTTTTCCTGACCCCCTCGCTTTAGACATAGAAATGTCAAAAAGTGAAAACATGTTGGAGGTTTTTGCGAATATCTCCAAACGCATAACAGATCTGTTAATAAATGTTGTTGGATCTCTTCAGATTCGGGTTGAGCACCCCAAAAAACTGTATAAGGCCAAAAAATCCAACCATATATTTTTTCCACATCCTGATACGCATTGACTGGACTATAACGAATAAAATGAAAATTTTAAATTCAAAAAAGTCAGGCGAAATCTTTACTGTAGCTGTAACATGGCACACGACCTTCATTAAACATCATAACAATAGTGGCCTTCAGGGCCCAGTAGTAAAGTAATTGAGGTTCTTTTGTTGTATGAGATTGGTCTCGCAGGATGCCGCAAGGAGCGCAAAGATTTTCGACTATAAGCTTCATGGAACTCATTCCCAAATCACAACCATTGAATGAGTGATATAGCTAAAATTTTACATGTGCATGTAACAACTTCAGTAGAGACATAATACACTCTAAATTACCTAGTTAATCACTTTTAGATCAATTTGTACCTACGACGTTCCTCCAATGAAATACCTACTCTACTAAATATCAACAACCAAACAAGCCTAAACTGATCCAACCTGAGTGTAATTACCGAATGTAATGAGGGCGAGGTGTAGTGTTGCTAACCGATGGGAAATTTTCCCTATGGTGTTAGAGATTTCGGGCGGTTTTTTAAAAATTAATTGACCACAATAAAAAAATAAAAGGGAATGATGCTGTGAGTAGTTCAATTTTTCTTAAACGAAAGGGTTTGTTTCGTACTGTTCCTCAAGTCTGATCCTCACCAACTTAGTGTTTAAATAGACAGCGCAATTTAGGACATAAGATGAAGAGACAGCAAAAGCACTCATGGAAAATTGAGATTTTGTCATCTTCGAATTTAAAACGTATCAAGCCCTTCCAACCACGGATACTAGAAGTCTTTTAGTATCCGTGCTTCCAACGTTGCATTATTTCAAGGAGAAATCGACTGGGTATCGAACCTCAAAACATCGATTCGTTATTTTGTATTTTTATTGGCTCACTAAACGATATCAGGCATCAATTTATTTATAAAAAATCAACTTATCAATTAATCGACAACTAGGTATCCATGAATGAAATCAGTGAAAGGAACAAACGATAATCTAACCAATTTTTTTCCACGGCCTGATAAGGTCAACTTTCTTAAGTCACCTTGGACAAAAGAGAAAATATGATTACAATACAGTACACGAATACCCCCAAACCTTGACCAGCTTTAAAGAATCCTCTCCCCTATCCGACCCCTCTTCGTAAAAATCTGGTCACCCTAGAGTAAACCCATCCCTGAAATCGACATAGCCTGCTCTTTCGCCCTCTCTAACTTTGGGTTATCGCTCCTATTTCTGCCCGCCTTATCAGAGCAAGTTGACGGCTACCCCGCTAAGAATCTAGAATATTCTAGACAATTGAGGTACAAAACGGCAACAATACATTTCTATCAACAGTAACCATTCAATTTTAGACCGACTATTCAACTACTACAACTATGCTAACTAGATACGTAGCATTAGCTCAGAGTTCTGCGTGCAGAAAAGTGAGAGCTAGTGTTCGGTTACGGAGAAACGGAAAAAAGTGAAGCATGCATGTGTTGTACCAGAAGGATGACATTTTGAAGAGTAAATGGGGAATTTCATTGTGGCGCTTGTCTTGAGAAGAATGAAAATTAGTGTGTTTTTTTTCAAAGAATCTTTTGTCACGATGTGCACATACATGTCATACAAAAGGGATTTCCCCTGAAGAGGTCAACAAATAAAAACTCAACAAGGACATTAAACTGACACTTTCCAGGAACACAATTCGAGCAGAAAAATGGACAAGAGAGGGGGAAAAAAGGGGACGTTCTCGCAATATTCGTAAACAAAAATTTGAACTTATCTCACTATAAAAAACACCAAATGAGCAAACGTTGGTACATTTAGCAGTGCAATCTTACTGAGGCTGTTCATAAATGTCACAGTTGCCGCTTTGACAATTCGAAGCGAAACATTCGATCCCGGGAAGGTTGGATAGTTTGCCGATAGAGTGCGACACAAGTCCGTCACTTCGTGCAAACGTGAACAAGACGAGAATGGTGACAAGGGGGATCAACAAGTGAACTATGTAAGAAAAGTTGAAAAATTAACTATGAAGAAAAATGACAGTGACAGTAGGTTTGTTTTACGGTAGGTGCAAAAACGTCAAACAGTTAAATTTCAGGATAAAAATGAGTTTTTTTTTTACTGCTAATGAACTAATATATTACGAAGAATAAAATATGTATACAGAAACTCAAACCGGTTAATTTAAAACATTTTACACAAAATAAAATGACGTCGAACACGCTATATTAATAGTAGCACAACCTTCGCCACGCAAAGGAAATGCTGAGTTAAATTTTGCTGTCAAACTTTAATTGAAAAATGTCAATTTTAGGCCTCGTCACTCAGTTGGTAACAAAATACAATCGTAACGTATCCATCCTCTCCCGGGAACCGATTTTTATTCGGGCATTTACTCGGTTTGGGGAGCAACGGCCTTTATGAACAGCCGAGGTTACACTACTTTTTTGTCGTTACGATTATAGCCGAGATATGAACCTTGTTTCCAACTGGACGCCGGCGCCTCACCTTGTGTCTGATCTGAGATCTGATTGGTGAGCTTGGCTCTGATCGCTTTGGCGCATTTTATAACGTTTCGCTTGATCCAATTCGAAAACCGGCCGATCCGGTCGAACGCTTCGGCGATTTTGTTCGTTTCGGAGTCGGCCGTCGGCGCCGACAAACTGGACGAACCAAAGTTGCTGAGCAAAAGAGCCAAGAAAAGGTTCAAAACCTGAAAAAAAACCAAGTTTGAATTAGGGTATTTTTTTTTTTCGTGTCGGAGTTGGGCGAAGTCAATTATGAACGCACAACTCTCACGTCATTAATTTGGCAGAACCGATGGATCGAATTAGCAGCAAATTGGTCACAAAATTGCATTGCACAACTATCGATAACCCGAAATGTCTCGATATTTCCATTCTTATTATTGATGAAAATATTTATTCAATTTTCCCATTATTGAGTTTCCACGTGATATTATGAGATACGCACTTTGATACAATTCATACCTAACTTTGCATCTTAGATAGGCTTTATTTGATACCATGAATCGAAAATATTGATATGTTGACATTGTAGAGACAACGGCGTGTAAACACTCCTGATGCCATCTACTCTCGAGCAAAATGTGGCTGCCAGCATGATCAGAGGGCAGATCGCTGGTGCTCTGCAAGCCTTGGAGACCCTCGAGGACCACCATAGCAAGTTTTTGATGGCTCTATAAAGCTTGTGAGCATCTTGGCAAGCCATTACAACTCTTAATCAGCTTGGCATCAACGTTGCAAGCCATTAATCCTCCTATCCTGCTCGGGACCATCTTGACAAGCCTTGGAAACCCTTACTCAGCTTGACATCCAATTCGCAAGCCGAGGACAGCTCTGGAAAGCGTGGATGCCATCCTGACAAGCCTTGAAACACCCTAGCCAGCTTGGGACCATCTTGGCAAGCCGTGGAAACCTTTGGACAGCTTTGCAAGCCTCTGGAAAGCTCGGGAAGCAAGATATGAATCCTTTTTGTCAACATATGAGGGGAGGGGAATGGAATCCCGCCTGGGGTCGGATGCGCAGTTCCATCTTCGGCAGCGGTTCGCAATGACGTTTTAGCGGCGTTCCAACCCTCTTTACATTTCTCCCACTTTTTACTTTTTCCCCACCAGTTCCAGAATTAACACCTCTGGATGAGGTTCCACGTAACGGTTCCCGTTAGACCGACAAATCTCAAAGGGAATCGTCTATATATAGTATATATACAGAAACCTCTCTGAATGTTATTTTCTTGAAAAGATACTTACGACCAAGTTGCCGATAACTACGGTTGCTAAGAAAAACGGGATACAGGATACATCTCCGACGTGCATACAATCCCACATAGATTCTATCCATTCTCCGCATAAAACCCGGAACACAATCATGAAGGAGTGCATGAAATCGGTGAAGTTCCACCGAGGAAGTTCACCGCCCGGGAACCGGTCAACGTTATCTGAAACGAACAAATGTGCATTAATTTCTATAATTGCCATAACGGGAGGGGGTTTCCTGGGGCTCATCCACATACCAACATAGTTCTTCCCGAAGAGTTGCATGCCCATGACGGCAAAGATGAAAATGATGATGCACAAGACAAACGTCAGGTTACCGAGGGCGCCCACAGTTCTTCCCATGATGGAAATGAGCAAATTGAGCGTTGGCCACGATTTGGCTAATTTGAACACTCTCAGCTGTGGAAATAAAATGAGTTAATCAAACGTGACCATTTGAAGTTGTTACGCCGATAAAAAGTTGTGAACAAGTGACAATAAGTATTGGTTAAATTTACAGAAAATGGGAAATTCAAGTAAGATGCGTCTACTGCAGTAAACAACAGATCTCTAGGCAATAATAGAATCGGAATAATACACCAATGTAATCGCGATGGAGGTAGAAAATTCTGATCGGCCTCAAAATTCGACATTGTACGTTTCAAGATGTGTAGATTCAAAGCAAAAACAACATGTCCGCCCGCCGTACGCCGTCCGAGACGTTTTGGGCAGTAGGAAATTTTTAAAAAATCTGAAATTTTGCCAAAATACTCGGTTCACCATCTAGTTGGCCACACAAGGTTTTCAGTCCAATCGCCCAAACTCTGTGGGGATAAAAAGAGGCTATGGGAGGGGTTTCGGCTACGGGGTCGAGTTAGGTGTCGTTTTCAGAGTATTTTCGGACGTAGAATCCACTTTTTGAGGTCTCAGAACGATCCGATTTCACCATAAGGATCTATGGGTCTTTCATGGGGATACAGATGGGATTTTTGGAGGATCCGAGGAAGGTCAAATAAGCTGCAGTTTTCCGCTGCTGTAATTTTGGATGCATACTCCTTTTTTCGAGGCTCCACGTCTACCCGAACATTGTAAAGAAAAATTCTTATTGACACAGAATTAATTTTTGCACAATTAGGTAACCTATATGACATAGGTTACCCTATATAGGCTCTATCGAAGAATAATAAACCCTTGTGTAAAACTTCCAGCGTTTTTCATAGATATGATTACGTTCACGCGTATATTAATCGTTAAACCATCATACTAAAATATATACTAAAATCGTTAAACCATCATATATCTATCAAGATCTACAACCATTTGATAAAAATAATGAGTAAACGAATCCCATCAATTGGGATTTTCCAGCGCTGAGTGGATGAGTTCCGGCAGGACGAACCCCGGATCCATGGAGACCCTCGTGAACATGCTTTTAGAGTGAAAACCACGTTTGCATGAGATTTTTTAAAAAAAGGAAAATCATAAGCTAACGACTGAAAATCGCCGTTTCTCAGCATTATTTGATTAATCAATATTTGGCGCGCTCTAACGGGATAGGAACAAATGTTTTGTTTTAAAAGCGTAGGAATTTTTGTCTACTTAAAATTTTTAAAAAAAATTCTGTTCCATGTTTGGACAGATGTGGGATGCTTTCACGATTTTACTCCGAAAACGAAACCTTATTTGACTTTCTGGGATCTTCAAAAATGCCATTTGTAGCCCAATGAAAGCCCCATAGATCCCCACGGTGTAATCGGATTGTTCTGGGACCCCCCAAATGAAGTCTACGTCCAAAAATACTTCGAAAACGGCACCTAACTCAACCCCATAGCCGAAACCCTTCAAAAACCCCTCCCACTGCCCCATTTCAGCACTACGGAGTTGGGCGATCGGGCTGAAAACCTCGCGGGCACAACTAGATGGTAAACCGAGTATTTTGACAGAATTTCAGATTAAAAAAAAAAAAATCCTACAACCCAAAACGGCGGACGGACATTTCGTTTTCGGAATCTACGTGTGACATGTAACGTTTCATGAAACGGTTAATGTCAAAATTTTTAGGCCGATCAGAATTTTCGTCCTCCGTCGCGATTTCTCGAATAATAATAATAATAATAATAATAATAATAATAATAAAAAAGAAAACTTCCAACATCAACGAATTCATCTTGGAAAAAAGTAGTGTTAAACGAAAACAATTCAAAACTGACTTACCAATCTGAACGATCGCAACACCGACAGACCCTGAACACCTTCTAAACAGAGTTCCAAGAGAGATAAGGCCACGATAATAAAGTCGAAAATGTTCCAACCTTCTTGAAAGTAATACTTGGGACTCATGGCTATAAGTTTGAAACAAGCCTCAATGGCGAATGTTGCGCTGAAAAACTGAAATGGACGGAAAAATATAATTATTGTTAGGCAGAAGCGGTCAATGGTACCAACCTTGTTTGATGGAGAGCCAACGATGGCAGGACCTCCAACGAACTCTACGTACAACGCAAGTGACTTACATAGTTGCCGCTCTTGAGAGCCTTTTCAAGTTCCTTGTCCATATCGTGGTGGTCAAGGGCCATGAAAAGAGTGTTGACGACGATGCACAGGGTGATAAACAGCTCGACAAAAGGGTCGAATACGATAAACGCGATCAACTCCTGGAATTTGAGCCACGGACGGCAGCAGTCCCAGACGCAAAAGATGTCGATTCCCTGGAGGCAGACGGCCATGGCTTTTTCCTTGAACGTCGGCTCCTCGTCATCCTCTTCTGTCGGGAAATAGTAGACGGAAACTGTACCCGGGAGGGCGCGGGGGGAAACACTATTAGTTGAACTCGCTCACCATTGGACATTTTTTGTACATTATATTCAGCTTACTCTTTACATAAAACGGTATGGCTTGGAGAAGGTTGTGCACTTTCTCATCCTTTTGAGTTTTTAATGAAAAATTACGAACAGAAAATCGTTCATCGATTGTGCGCAGGAGTGCAAATAGCTTCTTGATATGAAATTTATGAAAATGAGATTCTTATTCATGAACTGAAAAAGTTGAGAAATGTAAGGCAGAGTGCAGTCATCGTCATGGCAATCCACAATGTGTTTTTTTTTCTTCTAATACACAAAACAGCTTTTAGTTTTCAAACCTCTGTGGACTTGACGGTAGCTAGTATATAAAATTCGTGGACAGGACGGCAGGTAATCAATCACACCGGGGCAGCAGGAACTTCAGCTCCATCCTCCATCCCCAAGCATCTTAGCCGGAGCTCCACTCAGCCGGAGGAAAATAGCTCTTATGATGGCGAACTGCACCGGAACCCAAGCCCCATCCGTTGTGGAGGCACAGGGCTTCCTGATACAGCCAGTTCTGCCAGATGAAGGGAACTCATGCGCTTTCCCCCAGTTCTAGGATCTTTGCGATTGTATAATAATATTATATAATACTAGCCGTCCTGACTGGGAGGCCTCGCTTCGCTCGGCCAACCACTTTCTTGAACAGGGGATTAAGTATTAAAATTTTGATTTCCAGGTAGGATACAGACTGTAAACAACGACGTTTGCGCTCTGCGCAGATAACGCGCAACGGTTGTTTCGACCATAGAATTTAACATAGAATCCAATCGGGGTTATCAATCAAAAACCACAGTAGCGCTCAATTGCGCACGGTTGCGCGTCGCACGGGATTTTAATATACCCTACATTGTGAAGCCTAATAACACCCACTCAACAACAGCACCCCACCCTAATTGGACATTAATCGCGATTTTCATCTTAGGCCCACCCTTACAACCCCCCTCCCTTCTGGTCGTAAAAACTCGAAACCCCAAAAAGGCACTTCCACACATCAAATCAGATCTACATATCAAATTTCATTGAAATCGGGCTATTCATAACAAATCTGCTCGGACGTTTTGAATCAAGAAGTTGCACTCAATTGCGCACGTTTGCGCTCTGCATGGAGAATGCGCAACGGGTGTTTCGGACGTAAAATTTTACTTAGAATCCGAATACGCGATAAAAATTGGGGTTATCAATAAAAATAAAAAAAACAAGTGCGCGCAATTGCGCATGGTTGCGCGGGATTTTAATATAGCCTATATTGAGAAGACTATATAGACAGTGGACCCGAACATTTAAAAAAATCATCGAAATCCGTTCAGCCGTTTAGGCGCCTATAAGGCACAACAGACGGAAACCTAATTATATATAGAAGGTTATATAACAACATTAGGCACATCCCTAATGTCCAACCCTAATGTCTAGGACGGAAGAAACCTCCCCCAATTGGACTTGGACGGAAGATACTCTCCAAAGCTCCAGACTATTGGAACTGGTGGCAGCTCTCGCTTTTATGGAAAATAATTAACAAATCAATGCCCCCCTCCCTTTCTTCTGATTTTGGCGGGGCAGAGTAAGAGAAGAGTCCTATGCCTCCAACTCCTCCAGGGCATAATCTCGGACTAAGGGCCTATTTCACCACCCGAGTTACAGAGCGTTTAAACGTTAACGCCCTGGGGAGCATGGGAATCCGTGCAGAGCTCGGTCAAATTTGCGGAGCCGATAGTTGGTGAAAGAGGCCCTAACCTGGCAAAACCGTCATGGCGGAAACGACCTGGCAGACAAATTGCCGCCAGAACAAGGACATCGCGGCTGTGACTCCCCGCCAAACCACAAAAACAACCGCACGCGGCAAAACCGTCAGGGAGGCGGCAGAATTCCCTCCAGGAACTTCAACACTGATAGGGTCATTCCCCTCACCGTGTTGAGCCAACACACGGTACATCATTTCAATTGGGTTAAAATCCTTTCAGGATCTAGTTTAGAGAGGTTTTTAAGCACCCAACCCAAAAACACTGTGAATTACCCAAATGACGAAAAAGCCTTCGTAAGCTAATGAAATGGTCTGAAATGAGGTTTCTTGTGCGCTTCAATGGAGGCATAAAACTCTCGCGAACGAAGTCACACTGTTTACAGCAGGACTGCCAACAGTGTTGACTCACAGCAATTCCAACCCCGTCCTTAAGAGTTTCACCGTCCATTAAAAACGAGTCATATCAAAAGTGAGCCACAGGGCAGCTGAAATGTGTAAGAAAAATAAGGAAATTAAGCCCAATCAGCCGGCTAATAAAACTAAGCAAAATGAAACATATTCTGTGAACAAAAGTTATAGGATGATTCTGTACCTGAAACAAGCCAAGAAACTCCAGACTTTCCTAATTAACTTCATTATAAGGTACATTTGAGTTTAATGGTTCAGTTAAAGAGTGAATGATGATGAATGACAAATGAAAATGTCAAGCCAAAATTATCCCCTCGAGGCACAATCTAAATATAACGAGAGAATCGAATGGTGAAAGTGCACTCCAACAAGCACGTAGTTAAAGTTATCTCGTACTTATCTACAAAAACTGCCTAGAGCTTAACTTAAGGTTACCGTTATTGTACTATGTTCATTTATTGTGCTTAAGCTAAAAGCTTAAATTAAAAATATTGGAACAGCACCAGCAAAGTGTGACAGAAAAATTTGCGTAAGGTAGAGCTTAGGTTAGTTTTAAATACAATAAAAAAGAAGACTTCGTGACGATACAAAGACCATGCGGTAACTATTTTTACGGCGCATGCTGCACATACAGGTTTGGGGACGTTGACCACCACAAGAAAAGTCGATATATTAGAAATGTACGTAAATATATATAATGTGTAGAACATGATAGGTGAAAAATAGTAATTAAAATAAACAATGTTCAGGCATTCAGGATGGATTTAGCGTAAGTGTGACTATTTCCAAAGGATCGGATTAGGGGTGTTGTATTCAGTTTCCATAAGGGTACGAAATGTAAACACTACGGAGGGGTCATCCCAAGTGGAACTTAATCGAAGGACGTATCCAGGATAACCATTGAAATTAAAATGTTCCATTGGCCTCAACAAGAGGAAACAAATTTCAACCAGGGTCTTCATGATTAGGTAGATTTGGGATTAAATCCTCGAATCATTGAGAGTAAAATTTCGAGAGCCTGAGTATTCGATCTAACACTGTATCAGAGTTGGGATTATTCGAATAAAAATTTAGTTGAACTAAAGTTGAAACTAAAAACTAATTAGTTTTTAGTTTCGAAAGTGAAACTAAAAACTAATTTAGTTTTTAGTTTGACTTTCGAAACTAATTTTGGAACTAAATTAGTTTTAGTTTCAACTGTTTAAACTAAAACTAATTTAGTTCCACAAGTTAGTTTCGAAGTTGCGAATAAAAACTAAAGTAGTTTCATCTTTTATTCGTAGTTTCGGAACTAAAAATGAAACTAAATTTTTTTTCCTCGCTGGCATTTTTTTTCCTCGCCATTTTTTTCCTCCAGACATAATAAATGACTCATCACCCTAAATTCTTCGATACGTTTCTGAAAACGTTTGATGTTCCACTCAAAGTGGTGGGGAGGGGAGGAAACTTTAATCTATTCTTCTACGACCCTGAAAAAAAGAACTTGTTCGCACCCATCACCCACATTTCGTTGAAACACACACGAACACACATCCCCTTCAAATCAGTAAAAAACGCGAGGAAAAAAAATTAGTTTCATTTTTAGTTCCGAAACTACGAATAAAAGATGAAACTACTTTAGTTTTTATTCGCAACTTCGAAACTAACTTTTGCAACTAAATTAGTTTCAGTTTCAACAGTTGAAAATGAAACTAATGTAGTTCCAAAAGTTAGTTTCGAAAGTCGAACTGAAACTAATAGTTTCAGTTTTTAGTTCCAATTCGGAACTAATTTAGTTTTAGTTTTTAGTTTTAGTTTCAGAACTACTTTTTGCCCAACTCTGCACTGTATAGGCCGAGGGCGTTGAATCCTTTAAAATGTCATTGAAAGTAGCGCAGCGATTCCAGTGGCGGTTTTTCAAAGCCACTCTTATAATGGTGATAAACATCACTTCTTGTTCTTCCTACCAGCTGAATCGAGCTATGGATCTAGATCACGGGAAACCGGATATGGATTTTATCCGGCGTTGGTTGAATCAGTGACTCCTTACATTGCAGAACCGCTCATTTATTTAATAAATAATTGCCTAAGCACTGGGTACATCCTGCCATACTGGAAGAGCAGCAAGGTCAGCTCGGTTGACAAGAAAGGAAGCAAGGAAAGGTATGACCGCTTTCGGCCACTCTCCATTTTGTCATATTAAGGTATCAGAATCAGTGCTGTATGAACAGCAGCAGGCGTACTTTGAGGGGATACTGTAAGAGACGCAATACCGTGCAGGCGGTGACAGATTTGATCTCTGGATGCCTGGCGGGCCTTGAGGATTCTGTGGGCTCCTTGCTCTTCGTTATGAGTAAGGCGTTTGACCATGTGAATACGTCGCTCCTCATTATGAAACTGAGGTACTATGGTTTCGACGTTTCAACCGTGGCCTTCTTCGCCAGCTGTTTGTTTGGGTGGCAACAATTCATGCAGTACGAGGGGGGCAACTCGGACTTCTGGACGCTCCCCTCAGGCGAGCAGCAGGGTTCGATTCTGGGGCACTTATGTTTTATCATATTTACAAATGATCTCTCCACCACTGTTTCTGGCGCGGCTTCCGCCCGGGAGAGACAGAAATGCTTACAGTAATGTATGCAGACGATGTGACTTGCTTAATAAGGGCCTCATACCAGGAGTATGCAACGGGCGCAGTAAAGCTGGCAATGGCGAGTTGGTACTCCGCAAATTCCCCGGCCCTCAACGAGGGAAAAACCGCAAACCATAAGATTTGGAGGACGAGGTGACAGCAGTTCGGTGACGGGCTCATTGAGTCACGAGTACGATACGGGATCCTGGGATCCTGATGTGGAGAAATCGCACTGGTGCAATGGCGGTCAAAACAAAAGGCTGCGATCACATTTCTGAAGGGAGCATCTTCTGCCGACAACTGCCGCACCCTCTTCAGGGATTTGAACCTGCTGGAGCTGAGCACTCTACATGCACTGTTTGAGAGGGTCCATGGACAGCTGGATCGTTTCCCCAGACTTGAGGTCAGTCATCAACATGACACCAGGGAGCGAGGTCTGCTGAGTATCCACAGACACCGGCTGTAAAAAGTCCCTTAAGAAAGCTGCGTTCTTAAGGAAAATTAAAGACATTTTAGCCGACTCAGCCCCCCAATCGATTGATATTCTGTCCCTGCCTGAGCTTTCTCGATAATAGGGAAATATTGTCCCTATAGGGACTACTATAGTTCTTTGTAAGTAATTTGTGTTATGTGCTTTTAGTACGTCAACAAGAAATAATCAAAGAAAACAAGAAAAGCAAACCCCGCCCTTCACCGCACGACGTAATCGATGGTGGCGGGTGCAGAATAACAGTTTCATCAACCCATTTTGTTCGCATGCTATTTTAGTTGGAAAGGGGGAAACCAGAGCGAAGGGCTAATCTCTTGAAACAGGACGTGGAACTGGCTCCCGTCAACTGAACCCTGCGGTGCTCCTTAGCACCCCATCAATGGTGGCACTGAGCTGAGAGAATAAGGTATGCCATATCTGCAGATCCCGAAGAAATCATTGACATCTCAAGAATGGATCCCGGGAAAGCCAAACTGGCCCAAGACATCCCAATTCACAAGCTCCAAACCAGAATTCCGCCCAACACACAAAACCCAGACATTTGTTAGTAAAAAAAAAAAAAAAAAAAAAAACTTACTTGTTTCAATTTTTCCCAAAATAACTAAAAACAAATGATACGTTTTAGCATCGCCAACTGTTTCAATTTCGTCTTCTATCCATACAGAATTTGGGGATCTTTGCAGCGGGGTGTTTGATTTTTTTTTTTTCCACAAATCCTATTGCAATAATGAGCAGCAAAGCTAAGAAAATAGTAGAGCAACATCGCTGAAGCATACGCTGGAGAGAACTACCTTTCTAAAGATACAAAATGCACCGTCTATATCTACTTTAAGGTAAAAGATACGGACTAGGACACGAATGGAAATGTAAATCATGCCATGCTACGAGCAAGCTGAATAATACCTTGTCAACTAAATCTGAAATGAAGAATCATTTCTTTTCGTCCTTTATTTTTTTTTTTAAATGTACATTCTACTCCCGTAAGTAAGTGGTCCAACCTAAAGTGTATCCTCATCCCGCATTCACCCATGGGTGAAGGTTACGCGATTTTGTTTTCAGACAAATACAAAAATACAAATTGAGCGATTAGACAATAAAATTTACAAGCGTCAACATTTGTCTTTTTTCTTTTTCTTTTTTTTTTTTTTTTTTTTTTTTTTTAGAAAAGAAGGTTCACGTGAACGTGCAGTTTGGTAAACTTCGAAAAACACTGTATAATTATACAAGTATGTACATAACCCTAGCTGTGCTGAATTTTATGATTTAAAACGTTTTGAACCATAGAAGTTGATAAATAAATTTGTTTCAATTCTTCGGACATTGAACGGACATCGCGGATTCACGTTGAACAGTGTTCATAAGCCGGCAGTGTTGACAGACCCAAAGAGGATGTTTTGATAAGATCATTCATTAGGGACTTTGCGATATTATAAGATATCGATGTCTTCCGCATGATTAACGCCTCTTGAAGTCTATAATGCGAACAAGTAAATAAAAAGTAAGTAAAAGACGTAAATTAATAAGTTACTATTAACCACGTTAATTCTTTCTTCAAGATCAGATATTGGTCTATTGATGTTTCAATGGGAAAAGATTCTCTTGGTTAAGAGGAATGTTTTAAGGGAGAAAAAGGAAACGATAGGTTCTTAACCATTTGTTTTCTTAGTTATAAAGTCCAGACAGGTTAGCTGTAGAGCAGTTTCATGTCTCTCATCATTAGGGATTGAATCGGAGCGAATTTTATAATTAGAAATCGCTCAATATAATATATTATATCGCGATATTTTTTCGCGAAGAAAATAAAGCTCAGCTATTGAGCCGTATTATTTTCGCTCAAAATAAAACTCAACCACGTAAAAATCTGGAAATAAATGACTATCGTTATTTAGCTATCGAAAATTAAAATTTGATTTAATCTGACCATAACGTTGGAAAGCCCTTTCAATTTCCTACGTCTCTTTAATAAATTAGATTTTGTTTCGATTTTACCTGAAAAATGTGTATTGTGCCTACCTCCTGGGATCCATAAAAAATCTCATTTGTAGCCGCATGAAAGCCCTATAGATCGGCACAGTGAAATCGGATCGTTCCGGGACCCCAAAAAATGGATTCTACGTCCAAAAATATTTCGAAAACGGCACCTAACTCGATCTCATAGCCAAAACCCTTCAAAAACCCCTCCCGTAGCCCCATAGCGCCCCACGGGTTTGGGCGATCGGGCTGAAAACATTGCGGGCACAACTAGATGGTAAACCAAGTATTTTGTCAAAATTTCAGATTTAAAAAAAAATTCCTACTGCCCAAAACAGCCCGAACGGCGGAAGGACATTTCGGATTGGGAATCTAGACCTCTTGAAACGGATAATGTCAAATTTTGAGGCCGATCGGAGTCGTCGACCTCCGTCGCGAAAACATAGGTGTATTATTCCAAGAATAATAAACCAAAATCAAGTATTAATATTTTATTGTTAAAAAATTATTGATTACCCATTTTCCCTTCCCTGTGGCCCCACCTAAACCGTCCATGTATGGTCCTGGACTCATGAATTAGGTCAGAGGAGGCGGCGACCACCACAGCTACTCTTGGCGGAAAATGGGCGTCCACATGACAACGATTGATACTGACAATTAAGGTCAATCCACATAGCTCAGTGATATCAGTGAATTCTCGGCCATCAGTGCATTCCGGGCCCGTCAATTGCATCACGGGTAAATTGTCCACACACCATCGTTACATGCCACACGGATGGCCGAGGGTTCACTGAAACACTGAGATGTGTGGATCGACCTTTATAAGGTGCATAATAATATTATGCAGAATATTATTCCGTTATTCCTCCCTATAATTTCAAGTTTTCTATCTTTAACCATCTCATAATACTATCATTATATTATGATGATATATATTTTAGTTTAAATACAACAATGATATTATTATTTCGACGTTTAGCAGGTACTTTTTTCAACATTCCTTCAACTTTTATTGTAAAACTTCGAAATTGAGAACATCGAATAAAAACATCGGAAGAACCATTATCGAGAAAGAATTCACAATATTCAAAAGAAAAAATCAATATTTAATATTGATATTTTCGATTGTTGATAATATCGCAAAGTCCCTGTTCATGTAAACACCTGGTGATGGACATTCGCTAATTCGTAATAGAGGTCGGTCAGCAATAGCTTTTTCGATTGAAACACTTTTATACCCTCTTAAAAAACTCACCCTAAAACAAACAACAGACTTGATCCATCTCCCCCAACATTCATTTTCTTACCAACAGTCCCCAAGTTCTACCTCTGATTTCAGCAAAAGACAAGTTTCCAACAACTACGAAAGGGCACCCAACTCCAAGCGTCTAAAAGTTGCACTAAAAATGTTCAATACACCAAGACAAAAACACAAACACCCGGCCTACTATTTGTATTGGAGAAAGATCATAAAAGTCAGCACACCAACATGCAAAACCAAAAAATAAAGGGCGTCGAACCCAAAATAATACATACAAGAATACAATCGAGGAGAAAAAAAAACTTGATTGGGACACAAATGTTTTGATACCAACAGGAAAAATGTACGCAAGCAAATTCTTATGTACACACTCTTGAACTGGCACTTCGAAGAACTTTTTTTATTTTCAAAATCGATACGGGAATTCAAAAAAGTGGGAAACGTAGGGAATATGAAAATGCATACCTCCATGTTCACCACTCGTTCGGCTTTGCCTGCCAGCTGCTTGTTCTATGATGTCATTTAAAACCATCACGTCTGAAAAATTAAATTGAACAAATAAATATCTGCTCGAGTACAAGAAAACTGGGGTCAGACCAGGCATACCTTTCATATCGACTACTGCTTGTTGTTGAGCTGGTTCTATAAAAAGATTGTCTTGGTGTTTCACTTTGGGGAGCCCGTCTTCGAGATCTGACGTATCCTGAGGAAGGAAAAACACCACGATGAGTGCCAAGCGCGTATACGTCATGTGAAGACGCGTGATGTGAAATGGCGACTATTAGAAGAAAAAAAAAACTGCTTTCATGAGCATTTCATATGTACAGGCATATAAGTTCTGTGAGGGAAGTAGCGAACATTCAAGTCAGTCTTCTTGGGTGCAATTAGGGACGATCGATACATCCAAACACTTACCAGTGCTCAAGTATTTGAAAGTATTAGGCACTACACGAGTTAAGAGTGAAAACTATCGGTTCACGTACCTACTCGTCAGAAATACACATTCGAAAATGGATGAAAAAGTAAAAAAAAATCCTGCACATTAAAAGAAAAAGACAGAGCAAATTCACTATTACCTAATTGAAACGTAATTTTAGTTAGTGTTAAGGTTACCTAATTAGTAAAAGGCATATAACAGGTAATCGTGGTCTGCTTCGCTCAAAGAATCATAGAAAACAAAACGGAGGCTCCTCCGTTTCTATAATATAGAAACATATTATGTGAAAACCTCGAAAATGTAAAATATAATGCACATGGCGCTCCTGTCGGCGTATGGAATCAATGCCGATAAGGTCGATTTGCAAATCCCATCTCAAGCAATCACAACACATTCGCTGCTAGGGATGTCAGATTCTTCAAAAATAATCATCGATTTAAAAAAAAGTATCGATTCTATGATTTTTATGAAGGTAACGATTTAATCAAGAATTTGAATTTATTTAACGATTATTTCGAGAAAACCGTATCGATTGTTACAAGAATCGTTACTTTTTCGAGTTTTGAAATGAGTCTAAGTGCATTTACCAGAAAATTCTAATGACAAAATTTTTCATTTAATGACTTCGCAAAGTTGTACCTAATTAATCGTAAAGTTTCTTTCTAGTAACTATAAAAAAGAGTTTCTAGATTTGTAAGGGAGTGCTTTAAGTGTTTCTTCAGTGTGCTCCTAGGTCAAGTTATCAGAGAGAAAAAATATTCCGCGTGTCATCTATGTATGAACTAAGGTTATCGGCTGTCTTGATTGTCAAAAATGTTCTTTCGAACTGAAAAGAATCGGGCCGATTCTCGAAATTTTGAATCGATTTTCAGATACATCGAAAGAAAAAAAAAGCTAAAAGTATTGATACTTTTTTTTTTTTTTTTTTTTTTTTTTTAAGAAAAAATCTTTTCTTTTAAGAATTGACACTTTTTTGACAACCCTATTCGCTGCTTTGAGCAACTGCCGCCTGGTGTGGTAAATCGATTCGTGGAAGCTGGCAAAGCGTACATCGTAACATGACTTTTGACAATTCGACGTCGAATCTACCAAGCCATGAAGAGCCCCAGTTCATTTTAGATTTAGGTACCACTGAAGTTCATACAAGATGGCACATGTAACATTAATCCACTCTGATACCTTTTGATATTGATAGCTTGACCTAAGAGCGCACTGAAAGCAGCACAAATCTACAAACTCTGCAAGGAGAAATAGGATAATTATTATCCTCAAATCATATTTAGTTTATATAATATTGAACGTCCCTATGCGCCCCTTGTGACGCTTCGTGTGATTCAAGGATTGGGTACTTACGAAATCTCTGAGAAAAGCTTTATCTGGAAGGGGTTGATGGGCGACGGTAACGGAGCTGTTCCTCGACGACCTGGACCTGAGCTTGCTCTCTTTGGTCGGCGCCCGAGGCCCTCCGATGCCGGACAGGAGGTCGGCGTGGGACGTGTAGCTGATCCGGGAGGCGTGCGACGTGTACGAGGAATGGCGGGAACCGAGTCCGGTCGTGTACAAAGGGACGACCATAGCGCCGTTTTCCTCGCTCATTGGCGTCACAGCGTTCGAATCATCAGCGTAAGGTAAATGCTCCTGGACACAATCGAGATCACTTAAAAACACTGCATCGCGTTGGGAAAAGATCATCAGTCTGATTATTGTATTGGGGGGGGATTGGGAGTCGTTTCAATCTTGCTAGCTTCGGGTGTACAACCGCAATGGCAACTTTAGTTTGAGGGAGTCGTTGAGAGATCTGCAGGATCTGCAGAGCGGTCTGCGGGGCCTGCTAAGCCTTCACCACCAAGGTTTTGGAGGAAAATCGGAGGGACCAGTTGAGTACTGACTACCGGTGGACTGAGCAATTCATGGCCGCGTGGGTGCAGTTTGGCAGGCCTCATATTAAAGACGATTTTTGACGATATAGTTTATTCCCACGATAGTTATGTATTGTACCGATGATGGGACTGAACTGTCGAACATCAGCTTTTGTATGAAGATGGATTCCCACAATCCCGCCTCATCCACACAACTCACTGTCCCTCGGACTTGAGAATGGAGGTCAGTTTCCTGTTCGAAAGAGTCATAAGGTTGGACGTGTGGGCAAGGATTCAGGGGCCTCGAGATTGCTAAGAGCAATGTTACTATTAATTCCGGGTACTTGTCGAATTGGGAACATTCAAAGCAAAGGAGTGAGAGTAGCATTTGATGGGACCCTGGAGGGTCAATCCTTTTTTGTTGTTGTTGTTGTTGTTGTTGTTGTTGTTGTTGTTGTTGTTAAGAAACTTGGATTGAGCGCTGTGTTGCTACCTCAACGTCACCCTGGCCCCTGATGATTCGTTGTTTCAAGTAGGTCTCCAACCTACATGTTTAACTTCCCCGCCTTATTTTCTGCTAGTTAATCACGTTGACCTCCTCCCATGGCGAAGATGATTCATCGCACAGTGAGACCTCGTTAATTACATGCGTAAACAATGTAGCCTCCCTCATGGTTGGTTACCGTTCCTACAAAATCTGTAAGGGTTTTGTGAGCATAACCCTACCAATCACAGGAGGATGACAGGGAGTTACTGCGCATTGCGGAGATTTCGAAATGGACCCTGCGAATGAGACATGAGGACGAAATGGGCCCCGGATTCAGTTATTCAACTGGGGGGGGGGGGGGGGGGGGGCACCCTCTGCTGGCTACAGCCAGCCAACCCCCGGACCTCTCCCAACTGGACTCAGACACGTTCTACTCGCCTCCGGAGGTCAGATGAGCCACATGGAGCAACGTTTGGGTGGTTTCAGACTGTTTGGTCGAAGATTTTATGCCTGTGAAGCCAGACAACCGCAAGGCAGATGCATTTTGCAATTACGTGCATGATGTTTACGTCAAAGAAGATACCGTGTACTTTTCACTCTTCCGCTATTTTATTTGAGAGGCCTATTCAGTCCAAGAGAAATTTTTTAAAAAATGTCCACGTTTTTCTAACTGTAGGCCAGGGCCCATTCAACATACTCTCGGGCCTGTCTCAGCCCACTGTACTAGGTGAGTCGTGGGGCCCACATCGGTCGCATTGGCGCATTGGACGTTTTTGAAAACGAGAATACAAACCCTCCAGTGCCCCTCTGCTACCACCACCCCTTTGCTCCTGTTTGTGTTCTACCTATCGATAGCAACAGCATCCCTGTTGGTGAGTGTGAACCCTGTGCATTCGAGGGTCAAGACAAACAGCGCCCAAATAAGGTGATAACTGATTAAAATGAACCTCGAGGGAGGGGTCAGGAAGGGTAAATGGAAAAAAGAGCCATTACCGCCCCTGTAGTAGAATGTGGAACTAAATTTCAAGTAAACCTTATCAATGCAACCTCGATGAAAGAGGCAAGGGGATTTGTTTATAATTACCCCACCTGACCCAATGGTGTCAACCGCAAAGGTGGGGACGATACGGTAATGTGGTCACAGTTCTTGCCGTTAGTTACTATCGAATAAACCGAGATTACGCAGGAACTGCAGTCTGCAAACATTAGTGCTCGTGAGGAATTGCAAGATATGATTACATTAATTCCCATGAAAAATACTACTAAATAACCAAGCAACCTGTATCCCTGCTCCAGACTTTAGTGTAGGGTGTGTTAAGTAAAGTATCTGGAAAAGTGTATCGAAGCATGCAAAAACCTCCGTATGCAAAACCATAAAACGCTCCAAAATAGCGTTGAATGTTTCATTGATTCAGTTTATTAAGCAGTTTAAACTTAATGGGATTTCATAAGCCAGCATTCATTTAGTAGGGTATGATTAGGTAATTAATCAAGAGCCAGATGGGTGTGCTCCTAAGCTATACATCAATCAGGATCACGGTGAAAATCGCAGTAGTGGGCGAAGACAACAAGTAAAAATCTGTCATAATGGAATGAAAGCGAAAGAGGTGAAAAAGGTTCCGCTGAGTTTAACTAACCCGAAAGAATTAGGAGACAATCGTGTAGTACACAGATTTACAAATGTCTTGACGAACTTGGAGCACACCTCACTCAACAAAAATCTAATGTTTTCCATCGGGTATAAGAGGGAGGATTTGACGTAATAACGCTGTTTAAAATGAAAATAATTTATTAGAAGAAGATTCCAGTTCTGAAGGATCGGTCATGCTCCTACCATGCACCATTTATACAGTTCGATAATTATTGAACTATAATTAATGAATTATAATTGTACAATTATTGTACGCTTTGATACTAAAATCCTCAACGGTAAAGGGTTTGTGAGCCATTAATTGCCTACATACGGTTTGGTAGTCTGTCATTGCTGTTTTGGAGTACAAATTCAGTATTGGAATTCGATTCGAGAAGAAGGCATCGATGGCAAATCAGTGACGGCCACAATATATTTACAGTGGTCGAGCCTAGTTCGCCTGTGCGCCGATAGGGTGTTTACAGTGTGAGGTATGTCCCCTGCCAGCCAGTACACAGGGTGAACCTGCCACGTCAGGAGCTCTAGCCTCTGGAAATGAATAGAGCTTGTGAGCGCATCCTGGCGTCGTTCTTCCTAACCTCATCCTCCTTTTCAGAGAAAAATCATAATATGTATGATATGATCCAGTCACCATATTATGGTGACTGGATCAAGTCTGTACTACTCGTCTTTTATTATCTTTAAATATTAAATAAATTTATTCGTGCGCAGTTTGAATTTGAAAACTCGACACGTGGTCAGCGGACAGACACCTTTTGTTTTATTTAAACCACAGCCGCCGGCAGACCCACACAGCCACATCGTCAGCGGTCCCTCACTAATAAGGAGCAGAGGTTAGGAAGAACGGCGCTAGGATGTGCTCGCAAGAGTGATTTCGTCCCAGGGGCTAGATGCTCCTCAAAACACCCCTACCGCATGTCATACACCCAATAATGGCATACATGTCATGGTCAGTGGTCCCTCACTGAGCACGAGGAGGAAGAGGTTAGAAAGAACGACGATAGGATGCACTCGCAAGCGTGATTTCATCCCAGGGGCAAGATGCTCCTCAAAACACCCCTACTGCATGTTATAAACCCAATACTGCTCATCCCCTTCACCTCGGAAGCTCGACAATTGCCAAAACAGCCAGGAAACGACAGTCTACCAACAGCTATGTAGGTCATCCTCAGAAGAGCATTTCCTTTTTGCAACAACCCCACATATCAAATCTCCTTCATCTACCAATAAAATACAACCAAACGACCATAATTAACTGAAATGGATCTACAAACTAACGCACAATACTATTTACACTAATGAAGAATCGGAATAATATATTATACTAGATAATGTAATCAATAACATACTATCATGTTATTGATTAATCGCAACCAAACTCAAGCGTTTGAACCAATTCAAGTTTGTAATTTTTTGATAACAAGAGATTTAGTAATATTAGATTAAAACCACACTTGACTATGCCAAGTTACCTTTGTCTGACGATCCAAGTTGTTGATTTTTTCGATTTTTGAAACATTTGTCTACAAACATTCTACACAGTTGCCATGCAAGTCAAATTCCACTTCTCATTGTGCTAATAGCGTGTATAAGGGTATAAGAAACTGTCAAGTATTTTAGATGAACAGAAAAGGAGACTATAATAAAGTCGGAGGTACAAATACAACAAGCAGGAAGAGTGAATGTAAACCCCATCGTATGGAACGTGATTTTTTGTCAGCAGAAAAGTTAATTTAGGTTCGTTTCATGTTCTGTGAGGAACATGCAGACACTGAGAAGCATGCAGTATTGACCTATCACTATGGTCTTTGGAGAGTTAGATAAGGTTCCCAAAAGGGTAAGCGAACAAGGTGTAACCTTCCCTGGTTGAGATACAGTGCTCAACATCATCGACTTTGAGCCAAAAGTTACACATGATCCTCATATCGCATCTCAACGAGCGCGTTCAGAACGTTCTTTTTTTGGGGGGGAAAGCGTTGCCACCTGCAACGGTATTTCAGCTTGTAATTGTTTTAGAATGAACCTACGACGGGGGCAGTGCGATCGACTCGTTGGAGACAAAAAGTGAAGGTTCCTCTCCCCCCTCATGCTGACAAAGTGGTGAAGATTCTTGCCTTGCTTTCAGAGCTTTCCAGAGCTGTCCAAGGATTGTTACGCTCACCCGAAGCTGCACAAGGGTTTCCAAGGCATGCCAAGATGATCCCAAGCTTTCCAGAGCTGTCCAAGGATTGCCAAGCTCGCCCAAAGCTGACTGAGGGTTTCCAAGGCTTGCCAAGATGGTCCCAAGCTTTCAAGAGCTGTCCAAGGGTTGCTAAGCTCGCCCCAAGCTGACTAATGGTAACTATGCATGTTAATGTGATGCCAAGCTGGATAAAGGTTTCCAAGGCTTGAAAAGCTGGTCTCTCTGAACAAAGCATGAATTTTGTGCTCAAGAGTCGACCAAGAAAAGTAGTTGATCGCATCGGGATCAGATCGCAGTGTCCCGCTCAAAGTAGCGAGTTTTCCTAGAGGAGTTGACCATGCAAATCATGCACAATACACAAGCGAAAAAATTGTTCACACAGAAACAAAACCAACATGCTACACGAATTGTTATAATAATTATAGCATTATTCTATTTGTATGAAAAACATGAAATCCAACTACTGCTTACAGTTTGATAATTCAAGAGAAATGATGGATTGTGTAGGATGACATTCAAACATGGTTGTTTGGACCATATACTGTCTTGAGTAACTTTAAAGATAATCTGCAAGATTATCTTCCAGGTAACTGGTTATCTATTTGGTCACTTCTGGTGGCTTTACGACATGTGCACATCCATCTAATTTGGAAGCAACAGAACCAATTAAGCTAGTTTCATGCATAACAAACATCGAACATACAGTGCATCAAATCTGAAGCCATTACAGCTGAATGTTGTGTTTCCTATACGAGGAGCGGGTTGCTTGAGTCCCAAATTCGACAATAATGGCAACAAATATTTTGGAAAACATTTTTGAAGCCGAATCACTGGAACTGTTGAACCGTGATGATTTTTCGATGGTGTAAAACTCATAAAAATTAAGCAGATAATTTTGAAAGCCCCTACATCACCTCCCCTATGCTAAGGGATCTGTTCAAAAGGGGGGGAAACAAGAGAAAAAAGGGGAGGCACGACTATACCTGAGCATCGAGGTAAGTTGACAGTACTAGCGGTTTGCGGTCACCTCCAGGGAACCTCGATCTCCCATTTCGTATTGTAAACTGGTGAGATCCCCTCGAACCGCGGCGGAGGTTGAAAGGGGATCCAGGCAAGCTAAGGCTGGCCTGTAACATCAGGTCCCCAACAAAAATACATATTAGGCAAAAAATAAAAAATAAAATAAAACGACCAATTCCCCCAGTTGACGTCTCAGAGCAGCTATTGATATTAACAGACTATTGGGGCTGCACAGTGTTGATCTAGTGGTACTGGAGGCGCCACAAGTGTTGCCAACGGCATTTACGCGAATGAAAAATTCTTCTGGTTCTACCATTTTCACCAATTCTTGATTAGTAAATGGGGCGAAATGGGACAACAACCAGAGTTGGCTTATTTCACTCGTGCAAAATTCAGTTGGCGACACTGACAGCTCATAACTTGTGAAACTTTACACTCTGAATCCCCCAACGTCTTCATCGATCAACAAAGCCTAATTTTACTGAATCAAACCCGCAGATTTTGTGGCTTTCCTAAGCAGACTGGCAATTCAACCCAAAAAGAAAATCACTAGATCAAACGTCCAGACCCCTCAACTTTTACTCTTGATTTCGATTGCCAAACTAAATAAACCAAAATCCCCTCCGGCGAAAATTTTAGCCCCAACTATTCAACACCGGGGGAACACGTAGGGGATAATATTACATTTTCAATAAGGAGGTTCCGAAGGGGCCAAATGGACCTCAAGGCCACATTTTTATTAAATTTACCAGGAACGGAATACTACAGTGGTCAGCAGCTTGGGTAAAAATTTTCAATCAATTTTCAAATTTTTTTTTCGTACTTGAATTCGAACCTAACTTTTAAATACCTCCCAGCTGCTGAAATTTCCAGATTTCAAACATTACTAAACTTTCAAAAGCAAAGGGGAGTATGAACCACGCCGATTCTCAAATCAAGTGCAAATACCTAAAAAAAAACAAAAAAAGAAAACACTGAAACACAACAACAAAGCAGTGAGAATTTCAATGTAGAGCACATAGAACACATGCAATATTGATAATGTTCCAAACTAAAACCAACAACTCATTCCATGTTTACAGTTTTCCAAGAGAATTTCAGAAATCAACTAAATACGTAAGAGCTTCCCTTTTATAACGAGTAAAGCTGTTTATAGGGTCGAGAAGTGTGTCAAACAAAAAACGACATTCCAAAAATATTGACTTTTTTTCCGGAAACATCTCGCCAATGGCGAATCTATTGAAAGAGCTTGGCTCGTCAAAAAAGAGTTCACGACAACACTGAGAAAGTAAAATGACCTTTGAGAATGAAATACATGCCACACAAGATTTTACAAGAACACTTTGACAGGCACAAAAATAAAAAAATAAGAGGAATATTTGAAGGACTACTGAGTGACAAGTTCGAATAATGTGAACATCGGAAGTACCTTAAAAATATATTAAATCTAGCGAAAGGCTTTTCTTGTAGTTACATCGTAATTTTGCTTCAGTAGTTTTGATAAAGAGGGGCAGCTGACAAACCGCAGGGGAGCGGGGTTCGCATAACGCGGCATTGAATCAGTGAGGCCAACACCATGTTAGGTCATGTGTATCAATATTTGACATCTTGCAATACCGATAATTATAAATTATAATTGAAAAGTATCGATATTTCGATGCAGAAAGAATCAATGTATACTAACAATGAACCTACATTCAAATTTTGAATAAAACGGCAGAAAACATTGATTGAAAAAAGTATTGTAAGAAATGATGATTTAACTCCCAAGAAGTAACGTCACGTTTGAGAGGCTGGGGACCACTTTTCCCATCATAATCCTGGACGGACAGTTTGTTTTTGAAATCCACGTCTCATGAAACGGATAATGTCAAATTTTGAGGCCGGTCAGAATTTTCGACCTCTGGCGCGATTACATAGGTGTATTATTCCAAGAATAAACCAAAAGGAGTCGATGGAAAAAAAGGAGTGTTCCTCAGCCAGCAGGCAATAAGGGAATAGTCCCGGGCTTCTCAGTTTGAATATTTTTTTACAACCCCCCCCATGAATGAAGATGAGGAAGTTATCATTTGGCAACATTATGACTACATCCCCTCGCTCCCCCAACATGTGACCAGGACAGGTTACGTAGATGTCATACGGGCAATTATGCAACCGACGACTGTAATCTTCCACCTGCACGTCACATTTAAAATGTAGGAGTCTGAGTTGCCCATCATAACCTTCTGGTAACCAACAGAAGGTTGCAACTGGGGGCGAACAAAGTCATGTCATGACATTTGGAGGTGAATTCAATTTATCAAACTTATTGAGTGATTTCAAGCGGGGTTTCCTTCAGTTTTGAGATGAGCATCAAAAATGCGAAAATATAGCTCAATGTCGTTGGTAGTTCAAGACCGGTCTATCTAAAAAAAAAATAAATTAAAAAAAGTCGATTTTGAGATTTTTGCATGAAACATCTTCAAATCACCTCTTCTACTTTCATCCGTTTCAGGCCGTTTCGGATGGAACTGGAACTGGATGGATCACCGCTAGATTCGGACTGCATTCTTGGGCCAACTTGTAAGTGGGGGAACGATGGGGTGCAACAGAGATGTAACATGTCATCAGCGAGTAACACTTCTAACTCAATTCTCCGTGTAAAACTGTACATGTTGCCTCAGTTGAGATCGATGAATGAAATCATTTCCTAGTGGATTTTCCCATAAAATACTGGTTCAACCCTTTGATAGCCCTCACGTGCTCTGAAACTACTGAGCGACTAATACTTTTTTTTCTGAAAGAACTTCATAATTTTTAAGCCATAGCAGCGAGTTTTGGGCTCCTACGGTGTAATACAAATTACCAGGGGACTTTCGAAAATTTCAACTTTGAATCTGGAGTGAAGAGTGGCGCTTCCAAGAAGAGCTCTATGGGGGTCAGCCAATGAACTAAAAGCACGAATTCAGAGAGATTCACGAGATCAGAAAAGGTGAAATCGCAAGGAAAATAGTCGTTCAGATTTGTTCTGACACTAGCGTGACGGACCAGACCATATTCATGTTCACCAACATAACATAACCAAAAATAAAAAAGATTTTTTGTACACTTTCTACTTTTTGTGCGAGTGCACTCGGCGGATTAGTTAAAGTGTCACGCGGGAAAATTCAAAACGCCAAATATTCACTAGTGATTTCCTCAGCGCAGACACCTAATTTCTCAGTGCTAACTGTACTTTGTTCATTATTAGTTCAACTATGTTCGGCCGAATTTTCCCATTTCTCTGACCTTGTTCCCTAGCCCATTATAATTATCACTGAATTCAGAAGAGGGAAAATCCTCTGGAAATCAATAGGAGAGTCCTATGGTATAGTGCGTCAAAATTTGAACCTTTTTTGATAGTGCGGGTAGAGGATTTCGAAGTACGGGCAAAGTAAAAACTTTAGATGGCTCTCCTGAAAAATTGTCCGGTCTTGAACTGGACCAACGATATGTTGAGTGGATAACTTGGTTGTGAATATTGTTCACAACAACAATCCTAACGACTGAGCCTTTGTTTGCGCCCACCTTCTGTTGGTTACTTGCAGGTTACAAAAGGAAAGATTTGCCGCATAGGGTGTAACGTAAGCGTCTGTCACCATCTGCGGATCTCAAGACTCAAAACTGTAGGGGGGATTTGTTATTAAGGCTGTTCCAAACGGCAGTCAGGCACTAATTGATGTTTTAGAAATTTACTTTAAAAAACATCTACATACAAGCCTGCCAATAATCGGCCATATTGTGGAAGATTTGGAGCTCTTGGTTGTACATTGAGTGACTTGTTTACAGAACAAAATTATGGGTTTGAAGTGTTTGAACAGCCTTAACTTCCGTTAGCACAGTAACCTGGCTGACTTGACATGTCTGCAATTTGGATTGAGTTTGCAATTATTGAAATGCAAATTTCGAGCCGACTCCAATGCTAATCAAAAACCCAAAAACGAGTTCACAAAATGGATTCAATGAGGCAAACACTAGACTGATGGAAAATGAAACCATAACGGATCATAAGCGAGAAGACGAACAAGAAAAAAAAAAAAAAAAGAAAAAAAAATGGGGGGAAAATTTCACAGATGAGGCGGTTGTGTAAAACGTACCTCAGTCTGATTGTCCTGGCAAGCAAAATGAAACTGGCTTATAATTCCCGCTTTTCTGTGGGGCAGCTAACCAAAAAAATACAAAAGACACTCCCTAAAATACAATGAAAGTGTCAGGAGGTTTATGTGTCAGGAACATAGAGCAGGTATGCTACAATTTATCCACGTAGATGACACGTGAAAATAGCGTTACAGAGATAAGGTATAGAAGCGTATAATACGCTAATTGGTCGTACTATACCAATAATTGGTCGTACCAAATTTCTTTTTAAGGGAAATTATTTCCCGATAAAGACCCCAATTTTTGTGGTACCTTATCGATCAACTTACACATTTTCGAGTTGTTTAAAATATAAGAACACCAGAAGCATTAAAATCAATATTTTTACCCTTTTGAACGGTTTTATGCAACAAATCAATACAGAACGACACAATTTTCTGCGAAAACCTTTCGAAAATGGCCGTAAAGAGACCCACGTAAAAGATGAGAATGACACCGCTCATGAGCTGCTATCAAGACACTTCCAATGGTGATAATGGGAACATACCAGGACTCCTCAGAACAACACAATAGGCCATTCTCACGAAAACGTACAATGAGGAATGGACATAGACCTGATTTTCGGATTTAATCATCCAGGGTGTTCTTACGAGTCAAAAGTAAAGGAAAAGTAATTTTCGTGTTTCACGTTGTTGATATGGGGGCAGAGCGATCGACTCCCGTTCCCGTTCGACGGGATAAGTGAAGGGGATTCCATCGCCGCTAAAAAGTTCGATCCCCAGGCTTACAAAGTGGTAAAGATCCTAATATTGCTTCCTGAGCTATCCAGAGCTGTCCAAGGCTTGCAAAGCAGGTTCTAAGCTGACTAGGGGTTTCAAACTCATGCCAATATGGTGCTAAGCTGGATAAGGGCTTTCAAGTCTTGCTAAGCTCGTCCCAAGCTGACTAAGGGGTTTCATGGCTTGTTAAGATCGCATCCACGCTTTCCAGGCCTTTCGAAGGCTTGCTAAGCTGGTTCAAGCTGGCTGAGCGGTTCCAAATTCCAGGATGGCATCCACGCTTTCCAGACCTATCCATGGCTTGCTAAGCTGGTCCAAGCTGGCTAAGGGTTTTAAAGGCTTGCCAAGATGGTGAATAAGAGTTCCCAAGTCTAGTTAAGCTGACTAAAGGGTTCCAATGTTTGTCAGGATGGCATCCACGCTTTCCAGACCCATCCAAGGCTTGCTAAGTTGGCCCCAAACTGGCTAAGGATCTCCAAGGATCGAACGCCGTTGTCAGCTGTTTCCAAAAAAAGGGGAGTCGATCGCAATAACTAACCTATGAGGGGCCAATTGCCCAATGGGAGGCTGAGTTGTGTACGTGACGTCAACCCAAACAGCTGTTTGCTCGGTCCCGCCGCAAATTCCAGCTTCGACTTTTCCATAATATTATATTATCAATTAATGTAAACTTCCGATCAGAGATCCCATTTTAAGTGTTATTTGGGAGGCTTATATCAATTTTTTTTTAAATCTACAAGCATGTCCATTCCTCATTCGGCGGGAACATTAAAATTGAACCCATGTTGGACTTTTGATGATGTTTTAAAATGTAGTTATCGCCAAAAGTAATTGGTTAAGGCAAAAAGGGCGAAAGAAAACACAGGGACTTTTGCAACACGATTACCATCGAGTAGGAGTGGTTTTCAAGTGGGGAAGTTTCTTTTACAGTAACGTAAGAATTGAACGTTACCACATCCGAGTGCCATTTTCCTATAGCTGTAGCTCATAGAATAGTTTAAGCGGATATCTAAAGTGTAAAGGGAGACTTACCGCACTGACTTTGCGATTCCGACTTCCGGCAGTGGCGGGTCGGCCCTGGCTGAGGGAGTCAGAGCGGATGCTCATCTTCTCCCGGTTATTGTCGTCCACGTTGCCCTTCTCTTGGCCAATGAAGAGCTCGTAGCTGTGAGCCGAAAAGTCCGACGGGGATTTGGCCATCGACCCCCTTTCGGCGGCTTCAGCAGCTTCTGCGGCTTCGGCTGCGTCCGCCGCACGCTGCGCCACTCTCTCAGCGTGGGCGGCCGCGTGTGCAGTTCTCCGGTTTTCCCGAGCCTGCGCCGCCTCTTCTGCTTCCTAATAAAGGAACGAGAAAAAAGTCATAAAATTGAAAACCAAAATTTGTAGCATCATTGTAAAATTGAAGTTTCTCGTACCCTAAGCGCTTCTTCTTCAGCAGCCTCCTCTTCTTCCGCTTTCTTTTGCAATTCGTCATACGACATGGCGACAATGGCCAAGATCAAGTTAACGAGGTAGAAAGAACCAAGGAAAATAATGACTATGAAAAACAGCATGTGCCACGGACCAGCCGAGCGCAACACCTGCAAATTTAAATAAAAAATAAACGTTAAACCAAAAATATTGACAAAATTTATCATCAAACAGAAGGCAAAAACTTACTAGTTGGTATAAATTTTCCCAGTAATCCTGGGTCATTAGCCTAAATGCGGAAAGAAACGCCCAACCGAAACTATCGAACGAAGTGTACCCGTAGTTGGGGTTTTGGCCGAAACCTTGAAGGCACGTGTAGCCAGGGGAGCATTGTCTGAAACGTTTGAATGCACCGTCAAGCATAATGGTGGTGAAAAATGAATAAACGAGGCAGGTTCTCGAAATACACTCCCACAAGTGGTTAGCATGTACAAATGATTTTGATATCTTACCCAGCGCCAGAAGAGTTCCCACACAGTGGGTATTCACCCGCTTCACCCTCCCAGTTTGCTGAAAAAGGAATGCAATATAATCAATAAGGCAGGTATAAATTACTGTAATCAACAGGTAATGTAATGAAACGTACTTGTGAGAAAGAGGGGGGGGGGGGGGGGGGGATTCATACTCTAGTTCCCGAGATATAAGAATCTGAACGGAATCGCGCCGTGAGGAAGGAGAAGGGGCTCACCCAGATTTGCCAACGTGAAGATAGCTAATTACCTTCTATGCTTGATGCCCGTTACGTTTGTTTCAAATAAGTAGCAGAGAATGGCTCTCATCTACAAACGCAGATTTTTTAATAAACCAACTAGGAACCTACTAGAAAATTGGTGACTCACAATCGTGTTACCTACTATGGACATGAGTCATTCACTTTATCCACTTTATTCAAATCCAAGGTAACAAGCCAAAACAAACAAAAACAGACTTTTTCTGATTTCCCGAAGTCCTTCGACGTCATTCATTTGCTTTCGTGTTGCTGGTCGTCCTCACAAACAAGAAAAGTTTTATTGGTGTCTGACTGGAAACATCACTAGTTGAAATATACTACAACGCCTTCGTATTTAAACTGGTGTCCAGTGACTGGACTCCAGTCACCAGGTGATTTTTCGATGTAACGCGTGGTGTAGAATTTTTCTCTACGATTCTGATGGGTTTGGGGTGCAGAACACGAATCCGAAGCTTCCTAACAAAATTTGTGGGGTCGCTCACCGTAAAAAAAAAACATTAAAAAAAAAAAACACGAAACTTCGGCACGTTTTTTGGTTTTTAACGTATAACTATGAACGGGTTCGTTACAGGTGAAAATATGATATACAGTGCATTAAAGAGCACAAAATTCTGCGTCGAATGAGCTTCCTTAAAGTTAAAATTGAGCCAGCCGTGAGGGCGCGACCGGCCGTCAAAGAATGTCGATTTTTTTAACTTTTCGAAAAATCAAGATAACTTCAAATTTGAATGTCTGCAGTTCAAAAATGGTAACGCTCACGTAAAAACTCATTTAATGGAAGTTGTAGAGCATCTGCGTTCAGAGAGCACAAATAATGTAACTTTTGTTCAAGCGAGCGTCTGCTTTTTTTTTTCCTGAGAGTTACCATTTTCGAGCTGCAGACATTCAAATTTTGGAACGAAAGATGTTGAGGCGAGTCTATTTTTCCCTGGCGGAGTCAGTTATGTCGTGCTGCATGCCCGTCAGGATTAGTACGTACCGTACTGCTTTGGACCCAATAGTTAAAATACAGAAAGCAGTAATTCGGACTATAATGAAGAAACACCGGCTCGAACGGGTGATTCCCGTCTCGTCTCCAAAATAATCCATTCCTGTGGTAGACAACCTTTCTCGTCTCCGTATTTATTTTATTGGTTAATAATGGTCGCCCGACTCGTCTCATCTTTGCCCTTATTGTGTCCACAAAAAGTAACAGCCTAACTCGTCTCCGTTCCACGAGCAGTCACCATGTTCCTTCGAGGAATAATAAGCCAACGAGGGCACACGTTGCTAGTTTTGAACAATTTTAAGTTCAACAAGTACCGTGAGTTGAGTTGTGGTGAATCTCAGTGGTAGACTTGGAAGTGGCGATTCACATTGCCCTCAAAAGAGTATGGCCGTTCAGTTTGATTGTAGAGTGTAGGTTCTATATGTGTGTTTCGGTTTATTGTTTTTAGATCCATCAGATGTTGAAGAATTTTTTTTAGGATCTCATGTCAATCATGCCTGATGACTGTTTTCAGCAGTACACTGATCAGGCTAACCGTGTAGTTAATTTAAGCCCTGTGCGCAAATTTGCCGACTATCTGACGGAGAGGTACCTACGTCACACAAGAGTCTCAATTCCCCCCTGGTAACTATGTGGTCTGATGATGAAAACGCTGATTTGACCCGAAAAACGAATGTACGTATGTGAATCGTTCTACAGTCACCTTACTCGCCTTCAGTATGTGAAAAACATGTCAGGTTATTATAGCCACAAAGAAATAAATAAAGAAAACGTATTTGTATTAGGTGAAGAATAATTTGAGTTCTGGTATCAACATAATATATTATATAAATAATGCAATTCAGTGTTACTGCTGGAGCTACTTATTAAAACTGTTGGAACGTATTGGAACTGTTACTTCTACAGTAGGTACTCCTTTCCCTTGAGACGAGTCGTGCTATACCCGTCAGGTCGTTGAGACGAGTCATGCCGTGGTATTAACTCTCTAATTAAGCGGGGCAATTAAGTTGAGACGAGACAGGCGATGTCCGCTCGAACATACTGCCCAACTTTTCCAAGACTTGCACATCCTTCCATTTGAAAAATTAAACCTCTTGAATAATATTAGACGAGTAATAAATGCGAAGCGCTACAACCTCAAGCACTCAGTAAATACAAGGTTTAATAACGACTATTACATTGCGTATCCCTCCTGTTGTACTACTTTTGCCCAAAAATCCCATGTATACAGCGGCCTTCTAGCGTTTAATGATCTACCCAAATCATTGCGAAGGAAACTATTGTTTAGCAAGCATAAACGAGCTGTATGAACAAAATGAAATATTCCCTTTGAGCTAAAACTACCTATGCTAACATGTACTATACTCATGTTATTCATGTATGTTGTTTACCTTGCGCGACTCATCTTCCACCCCGAGCGTGTTTGCTAATATGGAAGATTAAATTTCCTTGTAACTATTTAAGCAAGCCATATTATTAGTTAAAGAGTATGAGGGGTTCCAATCCATGTCAAGACCATTATATGCCTTTTTTGTATTCTTCAGGAAATAAAGAAGAAGAAAAAAACCGTGATTTTTCGAAAAGTTGGAAAAAGTCGGCATTCTTTGACGGTTGGTCGCACCCTTACGATTGGCTTAATTTTAACTTTAAGGTACATAGCTCATTTGAAGCAGAATTTTGTGACCTTTAATTTGCTATACAGAACATTTTTTACTTATAACGCACCCTTTCAGAGTTATCCGTTAAAAACCAAATAAAGTGCCGAAAGTTTTTGGTTTTTGCGTTTTTGACGGTGGACCAAATTTTGTTGGGAAGCTTCAGATTCAGCACCCCAACAAACATATAAAACCGTTGGGAAAAATTCTACACCGCGCGTTGCAACGAACACCCCTTTTGAGGTACCTGGTGACTGGACTAATAATATTAGTCTTTTGTTCCATGCATTGCTTGTAGTATATTATACTACAAACAATGAATGGGGTCTGATCCTATGTCGGAATAATAAACAAGTTCGGGCGAAAATCTTTCCCCTGGCCCGAAATAAAGAGGCCGAAGAGGGTAACCCCCACACCGGTACACCTTTCTGAGGGCTAGCGTTCAGGCCAGGGCTCCTCCAATCCTCCTAACCTCCTTGGCTTGCAGCCTACAGACCAGATTTTTCATTGGTCAGCGAGTGGCCAATCACACAGCTGTCTGCTCAAGTTTGCGATTTCGTTCAAAAAATAAATTTTTGGTGGCTCGCCAAAACTTCAAATTGAACTGGAGGGGACCGAAACCCACTTTTCTCATATCCTGACGTGAAGTACTTTCTCGGAAAAATAAAGATCAAGACACGGTTCCGGACCCCATTGAACAAAAGATTTGGCCCTCACGATCGTGTTGCTACGGACCACCTCAAGCCAACGCTCAGAACAGCGACTTGCCAACAGTGAATAATATTCATAACTATGCTCAGCTGCCAATTGGTCTGAAGATGACGATTTGAGACCAGACGCAGGCCGGGAAACTGCCTTCATTTGAAGTCCGAACCCGATTGGGCAAGCAACGTTACTAACTTCTTCCCCACCTAATAGCCGAGGGAAACAAGATTGGCACTTTGAGCGCATAGTGGGCGCGAACAGGCGAGCGCAGCGATAGCCCCCGTCCACAAGCTAGTAGACTAAGAATATTCTAAAAGGGTTGATGAGAGGATAGGAGGCTACAAGTACGCTAGGAATGGGACTGGAGAGTTTTGGTAAACAATAGTTCACTCAAAAAAGTCTTCATTTTCCACCATGCTAGAGTAATACTCACAATCGTTGCTACAATGTTTGAACCAATTTTCATCGGTCAGGTTCCCAGCTGAACCGTCTTCTGGGAAATTCCTCACACACTTTTGAGTTAGAACACCCATGTAGATCTGCAGACCCATCAGAGCGAACACAGACAGCGAGAACATTGTCAGGATTATCACATCCCTTAGATTCTTCACTGACTCTATTACAGCACCAACGATGGTTTTCAGTCCTGAAAGCAGACCACTTTGTACGAACTGACTCCAACCCAAACCAACCGTTTCAAACAAAAACGCCTCAACACTTACCAGGCACAATGGCGACGGTTTTTAGAGCTCGCAAAACCCTGAATGTTCGTAAGGCTGCCAGGTTTCCGAGATCTATACCCATCGTCACGTAGCTGCAAGAAAATAAACCCAAGTCAGCTATTTACAAGACCGCAAATTACGTACAACAATAATTAACTAAATTAACTATAATCCTAACTCAGCAGGAGATGAGTGATGTTCATTATTTTGAAATTACTTTCAGCAACAAATAATTCCACTGGAGATTCGAGTTGTAAGGATGTGTGTGTGGACATTCGCAGGAAGCGTCAACTTTTCTCAATTAATATCGCAAAAAACAAAACCTGATAATCAACATTTCCTTAAAAAATTTCTATTTACACAGCATTGACAAACATACACAAAACATTAAAGTGGGACTATCTATGAGAGAAATCCATCAAAAAAACCAACTCCAAACAAAAACTGTCAACTAGGACTTCACTACAAGGAATTTTTATTATTATCAAGATGATGTAACCATTTTCCTAAGTCTATAATGACTGTGGATCACCAGAACTATGACTAATCTAAACTACTCACTTTTTGAATGGAGGAAAAATTGTTAAAAAGAGTATGTCCATAAGAGTAAGAATTTTTACCAATGTACTATGTAAGAATAAAGAACGCATAATGAATGTCTACTTCTAAATAGTCATAAACTAATCTAAACTACCAATGTTTCACAACAATGAAAGAAAAAACTAAATGACACAATATAACAATATCAATTCGCTTCTTTACACGGAAACTTACATATATTTATAACGTCATTTCTTGAAATGCTATCAACAAAGTCGGAAATCGATTGAAACTTCGAACACACTTTAAATTTTGACTGGGGTTAATTTTGAACCAGAATTTGATTTTTCAGCGCAGTTGAATACTTTGACTCGAGGGGGTCGGAGACCAATGGTTGATGCGTAAAAGTGGTAAAAAATAAAACTCAATCAAGCTGCAAAAAAACGATGAGTACAAAATGATCAAATTCCAAATTCACTTGCTAGGGCCCAAAAATTTACTCGATAGAAATGTGGACGAAAGAACTACAAAGCGGAGGAAAAATCTCTTTTTTTATACAGTCTAGAGCGCAAAATGAGTCAATGAGCTAGGGAACAAGGTCAAAGGAATGGAGAAATTCAGTCGAATGTAGTTAAAACAGTAACACATGAGGTACTCAGTGCAATTAGAAGTGAGAAATAAGGGGTCTGAACTTCATGTACCCTTTTCCCTGGTTCTACTCGAGCTATCGCCTAGTTTTTTTTTTCTTTTTTTTTTTTTTTTGTCAAGGAGGTTGTGCTTGGAAGTTTCTTGGAAAGGAAACTCGGTTATGAGGTCAAATAAGCAGTCGTTTTCACAACAGGGCTCAGACAAGCTAAAAGGTTTATTACACCTTCCGCGCCAAGGAACAGGACCCCATTGTCTCTGACAAGAAACGACGTCAGGATCATCACCCGTGTTCTTACCGGTCACTGCCCACTGAAACACCACCTCAATAAGATGGGCACGTCGAAGACGTCAGAAGAAGGCGGAGCGTGTGCTGTGCAAATGTCCCGCCTTAGCAGCTAAGGCTTAGCTGCATCCAGATTCCGGCACTTCGATCAGGTGCCCCTTGAACCCCTCAGCCTCATGGAACGTAAGTTACTCGATTTCATAAAAGAAGCGGGTATATCCAAAGTCTTTTACTAGACAATGGACCGACTACAGTCACAATAGATCCACTTCGAGGTCGCGGTTATGCAGGGGATGATAACATGCCCCACCTGTCGTAAGAAAAAAGAAAAAAAAAAAAAAAACAACTGTCGATTTCGAGTAATTTTGGGCGCATAATCCATTTTTCCAGGTCCCACATCTGTCCAAACGATGTACAGAAAACCCTGCTTAAAAAAAAAAAAAAAATTCTTATAGACACAGTATTAATTTTTGCACTATCAACCTAGATCGGAAAATAATAGCCCCTTGTGTAAAATTATCAGCGTTTTTTGTTGTTGTTATGTTGGTGGCCATGAACATGGTCTGTTTTCACCAACAAACGGCCAATGAGAGAGCCCGTCCTGAGAAAACCATTCCCCGACACCAATATTGAAAGCGTACTGGCAATTTGCGTTATACCGTGGGAGCCCAAAACACATTGCTACTGCTACAAAATATGAACTTCGTTCAGAAAACATTATTAGTCGAGATGCAGTTCCCTAGCCCATTATGCTTCTACGACTTTTGAACGTTACTCGAGTGCAATGGGAATAGGTATATAAGATCCAATTTTATACCAGGCAATACCATGCAGTATGGTATTTTCTGCTTGAATAAAAATCAACTCAATCCATTACAGCTATCGTTAACGAAAATAATCTACTCCAAGTATGATGCGTTTAGAGCGTTTTAGACCGATCAGAAACAATTAATGTGTACACCTCATGTGAAAAGGTTATAGGGATTGTTGACGTCAACATCAGTGCTGCCAACTATGGGGAATTCCCAAAAAAAGGGACATTGGCACCATGATTGTGGAACTTGCCGCTTGGGGATTACCCAGCTGAAGTATTTTTTGATACATGTGCTCGAGATTTTTCGTATTGCTATGGCAGATTAATGGTATCGATACGGAATCAATCCTACTGGCGGTACCAGGCAGTGGCATTTATCATTTAGACCCCACAGTAGAGAGCCTGGAGAAGTTTGGAGCGTCCGGCTCTGAAGGGCCTTTTGCCGAGCAGAAACCAGTTTTGAGCAGGAACTTGTTTTTAAGGAACAGAAACCAGTTTCCATTCAGCAGAAACGTGTTTGTTGGGAGCAGAAACTGTTTTTCAATCTTCTTTCGGTCTCTGCTCCAAATTGACAATACTACGTTTTTTTCTGATTGGAACAAGTTTCTGTTCCTTAGAAACAAATTCTGTAGAGAAAAAATCGTTACCTATCTCAGGATTCTCCGCTTTCACTCTAGTGTTCAGCGGTATTTGCGCCCAAATTGTTTCCCGACGATGGTGACGTCATACAATCCCCCAACGGAATGGCGCAGGCGTGGAAGTGGCATTGTCACAAATTCGGACCGTGGCGAGTGAAATTGGAATTGAATTAAACACAATTTGTCGAATGTTGTCGGAGCATATCGGTGGTTCATGAGAAAAAAAAAAGTGAACAATGAACATGAATCAACAGAGTGACCTAGCGAGGAAACCTCAGAAGGGATACGCTAGATGTCCTCCTAAACTTACAACTATGAACCTACATCGTAATCTATGTGATTTTAAACTTGTAGAAGTCCTCAATGTGACTACCGTTAAACCTTATCAACTAGCTCGTCTTGTAGGGAGTTGAGAAACCAGAGAAAAATACTTTGAAAGTAAACATAAAGCTTCCGCAACCTTTAGCTCAAAGCAACATGTTTTGTATCCATGTGTTGCTTAAGTACAGCTTTGTAATTTTGTATCCAATCGGTGCCAGATTAGAATAGAGATGGGGAACAATTTACCGGTTCAGAAAATCGCTTTCTGAATCCAATTTTTATCTAAATCAATTTTTTATAACGATTTTTCGAAAAACCAATTAACAAAATATCGGTTAATCCCCCTGAAAAATTGTACACGTACAATAATAAAATCTATACGTGTATAGATTTTTTTGTAAAATATTTGAAAATAAACAACGTAGCCAGAGAATCTGCACAGTAACGTAGTTTTGGAATTCGCCAAAAAGAAGAGAAAATGAATAAAAAGAGCTGACTCTTTTCAGAGGAGGTTTCAGCGCAGTGTTGTCGTTATCAGTTTCAATTTGGTTTCCAATTCGAACATTTCGAAACGGCTTCTTGAGGGGATTGTTTAGGAGTTTTCTTTTGGTTTATTATGCTTGGAATAATAAACGTATGTAATCGGGACGGAGGTCGAAAATTCTGATCGGCCTCGAAATTTGACATTATACGTTATACCTACGGTTCAAGATGTCTAGATTCCAAAAACATAATGTCCGTCGGCGGTCCCAGGCGTTTTGGCAGTAGGAATTTTACGAAAAATTTGATATTTGACAAAATACTCGGTTTGCCATCTAGTTGTATCCGCAAGGTTTTCAGCCCGATCGTCCAAACCCGAGGGGCTTGGAAATGGGACTAAAAAAGGGCCACGGGAAGGTTTTTTGATGGTTTTCTGTTATGGGGTCAAGCTAGGTGTCGTTTTGAGGTATTCCATTTTTGAGGGTCCCAGAACAAGGAAGTAAAATAAGGTGGAGTTTTTCGAGTAATTTTGGACGCATAATTCAGTTTTTGTGGTCCCACATCTGTCCAAACATTGCACAGAAAAATGTTTTTTTTTTTTTTTTTTTTTTTTTTTCCAAAATATTACTTTTGCGCAATTTTCCTTTTTAATATTAAAGACTAATAAACCCTTGAGTAAAATTCGCGGCGTTTTTGCCAATTATTTTTGCCACTTAGCCAAATGCGAAAATTAAATTATCATCACACACGTTAACTTTCAGTTTTAAAGTTCGTAATTTTTAAGTTGCATAAAACTTGACACTTTTTAAGAACTTGCCATTTAAGATTTGAGAAGCATCAAAATTTCAAAAGTTGAAAATCCGCTTTCATACGCGAACTTCAAACCCCAAAGATAAAACTGAGATCTTAACAAGAAAATGAACGAATAAATAAATAAATATAAATAAGCGATCGACTAAAGGTAGGTTTTTAAAACGATTTAGTAAACAAATCGATCCATTACAAAATTTGTAAAAAAATCATTTAATGATTTTTTTACCCAAAGATGGAAGATTACCAAATAATAATTATTCCAAGAGTAAAACCACTGATTAACGTCTGATTTGTCTTAATTTGATTTTTCGATAAATCGCTTCTTCACAAACGATCATTTCTTGTAATTAATTCTTAGTTTCGATTTTTATTCAATTTAAAACATCAATACTGCCTTTATATTATATTAACGATTCCCCATCCCTAGAATAAAGTGTAAACATTCAAATTGACCATCGGAGCGAACACAGGGTTCCCAGATGAAGATATCCGCCGCCAACCCCCCAACTAGTCATATTACATGAAAAAACTGGTACACCTGATTTGCACTCTGACAAACAACACATGTCCAACAAATCCCCACCAAAAAATAACTGAAAGGTCGATTGTTACTTCAAAACACTCATTCCACCAACCGTATTGTACATAATCTAGGTATCTTAAATATAATAGGGTTTACAATTGTTTTCTAGGATTGAGAAAAAGTCAACGGAAGAGACAGAAAGTTGAAAGTAGCACCACAATATGGTTTATGATTGAAGGATGATATACTAGTAACTAATCTATGGGGTAGACTACTCTACTCACGCCAATGCTATAACTACGAAGTCCAGCCAATTCCATGCGTCTCTAAGGTATGTGAATGGCTGAAGAATGAACCCACGAGCCATCACCTTGACTGCAGACTCAAAAGTGTAGATTCCAGTGAAGATCACTCTGAAAAAGGGAGATTTACAGGATCCAATTCGGCAGAGAGAGTTTTGATCGGTTAAGGAGCTACTTACTCAGTGGATTCAACCGTGGGGGTGGTGGGCATGATCATGAGAACGCAGTTGAAGAGAATCGTGAAAATAATGAATAAAGAGAAAAGAGGATGGACGAGAATGTATATCGCTACCCTTCGTATAGGGTTAAAGGGGTCAAGTATATACATAGCGTCAGTCGTCGAAAAGCGGTAGATATCTCGCCCTTTGCTGACGACGACAAACGTCTGAAAACAAGAAACCGCATTAGGAAGTTGGTTGATGATTTTGTAAGAGTTCAGAGTCACCTCGAGGTTCCTTTACAGCAGAATCTGTGGCAAGTTTACCCTCTGATTGTGGTAGAAAGGGTCGATGTCCTCGAGGGGTATAGATGCCAACTCGGGAGGGAAGCTGCCCTGTAGCCTAACGGGAAGAGGGACACCTTGCTCCAGAGTGGTGTCCGGCTGGGGTCCTTCATCTTCGTCCTCGTCCTCATACCGAACCTGCCATCAGACATGCCGCAGGCAAACATTAGTAAATTGCAAACACATCCGAGGTAGAGTCAGAGTCGGCTCACATCAGTTACAAGTAGAAGACTAATGTTGGATGATTTCTTCGGCTTCTGCCATTTTCGATTTAATCACACACATCAGTCGTATTAGTAAATGCTCTATTTATCTCGAGTGTATCTACTTATTATTCCATTTACTAGAGTATGGCGACAACTGGCACCTTGTAGACCTCGTGTCGATAGCAACATAATCTTTGACACCTTCTACATGATGTCACTACCAAGATCTGCCTACTAACCATCCCTCTTCATCCAACATGGGACACTTTCGCCACAGGTAAACGAAAACTACAGCCAACTAGACCAGTTTGCCTCTAGCAACTATTTTCCTGGTAAGGTGACTCCCAGAACTTCAAAGGGGGACGCTATAGTCCAGTAGACAGAGCGTATCAATTGGGGTCTCCTGGAACAAATTCCGAACTTATGGTAGGTACCTACTTGTACAGGATGTTCGATGGTGCGGTGAGATGACTCTTGTCAAGTTACCCTAACGAGGGCCCTGCGCTATCTAGGGAAGGGCCGAAAAACCTCAAAATGTCCGGTTTGCTTGCGGTTTTTTGCTCATAACTTCTAAACTGAAAGTTTTCGACCAAAAGTTTTAGTATTAAAGTTGTAGAGCGTCAAAGTTACTACAGGCTTTTATGTGTAAACATTTCCTCTAATCCGTATAGTAATTGAGATACGGCCGAACAAAATGGCAGAAACGAAGGTTGTATTGCACTTATTGTACATCCACAATTATTCTAGAGAGGTTATTCTAAAATTTGTTATTTTAGGAAAGGGCTTTTGTCCATTCTTGAGGTTTTGGAAAGTAAAAAAAAGGTCTTAGTTTTCTTCATTTTTGAGAAATAATGATGGAGAAAATATGACATATTTTACATTGTAACATTCTACAATGGTCCAACTAATATTTGACATAATCGATTTTCAATAGGAAAACGCTGCAAATTTTACACAAGGGTTTATTATTCTTTGATAAAGGTTACATATCCGAATAGTAATTCTGTCAACAAAACAAATTTAAATTTTTTCCTTCAAAAATCCCATTTGTAGCCCCATGAAAGCCCTATAGATCCCCACAGTGAAATCGAACGACCAAAAACACTTCGAAAACGACACCTAACTCAATCCCATAGCCAAAAGCCTTCAAAAACCACTCCCGTAGCCGCATTTTAATCCCATAGCGCCTCACGGGTTCGGGCGATCGGGCTAAAAACCTGGCGGGCACAACTAGATGGTAAACCAAGTATGTTGTCAAAATTTCAGTTCAAAAAAAAGTTCCCGGGGCCGTAGGTTGATGCCAGTGTGATTTCCAGCATGTCCACTCCTGTAATGGTCAGGCTGATACCTCGGGTAACGCTGAAGTGTTGGGGGGCTAGTCCCATCGGGCCTCTGACTGGAGTGGCCTTAATGGGGAGGAGTTGCTCCCATTAACGCATTTAACACCCGAGCTTGGAGCAACTCCTCTTCATAATGTCAAATTTTGAGGCCGATCGGAGTTGTCAACCTCCGTCGCGATTACATAGGTGTATTATTCTAAGAATAGTATACCAAAAGCGAAAATCGAAAAATTGTGAGGTTTTTTTGGTCCTCGCCAGGTTAGGTAGCACAGGGTTCTCGGCAAAGATGCAATCGGGAATGAAGCGTGTTTAAAATTGTGGATTTTTCAGATGCAAACCCTCTGACGTCTGGTCACCTTATGTATTGGTGTGTTGTAGATACTGACCGTTTGGTAAACCGTAGATTTTGGGTGTTACATTCCTACCAGTAAAAATCTCTTCATCCAGTCCCTTCCAAAATTTGAATATTTAATATTACCACAGAACACAGCATTAAATAAACCCGGAATAGTTGATGACTTACAGTGGAGCGAAAGGATGTAGCGTATAGTACGAAACTGAATTACAGGGCATCTCTACTTATCACTGATAGCACGACATTCAATGAAGACAAGCTAATCTACTTGAAAAGGATCTCAGGATAGAAACAGCAGTTCGTCGTTTATAAACCGGCTCAAAACACAACAATAGACATAACATGTAGTACCTATACGAAACCATTATGAGGTCTACACAATAGGCACTTCTTCTTCTTCTTCTTGAAAGACCAACAACATCGAGCTCACGATCGTCGAAAGAAATATAGCGTCGGTTAAGCGGCAACATGCAATAACTCAATTTTTGGCCAAAATGAGTTTGTTATCAATCTTTATAGAAAATTTCCCGCCGGATCGATTGGCGAAGCCCGTTTCTCGACAAAACCACTTGCAGCGCTAATATTAACAGTACTGCCAACATGATATAATTCAAAGCGGAAACGAACATGTGATAACTCAGCTGTTTAGTAGTGATTAGAAGGGGGCAAACAGCGCCGTCATGGATGAGCCGGTAAGTATCCTTAGTATTTCACACATTTTGTGAATTATCCCTCGGTTTTTTGCTTAATCTTGGTTTACCAGGTGATTATCTAATGAAAATGATAAAAATATATCCTTGTTAAATCAGAAATTACGTGATACATAGCCGTTTAAAAACCACGGCGTCCAGCCCCCTAGCATGTTGAAAAACTGAGGTTTCTTGAATTATAGCAAGTTGCCATTGGTTTTTCCATTTGGATAGACATTTGAGATGGACTTTCCCATACAAACTCTTGCTGCATTACTACTAAAATAATATTATTAAAGAATAAAATTTATTCTTTAATAAGTAATTAATTAATTCTGTGTCCCACCCATGCGCTCCACCTCACTGAGTTTTTTAACCATTCTACAACCGCATACCTCCTATTATCGTGGTGGTGAGTAGTTGCTGCAAAATGAGGGTATGTGACCCTTTCTCAAAATCCGAGAGTGATTTCATCCAACAAACCACGAATTAGTCTTATTGAAGTGAGGCTATTAACAATCCCATCTTTCGTCAATAATCTTTTCCTTTTTCTAGGAGTGCAGTTCGAACAGTTTGACCACCAGTGACAGCGAGAGTTCAAGCACCTTCGCCAATAAATCTGAAAACCTAGCCACTTTTGATGAGCTGTTTGCTGCTGTACAGAATGATAGCCAAGTTATTTTGAAGCATGATCGCTCTTCTTGTCAAGGTACTTACCTACTCAAGTTCTTACCTAAGTATCTGGAATCACTTGATAAGATCATCTCATCATCTCACCACAATGTCTTTTCTATTTTTTACCCTCACCAGATAAATCTGCCACACGTATTGCCTATTCGAACTGGGATGATCTCAAAACAGTCTCTATTTTACCAGCAGACACCCCTCTATCTCCTGTGAACAGTAACCGACAAAGAACTCCCCCTCAAAATACACCTGAACGACCAACACTGGAAGGTAGAGTACCAATCTCTTTACTATTAATTAATTATTTTTTATGAATTATTAATTAAATTTATTATTATTACAGCTGAACTGAAGGACCAGTCTCATGAGTTTACATTTTCCTCTGCTGCCAGCAGCATCTACACCCAGCCTCCTTATCCCGAAGAGTGTGAGACTGTCCCCATAATTGATTGCACTCCATATCAAGAAAATGATGACCAGCTTCATCAATTATTGCAATCACAAGACTGGGAAAATTTAAGATTCGGTGAAATGGTGTCACAGATGATCGTGCTGGCTCGCCAGGGCTCGGTCCAAAGGAAGAGGACGCCAATACAGTATTATACAGTAACAATACTTATACAGTAACTGGAAACTTACTTTTTAAAATTTAAAGGAAAAAGAGACTTGTACCCACTTTACCTACTTAACTTCCTACATTTTCGTTCCTTAAGGATAATAATAATTATTATCCTTAAGGAACGAATAATTATTATTGATTTATACTAATGCAGTCATTTTCCATAAGACTGATAAAACTGAAATGTGCGTACCTTTTCTATTGGTTAAGAGGAATTTAGGCTGTGCAGTTAGTTAAAAACCAGCACCAGGTATCCTTTTTTATTGGTGCTGTTCTTTATGAGGTTGAAGTTCCTGTCTCCTCACCTATTATTAAGAATAATCAGGTGTCTATTGCCATAACGTTCTGTGATTAAAGTTCTAATCTTTATATTACCTACATTAAAGTATGTAGGTATTTTCAATGGTTGAGGTATTTTAACGTAGAATACGTTTTTACGGGCCAAAAAGCGACCCACGAAACCGTCACGTAACCGTTGCTAGGGAAACGAAACTTCTTTAACACAGGTGATCGATAATTTATTACCATCGACTGGAGACTACTTGCGAGATATGACTTGAAGTATTATTACTTGGTTACTATGCAGCAACTAGAGTAGAAACATAATAATATCCATGATTCAACATTTTTCCTTGAAGTGGAGAATTTTACCTAGCACATGTACAGAAAATGCATTACGCATTAATAATTAAATTAATTATTATATATTTCTACTTTCAATTTTTAATATCCCTTCCATTGTTACATTACAACGTAAACACGTATTCTACGTTTCTCATTGTTTAGCCTTCAGGCTCAAGACGGTCGGTTTTTTTTTTCTGGTGAAGTTTTTAAATAAAGGTTACCTAAATAAAGTTCAAGGTTTGATATCCCAATTTTATCCTCCAGTTGACAAATTTCACCCAACGTTTTTCTTGGAAACAAGTATCCAAGAAATAAGTTTAGGTTGGAATCCTACTAATGGTTGGAATGAATTTTAGCGTTTTGCCTAGAAAATTTCTAGGCATTTAATGTCCCTCTCATTGTGCGCAATTTATTTTGTTTTTATAACTACTTAGACATGTTCAGAAAAATTGTTCAAAATCACCCACCCATCCATTAAAAGAGAAAATCAAATCCGACACAGTTCGCTGTAATTTGCTATAACTTAAAAATTCCCTTGGGCAACATGCTATATCTCCACATCGGTGGGGACTGCAACTAGCTATAACTCCTACTAAAGTGAGACAACATGCTACAACTCAGCTAACTTTTTCATTAATAGAAAGTTTATACTTAAATCATTCAAGATTGATCAAAGGGATGGAGCCATTCATGGGATTGCTTCAAGTTTTAGCATCGAGAGAGTAGTTGAGAAATTATTCAGTTTTTTGTCTCTCCTGAAAAGTTGGGAAAATTGAGTTATTACATGTTGCCGCTTAACCGACGATAGGTAGACCTACCTGAAGGAGTTCGATGAGCCTTCATTCCCACTATTTTTTGTTTATTATTCTTGGAATAATACACCTAAGTATGTGATCGCGACGGAGGTCGCCAATTTTGATCGGCTTCAAAACGTGACAATAGGTACCTATGTATCAACATGACATGTTTCCATTGTTAACATGATGTAGATCCCAAAAATAAAATGTCCGTCCGCCGTCTCAGCCGTTTTGTCAGTAGGTAGGTATGTACCAGGAATTAAAAAAAAAATCTAAAAAGGTGTACCAAATACTCGGTTCACCATCTAGTCGTGCCCGCAAGGTATTCAGCCCGATCGCCCAAACCCGTGGGGCGCTAAGGGGCTAAAATGGGGCTACGGGAGGGTTATTTGAAGGCTTTTGGCTATGGGGTCGAGTTAGGTATCGTTTTCGAAATATTTTTGGACGTAGAATCCATTTTTGGGGGTCCCAGTACGATTCGAGTTCACTGTGGGGATCTATGGAGCTTTCATAGGGCTACAAATGGGATTTTTGAGGGATCCCTGAAGGTCAAATAAGGTGTCCTTTTCCGATTAATTTTGGACGAAAATTAATTTTTTTCGAGGTCCCAAACTTTTTGTTGTTGTCCAAACACAGTAACAAAAACAATTTTTTTTTTTTTTTTTTTTTTTTTAAATTTGTTCAAAAATATTTTCTCAATGAAACAGAATTAATTGTTACACGGTTCAGCTGTATTAAAGAATAATACACCCTTGTGTAAAATTTGCAACGGTTTCCCCTTGTAGGCCTGATTCGGCATTTAAACCACCCTCAGTACAAATTTAGGGGCGTTAGAGGACATAGGTACCTACCTATCACTCGTTTCGAAATGGGGACTTTTCGGGCCACAAACTCGTCTTCGTACAGTTAGACTGATCAGAGCCACTTGCCGGTCTTTTAAGACGTCATTTCGAAAGCCTGGCACCCTTACACTGTTTCACTCATTTCAACTTCCTTTCATTTCCTCCCCCCCTCTCTTTTCTCTTCCGGCTTTTTTCTCTTTTGCCTCATCCCTATCATTCATCCAGTGCGTAATTTCACTGTTTATTTATTTAATTGATTATTTTTTTGTTCAAAAAGTAGGTATACCTACCCCTTGATTACTTAATTATTCCATACTTGAATAATATTCATATTATGTAATAATTACATAATTATACATTATAATTATATTATAATTACATAATAATACATCAATAATTGATATTGATCTTGTAATTTTGTTAAAGAATAATTCTTCTACCAATTATTGGTAGAATCTTAGAATTTTGTCAAAATCTATTGTTGAATTACTCAGAAAACGACAGCTTATTTGACCTCCCTCGGATCCTCCAAAAATCCAATTTGTAGGCCCATGAAAGCCCCATGGTGGTATACGATCGTTTTGAGACCCCAAAAATGGATTCTACGTAAAAAAAAAAAACTTCGAAAACAACACCTAACTCGACTCCAGAGCCGAAAACCTAAAAAAAAAAAAAAACCCATCCCGTAACCCCTTTTTAGCCCCACGAGACGGGTTCGGGCGCTCCGGCTGAAAACCTTGCGGGCACGACAGATGGAAACCGAGTATTTCTTCAAAATTTGAGATTTCTTTTTCAATATTTGAAATTCCTACTGCCCAAAACGGCTCGGACGGTGGACAAACATTTTGTTTTTGGAATCTAGACATCTTGAAACGTATAATGTCAAATTTGAGGCCGATCGGAATTTTCGACCCCCGTCTCGATTACATAGGTGTAATTATTCCAAGAATAATAAACCGAAAGTCACCAATATTGTTAAAAACCTGAAAGGCGATTTTGGTGATGATCACAGGATGGCTAGAATTTTGTCCAAAATTGTCTGATCAAAATTTAGCATAACTTTTGAAGTAGGCCAACCCAAAAATTATGCCTTCCCCCCACACTTGGCTGGTCTGAGGTCGGAAAGATGGTGGAACTCGAAGTCGCCCCAGCCTCGATCTCCAGACCCAATTCTCAATTGACAGGAAGTTAATTTTTGCTCAATTTATACAAAAATAAAAAATAAAACTTCGTGTACCATCACAGCGTTTTTCAAATCTTGATGGTGTTTGCAATTTTCTACCTTGGCGGAATTCATCGAAAAGCAGTAACTTTTGAGTCTAAAGCGCAAAATTGACTTGGCAGCCAGAATCTTCTATAGGAATGAACATGTCGATGTTTGACACTTTCGCCGGCAGTCGTAGTGCACGATCCCTTTTTGGCCTATTCCTTTAATTATGAGCTTACAGGCTGGGTGCCTCCTGGTTTTCGACTAGTTTCTATTGTGTTAGATTCCATCATGACTCTTCATTGTGTCTACCATGGTCCAACAAAGTGACACAAATGTTGTACATTTGATGCCTACCCATGTATTGCACTTGATGCACCCCCTGTCATGCTACACCTTCATTATTTTAAAATAAGCTCTTTATGACCAAAATTGGTCTACGATGCATACCTATGTACTTACCTACGTGTAAAAAAGTGCTGAAGACTTTTCTATTGATACAAAAATAATACACATCTACCGTAGACTGCCCTAAATTGTTGCCTATAGATTTCAGCTAGGTATAATAGGTAGGTATCTAGTAAAATGGCAAAGTATAGAAACGGTTTTGAACAAAACTGGTGATGAATCACCATGACATTTCATAATAAAGCGTGAAGCATTCAAAAGCCGTCTAAACATGCAGTTAAAACTCCATTTTTTTCAGGGAGAGAAGGATAAACTATTATATCAAGAGCCGATCAAAGGTGATTTTCACAATGGTTTTTATAAGGCGGGAAATATTTTGCATGGACGGCACAGTTGAAAAGTTCATCTAAAACTGAAAGGTGACACGAAGACTTGGACTGGTCACATTTTAGCTGGACACCTACGACACCGGGTGACACGGAGAAATTTAAGCTGTGCAGGGTGAAAGGGCATTCAAAATTCAACTAGGTTCAAAATTCAACGGGGGACGAGGGCTGGTTAGGAGAACATCATCTAAATTAGTAGAAGCATTGTAATGTAGACAAGGTACAAGGACTGGTACCTCACTTTTATACCAACTTAACTTTATCTCGGCGGAAAACTCTCCGAGACGTTCTTGTGAAATGAAGAAAAAGCTTTGCGAAACAAACCAACTGAAATTGTTCCTCAACTGTTTTGTTTGTCCATAAACTTATGCCTCAAACATAAATAAATCAATAATAACTAATTGTTTGGGCTAAACAAAAATTGTTTGCAAACTATCTGTAAAGAAAAAAAAAGTTATAGACTTGAAGCAGAGTTGGGGATGTGTAGTGTTGAGGTTATGGTTGTACAATTTTTTCGTTCCAGGTCATTAATTTTCATTCAACTTTATTTTCAAACCACCATAGTTAGGAGCAGCACGATACTAGTAGCAAAACTTCTTTTGATACGATACTTTTCACAAGTAGTAAAATTTACTAGGTATATAAATATTGATACCTACTCATTATCTTGTAATAACGATATTTTAATTTTCGATAGTTCGATATAAATCGGCAAAAAGTATTGAGGAAAGCGATATTACAGTGATGCTGCCAATAGTAGAATAAAACAGCAGAAAAACGTTAACAGGAAAAAACAAAATGATATTTTCCAACTGCTAAGGGAAAGTACCTATTAAGTATGTAGAACTTCAATAAGTAATTTAATCATTATTATTCAATAATAAAAAATGTTTATTATGTATTTTGTGATATTTTACATGCTGCTGTTGGAATTGATCCTCACATGCAATGTCAGGGGATATCAGGGTTGAGCTTTTGCCGAGCTTTCGAACTATATGACCCCTTCATCAGGGGTTAAGGATATTTAGGTTGACGCATGAGGGAAGCGTGTGTTCCGTTATAGCATTGTGAAACTAAAGAACTGATGATGAGATTTTATAATTAGAAAGCCCGGCAATAAAGTGAATTCTTCCGTCAGACCTCAACCACATTATCTTGACGTCACCTGAAGGTAAACTATAACATAATGATACATTAATAATATAGGATATCGTTTCAATTGATCTTTTACGTAGGTACCTAATGAGAGGGAAAAACAAATTAGAGTTCATCAATACCACATATTTAGCGGTATTAAATATCGAAAATACTAAAAGAAAATTTCCTCCACAGGCGAAAAAATTACCGATATATCGGAGAAAAGTACCGATACCAATAGCGCGTTCGCAGAACGAATCGAATCAGATCTTGAACGCGGGAGAGTTTGAACTGATACAAAAAAAAACTATCGATACAAAAACTATCCGATGCATTAGGAAATCGTGCCGCCCCTAAACAAATTGTTTCAAACTTTCTTTGTAAGCATATCACAGAGAAACATTGGTTATAAAGTACAAGGAAATGCCGAAACTTTAAAATTACTCGACACTCCCAAGCTTCTGTTACCAACGAAATAAGATGCCAAATACCTAATCAAAGAAGAAGGGAAAATCAAGTTGAAATAGTCTTCGCAACTTTGCAAGAAAAGCGAGAGAAAATGAACCCGAGACGAAAATCCGGGTTCAGCTGTGTTGCAATTAAGGCTTCATTAAATTTTGTTCTTGTTGTGTTCGAAATGATAAATAACAGTGTGGAAGAAGCGAAGCGAAAATCGTGTGGAGCGTGTAACGATGAAAATTCATCGTCCATTACGCAAGACGAAGTAAGCGTAAACTCTTCGTTATGATGGATCTCATCTAGACATGCTGAAAAATTGAATAAAATTTTTTTTGAATATAATTGAAGAATATTTAATATTTAATATTCTTCACCCTTTGTAGTTTGACTACTATTGCTTTTTTTGTTGTTGAGATAGTGATGTGATGGCGACAGTTAAAATGTGTACGAGGGAAAATCGCATCGGTCAATTCCTCTGTAAGGTTCACATCGATTGTCATATTTACCATCCTTGATAATTGGAAGTTGATAGATTGTAGTAAAACAAGCGAAATCGGATGCATAAACTATAAGAGTTCGATCTGGTGTAAAATACTATTTTGAGGAATCTAACATTCCAATATTGTTATGCTTACTTCTTTTTTCTTTTTCCCCTTCCGTCCAAAACCAGTCTGAAAAGTCCAACGAGTAGAATAGAGCAAAGATCGACAGATAAAGAAAGATTAGGCAAAAAGGCTTAAGAAGGAAAATAAACAAAATAAATTATAAGGGGGATTTCAGGAAGTTGGATCAAAATAAAAGCAGGAAGCAGCGTAGGAACCCATTTTACTGAGAAAAGTACAGTGTGTGTATTCTTTTAAGAACATGACATTCTTTTAAGAATATTTAATATTTAATATTGCTAGCTACGCAAAGTTATAGTGTTCAACTACTTTTTGTATGTATGTGCCTACTCTACTGAAATACTGTAAAATATAAAAGTTAAGACGTGACAAGTTAAAGCTAAAAAACTGACAATGGAGTAAGAACACCACGGACGTTTTGCTGCACCTTAACAATTTGAACTGTTTCATAGAGACGTAATAAACAGAATAAATTATTTTTTTTTAAGTAGGCTATATCAATAAAAGTATACTAGGTATTCATAAATATTGATAGTATCTATATAAGTATTGGCTTGTATCGTTCATTTTGAACAAAAATGAGAGTGAACGGCGAGGAAAAGTGGTTGGTATTCCACCTTGAAGAAATCCTTGACGTTGTTTGAAAAAGTGCCAATCGATAAAAAATTGATTATTTAAAAAATATTGTAAACGATTCTAAATATAGGACATTCTGTCCGTTTCACGGCCATACAGTCACGAGAAAAAAAATTTTTTGGGAAAAAACTTTGAAGAAACGTTCCAAGTTTAAGGAACTAGTCGAAAGCAGAATTAGGTGAAATTGTTCAAGAAAGTGGTCTCTGAATGTTAACCTTACAATTTGTAAGTTACATTAGATGATCTGGTTCAAAATGACATAATATTCTTCACACAATATAATATCTTATATTATAAGATACCAAGTGGATCTCGGCGAAACAGTTCTAATCCTTCATGTTGCAAAAAAAGTCCACAATAATGTAGAGTTTTGATGTTCAATCAATTGCACCCAACCGTGGAAGAGATTATGTAGGTAATTTCTAACAACATGAAGAGTTTGTTTAGGTTGATAATGCCAAGAAAATTACCCTGTATCCCATCTTTATGTATCCTTCCGGGTGAATGTCCTGTGCTTCCCACATGATCAAACAGGGGGGGGGGGGGGGATCCAAGCGCAAAAATATTGCCCCGAATATGCGAACTTAAAAAAACTCAAAACAAAATTCAATCGCCTCCTGGAAACGAAATCAAAAGAGGAATTTGAAGATGAAACAGAGGAAAGATGAAAGATGAAATTGGCAGATGTAGGTGAGTTGTCATCGTGATGAATTGAGGCTAAGTTGTGAAATCTCAAAAGTGTGCTGGTTGATATCCTTGTAGAGCTTATTTTGGGTGAAGGTATTAATATACCTAAATGTCGAAATTTAAGAAATGTTAATTATGACAACGTCTTGTTACAGATATGATTTGGTAACGATATATTTTGTCTGAATATGAGCATATTCTCGTGGGATGATCAAAACTGACTTTTGTTTACGTGTGGATGACATAGGTAGTTAACGAAAATCAAGGGTTAATGAGTTGAATGCATTCGGGAAATGACGCTGAAATGACAAAATTGCTAAGGTGGTTGAAGATGGCTGCTCTCCAAGTTTGTAATGGTTGGGGGTAAGTAGAAGAGGCTAGCAAGAACGGTTAAGAGAAAGGGGTTAGTAGATAAAATTAAAGACAATGCGTATGCTGACCTCTCCCTCAGCTCTTTTCTTCTCCAGTTCTTTCTGTTTAGCATGCTCTTCAGCTATGCGTAGCTCGATAGCAGCAAGGGATTCCCTCGTAAAGGGCTGGAAAATGCTACGTTCTTCCTCAGAGGAGTAGTCTGAGATAACTGACATTGTTGAGGGGGCCGGAGGGGCTAACAGGCATCCCTCGGTCTGCTAACCAGGCGCCCCCGGGGCTGCCCAACCATCTTGCCCGCCCTGAAACACGAAAATTGCATTGATTAATAAATTGCACGTCAACGTGCACATTTCAGCATTTCTTGGAACAAATAAAGAGTTTTTTTTTAAGAGAAAATACACGGCCAAGTGGAATGATCTTCATCGAAAGTGTTTTCGAGCAATTCAAATCCAAGCCCGTGACGTCACACATCTTCTTCAAGTCTGACGACTAGGGTGGTGGCACCTATTATCGAAATGCTCCTATTATTGACAGATCATAATATGTTATATTTAAAGGGGATCATAATAATATTATATTTAAGGGGAACTGTCAATAACTGTCAACTGCCACCACCCTAGTTTTCTTCAAAGACGCCAGAGTGGCCATCTTGCGGATTCCGACATCAGTCACCAGCCAAGGGAGCTGAGTTAGGTACCCCAAGAATGAGCTGACGTCAACCCAACCAGGTGATCGCTAGTAGATAACACATAAATTCACCCTTAAAATTTTCCCTACATTCATACGAACTTGCAATCAGAGTTTTCACCCCATTTACGATGTTATTAAATAACATCCAAATTTTGGAAGCCTTCTATGTACTAAAAAAACCCTGGGAGTTCGTCCACTAGAAGCGTATTCGAGCGGCGCGGCGCTTCGCGCTGCACAAGAGGCGGCAGAACAAGCGACAATAGAGAGTTCCTAAAGCCACTTTTTGCCTAACGGTGATGAGTTACGGTCGACGTAACTCTAGATTTCGCGCATGCGCAGAAATAACGGTGATAACTTACGTCCTTATGCCTAACGTCGAACGTTATTGCCGTAAAGTTACGGCAATAAACTTACGGTCTTAAGGATACCGCCGTTAATTTCGAGCAATAGAACGTAAATAGCGGCACTTTAAATTTAGCGTGACTTTTGATAAGACCGTATCTCTGTTACGGTCTTATGTGAAGTTAGCTTTTCTTTGATTCTCCCTAGACAAATCCCTTACGGTGATAAAAACTAACGGTCGACGTAACTCGGATGTTTCTTTAGGAACTCTCTAATGAGCGGCAGGGGTCGTCGCGCATACGCTCATCGGGCTTCAAGTTTTCAAGTGCATCCATAGAAAGTTGTGCCTCAATCTGTTTCCATTTGTCATGGACCCAGAGGACCCGATCCTCACCAAAAGGAAATCTTTCGGGGAATTTCACAACCTTCATCAAGAAGTTAATGCCCACCGTAATACATTTTCCGATTATTATCGAATGAATCGAGACCCATTTTATTACATTTTGGAGGCTATCGTGAAAACCTCAAACTTCAGGGAAACCATACCATTTTGGCGGAGGATACCTGTCACTAACTACTCACAACTGAGTCGAAATGAGCAAAGAGGGTACAGAGGGTACAAAAAAAAAGAATAAAAAAAACAACATGAAACGTCGATATTTTATTTTTTATTTTATTTTTATTTTTTGCATCGATGGTGGTAAAACATCAAGTTAGTTAAACATCGATGTTTTTGGACGATGTCGCAGCCCTAGTTCCGACGAACCTGACTAATATTTACGCGAACAAACCGAATAAAAAATTAAAAACCGTCAATAATAAAAAAATTAAAAAAATAAAAAATCAGAAAAAACCCGGGAGTTGGGGAGGTGATATTGATACCTATCTGGAACGAGCGGCAACGAGCGTAGATCCAACTTTTTTTGGATCTGTCGCTCGAAGCGCGTCGCCGCTCGTGTAGGTACCTCGAGTTGAAAGTACTTAATTACATTTGAACTTAAGTACTTATCCAAAGTACATTAGTAAAAAATAGGAATGTTCCCCTCCAAAAACATGTGTAAATGGAGAAAAAGCTACTCCAGTGATTTATTTTATATGGTTCAAGTACTTGAAAAGTACTTGCCAAGTACTTTAACTAAAGCGAGAACAATTAAAATTACAAGTACTTGTAATTGTAAGTGCAAGTACAAGTACATGTACTTGTACTTGAGTGGGTCTACATGCAAGTACAAGTACTTGTACTTGTACTTGCACTTGCACTTACAAGTACTTGTACTTGTAGAAAGTAATTGTACTTGAAGTACACCAAGTACATACCTTGAAAATCTCGAGAAATTCAGAAATGATCTATGTTCTGAGATAGGTTGAGCGCCCTCAAGGATTTTTTCCGTTTTCCCCTCCTTCAACCCCCTCTCCTTCCCTAAAGAAGGGAAGGAGTGGGGATTTCAGCCAATATTGAGTTTATTATTGATGATTGGAAGTCCAAGTACTTGTAATTGTAAGTTCAAGCACAAGTACAAGTACTAGTACTTGTAAGTACAAGTACTTGGATGTAGACAAGTACAAGTACGAGTAATTGTACTTGGAGGTCCGAGTACAAGTACTTGTACCTCTTGGAATTCCAATTACAAGTACTTGTTTCTCTTGTTGCAAGTACAAGTACACAAATGTACTTGTAATTGTACTTGCTTTTCCAAGTACTTGTACTTGTACTCTGTAATTAGTACTTGTAAGTACCATTTGTTCAACTACTAGGTACGCACATTGCCGCCCGCTCGAACACACTGCCAGTGGACGATACCACAATGTGATTCAAATGTCATTTGAATCAACGTAGTTGGATCTGTAGCGCGTGTAGCTTGTTGCCACCTGTTGTCGCGCGAAGCGCACGTTTGTTCTTAATTCACTTAAGCGCAAGCGCAGAGTCTTCAATAATGATGATTTTTTTGGAGGCTCCTACCCGCATAATCCCTGAAAATTTGAAATGAAATCGGATCAAACATTTTCGGACAAAAAACCTTTTCGACTCCTAAAGTGAACCAAAAGCTTCCAATACCTTCGGCAGGCTCGAAAGCAAACGCAGTAGCAACTTGATCATCGTGATGAATTAATAACAAAGTAATTGCACACCACACGTTATTTTTCATGTGTTACCCCCCAAGGTCGTTGTGGGGATGTGGGCGAAAGGTCGATTGATTTCGCGTGTCAGAGAGACGAGTCGAGGAATCGTTAATATTCAAGACCGCTTTGATGTTTGAATAATGTTCGCGCTGACAGAAACCGTCACGCATTGGCACATTGATCGTTCGGAACTAACAAAATACTTTCAACATGCCAACTTCTGGGCAACACGTGTGAAAGGTTCTACATAACTGTGTCCATTCGATGGGTGATTGATCCATCCTAAAATTGTTTCATGGTTAAGCACTCTTCGTTTATTATTCTGGGAATAATACACCTATGTAATCGCGACGGAGGTCGATAGCGCTGATCGGCATCAGGGGAATGGCTCCTAATAATTAGGATTATTATTAATCAAATTATTTGAGGACAGCTCCAAACTCGGGATAGCAGCGTTTTTCCGTAGGTACTGTACCTACGTGCTATCTAGTGTTTAATGAAGGAAATAGGTTCGTTTTGGAGATTTGAGGGTCAGCAAACAGATTGCGTCATCATCGGACATGTTTTGATGGTACTGCTCATGGAGGTTAGAATATAAATATTCCTAAATTTAGGAGATCCCTTCGAAGGGGACTGATGCAAAAAACAACGATCCCTTGTAGCCTTAGTAGCCTGATGATAACCCCATAGATTCCCACGGTTAAATCCGATAGTTCTGGGACCCACCAAAATGGATTCTACGTCCAAGTAATACTTCGAAAACGACACCTAACCCGATCCCATAGCCAAAACCCTTCAAAAAACCCTCCCGTAGCCCCATTTTAGCCCCATAGCGCCCCACGGGTTCGGGCAATCGGACTGAAAACCTTGCGGGCACAACTAGATGGTAAACCAAGTATTTTGTCAAAATTTCAGATTTTCTAAGAAATTCCTACTGCCCAAAACGGCCAGGACGGCGGACGGACATTTCGGTTTTGAAATCTAGACCCCTACGGGGTTTCAATTGAAACGGATAATGTCAAATTTTGAGGCCGATCGGAGTCGCCGACCTCCGTCGCGATTACATAGGTGTATTATTCCAAGAATAATAAACCAAAAGCCCGAAAATGACTTAGTTAGGGCGGACCCAGCCTATGTTGCGCACTTTCTCCACCTTTGGCGCATCGGACGAAGCGCACAAAGCATTTAGTTTTTCTTTGTCAGAACTTTTTAACGCTACCGTTCTCCAGCAACTTTTTTAGTCTCTTCGCCCACCGTGAAATACGCATATAGTTTGAAGCGTTGAGTGGAAAATACGGGGAAAGTTTTTTCTTGGAAAAGGGGAGAAAATTGGTGGGTAATGCGCAGTAAAAAGATACTCCTAAATCTTCATGCTGTGGGGATCTGATTGGAAAGTATCTTGTGGTAAAAGTTTTCCTTTCCACCTTCCAATACCCCCCATTCCAAAGGCCTACCAACCTTTAGCAGGGATTAAAATACTGCCCACGGAAACAGATATCTCAAATAGCCTCGACAGTGATAAATCCCAATGGGGAACTTTCAGCTTTTGCTGGGATTAGTTGGGAGGGTGGAGGTTTATTCAATTCATCAATACAGTAGCAGTTGTATGATTCAATATATATATATTAACCAAATTCTAACACCACGTAATTGACTTTTCGCCACTTTACAGGAGAGACAAAAAGCTGTTTTATTTAGCATGTAAGTTGTGGGAAACTCTAAATTACCACTCAGTCCAATCAATGTCCTTTTCCCACTCTCGCAGGTTCGGGGGTCCGACGCCCTGCCCGTTGTCCGGGAGAATACTTGAAAATTCAAGATTGGAAGCCAGGGAACCACCCCTTGGTACAACTGCGGCAGCAGAAAACCTTACCCAACACGACACTTCGTGCAGGGTAAGTCAGTTTTCACCTGCTCCTTCCGCGGATCTGCCGGACTTAGGATAACCCGACACTTCAGGTGAAACCCAGATCCAGGAGCATTCCCAGAGTCAGCAGATCGCAACAGATTGCGTTGCCTCCAATGAATCTCCACCTTTACTCCCTCCTGCATCCTCCAAAAACACTGGCGGCGTAACCACAGACGCTGCGCCGAACGCATTCTGCCATTCACACACCAACCTAATAACCAATTAGGAAACACAATTCATGTAGGTACCCATACACCTGGTGGTACGCTACATAAGTCAATTTTCTAACTTTTCTCGTATCGTTTCCTCTCAAGGGGTTCCGAGAAATTAGGGTTCCCTAAGTTCTAATATGACTAGAATATTCACGAAAATTTGTTAATTAGGTGGTGTTGGTGTATGAAATGTGAGTTGTGAGGATCGATCTTTAGGAGGTAATCAGCACATATTAAATAAAACGAACATTTTTCACGTAGGTTTTTTATGCTTTGGTATACCTAATAATTATACCAAAGCACAATAATTGCATTACTGTGCGAAAAATAATTGATTGAGTATTAAATACTCATTCAATTCCATTATTGGGGGTCCCAGAACGATCCGATTTCGTCGTGGGAATCTATGGGGTTTCATGGGGCAACAATTTGGACTTGTGAAAGGTGTGAGGAGGTTAAATGAGGTGTCGTTTTCCGAGTGATTTTGGTCACATAATCTGTTTTTCGGGGTCCTAGACCCTTTACTTTACAAGAAAATAAAAATAAAACTTTTTTAGCTAATTGAATTAAATTTTGTTATTGCTATAGAATTACTTTTGGTTTATTATTCTTGGAATAATACACCTATGTTTTGGGGGTCGACGACTCGCATCGGCCTCAAAATTTGACATTATCCGTTTCAAGAGGTCTACATTCTAAATCCCAAATGTCCGTCCGCCGTTTTAGGCAGTAGGAATTTTTTTTTAAATCTGAAATTTTGACAAAATACTTGGTTTACCATATAGTTGTGCCCACAAGGTTTTCAGCCCGATCTCCCAAACCAGTGGGGCGCTATGGGGCTAAAATGGGGCTACGGGAGGTTTTTTTTTTGAAGGCTTTGAGCTATGGATCGAGTTAGGTGTCGTTTTCGAAGTATTTTTGGACGTAGAATCCATTTTTTTGGGGTCCCGGAACGATCCGATTTCACTGTGGCGAGCTACAGGGCTTTCATGGGGCTAAAAATGGGATTTTTGAAGAATCCCAGGAGGTTAAATATTTTTCGAGTAAAAAATAAAGAATTCTTGAAAAACAAATTAAAATATATATATATATAAATCCAAAAAAATTTTATTTTTATTTTTTCAGTGACAGAATTAAATTTCTGCACAAGTAACGTATAGTTGATATTATCAAAGAATAATAAACCCTTGTGTAAAATTTGCAGCGTTTTTGGATACCTACGTAATTTATATCAAAGAATAATAAACGCTTGTGTAAAATTTGCAACGTTTTACAGTCGATTTGAGGAAATCTAACGATCGATAGCGACCAAACGGCCGAACCGATCTTCACGATTGAGGTGGTCATTTGAAGGCGTCAAATTGACGCCGAATTTTTTTCTCTACAGTTTTTAATGGAGTAAAATTTGAAGTAGAAAGGTTTTTCAGTTATAAACGAAAAACTGAAACAAGTGCAGAAAAATCGCGGGTTTTCAGGCACTATAGATCCCCACGCACCCATAAAAACTCTCATTTCCCCGATTTAATGCAAGCTCAAACCCCTATTCCGCCTGATCTAGAACCTTTAGCAGGGATTAAAATGTGGCCCACTGAAACAGATATTGCAAGGACCCTTCACGGTGATAAATCCCAAAAGGGAACTTTATGCTCTGGCTTATTGAATAATCCCAGTGGTTCGAATTCGACCAACGACGGTGGGGGTTTATTGAATTCTTTAATACAACTCGTAGCAGTTGAGGGATGGTTCAATGTATTAATAGCACGCGAGTAGGTATTATTGACTGCCAGTCTGCAACCATTTCTCAAAATGTCCCGTACAGTTTTACATAATATGCAAATACTAGGTACCTGTTGCACTACGGAACGACATCGAACATCCCCCAAACTTCCCCGAAACCTCTTCACTGACGTTCGATTCGAAGTTATTGCTGCAACATGCTCTCCGACGTGGAACTTTTAGGGATATCCGCTCAGGCCGCACGAATCTTGGAACAGGCCAGGGCCAACTTTATCGACCGGGTCGGGGAAAAGGAGTTCTTCAAGGTCGGCCCTAGACATGCTGTCTCCAGTTCTCCTACAAAGTCTCTTTCCACCGGCTCACCACCGCAGAATTGATCCGTCAAAACGACCAAATAACTCCCCTGGTGGACGCCCGTTTGCTATTGGAAAGGGTCGATGTCAATACGTGATGAAAGTCTAAGTAGACGCAAGTTGGAAACGTTCGATAAGCACTAAGTGGAGCAAATCCAAACTCTGTAGGTAGGTAGGTACTTTTCGAGTGGCTTGTGGATAAGATTGGCAGATTGATTTTTGAGAAAAGCAGGACATCAACACCGAGAAAGCAGGACAAGCACCTTTTGAATTTGCGTACCTACCTATCTACCTGAATGACAAGTAGATGCTGTAGATAGATACATATATAATATACCTGTAATATAATTATACCTCAAACACATGTCTAGCTAGACTCCTACCTATACAGAAGAAGAATACGTGGAGAATCTCTCCACTGGAGATAGTACAAAAGACTAAAGCAGGAAATTTTACACAAGGGTTTAATATCAAAACAATAATTATGCAGCAATCATTTAATAATACTGAGTAGAGAGATCTCGCCAAGAGAACCCAAACAAAAACGAAAACAAGGGTTTAATATTATTCCATTGGGGTTAATTGCGGAAAAATTAATTCTGGGTCAACAAGAAAATAATATTATAATAATATTATAATATTATACTAGCTGGGACACCCATGCTTCGCACGAAACATCAAATTCCCGTCCATCGCCAATCAACGATGCACCCGTGGCAACCCGTCAACTTACTTTTTCATAGTAACAACGCTTGTTGGTTTCTCGTAGTGAAGTATCAAATTCCCTAAGATACGCCAAGGATGTAAACAACTTCCGTCGTGAAGGACTCAGGTTTCAGCCAGAACGGCCGCCGTTCGAAAGAGAAAAAAAATTTCTGAACAATGTTTGGGCAGAGGTGGGACCTCGAAAAATGGAATAGGCCTCCGAAATTACTCGGACTCCGACACCTTGTTTGACCTCCAAGGATTCTTCAAAATCCCATTCGGGCCATTCTCTGCCCAAACGCCTTTTTCGTTCTCAGAAATTTACAGAACATGAAAATTTTTCTCCGATCTTTGTGAACTTTTTGTTGGTTTATTCATCGTTTTGGGTTGCCAGAAGTGAATTCCAGAAGTTTGCCTTCATAGGAGTGTCTAGTTTCATAGATTCAAGCATTCAAAAATTTCAGCAGGACATGGTTGTGAAACGCGTGAAAACGTGGCAAATTGGGATTACTCGAGGGTTTGGAACTCTTAAATAGGGTCAATGACGCCCAGTGATGACGACCTATGCTTAATATCCATTCGAATAGTTTTGACATCTTCACAACCCATCATAATGGAAATGACAGAAAAGGGGGAAAAGGCCTTGTGGCTGGCACAGGACAACACTCAAAAGTTCGAGCTTTATCCGGCAGTTTCGCTACTTTTTCTTTTTCACTACTACTACTTTTTCGCATTAATTGCTGCAAATAACAACGGCTAATTATTTGCCTGGATCTTGTGGTTGTATTGAGGACAGGGTCGGAGACCTTGGTTTGGAGCAACGGACAACACCCTAAGTTGGGAAGAACGAACAAGCGCTCTACAAAGTGAAGTGAACATTCTTGAGGTTCCTCTCCGTGCTACCATCCAAACAAATTCATTTTTCTCCCCAATCAAACGTTTAGTGCCAACTTCTAAACTCAGCAGGTAACAGGTCAGGGTTGTGAAACAAAAGTAGGTAAGTTACAAACATTGAACCCCCATATTTCATGGACGATGAAGATTTATTCAATTCACTTGAAAATGTATTGTTACCCTAACTCCGATGAACAGATAGAACGTCTTCACGCCATCCTCCAGCTCACAGAGCCATTAAAATTTCGCCCAGTCAGTAGTTGTGAAGCGGTTTTTTTTAAACTGATATTAATTCAATATGACTTTCTCTCCTCTCGCTCACTCTCACCTTCCCTCTCTCTCTCTCACTATTTTTGAGAGTTTTCTGAACCAGTGAATACCTGGAAGAATTGCTGTGATGCACACCACAATAGACAAAATTCTTGTTTGTGAAATGAATATGGTAGGTAGGTGCCCTCAAGGCAAGCCTGAATCAAATGGAAACAGTGAGGGTCGTTGAACTTTGAATCCTCAAGCTGAAGGATGAGCCGGTGAATGATTAACGAGACTGTCACTCTATGACGCATTATTGATTGTAAACATGTATTTTAGATGCTCCCCAGGGTTCTCTTCCTTTGTTCCGTAATTTCATTTGAGGCATTAAATGCCTCAAATTTTGGCACATCTGGTACATCCACAGTCAATACTTCAGCGGGCTCTGGTGGGCTACCCAGTGAACTGATAGAGCGCCCGAATGATTTGCGTCGATTTTTTCCAGCACTGGCGGTGGCTGAGTCAGACTGGTGGCGTCAGTAGGAGCGTTCCTAATGGATTGGTACAGGACGTCAGCGGACCCGACGGAAGAGGAGGGGGGGGGGGGGTGATAGAAAAGCGCGGGTAGGTGACCCCGCAGGGGCTTAATGGAAGACAGTCGGCCATCTCCGCCCTCTGCGCCATTGATCCTACGACCTCGTCCTATCCCCCCCCCCCCCCCCCTCCACGACCATCAGTTCTGCCACCACCCCCGTCTGCCCACTCGTAGAACCCCCACAATACCAGCTTTTACTCGATGTTCCCAGTTGGTCCAGAATCAGTGATGCAACCAAGTAAAACCACCTCCACGCAAACGCTTCTACTCTTACACTTTTTCGCATCAGCCGCCTCAAAATCAAACTTAAAGATAGGTACAAACATAATCCGAAAATCTGCAATTTTGAGGTTTCAATCAATTTATGGGTAAATCAGAGTACGTACATATTATGCAGGATCTGTATAATATGTACCACCAAAGTAATTACCCATAGGTATCTCATATTTTGGGTGTTTCGAGTTTGGTACACACAAGTAGGTATAGGTCTATATGTAAAATCCAACGGCCTTAAGAAATTTCGATTAAAAATCGTGTCGAAGGACCATAAAAGAGAAATCAAAGTAAATGTTGATAACGCATTCGCTACACAGCTGATAATATCAAATATTATGTGCATAATAGTAGGCACATAATATTATCATGACGTAATAATATTATGTACATTGTACTCTGTTCACTTCGCTCCTCAATAAGCTGCATGTTTGTTGTTTTTGAACATGTCAGTATTACCAACAATTCATAACCTTCCTAGTTACCAAAAATGTATATTGATAGCGTGTTCCACTTTATTGGCGGGTTGAATCTCACGAAAAATATACAATGTCATCAACCCGCGGCCAAAAGACAAATCCGAGTCAAAACTTACTTATTGTTCGGCCGTCTCCGACCTAGCCGTTAGTTATTGTCATCTCGTCGGCCCCGTCCTGAAACAAACAAAAAACATGATGTAGACTATATTTTACGAATGTACAAAGAGATGTAGTTTTTCGGAAGTCTCTTCGTAAATTTTAAATTTTCACTACAAATAGCTGTTGTCAGTATTTATTTATTTATTATTATTATTATTATTATTATTATTATTATTATTTTTTAGCTAAGCCAAGTCTTGTGATAAAACCTTACTAATACAGAAAGCAAGATAGATTGGGTAATAAATGTGGGAAGCAAATTTGACAACAAAAATTGTTTCTTAATTTTTATATGGAATAGGGAAATTATGTTGCTTTAAGACCTGAAAAAGATGCAAAGTTTCTGAGTGTTCAAAAAATTCCTTCAGGTTCCATAACTTCATTCATTCATTTACGTAGGTAGCGTAAATAAATGCCTAATAAAATACGTAAATATAATGTATTACGTACGGTATAATACACAAATTCATGAATACACGAAAACGGAAAATTGCGTTCATCTTCTACCAACTGATGATGAGAAATGAATGAGGCTGTAATAACATGAATAATTCATGTCACTTATATTATTGTTAAAACAATCCCTAACAAAACGTCGATCAATTGAAGAGTAAGGGAAAAAAACCGGCTAGGTAACTCATGATTTTGGCGTTTTGAAAAATCGGGTTAGCTTGTTTGAAAGCTCGGGTTAGCTGGTTTTCCCCCCTGGGCGCCGTTCACTCACTCGCTGTTTTCACACGTTTGGGCTGGGTTTCCCCTGTTCTGACCATCGCATCGGATCCGACGCCTCAAAATACATAAGGAACTGATTTTCGACCAAAATTCGAATTAGCTGGTTTTTACCCTGAGGGTACTCTTCAATTGGCAAGCTTGGTTCAGACGTGGGATTTTCTTCTGCGAATCGATTTTGTTGACTTTTCCAGATGCTTCCGTCATCAACTTAATACACCTTTCCACTGCTTGTGTATAGCCAGGCGCGGATTCAAGGGGGGGGGGGGGGTCACGGGGGTCATGACCCCCCCAAACCAGGTAGAATTTTGAAAATTTTTGAAATTTTGAGATGAACTAAATTTTTCCAAACCAAAAATCTAACAAAATGAAGAAATTGACTAGAGCAACCTTTTTGACAAAAACGAGTTTTAGTAAGCCGAAGAATTAGAAACTAAACAAATGACTAGAATGAAACTTTATTCAAACTGAAAACATTAATAACAAAAAATGATTAAATGAGCAAATTCGACTTGAAATTTTACAGAATACTTATTATTTATTGCGTTATTTATACTTGGATCATAGTTATATTTTTCGTTTGTTTACATTTTTATAAAATCCAAGTAAACAATCATCAACTATATTACAAAATGTAGTCTTCTATTTTGTTTCCCAAATCTGATGATTATCGCATCGATGTCCAAGATTATGTCATGATGAATGTGTAGCAATGCTAGTCCGGTGAGCCTGTCTTCTGTCATGGTCGATCTCAGCCAAGTTTTGAGACGACGGAGAGTTGAAAAACTTCGTTCTGCAGTGGCTACTGTGACAGGAAGGGTCATCAAAATACAAAGCAGTGTATGGATGGATGGATAAATCGTTTCATCACACGCATCACAAACGTCAGGAAGCGATTCGGGAAGTTCACCGCCATTTTCAACAATAATTGTTGAATCTAATCTAATCTAATTATTAGATTCCATTTGGCTACCCACAATTCGAACTGTGCAATCACTCTTGAGATGGGAGTGTTCAGGAGCTGCTGGTATGTTGCTGTTACTTGACGAACTTCTTCAATGTCCTCTTCTGTGTACGAAGTACAAGGCAAGAACACTCTCAACCGGAATAGATTCAACACGTCTTGAGAAAGTCTTTCGTTGAGGTCCGTCACAACGTTGTCCAATAAAGGAACGTAAATTCCTCTTCTGAAATATTCTTCCGGGGTTTGATTTTGCTGATGATTATCTCGATGTTTTTGACGAGAAACAACGCGTGGTGCTTTCAACTCCACATCTAATTGTGCAGCGAAATTTTCAGTTTCACAGAATATCTGTTGAAAAACACTATCAGCGTCACTTCTTTTCTTCTCAAGAACAGTCAACGTATCTGTTATCAAATCGGTTGCTTTCTTCAGATCTAATGTTGGCTTTTGGAGGATCCGGCTCAAAGGTAAAGTCACTCCTAAAAAATTCAAAAATCAAAAGGTTATGATGGAATTATTTTATATTAAGTATATAAAAATTGTAATGAAGTCGATTTTTAGTGATTAAACTAATCAAAACATTTGTGTGAATCTTTTAAACTGTTTATTTTATGTTAAAGTAATTTTAAAGAGTAAAAGTTGTATACATGCCTAGAACATCATTCAAGCAAGCAGTTGAAATCAAGAACGTCGGATTGAGAAGTGCGTTATGGAGGTTCGCGGCAGCAGACGCAGTTTTCTCATCCTGCCACTCTGAAATCTCATCAAGGGCATCACAAATTTTCTTCAACTGTTCACCTTGGAACTGCAAGTGTCCCTCGTGATTTTCGACCCATCTTGTCTCGCAAAGACTTTGAAGTGATTTTCCATCTAGTTGTTTCTTGAAGACGGCGTGTCTTTTCGCAGAAGCATTCGCAAAAGCTACAATGGTTCTCATTGTTCCTGAAGTGTTGCGGCAATTGGTGGCATTGGCGGCATTGGGACAAACTATTTTTTGGCAGGAAGCCTTCCGAAAGACAAATAAAATCATGTTATGTCCAAGCGAAAAGACCAATTTCGTCATGTAAAAAGGTCGTTTGGTACCTACTTCTCTGACGTCATTCGAAATTGCTGTGCTCTGTTGCAAATCAAATGTTGACTACCGGTTAGGGATGTCCATACCGTAAAAAGTATCGATTTATTGAACATCGTTTCAGTAGTTCGATATAGTTTGAGTTATATATATGTGAGTTATATATATTTTGATTTTACCCTGTGACCCCCCCCCCCCCCCCCCCGAAAAAAAGTTCTAGATCCGCGCCTGTGTATAGCAGGTGAGATATCCTCCAATTCTTCGAACTCAAGTCGGAAGCAAGTTTTCGTTTTCGTTTTCGACAGGCTCTGCTAAGGCCTTACGGTACTCCATTTGAGTGTAATCCTCAGCACTGAAGTTCAATTGTGGCACTATAAAATATCTCGTAGAATTTCTTGATGAGGTCCAGTACATATTCTTTAATCTCTGGCCTGATCAAAAACCATCGCCAACAATAAATTATCCGGGTGAGCCCAAAATCCATTCCACTCGATCACTGGGTCAGCAATGGCTTTTAGTTAACTGCATCAGGCTGAACAAATGATTGGGCCCATGCTTGAACGTCAGTTTCATTTTTTCCAGGAACCACATGTGCACATGGGCATAAACCTTGGTGACGTAAGTCTCTAAGATCAGCTTCCCAAAATCCCCTGAGTAGGGCCAGAGGGATGGAAGAAAGAATTCCCTTCTTCCATGGACCTGAGGTTACCCCATCTAAAGTTTTCAAACCATCCATTGAAAAGATGTTTGGAATGTCTTCTCTAGTTTTGCTAGCGCACCACCCTTCCAGCCTGTATTGGTTGCAGCTCCTTCACAACCTAGCTAACAAAGCTCATCAATGGAAAGTTCGTTTACGGAGAAAGACCCCCAGAGCTTTGGCAATCGTTTTTGCGGTTGCTGCACTTGTTTTATTCATCAGAACTTAAACTTTGAACTTCAAATGGCCGAATAAAAAACAAAAAAACCCTTCCAAGAGGTATTTGAAGCCTAAAATGAATATTGTGGTTTTTCTTCTTGGACACATACATAGGTAATGAGAAATTTCTCTATCTTCTTCAGGTTATGGAACCCGAAGGACTTAATATTTTTCAAAAAAATTTTGAGGGTGAGTTGCATGTCCCAATTGGCAACAAAATTTCACTATTTCAACCCAAATTTCTGGATTTTGGAAACTTGCTCCATCCTACTGGGTAGGGTGGAGCAAGTAGGTAATAGGTAGAGTAGGTACTATGCACATGACTGAAATGAGAGCACTCTGTTGGCGAAACCGGGATAATGAGAGGAGTTGTCAGCAACAGGTTGTGTGGTGGTTTCTGGAAGCCATCTTGGGAAGTTTTGTCCTGTTACCTAATTAAATGGTCTGCCTCTCGAAGCTTCGTAGGTCGCGCAACCCTGCCATAATCTTCATTTTTCATCGAAAACTGTTTTTTTTTTTTTTTTTTGCCATTGCAAAAGCCAAAGAGTGAGCTAAGGAATCCAACGATACCTACCAAAAGGTCAAAAAGTGAAAAAAATCCAGTGACTGCTTTTCTCCTTTGGACAGCAGAGATAGCATACCTATTGCCATATTACGCACTATACCATATTATGGAACTTCACCTTGTCCTTGTTAGGGCAGTGGATTTGCTCAAAACTTTCTCTCACTCGATTAATTTGTTGTAAATAAACCATTTAGACCACACAGCACAAGAGCCATCACTCTCCCTATACTACCAAGTGTATTTATAAAAGAATCCCTTAAATTTGCACGCGTGGATAACTATAATTGGGCGAAGGAAACGGTAATTTTGTACTGCCCATCAATAGGCTCAAGCGGGCAGACAACTCGCATAGCTACTGGGCTAAAAAACTTTATAATAAATTACCTATTCACATGAGAGAACTGCCTACAAATAAATTCATCACCATCATTAAAAAACCATTGAAAAAAGAAGCATTTTACTCCATTGATGAATTTTTGAACTATGATTTTCCCAGTACAGTATAATTCAATTTAATTTATTTCATCAGCCTAAGTTTGTGTAATCTTGCCATCAAGCAGAGGAATATTTGTATCAGTACTCTTGCTTTAGTGTTAGTCCGTTTCATGTCAATATTGTTTGCTCGTTTCATGTCACTTATTTAAGTTCACCTTCTGTTCCTAATGTTGTATTTTGACGCTTGCTATGTACTGTCTAGTATCTACAGCAATAAAGAACTCTTTGAGTTTGAGTTTTGAGTTAGTCTTCAATATTGCCCTTAAGAGTTTCTGAACTAGGTAGGTACTTATATATAATTAAGCGGTATATGATTTGAACGAATGATTAGAATTTGAAAAGCTCCAAGTCTTCCTGGAAATACTTGATTCACCCAACAATGTAATCGAAGTTAGAAGTACCTACTCAGAAAATCAGCTTCTGGTCAACATTGGGTTCCGACAGGCCCAGAATCTACCTCAACCTATCGAGCACGATTGTGGATAGGCTTCCCTACTGGAAGTTCAGGAGGATTTCCGTAGACGCTTCCAGCGACAGCACTCTAATTTAACTTCCTTCAACTGCTGCTGATGGGAGAGGAAAACCACCAGAAGGTATCTACTCCCAGACATCCTCCTTCAATACAGCTGGCAGTGATCAAGAAGCGCCTTCGGAACTATGCCACACACACCACAAACTAAATAAAGTCTGCCTCACGTAGGTCAACTAAATTAATCCGGTTCAAGTCAGGTTCCTACACAAACGAAACAAATCAGCGACACAATACGAAGTGAGGTGGTTAGGGTGAGAAATGACTCCTCTGCTGAGTACTAAATTGTTTATTGGAATAAACAATTGTAGCGTGGGGACCGGTTTCGAGCAACTAAGCTCATCTACAGCCCAGAGTGACTTGAGGTGGTTGAACGTACAATTAGTTCTGAACTAATTGTACGTTCAACCACCTCAAGTCACTCTGGGCTGTAGATGAGCTTAGTTGCTCGAAACCGGTCCCCACGCTACAATTGTTTATTCCAATAAACAATTTAGTACTCAGCAGAGGAGTCATTTCTCACCCTAACCACCTCATTGGATTAGACCTCTGCACCGTCGGCAAACACCACACAATACGAAGTAAAAATTACTCTCACGTTGAATTAACTCAGTTGCCTCAGAGCGTACAGCAATAACGGCTATAATGTTCTTGGGAAATCTTCGGAAAGCCCTCCACATAACGGACAGTAGGGTTCACTAAATGGAAAGGAATTCCAAATTACTTTTTCCCTCTTCTGCCTTCCGTGGAAAACAGCCACTTTCCTTTATGATCGTGAGAGGTCGTTAAACGAATTCTTCCCCTTCCCCAACAAAACCCCCCTCCTCCACCACACTCTTTTCCACTTGAAGACAGTAGTTCACTGGGCTCAATGTTCCCCGCCCTTTTTCTTTCTTCGGGTTCTTTTACGATTCCGTTTCTCTCGTATAGAAGTGGCAGGCGAAAGCAAACAGAACCCGAAAAACTCAACTCCGAAAGATTCTTGGTAAGGCCTTTTAGGTACCTACCCTAAGGAGCACAAGTTTTACACCAAGGGAGAGAGAGACAGTAAGAGAGAAGGTGGTCAAAGGATCGTTTCCCGCCTCCTGAAGAAAAGATCAAACGAGAAAGTTCACGTCACAATGCTCCACTTCACTCCCAACCAGCCCTCATGAGTTTCAACAAATCCATCAGAAGACTCGACGAATCGTTCAGGCACTTCTCCACTGAAGTTGATGACACGTTCTAAGACCTGGTGATCAAAGACCGTGATGACTGGACCCACATTGTTTGGATTTTGGATGGTAATTCAAATACCCAATCACAATTAGCATCTTATTATGTATTTTAAATCGGGAGGCACAGTGTTTCGGACGCTATGCATTAGAGTGGAAAACAGTCAAGATCAGCCAAAAAATCATAATCAACGAACTGATGATTTCTTTCTGAAGCCCCTCATTGACGGACTCCTTCTAAGACGAACACCCCTGTAGGCGGACTGTTTTCCCGCGGTCCTGGCTTACGAATAGGGAGTTTAGTGGACTCGACCCTGGTGTAAACCTGTTCGCGGACTCCGGACTCTGTTTACCTTTCCCCGGCTTGCCTCCGAACCCCTCCAAGGCGGGCTTTGTAGGTTCATCTCAACTCATCTCATCGGTTGCCTCAGTTTCAGTTCTTTGTCAATCCGCCCATTTGCAATGGCCCCACATTCTCTTACGCTAAAAGAAAAAATCGATGTGATAATCATAAACTTAGCCACTCCATAAGAAAAATTTGTGAAAAATTCTTAAGCGAAACGGCGCACAGTGCTTTTTTTCGCCAATCTAGCTTTACAAAAGTTTAAAAAAAAAGTTCTTTTCTTCTTCGAAATAACTATTGGAGTCTCTTCATAGATAGTTGGCAAGGTAAGAAACAAAGGAGAAAAAGCTCAGAAGGCACAGAATCGTGTCATATCATGCATTGTTAAGAGGAGATGAAACCCCACTCATCATCTGGCTAATGCCGATCTTATTAACATGTTCATTCAACTGCAAGTGATTCACCGGCCGCTTCGCCTCGGGTCTTCCAACAATTTTTCAAGTGAAGTTGTACATTATACGAGTACCAACTCATTGAAAAATTTTGGTTCTATGACAGTTTTGGAATTTACGATATTTTTGAAGTTTTTGCGTTTTTTTAGCGAAAAACGTCGTTAGAGCTATGGTTATTGGACTGCAACTTCTGAGGTCCACCTCGGTTCAACCGGATCTTTTTACCACGTTAAACTTGAGTTATAGTTCATGGACTCGTCGGACGTTTTACGAATAGCAGTAGTCTTCCAACTACTCGCTAAGGCGCTTTTTACAGTATAACTTGAAAAAATAAAGAAAAAAGGACAAGAGGGTAAGGATATGTTCTCCCAATCTCTTGATCCATCCTTTCTGGCTGACGTAACCTTCCCTACTGTAGCTTCTCTTCATTCGTGTTTTCCGCCTCGCGGCGTTTGGATGTGAAGTGATTTGTATCAGGCTTCATCCTTTAATTTACAGTGTAAATCTTTTCGTTCGGGCTATAATTTTGTTCTACAATGACCTCCGACTCAAAAAATTCTAATGAGTCGTCCGGACAAGTGCCGCCCGCTGAGTCCCGTGTCGTACCCTCTCATCATCAACGGCCGGACTCGGCTGTGGCGTTTTCATCAATCAAATGCAAGGTGACAAACGTGTCTGAAAAGCCTAAAGGGTCGGGGAAAAGCAGGGGTGAGCCCACAAGGAAATCTCACTCCGATAAAACTTCTGATCAACCATCAGAAAAACCCAGACAGCTGTCGTCGGCGGCAGGCTCACTGGTGCCACTCTTAAGTGGAACAGGTAAGAGTTGACACTTTGCTCAAACATCTAAGACCCCAACCATACACCAGTCAGGCCGTCAAAGCGAAATAGGGGCTCCAAACGTTCCAAGCGTTCAAAACGCTCATGTCACCGCAGTCGTGGCCATTCCCTACAGTGACACTGGCGCCAAACTGCATCTAAGCGTGCCTCCAAAAAACGCACGAAAAGATCGTGATTGTCCTCGTCGAGTAGCTCATCTGCCTCTTCGTCATCGTCTTCTGGGGGGACCCCAGCCTGAGATTGCCCCATTGTCAGTCCAACTCCCAGACGCATTCCGCCAAGTACTGGGGGTAGGGGACCCTCCCCCCCTTCAGCTCATCACACCACACCCTGACATTCAGACACTTTGGTTGCACTTGCTTGTGTCAGGTTTGGACCCAGCTACTTATCAGGAGTTGGCGGAGGCCTATGACATACATAATTCACCTCTAGGCCTGCCGGCCATTGATCCTGTGCTGCGAGGGCCTGTGGAGAAGGACCAGCCTGCTATGCGCCTCGACGCTTCTTTGTCTAAGTCTCAAGTGTTGACTGCACAGGCCCTTGTGGCTCTCTCTGGGGCACTAAACACTGTGATTGACCCTACTCAGGACCATTGGGAGGAGCATTGTGGCCGTCTCTTCTTGGACCTATGGCGCGTTTCTCAGATTCTGTGTGCAGACCATTTTCGCCTGTCGGCCGTGCGGAAGGCTCGCCTCGTGTCCTTCTTCAAACCTCAATTTCGTGGGATAGCCCGGCGTCAGCCCTCTGGTGGGAGCTATCTCTTCCAGAATGTGGCTGAGCATTGGGCAAAAGAAGCCTCAGATACGGCCAAAATGGCCTGGTTGCTCACCGAACAACGCAAGCCCCCTGTTAAGGATGTGGCAGCTAGCAGGAAAAATCTGCCCCACACTCGTGAGGGCGGCGGTGATCCTCCACAATGCAAGGAGGAATCCAAGGCGCGTGGCCCTAATGAGGCCCAGCCTGAAAACCGGAAACGCCCGCCATCCCGTCCGTCAACGGCGTGGCACCAGGGCAGTGGCGACCGGTCGGAGTCCAGACGACAGGGTTCTCGCCCCCAGGACCGTCGCACTCCGCCTTCCTCTTCCAAGTGACACAGGGAGCGCCGTCAGCGGTGGAAATGGAACCGCCTTTAGCTTCAGATCAAGTGAGTAGTCAGGATTCGTCACTTGGCTCCCCCTCCATCTGTGACAGGTGATATGATGGGGCTCCGTTAGATCTCACTTTTGCGGGTAGATTGTAACACTTTAGTAGTGCTTGGAGCCGGATCACGTCCTCCCCCCTCATCCTTTCCTGGATCCAGGGGTACACCTTTATCCATAAAGGTTCTAATATGGTAGAACGCCCTCTCCTGACAGTTGAGGACGCCGTCCTGGATACTCAGCGCTACAGCCTAAGTTCACCCCGTTTAAATCAGTTGCCCGCCGAGGTACAGGCGATGGCGGCCAAACTGAGAGATCTGCAGACTCTTGGGAGTAGTCTAGGATTGACCGGACAATCGTCCCTGTTTTTATCTAATATTTTTCTTATCCCCAACAAGACTGATGGGGAATTTCGATTTATCTTTAACCTCAAGATTCTAAATGATTATCTTTTGGTTTACCATTTTCGTTTGGATGACCACCGTGCTGTGATTTTCTAGCAAGATTTCCTGTCACGATTTTGCAGGGAAAATTGACCTGTCGGAGGCATACTTCACTGTGCCAGTGGCGCCATCTGCACTTCCTTATTTGGCTTTCCGTTTGCTAGGGTATACCTATGTCATGGCATCTCTCCCTATGGGATTAGCTAGCGCCCCCTATGTTTTTCATAAGCTCATGAGGCCAGTTATGGCCTACTTACGGTCGTCAGGTGTATCGTTGTCAAAACGTATTTAATCGACTTTAGTTAATTACCTGGATGATACCTCGCTCCGATAACGTCCGTCGAACTTGCGAACTTCTTGCCTCTCTTGGTTTTGTGATTAATCTTAAGAAGAGTTGTTTGGCTCCGTCGCAGTCGTTCATTTTTCTGGGCTTGTTATTTGACTCAACACCAATGACAGTGGCTCTGCCTGCTGACAAATTGGATAAGCTCCGACGTCTTGTTTGTGGTGCCTTACGAATGCAGGTTATGTCTATTCGAAATTTGGCAAAGTTGATTGGCTACATATCTTGTGTCCTATTTGCCCGCTGTCCGTTATGGTCAAATCCACCTCCGATACCTGGAACGCAACAGGGTTCGGGCATTGCGGTCGTCTGACAACCGCTACTCGGCGCCACAAAGAATTGTTAGCGGTCTGGGAGGTACTGACCTACTTTGCGTCTGATTGGCGCGATGTCACAGTTCTCTTACGATCGATAATACAACAGCGTGTGCTATGATCAATCGTATGGGGTCTGTAGCATTTCCCCACCTGCATGCTGTAGCTTTGCGTCTATGGGAGTTTTGTGAGTGCTGACATATATGGCTGCGGGCCTCATACATTCGTACGTCAAACTATACCGTTGCAGATACTGAGTCTTGGCAAGATCTGCAGGGTGAATGGGGTTTAAGCGATCACGTGTTCTCTACTATTGTGTCCTGCTTCGGGCAGCCTGATATAGATTTATTTGCCTGCCGTGAGCTCCGTGTGCGTCATACCTCTCATTCGTTCCCGATGCTGAGGCTGTTGAAGTGGGCGCATTTGCCATTTATTGGGGGGAACACCTTTTTTATTTATTTTTTATTGCTCCCCCTCCCCCCCCCCCCCCTTCGTGCTTATGTCTCGGGTGCCAACCGGGATGGTCGTGGCCCCAAAATGGCCCCAACAACCCTTGGTTTTCTATTTTTCACAGGATGACTATATCCGATGTTCTCTACTTTGCGCCGTCAACTGACCTGTTATTTTCTCCTTTCAGCCTATAGGAATAACAGGAGGCTCCATAGAGTCTCATCCTCAAGCAGACTCGCTGATACTGAGGGTGACGATCCTTTGCGGCAAGCCCTAGTGAGACTGGGCCTTCCTGACAATGTCGTCAATACCTTGTGCAGCTCAATCGGCCCCAATTCGTACCGTCAATATACCTCGTCACTTCGTTCATGGTCTAAATTCTATTCTGCTCAACAGTGGGATCCCAAGGACACATCGCCAATGCGCGTGTTGTCTTTCTTCTAATTCCTATTAGACACTGCCGACCAGGCTTATAGTTCATTCTATACCTACTCATCGGGCGGCTCTCTCTTGGATTTCAAACTATGATCTATGGGCCAACCGCCTCATTGCGCGTTTTTTCAAGGCAGTCTTTCGCAAGCGCCCACCTCGGGCCAAATATGCTTTTTCCTGGGACCCAGACATCTTGCTTCGTTTTTTGAGTGCCTTCCCTACAGCGGACATTCGTAATTTAGCGCGTTAGCTGTCTGTTCTGATGCTCCTAGCCTCGGGATCTCGTCCCCAGACTGTTCTAGCTATTACTAGACCCAACATTACCTTCTTATCTGATGGTGTACGGGTTTTTGTGCCTGCCCTGTTAAAAACATCTAAACCAAACTCAGAGGCTCCTGTCTTAGCTTTTCCTAACTTCCCTGGGAATTCAATGCTCTGTGTGCCAACAGTCCTACGCCAATACCTTGACCGCACATCGACTGCACATCTGTACTGGGCCGTTATTTGTCACCTCTCGCCCGCCATTCCAACCAATCAAAACATCCACACTACGTGGGTGGGTTTCCTCGCTCCTCATGGAGGCAGGCATTGACATGAGCCCTTTCTCGGCCTGTTCAGTTCGTCACACTGCAGTGAGCGCAGCGGCTCGCCGAGGAGTACCGCTCAGTGCAATTTTTCAAGCGGCAGGCTGGGCGAGGGGTTGGTTCCTCCATGTTTGCCACAGTCTATAATCGGCCCTTGGTTTCTCGAGATGATTTTGCGCGGGCAATTCGCCCTGACGACGTGGTTGATTAGGCTAGGTTGCATTAAATGCTAAATTTTAGCAATTTCAAGAACAAAAAAATCCAAGGTGCGATGCAAGTTGTGATTTGAATGATGTATTTTGGCTTTATATATTATATATCGGTATGTTCACGTTCACATTGGTGTATTGGTGTATATACTCTTCGACTGAACCAAGGCTCAATCAGGAACAGTTCCTGTTGTTGGTGTGGCTCTTGCCCCGATCCTAGGGTGCTGAGTGGCAAGAGCCCCCACGACCACCTGGTGTGGCTGTCGCCCCAGCCACTATACTAGGCGTTGCGTGGTAGCTAGCCCCAGGTTACGGTCAAGCGAGTGAATACAGCCCCCACGACTTTTGCCCTAGTCCTCCCTCACAGTTTGCATATATATATATATATGTCAGTATACTGAAAGGGGGGGGGGGGGGCATAGTGCGGGGCGAGGGCCCCTCGGCCAGGGCTGGGAATGAGCATAAAATTGCTTTTGCCTTGCTGAGTGTGGACCCACTCGTAGGGTTGGATGTAGCGGTTTTTCCGGTCCAGATCTGTGCATATGCCAGGCAGGCGCACGGGACTGTGAATAAGCTGCTATTCGTAAAACGTCCGACGAGTCCATGAACTATAATTGGTGCTCAGCCTACATTCTTGGATAGGCTGAGCTAGATTATAGTCTAATGGACGAGGAGGACGTTTTCGGTCCCACCCCATCGTCTGTTAATGGGCCTGCTGGCCCTTCTTGTCGCAGACCCGCCCAGTCGTGCGCCTGCTACGGTCTATGAACGGAATGAAGAGAAGCTACAGTAGGGAAGGTTACGTCAGCCAGAAAGGATGGATCAAGAGATTGGGAGAACATATCCTTACCCTCTTGTCCTTTTTTCTTTATTTTTTCAAGTTATACTGTAAAAAGCGCCTTAGCGAGTAGTTGGAAGACTACTGCTATTCGTAAAACGTCCTCCTCGTCCATTAGACTATAATCTAGCTCAGCCTATCCAAGAATGTAGGCTGAGCACCAATTATTTCTGGATGGGACTCAGTGTTGTCAGGTCTGCAAGGTTGAGTTACCGTACGAGCCTCTCAAAATTACCTTTTTTTCCCCAAAATTACCGTACGCATTACCTTTTTTCTCCAAAAATTACCGTACGCATTATGTCATTGAAAAAACGGTGCAAATTTTACACAAGGGTTTATTATTCTTTGATATAGGTTAATTGTGCAAAAATTTAATTCAGTCAATGGAAAAAAAAAAAATTTAAAAAGAAAAATTTTTTTTCAAATTATTTTTTTTTTTTTTTTACTTGAAAAATATTTGACCTCTTGGGATCCATCAAAAATCTCATTTGAAGCCCCATGAAAGCCCTATAGATCGCAACAGTGAAATCGGATCTTTGCGAGACTCCAAATAATGGATTCTACGTCCAAAAATACTTCGAAAACGACACCTAACTCGATCCCATAGCCGAAAGCCTTAAAAAAAACCCTCCCATAACTCCATTTTAGCCCCACAGCGCCCCACGGGTTTAGGCGATCGAGCTGAAAACCTTGCGGGCACAACTAGATGGTAAACGGAGTATTTTGTCAAAATTTCAGATTTAAAAAAAAAATTCCTATTGCCCAAAACGGCCTGGACGGCGGACGGCGGACGGACATTTCGGATTTAGAATGTAGACCTCTTGAAACGGATAATGTCAAATTTTGAGGCCGATCGAAGTCGTCGACCTCCGCCGCGAAAATATAGGTGTATTATTCCAAGAATAATAAACCAAATCTATAAACCCATAAAAACACTGAATTGGAAACTTTGCTCTCAATCTTTCTTTCAAGTTCCTGGGGAAGGTCCCTTTCTGTGATTAGGTTAGATTTAAATGTTTTTTCTTAAATAAAAGGTTTATTACTATACGTTTTTGAACTCTTTGAAGAAGATTCCAAATGCCCCCATTAATCAAATTTTGTATTATTTTATTGTTTTATTTGAGTGTTCTTTCCTTAAAATCTTTGAAAACGCCAGGAAGAAAGGCTCAATCCTAAATTACCGTACAAAATGGCGATACCTTACAGGTGATACCGTACATCGTACAGAGCCCTGAATTACCGTACAAAACGGTAATTACCGTACACCTGACAACACTGATGGGACTGGACCAATTTGAGCTGCAGGAACCTGCAGGTTTACGAGATACAGCGTTTTGAAGTAGAATGTTTTCGCATTTTTGCGTGTTTTGACGTGGTGGAAAGTGCTGAAGTACGGGGATAAAAATGTGTGAATGTTTTATAGAATTGATAAGCGTTACGGCTATGAGAAGTAGGTAATAGTAACTTCAAATTGTTCATCGTGTCGCGATGGTCGTGGTTTAGATGGTGTTGGTTGGTCACGACATGACCAACACCATCCAAACCAACAACCATCCAAAAATTCTTTCAATAACATTTAGACTGACAAGTTGTATAACAAGAGATTGCAGTAAAATAATAACAATTTTTGAGGAATTTTTACTGAAAAATCGTTATTTTATAGCTTATTCAAGCATCTTTGGGGTCTGAGAATGGCTTCAATCGACTCTGGAACCCAGGCGCGACTGGTGATGGCAGAACAAGGGGGTGCAGTCACGGATTCGTGATAATATTTTATGAAAAATTTTATTGCACCCAACACAGATAAAAAGTACCTACTATCAAGATTTGCTATAGCACTATATATAGTTCATTATTTATTTATTTGTTTAAAAATTCCAATTAACTATTACCAGTTTCCTTTCATTTCCTGGGTACACGCTGCAAACCTGGTAAAGGTGAGGTTGGCCGTCCCATGTCGCGAATGTCACACTTATCACTCACGCCTAAACGGGAAAACTCCCTCAAGATGAAATCAATAGAGTTATCCAACAAACGCTTTATGAAATGAACAATGAAACGATCGAATGAAACGAACGAATAAAAAACTTATAAATGAGACAAACGCAGATCACCGAGTTCAGAAAACACTTCCCAGAAAACATGGAAGCACACTAAACCCCTGATGCCATCCCCTCAGAAGCTGCTTCTGGTAAAAAATACCTTTGTGGGAAAACTGAAAAAATCAGAAACCTTGGTCGATCGAAATTTTATGATTTCATACCGTACAAAGTAATATAGCAACACCAAAAAGTTTTCAAAATATTTCAAAAGTAAGCCCCTATTTTTTCCATGATTTGAGACAGATTCCTGAAAAAGTCCCTCATTACAAACGAAAATTCCCTGCCCATGAACGAAGACTGCCAACACTGATTGTGGAGGTGATTTAACATCTGGTGAACGGTGAGAAGGAAGGGTGTGCGCAGTTCCCAGAACTGCCCCACATTTCGACATTTCTGGCTTCACACTTAGTTCGTTGTTCCATAAGGTCCATGCAAAAAAATCGTCTCAAGAAGAGCAGTGCTCCCGTTATCATTGCACTATCAACACAGGCTTTTCAGACGTTCCGCGAACTATGTAAGGTCTACAAGAACTTACGTAGATTTTCGAGCCGAGTTTTGATTAATTTTTAGGTAGGTAATACGTAGCCCCCCCTCTCGCCCTTCTGCATCGAGGGGGTGCAGTTGCGACGCTGCCTCCCTCACGAGTCGCGCCTGCTGGAACCTAGAAATCATATTTACTGCCAAAACACATATTTTCAGCGTTGGAACGAATTTTTTATCTTGTAATTAGAGTTTTGTCCAGCTAGATTGGCGAAAAAAAGCACTGTGCGGCGCACAGCCGATGAGCTCAAAAGGTGGCGGAAAGCCCAAAAAAATAAAGTCGCGCCTCGCGGCAGGTTTCTTCGTGAGTTGGTAGCTAATATATAGTTGGACAATGCCCCTTATTATTTTGCTGCTGAAGCCTGTCTGGGGGTTAGTGGAGGGAGTCAATTCTTATCTCTCTTCGTCTTCTGCCGGGATCTACTTGTGCAGTTCATTTATTCCACTGGTCACTGCAAGCTGTTTTATTTTTCAACGATGACTGAAAGTGCTTCAGCTTAGTGCTTACTATACAAAAATATTTTATTTACCTATCAGTATTGCTTCCTTTTATTGAACTGGAGAAAACAGGGTGGCCGCCAAGCTGGGAAAAATTAATTCCCTGACTTTTCCCTGCAAAAATACCTAATTTCCAGACCCGAAATTATTCAAAATCTGAGATTTTAATAATTTAATTATTAATAATAATAATAATTTAATCTGACATTTTATTAATTCTGATAATTTTAATCGCTTGATTTTTTTTTTTTGTTAATGAAAGTTGATTAGAAAATACATAAATTTTTACACCAAACAATTAAAACCCAGGGAAACCCCCCCATGTGGCTTGTGAGAGCTCTCACACCCATGTTGCTAAGGGAAAACTTCGTTCGACAGTACTTACACTTCGCACTAAAAATATTATCTTCGACAGCCTCCAACCAATTGGCATATGTTGGATCCTTCTGCCCAGGCCCACCGAGAGGGGCGGGCAAAGGGGACATTTTGCCCCGGGCCCGGACTTTTGCATGGGGCCCCAGCGGGCCCTAGAAAATTTAAAAAATTAAAAAATGTTTTTTTATATTTCAGAAAAAAAATTTAGATTAAAAAAAAAGTTTTACACATTTTGTTTGTTTGTTTGTTTTTTTACTTGAAAAATATTTGACCTCATGGGATCCATCAAAAATCTCATTTGTAGCCCCATGAAAGCCCTATAATATATTATATCGCAACAGTGAAATCGGATCGTTGCGGGACCCCTAAAAATGGATTGTAGAATCCATTGTTGTGTTGAACGTAGGTTCAAAAATACTTCGAAAGCGATTGGGGTGAAAACCTTACGCGCCCAACTAGATGTAAACCGAGTATTTTGTCAAAATTTCAGATTTAAAAAAAATTCCTACTACCCAAAACGGCCCGGACGGCGGACGGACATTTCGGTTTTGGAATCTAGACCTCTTGAAACGGATAATGTTAAATTTTGAGGCCGATCGGAGTCGTCGACCTCTGTCGCGAAAACATAGGTGTATTATTCCAAGAATAATAAACCAAAATCGGGCGTCGTGACGCCAATGACGGTCGTGGCGCCGGTGACGCTTATGGCACTGAGTTGCTGCTGACACTTCTAGAAACTTGTATCAATACACTTTAAACCCCTTCAGAAAGGGTACTGATGAAGACAAATCATTTGAAAAAATCGGGCGTCGTGACGCCGATGACGCTCGTGGCGCCGGTGACGCGTATGAGTTGCTGCTTACACTAAGTTTCCAGAAGTCTTCTGGAAACTTGTGATCAATACACTTTAAATACCCCTTCAGGATGAGGTACTGTTGAAGACAAATCATTTGAAGAACGCTGCAAATTTTACACAAGGGTTTATTATTCTTTGATATAGGTTACTAAGTAACCACAAGTCTTGTGCAGAATGAAAATTGAAAGTTCGTTATTGGGAACTAACCCCTACCTCCTCCTTACATGGGGACCCTATGCTCTCTTTTGCCCCGGGCCCGCTTTTTCTCTCGGCGGCCCTGCTTCTGCCAACGCGGGTCGAATCTGGTTTTCTTCCCCATCTTGGAGGAGACGCAATATAAAAACAATAAAACAAAAATACCTATACGAAACGAGCGAACGAGTGGAACGAAAAAGGAACAACGCAGATAAACATACGAAGCAGGAGCAAGGTGCAACTCGGCAGTGTTGCAGTGCTACCGCCTGCCGGTGCTCCCAACCCGGATTTCGATAATTTCTCCCTACATTTTTTTTTAGCTAAAAATAATTTTCGAGAAGCCAGATTCTGCGAATAAAAGCAGGGTTCGGGTACGTACCCGAACAGAAAAAAATCTTTTTAATTAACTAGTAATGATTACAAGGACAGAGATCTTGAACCAAAATACCAAGTGAAAGATTGATAGGTTACTTCGGGGGTGAAGTGGAACATTCCATTATGATTAGAGGGATATTGGTGCATGAAGTGGGACTTTTCATCGTGTGAATGGGGATATTATATCTGATATTATATCTAACGGGAATTCCGCCAACTCATTGAACTTGTGCGGGCAACATGGATGAAGAGTGAGGGGAAAACAAACCCGGCAAAGTCGCTCCCACCAAAATTCAAAAATTATCATTTTCGGGACGGAAGAGAGGGACAAACTTGTCACCAAACAAAATTCGTATTTTAATACAATTCTTGATTTTTTTTTTTAAATCAAAAATTTTTCCCTGACTTGTGACCGATTTCCCTGACTTTTCCTGAAATTTTTCATTCCCTGACTTTTCCAGGTTTTCCCTGACTTTTCCAGATGGCGGCCACCCTGGAAAACCGTTAGGCAACGTAATATATATAGGTGAAAACGACCCTTGACCCAACATGAACCAGCAACGCCATTATTTTTCTCGTATTCTGGCGGAACTGCAGAATGTGTAAAAAAATTAAATCTTGCCAATTTTTGCCAATTATTCGTTTATGAATTTTTTACTGAATTTTTTTATTTTTAGTTTATTAGGCTTTTTATTAGTTTTGTCTGTGATAGATCGTAACCGCCATAACTTTCGACCACTTATGACGTATTGAACCACTTACTTATCACTTCAGACCCCATGATTTCCTATTTGAGGCATATCAGGCAATCAGTCAATCAGGCATATCAGGCAATTTGAGGCATTATTTGTATTTTTTTATGCTTGTTTTTATTTGTGTTTTTCTATGCCAAATACACATTTTTCAGTCACTTATTTGCTAACAATAATTTCCGCCACCTTTTGAGGTCACTGTGCGGCGTATCATTTTGGGAAACATACACCCCAGCTTCCAGTCGACTGACAACCCGAACCACATTCCTCATGAAAGTCGACGGCCTGAGGTACGAGTACAATCTCTCAGCTCCTCTCCACAATGCCGAGCAGTTTCCATCAACCACAGACCAAGTTCCACGCCAAACTTCCAGTTACTGGACCACCAGTATCGAAGCAGGCTACGCCAGCATCTGAGATGAAAGCTGCAGCACTGGAGACCATACAGACCCGCTTTCCAAAAGAGCATTGGCTGCGGGTTTATACTGATGGGCCAGCCGCAGGAGAACGAAGAAACGGGGGTGTGGGTGTTTTTTTGGCCGTTAGTTCTGGATTTTACAACTGACGATACCAAATGGTCAAAAATAGCAAAATTATATTGGGTGCCAGATGTTTAATGGCTGAACAGCATTCACATTCAGCGTAAGGGGGGGGGGGGGGGGGGGAAATGCCTCACGATTTTGGCTTTGTTCGCCCCGATTTGCAACCTTCGGTTGATTACCCAAAAGGTCATGATGGTAATTTTTTCCTCATCTTCAGTTAGAGCCATGACTTATATTACATCTATCCATTGGGAAGAGTTGGGAAGAGTTCATGAGTCTCAAGCGCAGGAATGGGCATCAAACAGCAATCTATATTGATATTAGCAATTCACAGCAATCTGGTACCGATAACACATTCAAAGACAAATGGTATCAATATGTGATTAGTTGATGCCTAAATCATTTATTTAAATTATTTAAATAATTTATTCCTTTCCACACCGAATCCAACAAAATTTGTATCTCACGGTGTGCTTTTTCGACGGTGCAGAGGTCTAATCCAATGAGGTGGTAAGGGAGAGAAAACGACTCCTCTGCTGAGTACTAAATTGTTTCTGGGGACAGGGTGGCCCTGTGGACTACGGCGTCAGTGAAACGTCTGTTTACAATCAGCCTGGTGCGAATCGGGGGACGAACACCAATGTTTGACCAAAAGTAAATCACGTGTTGTAATACCTGTCTTGTCGGCAGAAAATTCACCTCTGAACGCAAGTTTATGTGAATCCTTCTATGGAGCAAGAATTTCTAACACTTTTTTAAGTACAGTGCGGGGTCGGCTCCTGCCCCAACAATTATTGTGAAAACCAGTTAGTTAATACAAAGAAAACTGACTTTTTCTTTCTTTTCAGTACTAAATTGTTTATTTAAATAAACAATCAGCCATGGAGCCAATAATTAATAAAATAAAATAATAATTTTATAAGCCAATTAACTTCTAAAATTATTATTTTAAAAGTGGGTCCATATTCCAAAAATTACTATTGTCAAATTCCCCACCGACATTCTGCACCGGTTTCATCATTTTGCTTCCGAGTCTGCGAAGCAGCGGAAGCCTTGTGTTCACTTTCGGGAGCCAAAAAATTTTTGTTGTCCGAATTCAAAATTTACACTCGCATTTTGTGTTTCATAGCCAACTGAACAAATTTGGTTCCGTGTCTGTCGGTCTGTGGGTCTGTCCGCATTTCCTTGTTACAGCCATACTTTCCACAATTTTGAATGAATTTAGCTCAGATTTTGAGGGATTATGCGGATAAGGCTCCTTGAGGTCCCATACGAATTTCATCACAATAGAATCAGCGGTACGCTCTGCGCATGCGCTAACGTGAAATTCTTGAAACAGGCATAACTTTCACAATTTTGATTCAATTTCGCTCAAATTATATTATGGAGGATTATACGCACAAGGCCCCTTAAGGTCTCATATGAATTTCATCATGATCGAACTAGCGGTACGCTCTGCGCAAGCGTGGAATTCATTAAATTTCGTTGTTACAGCCCTAATAACCACGGATTTCATCCGATTTAGATCTAATTTTCAGGGATTATGTGGGTAGGGCCCATTGAGGCCCATTTTATAATGGTGCCACTTTGATTGTAACGAGGAAGCTGCTGTGCCATCTCCTTGGCAGTGTATTTACTTTATGTACTTTTACCTTTCCTATACCTTCAGTATTATATATAGTTATGTTTGTTCTCTTGATGTTAATGACTAATGTTTTTCTTGTTAGGGCTGTATATGAGTGTAACTGCTCGAAACCGGTCCCCATGCTACAATTATTGTTTATTTAAATAAACAATTTAGTACTCAGCAGAGGAGTCTTTTTCTCTCCCGGATGCAAAATCGGTGGTCAAAAATCGATTTTGACAATCGATTTTTAATCGGACGCTAAAATCGATTGTACCAATTAATCGGGCCAAAAAAATCGATTTTACGGACAAATAAAAAAATTATCATTCATTAAAAAAAACAGCATGTAATTTAATCAGCAGGTAATTAAATATTTTACCTACCGAAATTTAGGTGGTTTTTATTTAATGCAAATTATTAAAGAAAATATTGGAACTGTACTAATAATAATTATTGTAAGACACCTTTTTCATAGTATAATTAGGAAGTTGGGGTGAGCCACGTTTAATAAAAAATCAAACAAATTACGTACAGGGTAAGCACTTGGACCACTACACTTAGAAAAAGTAAATTTCGTGTAGGTACACTGTTCAAAAATAATAATTTGGAAAGAGTGTCGCCTATCAACCTGTTGCGCTTCTTGGTGAGCATGAGACCTGCCTTAGAAAAAAGCCTCTCGCTCGGGACTAACGTAGACACCGAGGTTACGTACTTACCTAATAGCAATAATAATAATTATTGGATTCCAATTAGGATTGGAAGTTTGGGAGAGGCAGGTTTCTTGTTTCCCTAGTGGGAGTAGTTTCTTGTGGGTCTGCTGCATAGGTACATAAAGAGTAGGTACAATACAGAAAACAAACAGCGATTTCGCAAAAACAAAAAAATCGATTTCACCAAAAAATCGATTTTTGGATAAAAATCGGTACAATTAATCGATTGCAAAAAATCGGAAATCGGAGGTAAGAAATCGATTTTTCGATTTAATCGAAAATCGATTTGCATCCCTACCCCATAACCACCTCATTAAAATTTGTATTAAAATGGTATTAAATTTTAATAGGACCTCATTGGCGAAATTCAAATCCACGCGTGTAGGAATCCCAAGTTTCACCAGCAAAACCACGCCATCTTCATGGCAGCGTGTATATCAACCAAATTCATATCAAAACCTTCGAAATGTGCGAGGTAAAGAAATAAGTCTTATTTGAATGTCAGTCATTTTGATAATATGAGAACCATTGGTGCCCATTGTCACAATTCACGGTAATTGTTTACTATTACTTTGTCACCTTCAACTTGTTTGCTACTTGAATATGTTATCAGCAATGGCCTACAAACGACAGATAAACATGTTTGTTGGCCCGGAAAAGTAAGAAAAGTAAGATACTTACTTTAGAAGTCGTCTTCAGATGAGGTACTGGCGTTGGAGTCCGGAGATGTTTCACAAGGTGGCGACAATTGGGTATTGTCTTCGCCGTTGTACAAGTGGCCAATGGCTTTAAAAACAGCGTGAATACGGCTATTGTAGTCTGGATATGTTCTTCTAAAGATAAATTCTGCAAGGTGCCCAACTAGATGATGTTTCCTGTTCCCGTACCGTGGCACAGTACCTCATCTGAAGACGACTTATAAAGTAAGTATCTTACTTTTTTTCACTTTTCCGGGCCTTAATAAATGTAAATTCTTCATTAAAAAACATAAATATGTAAAATGTCTTCATACTAAAAAAGTTAGAGGTGACAAAGTAATAGTAAACAATTACTCAATTCACGTCACAGTGATCCTAAACCGAAATTCAACGCAAAGCCGATAGCACTTAAAACAGCGTCCAATCGGCACTCAGCGCCGCTCAGAGCGCAAAGGCAACCTCCCTCATAACGTTGAATCTCGATTTTATGAATATGAAACCGCCCCTCAGCAGGCAAACTCAATACAATACAATTTTTTCAGACATCAAGAAAGCGCAATTTTGATTCGACTGTGACGACAAATCACTTCCTCGCTAATTGGGTTGGAATTCGAGTTTCTGTGTATTTTGTCACTCCGTTATTGGGGTTCTCGGTAAAGAAAGATTTTGTGAAAATTTTATCGAAAGAATTTGCCACTGACGTTCGCAATTTCAAGCCCAAAGCCAGAGGCTCGATCCGCTTGAGAGGTGAGTCTTTCGGGTCCTGTGTGGAGTTCACCGTCAAGTTGCACAGAAGAATTGTATACAACTGCTGTCTTTTTTCGATGAGTCGAACTGCGGGGAATTTGGAAGGTTTGGCTTCGCTTCCGTTCATGTGCGTCAAGAGCAGGTCACAAGTGAAATTGAGGGAGTTTGTGAAGAATTTCATCAGGAATCGTTTCATCTGCACCGTTGAAGCCTGTTGCTTGACGGACACGCAAATGCAGGTATGTGGGATGAGGACTGATTTGAACAGAGGTTGAAGCTCCTAACTTTCACAGTTGGGTGGACTAGCAAATGTTCTGGTGTCTTTGGCGACTAATTGATTGTTTTCTGACGGCTTGGTAAGTGCTCTTTCTTCATGACGAAAATGACACCTATATACCAGCAGGACAGTTTAGTCACCCAGAGACTACGTAAAATACAGCAAAATTATTACTAAAGGCTCAGCAACTGATCTAAACAATGGCACAAGAAGAAAACGCAGACAATTTTACACAAGGGCCTATTCCTACTGCTCAAAACCACGGTTGCCAACCTTCTTTCACAAAACCCCCTGAGCCGTAAATAAAAAAACCTGAAAAAACCCTAAATCGATTTTGAGAACCCCTAAAAAATCCCTGAATGCATTCAAACCTCGAAAAACCATTCTTTTATACAAGTGAGTCCGCTAACCAGCAGTCTCAAGCACATCTCACTCAGTGTTTTTGGATTTTTTTTTTCAAAAAAAATTTTTTTTTGAATTATTTTTTTTATCTAATTGAGGAGGTTGCTAGCAAAAGTCAACTTGTCCACCTTTGATCGAAATCTATTTTTTCCATATTCTAGTTCCTCTGGCACATGTCCACATGTCCGCGAAGTTTCACCGAGCTAAACTTAACTTTTCCCGAGTAAAGAGGCCTCTGAATTCTGGCATTTCGTCCAAAACTTGATTTGTCCATCATCCCATTTTACTCGGAAATGTCTCTTGTTTTTCACACCAAAACTCGACTTGTCCACGTATTTGCCGACAGTTAAGCGAAACATTTTTTTTCATAACTCGATTTGTCCAAACCCATTTGGAATGGTAACGTTTCCCGAATTTCCCTCTTCTCCTCACAAGATGGCAGCACCCACTTGCTAACCTGTTTGAATTCCTGCTTCATGGGCGCTCCGACAGATGCCTCGCACGATCATGTGCGGCAACTGGGTATCAAGAAAATCACGGAAGTTCGAGCGTTATCACGTTTGAACTCTGGAATCGTTTGATCTTTTCTTGTTGTCACGTCCCTTCGCAGTGCACTTTTGTACTAATCTTCTATTTCTATTACTTTATGTTTTGCTCTCTATACATTTTATAAAGGAAGTTTTGGCTTGAGCGTACTGATTCTTAATTTTTCCCTATCAAAAACGATTTTTTTCTTTCAAAACTAGTTTTGTCCATAGTTTTTTAACAAAACTTAACATGTCCAAAATATTTAGGTCGGTATGTTCGAAGTATAATATGTTAAAAACTTGGTATTCAGGGGAAAAACTTACTCTGACTTCAGGATTAATATTCCCCGACCGGATTAATTGTATCATCAAAGGGGGCTGCACAGGAAGTTTTTTGCCTCTCCTGAAAATTTTTGAGAATTGGACAAGTTGACTTTTGCTAGCAACCTCCTCAATTGTTTTTTCAAACATTCTTTAATCTTTACTCGAAAAATACTTAACCTCCTGGGATCCTTCAAAAATCCCATTTTTAGCCCCATGAAAGCCCTACAGATCGCAACAGTGAAATCGGATCGTTCCCGGACCCCAAAAAATGGATTCTACGTCCAAAAATACCTCGAAAACGACACCTAACTCGATCCCATAGCCAAAAGCCTTCAAAAAACCCCTCCCGTAGCTCCATTATAGCCCCACGGGTTTGGGCGATCGGACTGAAAACTTTGCGGGCCCAACTAGATGGTAAACCAAGTATTTCGTCAAAATTTCAGATTTAAAAAAAATTCCTACTGCCCAAAACGGCTCGGACGACGGACGGACATTTCGGATTTTGAATGTAGATCTCTTGAAACGGATAATGTCAAATTTTGAGGCCGATCGGAGTCGTCGACCCCCGTCGCGAAACCATAGGTGTATTATTCCAGGAATAATAAACCAAAAACCACAGAATAACCTCTATACTTCGAAAACTGAACTTTGACTGTATCATGTGGTTGATGGCCAAGTGATACGAAAACCAATAGGTCAAATAAAATCCCTAAATTCCCCCTGACAAGGAAAAACATGTCGAGGATGTGAGCGCACCTTTCCATTTTTTGGAAAAAGGTTGCGCTAAAAATAACCCTAAACATTTCTTCCCCTAAAAAACCCTAAATCTAGGGAGAAAATCCCCAACTTGTCAACCGTGCTCAAAACGGCTCGGACAGCGGAGGGACATTTCGTTTTTGGAATCTACGTGTCATGAAACGGATGTCAAATTTTTGGGCCGATCAAAATTTTCAACTTCCGACACGAATACATATACAGGTTCATACATATATAAGCCTATAGGTTTATTATTCCAAGAATAATAAAACAAAATCATATCCTATGAAACAAGTTATGGACAACAGGGGATGACTTACAATAAAAATACTCCCCAAGAATGAGAATATATTGAGTCAATATATTGACCTACCCCCGGTTTAGCAGCACGAACGAATGTACGAACCTGTTTTCAAAATGTCCTTAACAGTATAATACTTTCCCCTGAAACGGCAAGATTGCACAGGGGAATGAACCAAAACCTGTACGACGCACCATTCTTGATGCACCGTTTGGGGTATGATTTATCGGCACGCAATGAAAAGGCTGAAATCAGCCTGCTTCGCTTTAGCCGGCAGCCCTTTCTTCCTTTTATGCCCCAATGGAATAGTTTTGGCTTCTGGAGGTGCACTTACTAATTTCAAACGGATTTGCATCCCACGTGCTTGCACTAACTGTTTTTCATGAAGTAGGGGCACGTGCAGTGGAAGTCGTGCACGTCAGACTCATTGATTGAGATCGCCCCTATTCCGTAGTGCGTTTCTTGGAATTCGTCGAACGTCTCCCACGATCCTTCCATATCCCAGAATGACTTCAAACTGTCTTCGCTGATGGGTAAATTCATGCTGGAGGAAGCCTAACATAAGCCTAACTTAAGCAGCAATAATAGTAGAAACTGAACCTTCGGTAATAATATTTCTGGGCGTCTTATCAAGTTCAGTGCTAATTTTGGTTTATTATTCTTGGAATAATACACCTATGTTTTCGCGACGGGGGTCGACGACTCCGATCGGCCTCAAAATTTGACATTATCCGTTTCAAGAGGTCTACATTCAAAATCCGAAATGTCCGTCCGCCGTCCGCCGTCCAGGCCGTTTTGGGCAGTAGGAATTTTTTTTTAAATCTGAAATTTTGACAAAATACTTGGTTTACCATCTAGTTGTGCCCGTAAGGTTTTCAGTCCGATCGCCCAAACCCGTGGGGCGCTATGGGGCTATAATGGGGCTACGGGTGGGTTTTTTTTAAAGGCTTTGGGGTATGGGATCGAGTTAGGTGTCGTTTTCGAAGTATTTTTGGACGTAGAATCCATTTTTGGGGGTCCCGGAACGATCCGATTTCACTGTCGCGATCTATAGGGCTTTCATGGGGCTAAAAATGGGATTTTTGAATAATCCCAGGAGGTAAAATGTTTTTCGAGTAAAAAATACATAATTTTTGGAAAAAAAAAAGTTTTTGAAAAAAAATACCCCCAAAAAACATTTTTTTTGAGATATAAAAATCCAAAAAAAAAATTTTCAATTTTTTTTCATTGACAGAATTAAATTTCTGTACAAGTAACCTATATCAAAGAATAATAAACCCTTGTGTAAAATTTGCAGCGTTTTCTTTTACTGTCCAAGCTTGAGATCAGCGGGCTTCCTTTTATTTTTTTCGTTTTATCAAGTTCGTTTCGTTTTATTTTTTCGTTTCAACTTAAATGAAAATGTCGTTGCTTTCTCCAAAGATAGCGTGCTTACAAAACCGTGATAAGTACAATTACTTTTGCGTGCAGTCTGATTGTTTTTGTAAAAATATTCTCTTTTTCACTGCGTGCGCTTAAATATTCCCCCATCGTTGGCACACTATGGACATACACGTACGACGACAATGGTGTCCATAGAAGACCACTTGACGAACACATGAACCTTGTTAGCTTACGGGAATATCAGACTGAATGTGGTTACTTGGAGAAGTAGTGCACCTAGGGAAGTGGACAGGCCAGGGGAATGACATCGCTACTAAGTTTTCTTGAGCTTGCTAAAATAAAAAAAATAAAAAAATAAAAAAATAAAAAACATGAAAACAACACTCGAAAATGAAAACAGAGATTCCTGGGGATCTCTATACTTGTTAGGGGTTTGTCCCCCGTAGCAATACCAACAGTCAGTAGTTACTACTAATAGTCTCCAAGAAAGTAAGAAATGTCACGAGTTCGCCATCATTAGTGGAATCACCGTCACTTTTGGCTGTCGGTGAAATCATCTCACAGAGACATACATTCATGCAGTGTTGTCAGGTGTACGGTAATTCAGGGCTCTGTACGATGTACGGTATCACCTGTAAGGTATCGCCATTTTGTACGGTAATTTAGGATTGAGCCATTCTTCCTGGCGTTTTCAAAGGTTTAAAGGAAAAAACACTCCATCCGTACTATAAAATAATGAAAAATTTGATTAATGGGGGCATTTGGAATCTTCTTCAAGGAGGTCAAAAACGTACATATAGTAATAAACCTTTTATTTTAGAAAAAAACATTTAAATCTAACCTAATCACAGAAAGGGACCTTCACCAGGAACAAAGAGCATTTGAAATGAAAGTAACCATAAATTAATACGGACAGTAGGTACATCAGAGATCGGGACCTTCCCCAGGAACTTGAAAAAAGATTCAGTACAACGTTTCATCCAATCATCATAGAACGGGACTTTCCCCAGAAACTAAAAGCATTTGAAATGTACCTAACCACTAATAAGAACAATAAATCATTAATCGGGACCTTCCCCAGGAATTTGAAAAAAAGATTGAGAGCAAAGTTTTCCAATTCAGTGTTTTTATGGGTTTTATAGATTTTGTTTATCATTCTTGAAATAATACACCTATGTTTTCGCGACGGAGGTCGACGACTCCGATCGGCCTCAAAATTTGACATTATCCGTTTCAAGCGTTCTACATTCCAAACCCCAAATGTCTGACCGCCGTCCGGGCCGTTTTGGGCAGTAGGATTTTTTTTTAAATCTAAAACTTCGACAAAATACTCGTTTTCCATCTAGTTGTGCCCGCAAGGTTTTCAGCCCGATCGCCCAAACCCGTGGGGCGCTATGGGGCTAAAATGGGGTTAAGGGAGTGGTTTTTTGAAGTGGTTTTTTGGCTATGGGATCGAGTCGATGTCGTTTTCGAAGTATTTTTGGACGTAGAATCCATTTTTTGGAGTCCCGCAACGATCCAATTCCACTGTTGCGAATCGCAACTTGCGATCTATAGGGCTTTCATGGGGCTACAAACGAGATCTTTGATGGATCGCAGGAGGTAAAATATTTTTCAAGTAAAATGCAAAACAAAATTTGAAAAAAAAAATTTGTTGAAAAATTTTTTTTTAAATTTTTTTCATTGACACAGAATTTAATCTTTGCACAAGTAACCTATATCCAAGAATAATAAACCCTTGTGTAAAATTTGCAGCGTTTTTACAATGACATAATGCGTCTGGTAATTTTTGGAGAAAACAGGTAATGCGTACGGTAATTTTGGGGAAAAAAAGGTAATTTTGAGAGGCTCGTACGGTAACTCAACCTTGCAGACCTGACAACACTGCATTCATGTATATTCTTACTATGTTCACCATAACAGACCAATTTCAGTCGCTTCTGGGAATTTCCCTTCAAGAAACCCTGAAAAGGGATTCCAACGACGGCCTGGAATTATCTTTGGTTCCCCCGGATTGGAGTGACGTCACATTCGGAGTAAACTGGCCCGCCCGAGTCCTCGACGTCGTTTGGAAAAGCGTTTTGTCGGAACAAGAAATCGCCTCAAGCTCGGACTCCGCAGGCAAATTCCTCGCAGCTATGAACAAACACCATTTGAACACATACGGATTGAATTTCTCCGCTTTTGTCCTCAAACGGATATCACTTCTAGATGTGGACATTTCACAAGGGAACACTCTCGAGGTTTCAGCCAACCACGCTGAAGTTTTCCAAACTATTTTCTACTTTGTCAACGCCGAATGTGTGGAAACCAGCCATTATTTGAGACCAAATTTTTTACTTTTATTTGCCTCTTCGGAAAATCGCATGAAGACAAAACAATCTCGTCAAAAAAATGAAATAATTGTGAAACGTAAGAACGTTGAAAAAGTAAAAAATAGACTCATTTTTTAACTTTGATAAAAGAATTGACTAAATCCGAATGGTAGCTGTCAAGCGCCTATCATTAGTGTTCCAGATAGAATCTATCTCATGTCAGATGTCATCTGATGCCAAACCCGGTATACCTACTATCCACACTATAATAGCACCAAAATAGTGGGGATAGGAACGTCTTGATCTATCATCGGCCGTTGGCTGGCGAAGAAAATTCGAGTTTTGACAGATTAAATTGGGGTTGTAGGGCACCCTGCTGAATGGATGGGGAAGGTGTACCTACATGCAAATATTGTTTTCCTATTTATTAAGTATATCAACATTTGTGTTGTGTGTGTGTATGCCAGCGAAATCCTTGCTTCCCCAATGGGAAATGGAACTGTCACCCGATCGTTTGATCAGTCAGGATTTGGAATGAATATATTCATATACCTATAGGTATAAATTGGTTGAACGGTCTTGCATTATGAAATGAATAAGATTTTGTGTCCCTCACAGGCCGTATTTTTTTTCTGGCTTTGCCAGTCGGATAAGGCAAATTTTACGATGTGATACCTACTAATAAAGTATGATAAATACAGAAAGTGCGAAGGGAAATCGACCATTGCATCGGGGCACCTCATACGACAGGTAATAGAAAAATGCACCGACCAATCCCTTTTCGATGTGGCCAGTCGTAGGTTTTGTAAATGGTCTGAGAATAAATCTCATACCTACCAACGTCAGAGAAAGACAGGAACCAATATGAGCCTGCGTGTGAATGGTGGATAGTAGAGGTTGGGGAAGGTAGTGAAAATATTCACTGACTAATCTCTTTTCGATATGACCAGTTGTAGATTTTGGAAATGGACAAGGGATAATACAGCATGTTCCATGTTTCTTGAATTTCAGCCTTAGGCTCATAGCAAAAAGCATCCGGGGTCCAGGGGGCATGCCCCCTAGCGAGACCCAAAGGGCATTTTTCTTTTCTTTTTTTAGTTTTTCTGTTACATTTTCTCATTGGCACAGAATTAATTTTTGCAGAAATGAACCCTTGTGTAAAATTTGCCGCGTTTTTCCCTCCGAAAGCCCATCCTTCAGAAGCGACGAAAACAGGTCTCCATTATTTATAGGGCCTTAGGAAAAATAGAATATTTGAATTTCTATGCTTGAGAGAGGGATGTGACTTGCACGAGTTCACCCTTTTTCAGTCAACCCCATCATCCCGTCAGTCACCACAAGAAATACATGTTAGCAATCCACAGTTCTTGGAGACGTGAAGTGATGTAAACTGGGTTGCCGTGTCATGCTTGTTTAATAATAAAAAAAAAATCACCGCTCTGGCGGCTCTGTGCCCAATGTGCCAGCGAGGCCCAATGTGTGACGTCACCGGGTCCACCTATCAGTTCAAAGTCTCAAAAATGTCTATACTTATCAGCTCCCAGTTCGCCCAGGACAGTTCCAGTTTTCAGACAAGATACCGGTGTCCTGGGTGGTTTATTTTGTGCCCCGATACAAATTGAATTTGATTATGATCAGGTGTTTCACGATGTTTTGCTTTTTGTAGTAATGAGGGAGCACTGGGAAGCCAGACACAGATATCGAGGGCGATGTGGCGACATAGGGCTGAACAACGGGACCTTGCTTTTTGGCAATTTTCCAGGAGGCGCAAAAAAACCGTTTATTTTCACATTTGACAACAGTATTTACCAGTGTCAATCTCAATTTATACTCACGGCAGCCACTCTTGTAAGGCAGTCACATACCACTCTTGTCGTATTAAAATTCCATAAAATGTTCATATTGGCAGTGTTGATGGAGTCGGTGATGCAGATGGGCTATGTCGCACTGAAATAATGGTCAAGTAGGCCATGTTGACAGACCATAATATGATAGGCAATGTTGGTTCTCTTGCCTATGTCAGCACTTGTCATTAACAACAGGTAGCGCTGGAGATTCGTACAACGTAACCGAATAGTCAAAATGCCCAAAATGTCAGTTTAGTAATGTTGTTTGGCAACATCTTAGATAGGTCGTGTTGTCCAGCCCTACCTCAAGTAGGTCATGTTGCCAAGTGGGGGAAAAAAGGCTCAGGATGTTCTGTCACTTGAGGCGAATCACGTAGCAGCTCCCAATCCGATCAAGATTACTTTACCAACACGCCCATCTTACGTGTTGGTAAAGTAACTGTCTGACGCCGAACTAGTGGCCTAACATACGACCGGTGAGGACGCCGAACTTGTCGCCTAACGGTAGGACAAGTGAGAACGCCGAACTAGTGGCCTAACGTTAAGAGAAAAGAGGATGCCGAACGAGTGCCCTAACGTATATTACGTAATATATAAACGTGATACTCCACGTCTCACCCCTGGACTAACGTTTTTGGGCAGTTAGTTCACTGCTAAAGAATGTTCCACGCTAAAAAAAAGTGTACAATGTTTGGACCTACGAAAAATGGATTATGCGTCCAGAATTAAGTAGTCGGAGAACGACACCGTATCAAATAAGTTCGAGGTCAAATTTTGACCTCCTGAAATCCTTCAAAATCCCATTCGTGGCCACATGGAAGCCCCATAGATCCCCACGGCGAAATTGGACCGTTCTGGGACCCCAAAAAAATACTCTACTTCCAAAACGACTCCTAGCTCGATCCCATAGCCGAAAACTTTCAAAACCCCCTTCCGTAGCATAAGTTTGGGCGATCGGGCTGAAAACGCATGGTAAACCGAGTGTTTTGTCAACATTTCGGATAAAAAGTTCTGCTTCCCAAAACAGCTCAGACGACGGACACAGGACGGACATTTGGCTTTTGGAATCTCCGTGTCACGAAACGGATAAAGTCAAATTTTGAGGCCGATCATAGTTTTCGATCTCTGACACGATTGCATAAGTGTATTATTCCAAGAGTAATAAACCGAAAGAACCCATTCAAAGAGCTCATTCTCTCTAGTGTCATTCATCTTGCCGGTAACACCCACTTCACCACCGGGGCGCTCTCATTTCCACAGCCACAAAAGAAAGAAGAAATGGGAACTTTGGCTTTCACACTAAAGACTTATGTTTGGTCAGATAGCGAATTGATTCAGTTTTCTATGCCCTGAATCAATGCCCTGCTGGGTAAATGACCTCCACAGGCAGTCGTTTGACATGTGAGGCAAACCCTCTTGCGGTAATAAAGTTGAAGGAACTGGGAGTGAAAAATCAATGACCGTCCCCCGACGGAACGCACTCCCTTTTATTTCATTGGTTCTTTTTTTTTGGGACGGGTCCAAATGGACGGGTCGCAGTGTCTGCCAACTCGGCGCATTATGACAAAATCGGACGCTCCAACATGCACATTAGCTATCGAGATGGAAAACCGTCAGATATGGGCTTGGCCGAGTTACCATATGTCAGGTAGAACCTCAGACAATATATTATTCTTTTGGATGAGACAGAGCCCAGTAACTATTGGAGGATGTGGGTTTTCAATACTTAGTAGGGCTACCAGCTAAGCGGTACACAGTGCCGCCTCGCTTGAGTGCCACACAGGCCGCTGCTCCCCGCCACTCGAACCTTAATTTCAGTCCAAAAATAATGGATTTTCACTACCAGACCATTACCCTATGGTCTGGTATATTCCCTATGGAAATCTGAGGTATCGCTTAATTTGGGAAAAAGGGTCTCTTTTCGTTTTTGAACCAAGTCGAAGAGACGCAAACCAACGCAAAGGAACTTATCAAGATGGCATTGGATTAGAAATAAGGGTGTTGAAGGCGATGGTGGAGCGAACAGGGAGGTTAACCCTGCAGCACGAAAGTTTCAGAGGGTTAGAAAGGCCATGTGATGGAGGCGGGGACTACCCAGAAGGGAACGACCAAGTGAGAGGGGGGGGGGGGGGGTTCGGGATCAATTTTACAAGGCTTTACACGCAAACTGGTAGACGCTCAGGTGCCAACTCACAAACCTTTTCCAACTACTTCACATGGAGACTTCGTTTCACGGCGAAACCGCCGAACAGGTGTCTCACGTTATACACCAGAACGTTTTGTAGCTACTGCGCATAACTGATGTACATTGGATTGATTATTTTCAACTTTATGACATCATCGGAATCGCTGCAAATACGCCCTGGTCGATGTCGGAATTGCCAAGGATAACGTTTTTGCAAATTTCGTGCTAGGTTGAATCTAAACTTAGTGAACACTGCCGGCACCTGATCAGCTGATTTGAATCTTGCAGAAAGAGGTGTTCTTAACTACCTCTACGTCCTGCAATGCTTGTATTATTAGGAATATGATTATAGCAAGACCATCTGCGCATCCAAGGAAGATGCACATTACATGTGGTCAGGCTGGTCAACTGGGTTCAGTGTGACGAGGCAGGACAGAAGGCGAAGCACAGTCTCAAGCAGGGTTCACAAGCGTCCGGAAGTCCGTTCATGCATTTCTCCGTCAGTACGTTCGGTCTCCTGATTGGCCGATGCCAGCGGGCGGGAAGAAGTTAGTTTTGACGGAGAAGCACTTTCGAAGCTGATTGTACACATCTGAAAAATCAGATATTTCACGGACTGACGGACTGATAACGGCGATAACGGCATCCATGTTATTGTGGTCGACATAGCAACGCCAACAAAACACCAATAAACGCGGGAATGACCAGCTGATTACAGCAAAGTTTCTAGACGTCTCTCCTAATTAACCGTTTTTATTCCAACATTTATTAAAACATGAACCCGTCGGACTCAGAACTTCTAATAAACGCGAGAAAGAAGCTGCCAAAGCTACATCGACAAAACACGAATAAACGCGGGAAGGAACAGCTGTGTGCAACGCAATGACAATTTGCCGGACGCTTGTGAACGCCTGACCTGACTGCCGGAATCCGTTTCGCCGCTTCCCACTGCTGACGGATGAACGGATGAACGGACTTCCGGACGCATGTGAACCCTGCTTCAGGGACCCCGCCGATTTCAAACGCCCCTATGCAGAAGCCTTAGTATTTGCGCAAGAGCGCTCTGCTTTCCTGAGTAGAAAGAAATAAAACAACTTTTTTTTTTTTGTACAATGTTTGGACAGCTGTGGGATCTTGAAAAAATGGATTTTGCGTCCAAAATTACTCGGAAAACGTCACCTCTTTGACCTCCTGGGATCCTTCAAAATTTCCATTTTTAGCCCCATGAAAGCCTCATAGATCCCCAAAGTGAAACCGGATCGTTCTGGGACCCCCAAAAGTGGATTATACGTCGAAAAATACTTCGAAAACGACACCTAACTGGACCCCATAGCCGAAACCTTCCAAAACCCCTCCCGTAGCTCCATTTCAGCCCCATGCCGCCCCACGAGTTGGGGCGGTCGGGCTGAAAACCTTGCGAGCCCAACTAGATGGTAAACCGAGTATTTCGTCAAAATTTCAGGTTAAAAAAAAATGTCTACTAGGTACTCAAAACGGCTCGTATAACGTCAAATTCTGAGGCCGATCAGAATTATGAGATCTCCGTCGCGGTTACATAGGTGTACCTATTATTCCAAGAATAATAAACCAAAAAAGAAGAATCGTCAGGTGTTTCGAGAGCTCGACGATTTAGTTCACCACGGAAACAACTTTGCAAATTCCCTCAAAGAGCAAAGTCTTTTTCTAAATTGGATTCGAACAGTCAGCCTTAAGTCCTTCTCTCGTCAGCGGGCCCTGAAACCCTCTGGGCATTCACCCTGGAGATTGACCCTCCAAGTCTTGGAATTGGACGTGGAATTATAGAGTCAAACGTCGCATTTCTGGTAGATTTATTGATGAGGGACCGTCGCATGCGACATGAGACCATGAAAAATTCACCTGCCGACGAAGCAGGATGATGCAAAGGATAATATCCCTTATATATATTATCTCGATCATATTTGTCACAGTGTTTTGGCTGGTTTGAACTGGTATTTCCGCCATCGTGCAGAAAATTGACTTCGGCTGCATGACACCAATAACGCCCTGGATTCCTTTGGTGCGGCTATTCAAAACAGTTGCACAAATTTTACGTAACAGATGCCGGAGACGTGGGTTACTGAATGAGTAAAACGATGCTCCTATAGGTGGAACGTGCATCCTATCACTGAGTTTGTAAATCTCTTTGTTATATGCAGTTGGGGCGACATGTTCTTAGCAACAGGACCCAAACTTTTTTTCCCTAACTTTTTGGGCGCTGTTTCAAAATGAACGGCCCGCTGTTCATATTTGTACTGAGCTTCTTAGGTTGTGTCCAAGGCCATTTCTGGCCCATTACAACCTTTCTCGTACCTTCTGCTCGCTTTCTTCCCCCAGGGGAAGTGCACTCATGTTTCTTCAATCTTCTTTCTTCTTCCTTGGTCTTCAGCACTCCGCTAGGGGGAGTACAGCGGGCCCTCCTGTCCCCTCTGGCGTTAGCCACACCATTCTGGTGGGCCCGGGATGGACCAATGTGTGCCTCAAAGTTCTTTGGGAAGTGGCTCAAAATTCTTAGACACTGGAGTCATCGCAGTGGACCTACCTACTCTTCTGCCTCTTCTTATAGCTTGCAGTTTTTGGATCATGGGAGGTTGCTCTCTCCACGTTTACTTGTCTGGTAGAGGGCGAGTACTTCTAAAAATTTTCCTCCCCTCCCTACATCTATCACGGCTAGCCTACACAAAAAATGAAAATCTGAACACACATACAATGACGCACACAAACAACTTGAACACGCATACGTTGCCACACACTCATCACAGACTCGTTTCCCTGATTCTCGCACACCTTCCATTCAATTCTCATACATTCCAGAGCAGCGAGATGGGGGAAAACCCACTGGTCCCGCGCCCAAACATTCCTAAAGTGTCCCTCCTTGGGCCTGCCTTTCCATGTTTCAGCAGTGGCTTCCACAATTTTGATCAGATTTTTGGTAGAATTTTCAGGGATTGTGCGGCTTTGGCCACTTGAGGTCCCATATAGATTTTATAACGATTGAATTCTAATGTAAAGTTTATTTATATATTTTAATTGTTATTAATAACAATAAAAATAAAAATGTTTTGTGTCATGCGCATAGACACTGAGCAGTGCTAACCAGATGTTTTTAGAGGCTCATTCTCGTCAAATGACTTCGTGGGGAAGAGAAATCGATCGGAAAAGTCCGTTCTTTGTGGGGAACGTTTGGGGACAAGGAGGGAGTCTGTTTGTAATTACATCCAACAGGCCAGGCTGAATAATTTACTTGGCCCTGCTCGCCCCTGCAGTGAAACGCCGGAACTGGGTCAGGAAGATGTCTTACGGATGCGGTGAAGCTTTTTCTTTCGAAAGGGGTAGCATCCACGACGAGTTAAGGCGAAAGTACCAGTTTTATTCAGGAAAATAAAAAATAAAAACGCATCATAATACATCACGCCCCTCCACCACGCCTCAATGAAAGTCACCCCTCGTCATTTTTTCCACGCCCTTTCTCGTATCTTATCATCCTGAGAGCATCACGGTGCCTAATACGACCTCGCTTTAATACCTACTCGGGAAATATCCTGAAATGCGAAGCACCTTCGACCACCTCGCACGCACATCTGCCGTCCTCCACGTAACCCATTCCGATCACGAAACCCGAGTAGATGCATAAATTTAACGGAAAACCATCCAATTAAGGTTTGGCTTTTATCGATGATTAAAAAAAAAAAAATACCAAACAAAAACGGCAAATTGGATTGCAAGTGGGGCTGCTATTCTTGGTGAGCTGAAGAGTAGTCGGATCGGAATACTTCGAAAACGATGGCTCACTACACTTTGTGGTAAAAACCCTTCAAAATTCCCGCTTGTAGCCCCAGAGGAACTCGACAGAACCCCACGGTGAGTCGGAATGGTCTGAGATCCCAAAAGATGGATGGAAGTGCCGTACACGATGAACATACATCGGCGACCAATACACACAACAATACACAATCACCTTGGGTAAAATTTTCTGCGTTTTTCATTAACCTGCGCTTCGAGATAGTACTTGAAATTTATAGGTGTGAGGAAGAGTAAGCCAGTGTGGGTACAGTTTTTTAATGTACAATTAGTACATCGGCGAGCTTTCAGGGTAGCTGTGTCCCCTTCTTCAGGCTTGGATGTGTTAGTTGAGAAATAAACTCCGTCACGATGTGTTTATAGCTAAGCGAAATTCATTTTTATTTTTACGTCTTGGGCTGACGGCGTCGTCGGCGGTACGTGTGGTTTTTACGGCTTAATTATTTAAAAATTTAGTTATGAGCTTCAAGCGTGTTTTTATTGGGGTTTCGGCTGTTGGTCCAGGCTACTTGAAATTCTGGACTCGCTCAGAGCAAACATCTCCCTCTTTCAGTGGCTCAACACGGGCCGTACAGTTTGTGTCCCGTGAGACCAGAACACACTTGGTTTTTCGAGATGTTGAGCCTGATGCCAATGGACGTCCTTCAGCCACAATATCAGCCAGCCTCTGCAGACTGCTTTGAGAGTCGGCTATAAGGACAGTGTGATCAGCGTACCTTATTACCACCAGACCTCCGTTCACCGTGATGCCAAGCTCTACATCGGGGAGAGGGAGAAAAGCTTGTGTACCTATAATATATTATGTTAAAAACTCTGCAAATTTTACACAAGGGTTTATGATGTAGGTTAATTGTGCAAATTTCAATTTTGTGTCTTAAAGGTATTTTTGAAAACATTAAAAAAAAAAAAAATCTGTACAATTGGACAGATGTGGGACCTCAAAAAATGGACTTTGCGTCAACAATTACTCGGAAAATGACACTTTATTTGACCTCCTGAAATTCTTCAAAAATCCAATTTGTAGCCCCATGAAAGCCCCATTATGATAGATCCCCACTGGGGCCCCATACGTACAAAAACGACACTTAACTAGACCCCATAGTCGAAAACCCCTCCCGTAGCCCCTATTTATCCCCACAGAGCCCCACGGGTTTGGGCGATCGGGCTGAAAACCTTGCGGGCACAACTAGATGGTAAACCGAGTATCTTGTAGAAATTTTAGATTTAAGAAAAAAAAAAAAAAAAAAAAAAAGTGTCTACTGCACAAAACGGCTCCGACGGCGTACGGCAGACAGTCATTTCGTTTTTGGACTCTAGACCTGTTGAATCGTATAATGTCAAATTTTGAGGCCGATCAGAATTTTCGACCTCCGTCGCGATTACACCGTTATTACCTCGGAGTATTATTCCAAGAATAATTAACCGAAAGGAGTGGGAACAAGGTACAACTCACATCAAAGGTTTCAGTCATTGATCCATCCCCCGAGGGAGGTTAACTGCTGCCCTGTTTCCAGTACAAGTTTTCAAGTCTACTTCGATTCGTAAGAGCAAGTCAACCATTGTGGCGTGTTGGGCGCTGTCAAAGGCTTTCTCATAATCCAGGAAACGCAGCCTTACATCTGTATAGGTACTTACGTACACAGGGCCGCCGAGAGAAAAAGCGGGCCCGGGGCAAAAGAGAGCATAGGGCCCCCATGTAAGCAGGAGGTTGGGGGCGGTTCACAATAACGAACGTTCAATTTTCATTCAGGGTAGGTAGGTACCATTCAATTAATATTATTAAATTATACAAATTTTGTATTTTTCATCTTTGATCTAAGATCATAATATTATCTATATCTATCTATAGATATTACTGTAAAGAGAACGATCGCAGCCTCTAAACGATGTTTTGGGTTTTGGCACGAAACATCGAAAATATCGATGACGAAGGTTTGGAAAAAGAATTCAAACAAAAAAACAAAAGTTTTTGAAATTTCTAAACAAATAGGCAATAATGTAGGTCCTACAAGAATACGCCCATCAATTGCTTGTTATGGTCTTCTGAAACTAAGTAAATGGGGTAGCTACCTCGTTTCAGGTTTGAGTTTTAAGGTCGCTATCATCATGAGGTTCACCTATGTCTTAGTAAATACCTAAATAGTTGGTGTTTGTTATTGTCTTCTATTAGCATCTTCTGCGCCTACAAATCTTGTTCGAACAATTCTTGATTAATATTTGTGGGTTGTGTGTAGAACGCCTAGGAGTAAATTTTATGCTTATGATACAAAATGATCAAGCAATTGAAAAACGCAACAAATTTTACACAAGGGAAAAACCTTTAGTTATTCTTTGATATAGGTTACCTGTGCAAAAATTTAATTCTGTCAATGAAAAATAAAAAAATAAAAAAATTTTGTTGGATTTTTATATTTCAAAAAAAGATTTTTTTTTTAAATTTTTTTTCTAAAATTTCTTTCAACTTTTTTTGTTTTTTACTTGAAACATATTTTACCTCCTGGGATCTTTCAAAAATCCCATTTGTAGCCCCATGAAAGCCCTATAGTGAAATCGGATCGTTCCGGGACCCCAAAAAATGGATTCTACGTACAAAAATACTTTGAAAACGACACAATCCTCGATCCCATAGCCAAAAGCCTTAAAAAAAAAAACCTTTCGTAGCCCAATTTTAGCCCCATAGCGCCCCACGGGTATCGGCGATCGGGCTGAAAACCTTGCGGGCACAACTAGGTGGTAAACCAAATATTTTGTCAAAATTTCAGATTTAAAAAACTTCCTACTGCCCAAAACGGCCCAGACGGCGAACGGCGTACGGCGGACATTTCGGTTTTGGAATCTAGGCGACTTGAAACGGATAACGTCAAATTTTGAGGCCGATCGGAGTCGTCGACCTCCGTCGCGGAAACATAGTTACATCTGTGTATTATTCCAAGAATAATAAACCAAAAGATAAGTCGATGTTCAGAAACATCGATGGTTACAAGCCGCGATGTTTGAAGGCTACCTATTGATGTATTCTTTCGATGTTACGAATAATAGTGAACATCGATGTTTTCCTTTCGATGCTCCATCCTTCATACCTCTTTGCCGCCGCCCCACTCCTCATCCCGGACTTTTTTCTGTTTTGATTCACATTGCTTCAGTTTTACAAGGCCCAATCACACGGAAGACTACGTTGCCTGCCAAGTGGCCACTCAAGACATTTTTTTGAATTTTTTTTTTCTTTTTTCCCCACTTTTTCCCTTTTTTCTTATTTTTCTAGGGCCCGCTGGGGCCCCATGTAAAAGTCCGGGCCCGGGGCAAAATGTCCCCTTTGCCCCCCCCTCTCGGTGGGCCTGTACGTACATCTAGTAGTCAAGGCGATTGTGCGTGAGCACTTGCAGACTGAAAGCTTGCAGGAATATATAGCTTGCAGGCCTTCACGCCACCCCACAACATGACTTGAAGCCAAACTGTCTCTCCACAGTGTGCCTCATTTCTTCGATACAAACATGGATTGTCCGTCTTAATTAAGACCTACCAAAGTAATTTAAATTACTTTGGTAGATAATTATTCCCGTGGAGACAGACCTCGTCACTCCTTCCTCAACTGACGCCAGTATTCTCTACTCACCACGTCGGCAACTTTATTACTGGAAGACCGATCCTGCTGTTTTTGCTGGAAAGGGGTGTGTAGCGTACCACCTGGTAAGTGTGTGGGGTGCACAGAACATAGAAATAGTTTCTTTCTATGTTCTGTGGTGGGGTGTATACCAACATGACACGAGTATCATACCTCCTCGCATGGTAGTGACTTGCTGAGGCCTTATCACCGCTTGAAATCATCCCGCATCAGCAGTTCACTGTGGGGTATTAAATTTTTCAATGCCGTCCCTACAGAGATTCGAGCAAAATTTACGACAACAAACGTTAGGCCAGAACTTGTAAAAATTTTTAAATCCATCGCACCCTATGATTTTAATGAATTTTCCTCAGATTCAAAAATTTAACATTTCTCTAGTTAGGCTTTGCAAATTATCACCATCTAATAGCTTGTTCATGATGTACAGTTCTACGATCAAAAGACTGCAGTCGGGAATCAGTTACTAGCCGTGCAAAATAAGTTCGGTCGAACCCTTCCCTTTCAGTTCAGTTATAATTTCAGTGCTGGACGTCGTTAAGGGACCGAGCGTCAATTACGCGAAAAGGGTAGTGCAACGTGTTAAGACAGGGATAGGGGCCATCTACCTGCTTTTGGCCGACTGCAGTCTTTTGATCGTCGAACTGTACGTACCGCTTCATTACTGAAGTCAGTTTACGTGAGCAGAAATTTGGTATGGAAACTTTGTCCTTGTCTTTGCACTCCGTGTTCTTGGCAATAAAAAATTCTTGAGGACTACGGACTCCCGGTTGACACCCCTGGTCTTACAAGGGACCGCTTTTCCGGCTTCCAATGTCGAGTGTGGACTCCTGAACTATGGACCCTTGCATGTTTACTATTTCCTCCCCAGAAATCCCGCCTGAAGGGTCAGAGAATTTCCGGATCGACGGAAATAGGGCGAAAAGTGTTGTGATTGGACATGGCGCCAAAACTCAAATAAATACGGGCTATGACAGCTACCGGCGGAAGTTACGTCTGAAATCACTTCGAAAACGACACCTTACTTCACTTTCTGACCAAAACCCTTCAAAAGCCCAACAGCGCCATCTCACGAGGAACGCTTGGTTTTAGAATTTCAGTATGGCTGATGACTTCAACACACAGTGACAAAGTCATACAGTTGTCAAGCAGTATCTAACCTTCCAAAAAACATCAGCGATTCTCCAAAAGAACCAACCTTAAAATAAACTCCAAACCTTGCAACCCTGAGGCCAAATCCCTCAATGAGAAACCCTGGAACATACCACAAGTGATTCTGTGACCCCAGTAGTTAGCAGGTGGGCGAAAGTGAGCCAAGGACACTGGTCGATTGGACGAGGTTAAAAGGAGGAATTCAGAAGGCACAGGCCGTGAAAAGGGGGTGTTTAAGGGGACGTTCCTGTTCAACCGTCCACATTGCTGTCTAAATGGAAATCGATAAATCGTTTTCTATATATAACTCCCAGATAGGTGAAGGGGTTCTTGAGGAAAAGAAGAAACACGTGCATTCTGAGAAATAAAAAGTAAGTCACTGGTCTCACTCAGGTCCAAAGTGAGCGGTTACCTGATTCAACTAGCTCCATACACATGTGACGACTTCCTGACCAGTGCCTGGGAAGAATGTAAGTGAGAACTATGAACCGGCTATAAACTCTTTTGTTATTTTTACGTGAATATTTTTGTTAAATTGTTTTGTTTCAAATAGCCAGTTCTGTAGTCTGTGTTCTCTGCTTTTTATGTTTGTTTGTTTACTGTAGGTGACTTAGGCCCGTATTTAGAAACGTCGACTTAACTTAAATCTAAGGCTCCCTTACGTAAGGCCGCCTCAACTGGTAAGGCGCCCTTAAAAAATTTTCATATTTACGAAGCTTCCTTATCTCAGACTTACGGAAGGAAGCGACTTAAGTTAAGGTTAAGGAAGGACCGCCCCAGTGTGCTCCCTAGGCGTAAGATCGGCCGCTCTCGGCTCTTTTCGGCTTTTTCCGACAGCTGAATACGCCGTTCCCGCAAAATATCCCCGTGTTTTGGGGAAATTTTGCGGGAATTTTAGGTTGTCAATATTGTTTTGTCGTTTCGTTGTCATTGACAACTTGTCAACAACAACAAGTCAAGTGATTCGGAGCCGGCAAACTTTTAAGATTTTGTTAGAGTGACCAAATAATTCCATGTGATACAAACTAAAATGTGTGAAAGCGTCGCAATCGAAGAAGAGATTGAGGATGAGAGCACTTCAACCAAGTGACGGATATCCGAAAGGTGAATGAAATGCCCTTCGTCCGACTTTCCGTATTTTGGGCAGCCGGGTTTTTTTCTTAATCTGATTTGTTCTAAAGTACTCCGTTCCCCATCTAGTCGGCAAGGGTTCAGCCCGATCCGGACTTGTTTACGCTGTATCCCCGATCGCACTAACCTCAAATCGTCATTTTCGAAGGATCTGTATGAAAGGTCAATAAAAAAAGTACTGTTGCAGATATCGTTGTAATTCTTATTTTATTGTCAAGGTCAACATCTCCAATTTTTTCAAATGGGTTTGAAAATTACGTCCATCAAAATTTAATGATGGATTTCCAAATACTGATTTAAACGATTTTTGAAGTTCCGTCGGTGTCAGACTTGCATGGATGGAATATAGTACGTGAAGTGTTCGTTGACTCATGCTACGCGTACATATCTCCAGTAGGTACTGATCTGAAACATAAGAAGAGAATCTTCTTAACATACGTAGAAACTTGGGGATACCTGAACAAAATTTTCGACCTCAGTTGTCATGAGGTGGATCCTCCCACTTGAATGTTGTAAACATTAGTAAAAGTAGAAAAAAGCTGAAATTGTTACCAAGTAAATTTTTACACCCCCCACTAATGCAATCTACATCCGAAAATACATACCTCGAAAATGACACCCTACTCGACCACTTACCCGATTTTTTTCCAAACCCCCACTTATTTCTTAGTGGTCGATCTAAATTTTCAGCCCCTGCCGCGAATGTGTGTTAGGTATTCAAAGAATAATAAACCAAAAGAAGTTAGGCCGATTGTGTCTAAACTGCAACTAGGCCTCTATAGAAAATTTTACTGAACAAGGCCAGGACCCGAGTACATAGTACTGGGCGTAGCAGTCTTGTTGCTTCCAGAAAAAGGCAATAAAGATTTTCTTACCTGAAATTTTCCTGTGGCGTATACTCGAAGAACGGCTAGCATTTTCACAACAGGGGGCTTGGAGCATCCTCTTATTGACATCTCGTTGATCAACAAAGGTTAAAACCTGCGAGTGGAAGATTCCTTTAGTAAATCAGGGACAAAAGACGGCGTAACCTAGTAGGTACATTCATTTATAGTAACTATCATTTTTATTTTAAATGTTAATAAAAATGTTGATCTAACATCGATGAGAAGAGGCGGCTGCATTCGGTGAGGCTGTTGAGAATTTTGGTTGAACGTAGCACGTACTTACCGATATCTTACGTGAAAAACCATCAAACGTCTCTCGAGGATTCTACATGGTCCTCGTTCGGTGATTTCTCTTCGATAAAGCAGATATTCGAGAAAACTGTACTGTTCCATAACAACAACCCGCACATCCTCTAAAGAACTAACCTCTCACAAACACGCGTTAAGGGAGCCTTGGCGCACTTAAGGCTGGTCGCGACCTACCTTAGGCTTAAGTCAGGATTTTCTTCGAGGCTGCCTCAAATGTAAGGACGCGCCCGAGTCAAGGAAGGTTTGTAAATACCAAACACGGTTAAGGAAGGGTTTTAAGGAAGCCTTACGATTAAGTCACGTTTCTAAATACGGGCCTAGGTTTTAAGAAGTTTTAAGTAGAAATTCGACCATTGTCAACACACTCAGTGTAACTGAAAAATAAAAATTTGATTGATTGATTGATTGATTGATTGAAATAGTTAAAAATATGATGAATTCGCTTCAGTGCTGAGTTCGATGCCAGTTAGTCAAGAGCGAATCAATATACTCTTGAAAATAATTACATGTAATCATTTTCATGCTGCAGCATGAGAAAACGCTGTAATATCATAAGCGAATTCGACAGTAACAGCGATCTATCGGATTTGAGGGCTCAGCCTAGTATAAACACCAGCATTAGAAACTACAGCACGAATGGGTGTCTAAGCTTCGAGGTTCTAGAACCGCACAAACTCGTGCCACCCTGATATCATCCAGAACCATTTTAGGACCTGCAGCACAAACTGATGCCAATCAGACAGCAGGAACTCGTGCCAGTCTGACATCTTCCAGATCCAAGTTAGCTCCCGCAGACGTGGCTTGGAATATATTACGATTGCACCAATTCTTGCTGTCATCCAGAAATCTTCCAAAGTCACGTCTGATCTGCAGCAAAAACTGGTACCAACATGGCTCCAATTAGATACTATAACACGAACCAATTAAAAACCACAAAAAAAAAAAAAAAAAAAAAAAAAAACTGGTGGGGATCCAATACGCATAGGTGCTAGAATGACCAGCCATTCCCAACACTTGATTAGTCTCCGCTTGCATCACCACGCCCCTGCACATCCTCTTTGTTTACAGCCATTTAGTTGTGTGTAGTGTGTTGGAGTAAGCTGGAGGAATGCGTATATTGTGGGGCAGGGTGGCTTCCCCAGGGTACGGGAGATGTCAATGTATCCCGGGGACAGCTGTGCTGGCACTGAATGTAGAGGCAGTGGGGTTGAGCAGTGTGTAAACTTTCACTGGAGACCTGCTTTCACAGGGACGGCACCAGCCTCGGAACCGCCACAAAGTCTCGTCGACCTTCCCATTGACGCGTGATCACTAGAGGGTCCTGGAGCTGGCTTCTCCAGGTCCAAATCCACGCTCCTGGGATCAGACTAAGGGTCACCAAGCCCTCTGTTCAGTTCGGGGTTTCCCCCTTTCCAGCCAAAATAGTGTGATCGGACGTGTTATGAATGCGAAGCGCTGTCCAGTAAAGACTATTGGTGCGAGGGGGGACGCGGGCGAAACAGACCCTGCAACCATTGGCTCTGACGTTGACGTGTGGGGAAGGAGCCCCCCCCCCCCCCCAGAATGAATACAGACATGTCTGCATTAGAGGATTTTCTAACGTTTCATCGCTGGACGTCAAAAAGATCATTTATGATTGATCCAGTGCCTCGAGTCACCCTTTCTATCGAACCCGACGAGTCCTTTCTCGGTTCGAATCGATATTGGGAAGCTATTTGTGGAGCAGACGGAGGGACGAGGTGGAGGAGTTGATTGCGATATGGGCAAACCCTATTGTTAGTGTTGTTTGCAGTTCTCCCCGTCGACCGAGTTGTCTTGACGTTTCAACTCGAGCTCTCTTAATATAAAAAGTTCGGATGACGGTCGTAGTTAGTTTGAACACTTTGAGAACGTTAGCAACCCATACGAGCAGTAATAAGATGAACTTATAATTTTGTTGATTGGAGAATATATTATATTCTTTTATATATATATAAAAGGTATCTCTTGAGTACCTGTAGTGTGTGTTGTTACTTCAGTATGGCCCCTGGGGGGCCCTGGCCCTTTCCTCTTCCTAAGTTCCCTCAGTTGGGTGGCCTGTCCTCCTCCACCAACCCTCGAAGAAGTCCACCAACAATCCCCCACCTTAAAAAAGGTTTTCAAAAGTACTGCATAAGCCTCGCTGATTCTGGACATAGCAGAAATAGCATCCTATCCGGCCTGTCCGGCAATCCTATTCTATCTTGTGGAAGTAATACCGGCGTACAGTGGCCTACTAGAACGCATGCTATTGCTTGTCACTCCTCTCCAAAGTGAACATCCCCCGCCCTTGATTTGGAGATTTTAATGAACAGTTTCTCCTGCCTTTGACTGGGGAGCCTTTGCCAGTGCAGAGAGATTTTTTGGAGATTTCGTTTGATACAAAAAAAAAAAAAAAAAAAAAAAAAAAAAGGTTCAGAACCTGGAAGACACGCTGAGCCTTCGTCTTCAATGGCATGAGCAGCTTCAGGTAACGACCAAGACCACCACATTGTCTTGCCCGAGGGATTTGATTCAGAACTCCGCTGTAGACCCAGGAAGCCGCTCTAACACTTCTGACAGGCCATCTGGGAAACTGACGAACTCTGACGTAGGTATACAGCTTCAATAATTGAATTATTCATCTCTCATAAAAGACATTGCCTCATACATTGTCGAGCCTCTGACGCACCTGATTAGGTAATGAATGCCTGAAATATCCCTCCTTATTTGAAAATCAGCGTCATCTGGTGGTTCGCCCACTTCAGCGCCTCAGGTTCCGGTGGCCGCAGACCCAATGCCATTGCGGGCTTCTTCTGAGTCGGCTCCAACACCATTGGCTACAACTCGCTGGGGTCGTCCTGTGATTGTACCCAGGCGGCCTGACCTCTGGTGGGATTGGTTGGTTGTTGTTAGTTATTGTAGTACCTACCTACCTACTTGAGTTATACCTGTTGCATTGTTCTGAAGTCAACCGGTAGTTAATTTTTCGTTTTTTATTTCGTGTGCATAATACTTTATTGCGCGTTATGCAGCAGTTGATTGTTTCTGTGTATTCTTAGTTCGGTTTTCTCATTCCATTTGCGCAAAGACCCAAAGAGGGGGCATGTTTAATATGTTATTTTTGTAATAGTGCTTTTTGGTAACCATAGGCATTGATAGGTAACCTCCTTCGGAAGCCCTCGTTGTTTCTTTAATTTTGAACTTGGTAAAATACCGTTTTCGTCCTCGTGTATCAACGTTTTGTACCGTCTAACTAAACAATCTCTGCTCTACTCGGGCTGTCACTGAGGTTGTAGTGTCATCCTCAACTCACTACTGTTCGACATGTCGAAGGCTTTTGACGTCGTGGACTGCCATATCTTGCTGTCAAAATTCGCCTTCTACTGATTAGACCGAACGAAACGAAACAAGAGAATTTCACCCTGAATTTTCGTCCGACTGGCTGCTGCCGTCGCGGACGTCGTCAGCCGTCCTCTCAAGGAGGATCGGAACTTGTCTGACGATTGCGCTCATGGCTCCCCATTGCCTCGTCCCCCTGGGTTGGGAGGAGTTCGCCGTCAGATTGAACGCAGAAAATACTTGTATCGGTGACCCCGCTCCTCACGCGGTCACCCATCCAAGTACTAACCACGCCCGACGTTGCTCAACTTCGCTGATCGAGGGAAACGGTAGTTTACCCAACGCCACACCGGACGACATCCTACTGATTAGACCCAGCCGCTCTGCAACTCCTTCCGTAGGTACGTTCACGAATGGGGACAATGCGTCCAATTTGGGGGCTCCCAGATTCACTCTCTTACATCCGGAGTCCGACAAGGAACAATTTTAGGCCCTTCGTCCTTCATTAATGAAGGATACAAATGTATATACCAACGACGTAGCGGCCTATTAGTCCAGTCAATGAATGCTCAAAAGGGGGGTGTAGAGTGCAATTGGGGTACGAGTTTTGTTTGCTTCGGGGATGCATTTAGGGTCGTTAGGAGGTAAACATACTAAAAGTCCCCGCCCCTAGGGGGTGAGGCAACGGGGGGAGGGGGGCGCAAAGTTGAAAAATTCGGACTTTTTTCGATTTTTCGCTTATAACTCGGAAACTAAGCGTTCTACAGAAAAAATCATTCTTTCCAAAATGAAAGCTGAGTAAATTTCCTACAAAAATCACTGCTTGAGAAGTTTTCTAGATTGAACCGTTCCCAAGATATTCAGCTAATGAAAAACGGCTATGTCCGGAAACTTTCATTTTCGGGCCCCTTTTTTCATCAAATTCAACTCCTACACCCCTCGGATCTCCGTTTTAGAACATCAAAGGACATCAAAATATGTTGTACTGCTTTCTAACTATATACACATAAATACATAACATGATCACATATGAATATTTGTAGATACATGTATATATATATACGTAAGCTGTGTTCAGCTCAAATGTTGGATTTTAAGATTTCGTTCTGTTCTACTTCATACTTGAAATTAGTTATCTCTACATTGCTCTTACAAAATCCTCATTTAAATTTTATATAAGCCACGATTTTAAAATTAACCCTAGTGTAATATAAAGTCTTGAAGAGAAAAGTTCAGTAGGAGATATTTCAGTTATTTGATGGTATTCAAAGATATCGCCTCCAGAAGTGTGTTGATAATGTCATAGTAAACTGTATATTATACAGTATACTATGGAAACACCAATCGTCGTCAAACAAGCTATCTTCCTCTCCAACGCCCACAACAAGAACCTTCTTATCCAGCTGCTGATGTCAAAACTGGAAGAGAATAGTATCGAAAACATTCAAGCTGATGATGATGCAGACTTGACTATCATTTCAACGGCCATCGACAAATCGACATCATCTCAAGTGGCAGTGATTGGAGAGGATGTGGACTTGGCCGTGTTGTTATTGGCAAAAGCCCCTCCCCAACAAGATATTTTTCTCGTCAAGCCAGGCAGAGGGAAGGTGGCGACAGCCACATACTCTTCGCATGCGAAGTGCAGGCGCTTCAGGAGCTGGGCCTGCGCCATATTCTTTTTATACACGCATTCACAGGCTGTGACACCACCTCAGCAGCCTTCCGTAAAAGCAAGATTGGCTTTGCCAAACTGAACAAACGAAAGAGGGCTTTGCAAGAAGCAGAAGAAATTTTCACCAGCCCTTCGTCCACACCATCTGACGTTGAAAGGGCTGGCAATACAGCTATTCTGTAATGGTACGAGGCTCCAGCCAATCAAACATCCCTGAATGCGTATAGATATAGGTACGTCTTTCTTGAAGCCAGTTGCCACAATCAAACCTGACATATCCACCCTCCCACCCACTGAGGGTGCAAATAAATATCCTTGCCATCAGGTGTACAACCAGATCCATCTGTGGTTAAAAAACACTGTCCTCAGATGTGTGGGGGAAAGGAATCCCAGGATGGGAGACAAGAAATGGCCAGCTAGCACCGAAGCTAACTGATGAAGACCCAGCTCCTGAAGACCTCTTGAAAACAATATTCTGCCGCTGTCAGAAAAACTGCGACAGTGGCAGATGTACCTGCATGAAGGCCTCGCTTAATTGCACTGGGGCGTGCTGTCACTGCCAGGGGAATTGTCTCAACGGGGTTCCATTGAACGAGGACGAAGAAGAAGAGGACATGGACCCCGAACTTGACGTTTCTTTTACGAGTACTTCTAGTACTTCTTCTGGTTGAACTGACTAAGGAACACCCCGAGCAATCAGTTTAAAAAAAAAATCGTTTTAATAAAAAAAGGTCATTATACTTTGTGTTAGGTAGCAGATTTTTTAACTTTACCCTCATTCCGTGGCTGTGAGAATACATTGGTACTAATATAAATCATATTTACTGATATGTACATATATGCAGGAAGGTAACGTTCATGCATTACAACATAATATGTACAATGTGTACATTGTACAGTACAGCATGCAGTACAACATAAAATATTATTTTGATGTCCTTTGATGTTCTAAAACGGAGATCCGAGGGGTGTGGGAGTTAAATTTGATGAAAAAAAGGGCCCGAAAAGAAAATTTCCGGACATAGCCGTTTTTCATTAGCGAATATCTTGGGAACGGTTCAATCTAGAAAACTTCTCAAGGAGTGAGTTTTGTAGGAAATTTACTCAGCTTTCATTTTGGAAAGAATGATTTTTTCTGTAGAACGCTTAGCTTCCGAGGTATAAGCGAAAAACCAAAAAAAGTCCGAATTTTTCAACTTTGCGCCCCCCTCCCCCCGTTGCCTCACCCCCTAGGGGCGGGGACTTTTAGTATGTTTACCTCCTAACGACCCTAAATGCATCCCCGAAGCAAACAAAACTCGTACCCCAATTGCACTCTATAATCATTCATTGACTGGACTATATGTAGCAAAAGCTTTCCCTAAGTGCAGTGATGCACAATTGGAGATAGTCATCTACGCAGATGATGTGACCACGCTCATTCACATAAACTCTCTCGGAGCTAAATGCAGACAAGATCCAGACCCCATGTTCTAGACCAGTTGACGGGATAGTTGCACTGCTTCGATCCTGGGTTTCCAGCTTGACTCGGCTCTGACCTGGAGCCGTCACATCTCGGTGCTGTCTGGAGCTCTTGCTTGGATTGTACACCTCCTCAGGCGCCTGCCCTTTACTGTATCACAGGCCATTCGAATCTCGGTATACCATGCTCTTTTTGAATCACGTTGCTTTGGTGATAGTCACTAAACTTAGGCCAGGCTGTACGCCAGCAGAAGGCAGCGCTGAGAGCGATATATGGGTGCCGCCAACCAGAGATGGGCACATTCATATTCATGAATATGAATATGAATAAAATTCACAGGGGGTGGATTTGTGAATATGAATATGAATAAATTCACAGGATAAGGATTTGTGAATATGAATATGAATAAAGTTATGAATATGAATACGAATATGAATTTCTTCGAATTCACAATTTTATTCATAAATTTCCCCAAATTCATAAAGAAATTTATGAATTTCGGGAAGATTCATAAGGGTTTTTTAATGAATTTGTTCCGTATTCAAACTTTGTCTATATAAATATCCTCAAATTCATAAATTTTTTTATAAATTTGGGGAAATTCACAAATTTTTTCATGAATTTCCCCGAATTCATAAAAAACTTTATGAATTTGTGAATATGAATATGAATAAAGTTATGAATATGAATACGAATATGAATTTCTTCGAATTCACAATTTTATTCATAAATTTCCCCAAATTCATAAAGAAATTTATGAATTTCGGGAAGATTCATAAGGGTTTTTTAATGAATTTGTTCCGTATTCAAACTTTGTCTATATAAATATCCTCAAATTCATAAATTTTTTTATAAATTTGGGGAAATTCACAAATTTTTTCATGAATTTCCCCGAATTCATAAAAAACTTTATGAATTTGAGGAAATTCACAGAGACAAAGTTTGAATACGGAACGAATTCATTAAAAAACTCTTATGACTTTTCCCGAAATTCATAAAAAAATTTATGAATTTGAGGAAATTTACAGAGACAAAGTTTGAATACGGAACAAATTCATTAAAAAACCCTTATGAATTTTCCCGAAATTCATAAATTTTTTTATAAATTTGAGGAAATTTATGAATAAAATTGTGAATTCGAAGAAATTCATATTCATATTCATAACTTTATTCATATTCATATTCACAAATCCTTATCCTGTGAATTTATTCATATTCATATTCACAAATCCACCCCCTGTGAATTTTATTCATATTCATATTCATGAATATGAATGTGCCCATCTCTGCCGCCAACGAACGTCCTGCCGGCCTTTGGCTTGGTAAACTCGGAGTCCTATCATTGCCTGCTTTATACGCCAAGGCCCTGCTGTCCCATACGACGAACTCCACATTACCACGCCAGGGAGACACACACTCCTATGAAACCCGTCACCGGCGAGGCCTCTTAACTCCTCACAATCGTCCCCACCGTGTCCCAGAAACTCGGCCTCATTCTCCAACCTCCTGCCCGATAAATTTAGGTAGGTATGGTTTTTTTCAATTTTTTGGTCCAGTGGGGTCGGTAGGCAGCAAATGAAGCAGTAGGCAGCATATTGGAGCGGTAGCGAAGAACCTCCCAGAAGACTTTTGAAAGCAGTGAAAAAGAAACTTGACATCACCCCATACACGCTTGAAAAAAATCTTGAAGCCAACGTGGATCTAAACGTATTCTCTATCTATAATAATGCCGGTTTGGTATTTATATATGGTGTAGTACATAGTTCAGCAATACAATATTTTTGAATTTTTTTGAATTTGAAGATTCACCTCAACACAGTGTAGTGGCAAAAATTGGAAACACCTGTGTTGGTTTTGAAACCATAAACGGACTCGTTCCAGTCAATATGTGGTACATATTTCAAATATGAAGCCAAAGAAAATGAAGATTGACTCATACTTACATTTTGTTTTGAGCGTTCCCGGGCAGGGATCAAACTCTCTTAAGGTGGTCATGGGAAAGCCGAATTATGGGACCCTGTGAACATAAATTGGCACGTTAATAAAGCTGGAAAAGTTCACAGAAACAATGATGTTGTTGTGGAGACAGAAAAGGTGAAAAAAGAAAGTCATTTTAGATGAAGATTCGTCCACCTGGTAAAAGGAATAAAGAAGAGAAAAACAACGGGTTTTAATAGCATTAGGTTGAGAAGTCGGCGAAGGGAAGATGAGGGAACTGCTAATGAAGCGTGGAAGAGAGCCAGAGGTCAGAGAAGAGAACAAGTGAAGGGCCTGGGAGTGCTGAAGAGGGCTGAACAGTCATCGAGGTGTGAGCAAGGGATAGGCCAAAGAAGTTGACTCGAGCAAGATATGATGTGGAAGCTTTTATTTTTTGAATTGTTCTTATGGATCTGAAAAACAAAATATCAAAAATGGTAGCAAAATTTTTGCCGAGAGAACTATTGGCGGCCGAAAACCCTCGATTTTTTCGCCTATAACTTGAAAACTATAGTTTTCAAGTTATCTATAAGACTCAACTATCTTATAAGAATCGTAGAAAGGAACTTTGTAATGAGTTATCATTACAAAGTTAAAGAGCATAATACGCCCCGTATAACAGCATAACATGGCCTATGCTTCTTTTCACCCGATGAATTCAAAAATAATATCTCCACCGTTGGCTGCAAAATCGTCGCTTCCATGGATCCAATTCTGAACGAGCCCTTAGATTTCCCGGTGCCTGACATAGTGGCGCCCTTCTGTTTCAAGGGTTTGGACCCGCATGAGGTGCAGTTCTTCATTGGGGAACGATATGCCTCTGCATTTTTTGCAGACGTCTCGAAAGCTTTCTGCTGATGAGCTTGATCAATCGGCAAACTGATGAATGGGTTCTAACTTATCGAAATGATCCTTTACGACAATCTGTTGCGTACTTAGAACTTCTAAGTACCCAACAGATTGTCATAAAGGATCATTTTTAATCGACAAACCTTTGTTTGGCTGTTGGTTTATTATTCTTGGACAGTGTTCGGGGCAGAGGTCGAAAATTTGGAATTTGACCTCATCCGTTTCATGACACGAGGATTTAAAATATCAAATGTCCGTCCGCCGTCCGACGTCCGGGCCGTTTTGGGCAGTACGAATTTTTTTTTTTTTTCAAATCTTAAATGTTGACGAAATACTCGGTTCACCATCCAGTTGTGCCCGCAAGGCTTTCAGCCCGATCGCCCAAACCCGTGGGACTCTGAGGGGCTAAAGACGGGCTATGGGAGGAGGTTTTTATGGTTTCGGCTAACGGGTCGAGTTAGGTGGCGTTTTCGAAAGATTTTTGTACGTGGAATACGTTTTTTGGGGTTCCAGAACGATCCGATTCTACCGTGGGGATCTACGGAGCTACAAATGGAGCTTTTGAAGGATATGATTAGGTCAAATAAGGTGTCATTTCGGTCCAATTTTAGACGTAGGTATAATTCTTTCTTCTGGGTCCCGAATCTGTCCAAACATTGTAAGGACAAATTTTGTGTGTGTATTATATCAATAAATTCATTTTGGCACTATTTACCTATGAGGTGTTCAGGGTGAGAAATGACTCCTCTGCAGAGAACTCAGCTGAGGAGTCATTTCTCACCCTAACCACCTCATTGGATTAGACCTCTGCACCGTCGGCAAAAACCACACCACAAGTTACCTATTTCAAACAATAATAAATCCTTGTGTAAAATTTTCATTATTTTCTTGTTCATTGCCCCTTTCCGCTTCGGGTGTTTCCAATTTGTTGTCAGATGTCCATCGGTAATGAATTATGTATCTATGGAGGACATCAGAGGGTGAGCTAAGAAAAAGCCCGGCGGGGCGGGCAAGGAGGGAAGCAACTTTCCCTGTCGTCATGACAATGTGACGTCACAGGTAGCTGCAGCCATTCAATACGGGGGCGGTGGGCGAGAGGCAACCCCCACCCCCAGCCGCCACCCCCGGGCGATGTCCGTAGCCCCGGCGAGGTTTAAACTGCGGCCGGTGAAAACCTCTCCAGGGCCTTCCCGCCCGCAATCGGTTTATGGAAGGTGGACGGAGGGAAGCGGAGGACTTAGGTAGATATTCCCTTAATTACGTTTCCTTTATCACCAACAACCCCGGCAAACTTCCCCACTTAGTACGGGAGGCTTTTGAGGGGGTCCTAATCCTCCCTAGCTTCACCTTTATGGGACAACCAGAGACCTAAGTGATAATAAGTGAGCCAAAAACAACCACAATTTTAATTTTGGGAAGCAAAATAAACCACAGCCAGTATGTACGTACCCCAGGATGAGCTTATATTATGTGTGCGAGCAGCTGGAGCTGTTAAGCTGTGAAAGTCAGCCTAGTTGCAACTCCCCCAGTGATCAATAATTGATTGAGTTATTCCGCCAATAGAAGAAATGGATCCAACTCTGCCAGTGAAAGGAGCTTCCTTCGCACATGTTTGTGCCTCGGGATCTGTGGATCTGTGGATTTCTGGAGCTCTACTAGATCGATTGATTTCACGTTTTCTGGTTCTGTGGATTTATGGATTTTCTCTAGGATTAGTAATAGTTGTAGGTAGTAGTATTAATATTAGTCTAGAGTAGGTATATCTATACTGCCGTTAGATTGAAGAACGCCTCACCTCGAAAAGTGCGATTTTCAGAAATCAGCTTCAAAGTTCTCAGTATGAACTTCGCTATAAGTTCACTCCAGAACATTTTTACGACCGCGGTTTTTGGGGGTACATCGATAGAAACTCAACTGAACATAAATGTAAGACGAATCGAGCAAAAATCGATACTTTCATCGATTATTGACACCTGAGGCATTTTGAGCCACTATTTCGCTATGTTTTTGGAGGTAAAACACTTCACCTCTGTGTGAGGCGTTTCAGTTTCAAAAAGATAAGTTCATTTCGAAGCTGCTTTTGGAGGAAGAACGCCTTTAGAACACCTCACCTCTGTGGCTTTTTACCTTTACGATCAGCTGTGTAAACAAAAACGCCTTGCGCAAGCCAATAAACGCCTCACCTTGAATTTGAAGCAGACAGTTTGAACAAGAAATACCTCAGCTCGAATTTTAAACGAGCTGAGGTGTTTTTCCTCCAAAACAGGCAACGAACAACACAAAGGTGCAGTGGCGGATCCAGCGGGGGCGCCCCCCCCCCCCCCCCCCCCCCCTCAACGAGAAAATATATGAGATTTAAAATGTTATAATCGCCTAAATTTGAAGAGAAGTACTCAACATAAATTTGATTAAATGTCTGTGTGTTGTGTGGTGGCTGCGCTGCGTTCATCACTGTGCCGAGAAGGTGTCAGGACGACAAGCGACAGGGTGAATCTATGGACTATGGAATATTGGGTGGTCGGAGGGGGGATATGAAAAACAGGTTTTCGGAAGAATCAGTTGATTGTTTCAAACTAAACATTTAGTGCCAAAACCCTTGAATACAGTTTCAAACCTAAAATCCAGTTTTGATCCCATTTGTGAGAAGTATTCTCCTGTATTGTCAATGAAAAAGGACACAATGGTAATGAAGATTTTGAACGAGATTTACTCCCTGAAGAACATTGCAAACTACGATGACTTCAAAGAAATTGATGCCCCGATGAAATGTTATGAACATCTTGATGGGGAAAGCTACCCTATTTTGAAGGCTTTGGTGCAAATCCTGTTGACTCTACCCATATCTATAGCTGAGTATACAAAAATTTAAAGCAATTTTTAATGATCATTTAATAAGTGTTACAAGGATTAAGGAAACTGCGGGGGGGGGGGGGGGGGGGGGAATGATTGACTGATAGATACCCCCAAACCAAAAAAGTGTTCCGGGCGACCCCCCCGGGAAAATTTTCAAAGATTGAGCTTTGCAAAGCTTTGCAAGCCCATGGGCTTGGATAGTTGCATTTGGGCTATATTTATCCCTACGTATTAGTAGATTTTAGTACATTACATTTTAACTTCGCTTCTCTCACCTCACCTTTACATTTTCCGAGGTAAATGTATGTTTTTTACCACTCTGACTCAAATTAGATTTTAGGCCACCCGGTATGTAGGAAAGTACTTATAAACATGTACCTATTCTGTAGTATGTATTTATTTTACATTAAAAACCTGAGTCAATAATTGTGACAATTATTGTCACATTAAGGCTCTAACTTAAATTACAAAGTCCATATTTCGTTGTTTTTTTTCTTTGCAAATCTGTTGATCACTCGTTCGATTCGATTTTTATGGACATTCAGCAGCGCTAGACCAGTCAGGCAGTGAAAATTTTTATTAAATTTCTGCACAAGTACCTGCAAAGAAGAATAAACCCTAGTGTAAAAAAAATTTGCAGCGTTTTTTCTTACAAATATAAAGTTTTTGGGAAAAATGTTAGTGGTGTTGGTTTTTTAAAAATCCCGGCTATTGATCCCTAATACATATAAGGTAAGCGCACACTACTGACGGGGCGCAGCGCATCGCATCGGGTCGGAAAAAGTGCACGGTTTAGTTCAGTGGCATTTAAATGGGGGAACGCACACTACTGCCGGGGCGGAGCGCGTCGGGGCGGAGTGCATCAAGACATCGCTCTCGAGGCGTATTTTTCCGCCGGTCCGCCGCGACAGTAGTGTGCGCATCAACAACAACAAACAGACGGATTCCTCTTCACCTTTGAGGTAAGCGCTCACTGCTGACGGGGCAAAACTGGCTTGGTTCTAGGGATGTCCGATTCTCAAAAATGAATCGATTTAAATTGAATCGATTATTTAGAAAAGTATCGAAAATAATCGCGATTATTTTTTCAAACAGAATCGATACATCTGAGAATCGATTCTTTTTCCAAATTATTTATTAAATTTCAAATTTATCAGAAGAAGAAGAAGCATTATTACGTTACGAAACCTGAATTCCAATTACTAATAAATCCGACTGCAAACCAGCACTATTATACGTACGAAAAGGTAGGTAGGAAAGCTTCAGCTGTGTCAGTGGTTGTTGTGCAACTGTTGCCATCTCTTCAGCAGATACCTATGGTCGTTGCAGTGACTCAATTTAAAAAATAATATTGATTCTTTTATACATGGATCTGTTTTACAGAGCAACTGAATATAAAAATACTTGTTAAGAGCAGAAAAGAATCGGTTTTCGATTCTGGAAATTTAGAATCGAATCGGGCCGATTCTTCAAAAAAATAAAGAATCTAAAAGAATCGATTATTTTTCAAAAAGAATCGATTTTTCCAAGAATCGATTCTTTTTGAGCATCCCTACTTGGTTCGTTCTTAAACTATTTTTAAAAGTTTTAAAATTGAGCATTGTTCAGAAAGTTTTCAAAAATCAGTTCGCTTGAATTTATGTTTTCTTGTAGAATGCGAACCTAGTTAGTTCCAACAAGTTTACTACTGTACATACAACTTAGTATGGTACATTGGATTCAGCATGATCACCAATGGTGATTCACCATACTGACTACAAAATTATTAACCTGTCACAAGAGTGCCTAGTAAGTAGTAGGTACTACTTTATTCTGTACGTCACAAATAACAGGAATTCCACTGGGACAGGCCGGTCTCTTTTATTTTGTGGTCAGGCCACACCAGTGAAGAGGAATCCCGGCACTGAATCCCGTTGCGATGCGGCCCGATGCGCCGCTAATGTGCGTAGCAACATTTTTGCGATGCAGTGCGCTGCGCTGCGATGCGCTGCGCCCCGTCAGTAGTGGGCGAAAACCCGTGACTGACCCAACTAAACCAGGGCTCCCGTGACGAAGGCGGCTGAGACATCCGTCTTCAACACACAAGATCGAGGGATCGCATGAACGAAACTCTCTTGGGACCTCGAACCGGGATAAAAATCTGGTGGACTGGTAGAAAAACATTGTCATCGTTTGCTGAGAACGTTTAACTAGCCACAGCAATCTACGACTGAGGGGGGAGAGCTGGGGGCTGCTGACCCGGCTTGTTGATGGACTTACAGTCGTAGTGATAAGTCTTGTATTAGGGATTGGACCTCGACCACCAGAAGGCAAATAGAGTCATCGGTACCATATCAGTGAACAATATGCCGTCCGGGCGTAAGTTTAAGGTGAGACTCCGTTGATTACCTGATAGGTAAACATCGTAGTCTCTCCTCTGGTTGGTAGCCGTTCCCACACAAATCTAAGACCCAACCAGGAGGGTAATAAGGATCACGTCATATTGAAGAATATATCAATTCCCTGGTACATTGTTTTGAAATGTTCGACCATGCGAAATGATCTACGAGCCAAGACGATTGAGATAAAGTTATTCCCAAACTCTCAGGAAAATTCCAAGAGGACGAGAACTACGTTTGAAGTTGAAAAGTGATCCTAATTAGGCCATTCTACGTATTGTGATAACACGACGTGTATTAATACAACAACCTTTTTGGCTGATCCCAGAATTTAATTCAACTTACGTGATGGTTGCCATCAGAATATACTTTGGTATTCGATATTATCGAAAACTGTTATATCGATTTGTTGGATATCGATTGCAGCCCAGTTGGGCGGAATGAGCATAGGAGAATATCCCGTCACCATCGATGTTAGTTTACTACATCGATGCCCGTCACCTACTACCCCCCCCCCCCCCCCCCCCCCCTCGCAATGGTGCCCTCACTCCTCCCATAAACATAGCCACGTAGCTCATTTCGATTGTACGTTACACTCGTTTTTGTCGCGACGGAGATCGATGAGGGATTTTCCCCCCGCAATGCGGTGCTTACGTCAGCCACAACGCCGCCTTCGCAAAACGAAACTTCTAAACTGTCCCGTCAGCCTGTTTGGGGTGGGGTGGGGCTTAAGCCTCGGGGCTCCAGGATTGATGCCATTAGCCGCATGCAACAGGCCCGCCGCAGCCCCCAAGACAGCCCCGTGCGTGCCTAACCTCCCTCACATTTCGACTCGATAACCGACTCGCAAGTGACCTCAGCCAAAACCTATTCCGTGGGATTAACATAATGCGAACTTCTCAATTTGCTCAACGCTTCACAAATAAGAGAAATTGAGTAAGAACCAGAAGCCCTCGGGAACGGCTAGATTCAAAGGACAAGACTGGTTGAAGCAGTTCTTGCCTGCTGAGAGCACAAAAATGGATGAGCCAAACTCGAGCCAATTTATTATAAATAATTTCATTTTCTTTTATTAGGTAAATTTACCTAATAAAAGAAAATGTTCATCTTTTCAGGCCATACTGAGACACATCACAATATACGCATTTTTTTAGTTCGGCGTATTTTTCTTTCTGTTGGGAAAAGACCAAACGAAAACTTGTCATCTCGACGATTCATCCATACTGCAAACAACCAAAGAAATAAGCGAGACGAAAAGAAGAGCCGCGAAGAAAAACAAGAAAACAGCGGCTCATAATAATAAGGAAGGATTATGTGGTGTTAGGAGGGTTGGTGGAGGGGGGAGGTGGAAAACAGTTGCGCGCATGTGCGGGCTCCCAGGAAGTTTTCCGCCTCTTTGACTGGAGCACGTGTTTGGGAACGGGAATATTCCCCGAAGCCGGGGAAATAAGCTACCGGGGGTTACGTAAAATGGAAGGAAGTGTTGAGACGAAGTGGTCTGATTCTCGGTCGAGTGTTACCTATGCTCTTGTACTAAATTGTCCAATCACAATAAACGATAATAATTATCTTCTAGCTTATAGGTAATTAGCTTCTATTATTGGACTATGGATCATAGTAGCTTGAAACCGGGCCCCACGCTACAATGATGATTATTATATTATAATAATTAATAAGGGGGGGGGGGGGGACCTTTCACAATAATTGTGAATTATTGCTGTTTGTCCTGATTTTGGTTTATTATTCTTGCAATAATACACCTTTGCTTTAGCGACGGAGTTCGAAAATTTGAATCGGCCTCAAAATTTGACATTATTCGTTTCATGAGGTCTCGAAAAACGAAATTTCCGTACGGCGTACGCTGCAGTGCCGTTTTGGGCAATAGGAATTTTTCTGAAAATCTGAATTTTCGGCAAAATACTCGGTTTACGATTTAGTCGTGGCCGCAAGGTTTTCAGGTGTGGGGCTACTAAGTGGCAACGGGAGGGGTTTTGAAGTGTTTTGGCTATGGGGTCGAGGTAGGTCTCGTTTTTAAGTATTTTTGGACGTAGAATCCGTTTTTGGAGGGTCCCAGAACGATCCGATATCACCGTAGGGATCTATGAGACTGTCATGGGGCGACAACTGGGATTTTTGAAGGACCCCAGGAGTTAAAATAAGGTGTCGTTTTCCGAGTAATTTCAGAAGCATAATTCCATTTTTCGAGGTCTCTCATCTGTCCAAACTTGTACATTTAAAAAGTTTTTTTTTAATTTTTTCAAAAATAGGTACCTATAGGTACTTACAGTAAAAAAATAGGTATACCTATTTATTTACTGACGCAGAATTAATTTTTGCACAAATAACCTATCAAAGAATAAAAAAACTCTTGTGAAAAATTTGCAGCGTTTCGGTTAATTATTCTTGGAATAATACGAAAATACCTATCTATGTAATCGCGACGGAGGTCGACGACTCGGATCGGCCTCAAAATTTGACATAATCAGTCAAATTTCAAGATGTCTAAATTCCAAAACCGAAATGTTCGTCCGCCGTCCGAGCCGTTTTGGGCAGTAGGAATTTTTCAAAAAATGTGATATTTTGAAAAAATACTCGGTATTCCATCTCGTTGTGCCCGTAAGTTTTTCAGTCCGATCGCCCGAACCCGTGGGGTGCTATGCGCCTGAAATGGGGCTACGGGAGGTTTTTTTTAAGGGTTTCGGCTTTGGGGTCGAGTGGGGTGTCTTTTTCGAAGTCTTCTTAAACGTCCATTTTGAAGGTTCCAGAACTATATAACTATATATTATGGGGCTTTTAAGGGGCTACAAACGGGATTTTTGAAGGATCCCGAGAGGTCAAGTAAGGTGTCATCATATGACTGGCTCATTGAACTCCCGAAGCTCCTCGTTCGTCCGGATCCTCATCTCATCAGGGTCGAAAATTGGCCCGAATATGCGCCTTAGGACTTTCCGTTCCCAAACACAGAGCTTTTGTACCCATTCTTGCGTGAGCTCACGCAGGACCTAGGATTCTGAGCCGTATGTTACCACAGGCCATATCGTGGTTTTATACAATCTCTGCTTTGCTTTTCTTGCGAGAGCATAGAACCTGAGCACCCTGCTGACCAGAAGCATCGGTTTCCTGCTTCCATCCGGGCTTTTATTTCTGCAGGGATGTTGTTGTCTTCGGTCACCATGGATCCAAGGTATTTGAACTGCGAGTGAACCGGGAAGCCATAGCCGATCATCTCAATGGACTCAGGGCGACGAGCAGGCTGGGCTCTTGACGTTATCATGTATAGGTCTTCTGCTCGTTAACCCTGGGCCCTAGTTCTTTTGCCCCACTTTCAAACTCCTGGAACGCTCCAGACAGAGCCGAGATCGACCTCGCCAACAACTCAACATCGTCCGCATATGCCAGGTGCTGCGTCATTCGATGGTGTATCGATATATGATATATGAACTATCGTATATACAGGTATGATCATACCTCCGGGGTTTGTACGTATGGCACGTATTGCTCCTTCAAGACAGAGGTTAAATAATCCCGGCGCTTCCGGATCCCCTTGCCTCAGCCCGTTGTGAACCTGGAATGTCTCTGTCACCTGCACCTTCAATGCACATCTCGAGCCCTCCAGCGTCATGCGGGCCAGTCTCACCAGCTTCCTTGGGACACCGATTACAGCAAATCCCTCAGCAGGGCCGTTCGGCTTACACTGTCGTACGCCTGTTTTGTGTCTACGAAAAGATGATGAAGAGTCACATCATGCTCGTACGCCTTTTCCAGCATCTGCCTCAACGAGAAGATGTGATCTGTGGTAATCTCCCTGCTCGGAAACCACACCCACACTGGTACTCCCCACTTGCCCGGTCGGCGCATTGTTGCAGACGGCGACTTATGGCTATGCGACACACGAGTTTATAACCCTTTTTATGCATCGGACAGATTACAGCCAAGCTCCACTCTGAGGGCATTCGTTCGTCCGTCCAGATGTCAAAGACCAATCGGGCCAACTCTCTGGTCAAATCTTCTCCACCTTGTTTCAGTAGCTCCGCTGGAATCCCAACGCCTCTCAAACTGTTAGGTACCCACAATCGTTGAAATGGATATCACCAACTTTGGGCCTCGCCCCCTTTGGGCAAGCCCCCTGGACCCCCGGATCCTTTTTGCTTAGAACCTTCGGCTAAAACTCAAGAATCATGGAAGATGCTTTATTAACAGCCGAACTAGGCGGAGAACTAGAGCAGAACCTAGTGGCCTGACGGTAAGACAGTGAGGATGCTGAACTAGTGACCTAACGAACGACAAGTGAGGACGCCGAACTAGTAGCCTAACGTTAAGACAATTGAAGACGCCAAACTAGTGGCCTAACGTATATTTATGTAAAAGGTATATATATATAATGCAATATATTAAATTATGTAATATTATTATTAAATAACGTAATATATAAACGCGACACTCCCGCGTCTCCCTCCCCGACTGACGTTATTGGGCAGTTAGTTCACAGCTAAAGCGTGTTCCACGCTAAAACGTTTGAACTAAAATGATGTGTTACCTGTTGAGGCGAAGAGGTCTATTGTTGGTGCAGCACCTGAAACCAAAAATATAAATCATTAGGTACTTTGCAATGATAATGCACGCGTCTTTGAATACACATTTTTTAAAAAAAGCTTGTAAGGTTGCTGTAGAATATTATTCTTATTAACCTGGTTAATGACCAAGTCAATTTCACGAACTTTTTAACGTCATTAGCGCCTAAGGGATGGGGAGTTCCTTTTTAAGCTATGCAAATTTCTATGGAGTTTATGCCAAATGAGTTGACGGATGAATAATGCTAATGAGTCGTAATGTGCCGGGCCGTTTCGGGCAGAAGGAATTTTTTTTTTTAAATCTGAAATGTTGACAAAATACTCTGTTTACCGTGTAGTTTTGGCCCCAAGGTTTTCAGCCCGATCGCCCAAACCGGTGGGGCGCTATGGGGCTGAAATGGGGCCAAAGAGGGGTCGAGGTTGGGGGGGTTGGGGTTTCAACATTGGGGTCGATTTAGGTGACGTTTTCGAAGAATGTTTGGACGTAGAATCCATTTTTGAGGGTCTCAGAACGATCCAATTTCACCGTGGGGCTCTCATGGAGTTTTCAAGGATGTCAAAAGGTCGAATGAGGTGTCGTTTTCTATAAGTACGTAATGAAGTAGGTTTTTTTGTGCGCGTAAGTTTACACGTTGTCAAGGGCCCCTTGACAAGGGAACACTGCAACTGAAAAAAGGGAAAAACGCTGCAAATTTTACACAATGGTTTATTATTCTTTGATATAGGTTACTTGTGCAGAAATTTAATTCTGTCAATGAATAAAATTTAAAAAAGAATTTTTGAATTTTTATTTTTCAAAAAAAAAAAAATTTTTTTATTTTTTTTTTCAAAATGTTTTTTTCAAATTTTTTTTGTGTTTCACTTGTAAAATATTTTACTTCCTGGGATCTTTCAAAAATCCCATTTGTCGCCCCATGATAGCCCTATAGATCGCAACAGTGAAATCGGATCGTTCCGGGACCCCAAAAAATGGATTCTACGTCCAAAAATACTTAGAAAACGACACCTCCTTCGAAAAGCCTTCAAAAAACCCCTCCCGTAGCCCCATTTTAGCCCCATAGCGCCCCACGGGTTAGGGCGATCGGGATGAAAACCTTGCGGCACAACGAGATGGAAAACTGAGCATTTTGTCAAAATTTCAGATTTAAAAAAAAATTCCTACTGCCCAAAACGGCCCGGACGGCGTACGGACATTTCGGATTTGTAATGCAATATCCGTTTCAAGAGGTCAACACGTAGACCTCTTGAAACGGATAATGTCAAATTTTGAGGCCAATCGGAGTCGTCGACCTTCGTCGCGAAAACGGGGCGTACTCGATTGGGCCCCGAGACTGGATGGGAAATCGGTAAGAAGTATCGATTTTTTGAATCGATTCAGAATCGGATGCTCCAAATCGATTTCCCAAAAAAATCGCCATAAAAGTATCGATTTTTTGGAAAATCGATTCAAAAATCGGTCTTACAAAAAAAAAGTTTTTTTAATGAGTGATAACGGTAGATATATTAAATGTAGGTAGGATTCAAGAAAAATGGTTAAAAAAAATTTATTGAAAATTAAAATTGCATTAGTTTTCAAAAATTATGATAATAAACATTTAATCAGACGAGTAATCAGTTTCGCTGTCTGAAAAACACTGCAAATTTTACACAAGGGTTTATTATTCTTTGATATAGGTTAGTTGTGCAAAAATTATTTTTGTCAATAAAAAATTTTGAAAAAAATTGTTTTTTGGATTTTTTTTCATAGAAAAAATTTTTTGGATTTTTTTTCTTCCAAAAAATGGATTTTTCAAAAATTCTTTATTTTTTACATTAAACATATTTAACCTCCTGGGATCCTTCAAAATTCCCATTTTTAGCCCCCATGAAAGCCCTACAGATCGCCACAGTGAAATCGGATCGTTCCGGGACCCCGAAAATGGATTCTACGTCCAAAAATACTTCGAAAACGACACCTAACTCGATCCCATAGCCAAAAGCCTTCGAAAAACCCCTCCCGTATCCCCATTTTAGCCCCATAGCGCCCCACGGGTTTGGGCGATCGGACTGAAAACCTTGCGGGCACAACTAGATGGTAAACCAAGTAAACCAAAAAAAATGCCTACTGCCCAAAACTGCCTGGACGGAGGACGGACATTTCGGATTTAGAATGTAGATCTCTTGAAACGGATAATGCCAAATTTTGAGGCCGATTGGAGTCGTCGACCTCCGTCGCGAAAACATAGGTGTATTATTCCAAGAATAATAAACCAAAAGCCATGGCGGACGTCGCTGGTAACTAGTGAGTTTTGTTGTAATTAGCTATTATCATAATTTTTAATCGACCTAGGACTCGAAATTTGCTTGAATCACTTGAAATAATAAACTAATTTTTATAAATGACGAAAATCGATTCAAGATTTTTTTAAAAATCAGTAGTAAAAAATCGATTCACGATTTTTACAAAAATCGGAAGTAAAAAATCGATTCATCTAAAAAATCGGAACCTGAAGATCGATTCAAAAAAATCGAAAAATCGGAACAAAAATCGATTTTTCCAAAAAATCGGAAATCGATTCCCATCCCTAGCCCCGACCCCTCATTAGCAGGGGCACATCTAATCCTGCAATCTAATCCTGTGTGCCTCTTCGAAATTACTCTGTTGGGCCCCATCGCAGACATTAGGTAGAACTCTTTTGGGCCCCAAGTGAAGAATCAGTCAAGTACAATGCAAATGTATATTTCGTTACAAAATGCAACAAGTCAGCCAACAAATCAACAGCGATGTACCTACCTGTACAGGTATTCATTTCACAGGCGTGTACATACCAGAAACTGATCGCAAGTACGACAGAATGTCCTTTTCTTTTCTATTGTATTGATCAATAAATTATAAGAGAAGTTCGGTTTTGCGCTTGGTGGTGGAATTGCGGGAACCCTGTTTCTGTTGAGCGGTGTTATTAAGAAGCATTAACCCAAAGAAAAGTTTTAACCACGAGCCTAACTGAGATTCTGCATTTTTGTAGTCAGCAGACAGCCCAAACTGCTGAACCGCCCTCTACCAGCATTGACCAACGTGAAATCTACACGCCTCCAGCACTGAATGAGGAAAAACAGAAGTTAAAGCATTTAGAATTCCCGCGAGACATATCGCCAGATCAGTGACCCAGCACCGTGGACAACTGAATGTTGGCAGATGCGAAAAGGAGAAGGGAGAGTTTGACCCGGGCCCAAAAGAGTACTTTGAACGACCCGTGTTTTGCCGCTTCCGTAGCTAACAGCACCTCGTTATCTCCTTGATCAGACGGATTAGGGCCCAATCGAGTATCGCCCGCGAAAACACGGGTGTATAATTCCAAGAAAATAAACCAAAACGCTAAACTTTTTTTTTTTTTTTTTTTTTTCAAGAAACTGATACAGTCCTTTAAAGCTTTAAAGTACCATAATTTTAGAATGACCCAAACGTAAATGTAGGGCCTCTGCTCCTCAAATTTGACTGAGCTCCCATGTTGAACTCCATCCTTGAAGTATTAGCGCTCAAATTTGGGTAACTCGGGTGGTGAAAGTGTTCCATAGTCATTCAGTTTGTGCTTCTTGTTACCAAATTCCTTCCCCGACTGGAAATGCGTTAGAGCTTCATCACAAATTATCTGAGTTTTTTGAGTTCTTTACAGTTTATTTCAACAAAGTGTTTTATTGCAGTGCTCACGTTAGATAAAAACCTCCCATCAACTGGCGAATTACAGATAAGCCTAATGGGGCGAAGTATATCTCGGGTTTTCATTTCGTATTTTATCAATCGATAAGAGTTGACTATTTAATGTAGTTGTGGATATGTTGCCTTGGAAACGGCGGGGGGGCGGTGGGCGATTGCAGCGAACTTTAGTTGTGGGGGGGGGGGGGGGGGAGGGAGGGCTACTGACCGGGCGGCGACGGGGTGGAGGGTTAAATCAATACCCCTAGCGTCTAAGCCTGGGAGGAGGAGGAGGAGGGGAGGAGGAGGAGGAGGAGGAGAAAGGCCCTGCCTAACCATCGATATATAAAGGCCCCGGCTGGTGTGCCTCGTTTGACGTACACCGCTGGCAATTTGAACCTAAACGGGTCAGCTGACAAGATTTTCTCAAGATCACGTTCCACATTCCAACACTGGGCTTTTTCCTTTACCAAAGAGGGACAGTTTTTTTTTGTAGTGGAAATACATACTTAACGCAGTCCCAAATACCACATGTGTCATTATCCAATACCTACCAATTTCGATGGTTCCGCTACTGATCTACACCAACTACCCCCCCCCCCCCCCCCCCTCGCCATCCCTTCTGGCTAAGCCAGCCAACCCGACCTGGACTCAGACCCAACACTCGTTTACACGTTTTTTTGTGTAGTTTTGACATAGATATGTCTTTTGGCTGGGGGTCATGACAAAATAAGCGTGACCGTGATCAAAAAATTTAATAGGTAACTAAGTTGTTTACTGTTTAGTACAACGTTTTTCTTGGATATTAAACTATGTATCCTATTTACGAGTAAACTAGGTATTTTTCGTGATTCAGGCTTTGGTCATACTTATCGCTCTCTTAGCCAACGAAACAACAAACAAAAACTCGAATAAATGTATTAATAGGTTCGTGCCTAGTTTCATTACGTTACTAATCACGCTACTCTAGTCCAGAAAATGAGGAAGTAACTTTTGGTTTATTATTCTTGGAATAATACACCAGGTCCTGTTTTCGCGACGGAGGTCGACGACACCGATCGGCCTCAAAATTTGACATTATCCGTTTCAAGAGGTCTATATTCAAAATCCGAAATGTCCGTCCGCCGTCCGCCGTACGAAATTTTGACGAAATACTTGGTTTGCCATCTAGTTGTGCCCGCAAGGTTTTCAGTCCGATCGCCCAAACCCGTGGGGCGCTATGGGGCTAAAATGGGGCTACGGGAGGGGTTTTTGAAGGCTTTAGCTATGGGATCGAGTTAGGTGTCGTTTTCGAAGTATTTTTGGACGTAGAATCCATTTTTTGGGGTCCCGGAACGATCCGATTTCACTGTGGTGATCTATCGGGCTTTCATGTGGCTAACAATGGGATTTTTGATGGGTCCCAGGAGGTTAAATATTTTTCGAGTAAAAAATAAAGAATTTTTGAAAAAACAAACTTTTTGAAACAAAAATCAAAAAAATTTTTTGAAAAAAAAAATCAAAAAAATTTTTTTTATTGACACAGAAATAATTTTTGCACAAGTAACCTATATCAAAGAATAATAAACCCTTGTGTAAAATTTGCAGCGTTTCTTATCTTACATACAAGTTAAGTTTCTTACCTATTTGAGTAATACTTATACATAGGTGATTACATAATGGCTCCTACGAAAAATAATTGCAGTAAGGGAAACAAAAAATTAAAACAGTCTTTGGGATTCAATGAAGAGCAACATTCAAACTCATCCCATCCAGCGGACCAGGACAACAATATAACGTAAGGTAGGTCGTCTACTTCGTCTGAAATCGTCTTTTTACAGGACAACAATTCTCAAAAACGTGTTAAACTTCTACATGCCGACACAACCGGTAATGAAAGTTCTTCTGTATCACCTGCAGAACAAGATATTATTCTTGATGAACAAACAAATATTAATTTAGTAAAATTTCATCAAAAAAAGAATTTAAATTCAAATTTTTTTTTCCTCTAAACAGAAAATATCGTCTATAAAATTTAATTAGCACACGAAAGTACTTTGAAATAGACACCTCACATGCCTTTATCGCTCAAAATCAATTTTTGGGCTTTTTCTGGACCCTTGAACTGTTAATTGGGACCCCTTCCAATGGATCGATCGGGCTGGCCAACGAACTTAACCTGTTGATTTATGAGACTTTTTGGCGTTTGAACGAAATTTTTATCTAAAAAATTAAGGAAGTTATCATCCGGAAACATGGCCAATATATACACATAATTAATATAAATACGGCGTTGAATCTACGATTGCGTTCACTTTGGTTGGTGGGAAACAGATTTCCAGGGGGTACCCGACTACCCCTGCACATTTTTGAAATTTTGAAGCTACCTCAATAGCTCGTTTTTTTCTTCGGAAATTCGCTAAAACCGAAAACATGACATTTACAGCGGTTGAGCTAACAAATTATCACCGTTCTCGGAGAGTTGGAAATAGTTGGTCGCAAACTCAACGAGATTCCCTTCAGAAATACGTCAGGAACACGGGGATGTAAGCCGTTTTCTGATCTTTATTGATCTTCTTTCAGAAATGACCAAATCGTGTCAGAAATCGGTCAAAAACTTCCTTTTGGTTGATTATTCTTGGAATAATACACCTATGTTTTCGCGACGGAGGTCGACGACTCCAATCGGCCTCAAAATTTGACATTAGGTATCCGTTTCAAGAGGTCTAGATTTCAAAACCGAAATGTCCATCCGCCGTCTGCCGTCCAGGCCGTTTTGGGCAGTAGGAATTTTTTTTAAAATTCGAAATTTTGACAAAATACTCGGTTTACCATCTAGTTGTGCCCGCAAGGTTTTAAGCCCGATCGCCCAAACCCGAGGGGCGCTATGGGGCTAAAATGGGGCTACAGAAGGTTTTTTTTTTTTTAAAGGCTTTTAGCTATGTGATCGAGTTAGGTGTCGTTTTCGAAGTATTTTTGGACGTAGAATCCATTTTCGGGGGTCCCGCAGCGATCCGATTTCACTGTTGCGATCTATAGGGCTTTCATGGGGCTACAAAATTTGTAGCCCCATCCCATTTAATGGGATGTTTGAGAGATCCCAGGAGGTCAAATATTTTTCAAGTAAAAAACAAAAAAAAATTGAAAAAATGTTTTTTGAATATACAAAAAATAAATAAAATCTTTTTTGGAAAAAAATAAAATAAAAATTTTTTAAATTTTTTTCATTAACAGAATTAAATTTCTGCACAAGTAACGTATATCAAATAATAATAAACCCTTGTGTAAAATTTGCAGCGTTTTTTCAAGTCCACAAATACCCCGTTTATTCCAACACACAGTTTATTTGCGGTCAGTTGCTACTAAAAACCATTGGTAATACAATGTATTATGTCATGAACAGAATGTAACGGGAGAAAAAATTGATTCCTCGAACTCATACGAACACACCGTGAATTTTAAAAAAATCCCATACCAGCTGCCCGAATAACTTATTCTACCGTACGTTCCCCAAATTTGATTTTTTTTTTGTCTCGGCAATTGGTTTTCCATGTTCCTTGGGGTAGGTATTAGGAATAGGATGTACCCATGGAGGAATAGATTCCTCCATGGGATGTACCTAACAGGTTTTTCATCGGTCCGAACATCTTCGTTTTCGGCCAATGTCGCGGTTTTAAGCTCACTCGCCCCACTGTGCGTCGTCCTCGAAGACGCCTATTGACGAGGCTCCTCTCACAAAGCCGACGGAGTCGCTGAGAAACGTTTCTCAGCCGACAGAAGTGGACGAGACTTTGAACTATTAATGACTTTCAGGAAATTCGCACCGCGTCACGTAACCTTCGAGTATGCATTGATTTGGCCGACCAAACCCCCCCCCCCCCCCCCCCCCAGTGGAGCATTGTGCAAAGTGTTTCGACGAACCGAATCCCCAAATGCGATGAAAATTAAATGGGACCCTCGACGATCGATCGTGTTTATTCCCTCCATAATATACCACATCGGCCGACGAAAATGCTATTACAGCAGTATTACAGTCCCCTGAACAGTTCCTCACGTCGACAGGTGAATACAGGGTTGCAACCCACCACTCGGCCACTTTCCACCACCCGAGTTACCGAAGTTGAGCGTTAAATGCCCGATTGCCAAATCCGTCGGGCTATTTAGCTTTAAAAGGGCCTACGGGAGGGGGTTCGAAGATTTCCGACCATGGGGTCGAGTTTGGTGTTGTTTTCGAAGTATATTTTGGCGTAACACGTTTCTCCAAACTCAAATGCCGTTTTCTTACATTTTATTTTAATTTCTTTTATATTAGTTCATTTTACATACCTATTTGGGTTTATTATTCATGGATAATACACCTATGTAATCGCGACGGAGGTCGACGACTCCAATCGGCCTCAAATAGTGACATTATCCGTTTCAAGAGGTCTAGATCCAAAACCGAAATGTCTGTCCGTCCGGGCCGTTTTGGGCAGTAGGGATTTTTTTAAATCTGAAATTTTGACAGAACACTTGGTTTACCTTCTAGTTGTGCCCGCAAGGTTTTAAGCCCGATTGCCCAAACCCGTGGGGCGCTATGGGGCTAAAATGGGGCTACGGGAGGGTTTTTTTAGGGCTTTTGGCTATGGGATGGAGTCAGGTGTCGTTTTCGAAGTATTTTTGGACGTAGAATCCATTTTCGGGGGTCCTGGAACGATCCGATTTCACTGTGGCGATCTATAGGGCTTTCATGGGGCTAAAAACGGGATTTTTGAAGGATCCCAGGATGTTAAATATTTTTCGAGTAAAACATAAAGAACCTTTGAAAAAAAGATTTTTGAAAAAAAAAATTTAAAAAAAAAAATCTTTTTTGTAATATAAAAATCCAAAAAAAAAAAAATTTTTTTCATTCACAGAATTACATTTCTGCACAAGTAACGTGTATCAAAGAATAATAAACCCTTGTGTAAAATTTGCATTGTTTTTTTCTGTGTTTCAAGTCGGCCTATTCGACATAATTTTTGTTTGCAATAGTCTTAAAATCTATGTGACTCAAAGTGGAATAATTGATAGATTGCCTCCATTTTTCTAAATCGGTAGATGGCAATACTGCCCAGAAAATAGATAATTTTTAACAAAAATGTTTTGTTTACAATTTCAGGTGGTATTTACTGGCAAAGAGGGCAAAACAACGTCTGGGTGTCCTTTAAGGAAGTGGATAATCAAAAGTCCAGAATCCCAAAGGCCACACTTGTGCCACTTCATGGCTCGTTATAGCGACTGTGGCGTGGGAAGGGGTCCCGTCCAGCATGGCCGACAACCTTTATACAACAGTCACTGACAAGCTTAGAAAGTAAACTTACCACTTGTGGTGGTTAAACTCATCGAAATAGTTCAGCGAGAAGGTTTTATGGTAACGGATTCGTTTAATTCAGTTACGGTCACGGCAATGTGGTGTCAATGAGCCGCGCACGTGCGCCTGCCAGGGTTTGGACGACACAACATGCGGTGCATCCTTCTCCTTCGGGTGTTCATGGTCAATGTTCTACAACGGGTGCAAATTTGCACGAAGCAAAACCGCCAGGAAATTCAGGTTGAGCGTTCGATCCGAAGTAAGTACCTATTTGCTTTACACTTCTCCTACTCGTTGAGCTCATTGTTATTACTGACGTGGAATTGACCATGTCCGCAGGAGCAGTGCATAGAAGACGGGCTTCAGAACCTGGCAACGTACCTATCACCTCTGTGCAGGACGATGGATCCGGACTCGTATGTAATCATGACTCAGTACGAAGAGGATGCTGCCGACTGTCGATTGGATCTGGGACGTGGTCGGCCCTGGTCAGGGGTTACTGCTTGCTTCGACTTCTGTGCTCATGCTCATCGGGACAAACACAATATGAACAACAGGTGCACGATGGTGAGAAGAAAAACGGTGATAAAACTTATCAGTTAGTTCCCCCCAAAGTTTGTGCAAATGGGTGCATATATGCACATGCATATGCATATATGCTCCCAAATCTCTCATTTTAAACGGGAACCCCCTAAATTTTTTGGATGGGGTCCCGTCCAGCATAGCTGACAACCTTCATACAACAGTCACTGACAAGCTTAGAAAGTAAACTTACCACTCGTGGTGGTTACACTCATCGAAATAGTTCAGCGAGAAGGTTTTATGGTAACGGCTTCTTTTAATCCAGTTATGGTCACGGCAATGTGGAGTCAATGAGCCACACAAGTGCGCCTGCCAGGGTTTGGACGACACAACATGCGGTGCGTCCTTCTCCTTCGGGTCTTCATGGTCCATGTTTTACAACGGGTGCAAATTTGCACGAAGCAAAACCGCCAGGAAATTCAGGTTGAGCGTTCGATCCGAAGTAAGTACCTATTTGCTTTACACTTCTCCTACTCGTTGAGCTCATTGTTATTACTGACGTGGAATTGACCATGTCCGCAGGAGCAGTGCATAGAAGACGGGCTTCAGAACCTGGCAACGTACCTATCACCTCTGTGCAGGACGATGGATCCGGACTCGTATGTAATCATGACTCAGTACGAAGAGGATGCTGCCGACTGTCGATTGGATCTGAGACGTGGTCGCCCCTGGTCAGGGGTTACTGCTTGCTTCGACTTCTGTGCTCATGCTCATCGGGACAAACACAATATGAACAACAGGTGCACGATGGTGAGAAGAAAAACGGTGATAAAACTTATCAGTTAGTTCCCCCCAAAGTTTGTGCAAATGGGTGCATATATGCACATGCATATGCATATATGCTCCCAAATTTCTCATTTTAAACGGGAACCCCCTAAATTTTTTGGATGGGGTCCCGTCCAGCATAGCTGACAACCTTCATACAACAGTCACTGACAAGCTTAGAAAGTAAACTTACCACTCGTGGTGGTTACACTCATCAAAATAGTTCAGCGAGAAGGTTTTATGGTAACGGCTTCTTTTAATCCAGTTATGGTCACGGCAATGTGGAGTCAATGAGCCACACAAGTGCGCCTGCCAGGGTTTGGACGACACAACATGCGGTGTGTCCTTCTCCTTCGGGTGTTCATGGTCCATGTTTTACAACGGGTGCAAATTTGCACGAAGCAAAACCGCCAGGAAATTCAGGTTGAGCGATCAATCCAAAGTACCTAAGTACCATGTCTGTAGGAGCAGTGCATAGAAGGCGGGCTTCAGAACCTGGCAACGTACCTATCACCTCTGTGCAGGACGATGGATCCGGACTCGTATTTAAACATGACTCAGTACGAAGAGGAAGCTGCCGACTGTCGATTGGGTCTGGGACGTGGTCGCCCCTGGTCAGGGGTTACTGCTTGCTTCGACTTCTGTGCTCATGCTCATCGGGACAAACACAATATGAACAACGGGTGCACGATGGTGAGAAGAAAAACGGTGATAAAACTTGTCAGTTAGATCCCCCTTTTTCTACTTGGAGGATTGGCCCCCCTCCCTTACCCCCCTCACCCACTGTATTCACGCCTCTGAGCGGTCCGTCCGTACGAGCTGAAACAAGCCTGTCAACGCTGTCAACGCAGCGACGGACTGTCTGTCTTTCCGGCGGCAGGCACATCCGGGAGAGACGCTTAGTCTGTCTGGGGCTGTTTTCTCTGTCGCATTGCAACACTTCCCCGCCCTCACGCGGCCGCCGCTCGGCTCCTTCTCAAGGATTTCCCTCGCTGCCCCCCCCCCCCCCCCAATCTAACCCATCGATCTGCCCCCGTTTTCTGGCCCAGAACCGATTTCCCATCTTTTTCCCCCTCAATTCTCTCTCTCTCCCCCCCCCCCCCCCCCCCACAGGCTGAAGGTTATAAGCAGCCTTCAGCAATTTACAATGGGCCGAACTCGATAGGAGCTCTCCTCGCAATTGTCGTTACTTTACGGGTGTTTCGGTCTCAGTACCCGTTTGTGGGTCAAAACCTGTCCCACTTTTACGCACTTACTGCGACCCAGTTTCAACTTAAAAAGAAAACAACCTGAGAAGACTCAGAGAATGTTTGCAGCATCCAGATTTGAAAGTGAAAACTGGTTGAATTCTAAAAAAATACCTATTGTTGTGTTTGCGTTTATTATTCTCTGAATAACTCTGGGCTACAACAACAAAACACTGCAAATGTTTGAAGGGGGGTAATTATTCTTTGGTACAAATTGTGCGAAAATTCAATAAAAATTATCTTTAAAAAATTTAATGTGAGTGGAAAGTTGTTGAGGATCAGTCAAATAAGACGAGAATGTTGAAACGTCGGCACATTCTCGTCTTATTTGACTGAATATTATTCTCCTGTCATCAGGTCCGGTACTATAAAAAATAAAGAATTTTTGAAAAAAAAAAAATCCAAAAAAATTTGTTCCATTGACACAGAAATAATTTCTGCACAAGTAGCCTATATCAAAGAATACTATTCTTAGAATAATAAACCCGTGTGTAAAATTTGCAGCGTTAGGTACGTTGGCTGGATAGGCGTAGTGGGGACACATTCCCACCACGCCTTATCTGCTTGGAGGTCCAAGGGGCACTAGTTCCATTCCTAATTGGACAACACATAACATAATAATATTATTATGTGCACAGTGGTACGAAACCGACGTTTCTAGCGGGTCAAAAGTCGACAAATGAAGTACGTTTTCCTGTGGAATCACGTTAGCGTATATCTTGACTGATCCGGAGCAAGATAATTTGCTTGGAAAAATGAACTTGGGACCCCCCCTGGGAGAGGATTGAATATAAAACTTCCAGAGCTCGGTGAGTCGTCCTGATTTATCGAGGAAATCTCAGTTATAGTATAACATTTAATTTATCTGGCTTAGCTTATTCCCCATTCCTGATTTTTTTTTCGAGGAAATCAGATTTTAGATATCTCAACCCGTTAAAAAATTAAACCCGTATTTATTTTGATTTAAGCATGGTAGGGAGTCGCGGCTAGTAGAATAGTAAAAACGCTGCAAATTTTACACTATGGTTAATTATTCTTGGATATAGGTTACTTGTGCAAAAATTTAATTCAGTTTCAATGAAAAACGCTGCAAATTTTACACAAGGGTTTATTATTCTTTGATATAGGTTCCTTAACAATTGTGCACGGACATTTCGGATTTAGAATGTAGACCTCTTGAAACGGATAATGTCACATTTTGAGGCCGATCGGAGTCGTCGACCCCCGTCACGAAAACATAGGTGTATTATTCCAAGAATAATAAACCAAAAATTAAAAAAAAATTTTTTTGGATTTTGTTTTCAAAATTTTTTTTTGAATTTTTTTCTTGTTTTTTACTTGAAAAATATTTGACCTCCTGGGATCCTTCAAAAATCCCATTTGCAGCCCCATGAAAGCCCTATAGATCACAACAGTGAAGTCGGATCGTTCCGGGACCCCAAAAACTGGATTCTACGTCCAAAAATACTTCGAAAACGACACGTGACTCGATCCCATAGCCAAAAGCCTTAAAAAAAAAACCTCCCGTAGCCCCATAGTGCCCCACAGGTTTGGGCGATCGGGCTGAAAACCTTGCGGGCACAACTAGATGGTATTTTGTATTTTGTCAAAATTTCAGATTAAAAAAAAAAATTCCTACTCCCCAAAACGGCCCGGACGGCGGACAGCGCGACGGACATTTCGGATTTAGAATCTAGACCTCTTGAAACGGATAATGTCACATTTTGAGGCCGATCGGAGTCGTCGACCTCCGTCGCGAAAACATAGACCTACACCTGTATTAGTATTATTGGAAGGTACCCGTGTTTAAACCTCCTGACTGATCTCGGCAGCGGCGGCAGCAATTTGATAACCGGGGTGAGAATAATTATTGTCCATGGGGTGAGATTTGTCAAAAGCTAGGAATTTTCAAATTTGGTGGTAAAATTGTCCCTACGATCGATTTTTAGGGGCTTTTTGGTACCTGAAACGTAGCCTACTTATGGACCAATCCCTATAGATTTAATTATTTTTTCTTCAATTTCCCAGAAATTCTTTTTTTTCTTCTTTTAAAATTTCAGTGTTGTGCAACTTTTGTTATGTTGGCAAAACTTCCTACGCAGAACATCTCAGTTCGATCTGGCAGGTCTTCCTGTTGGTTTTGGTGCTCGGTGGTCAACTCGTGCGAGAGCAGTTAAGCCGAGATTGTTTATTTTGATGTTTACATACAAGTTATTCCATTTTTCCCAAACCCTTGTCATTTTGGGGTGACAATTGTCACAACTTTGAGGTTTTGAACGCACTTCCATCTATGGCCAGCACACCACACTCAGCCACAAGCTCTCCTCAAAGCGCATAGATTCAAGAACAAGACCACCACAAGAGGAAGGAAGAAAAGACTTGTGGAACCTTGGAGGAGCATTTCTCCGTCTCACCTGGTCCCAACGAACCAAAAAAAGGGAAGAAGGCAACTCCAACCACTGAACACAAAAAGAGAGAAAAAAATCCCAAGGAGGACAAAAATGCAATCAACGAGAAGAAAACGAAAATCGTAGAAGTGAAACGGTTAAAGAAGAGACTGAATCAGAATCAGAATTAGTAGCACTGTTCCTCCATGACACCGAATCTGAAATTGATTAAAACGATCATAATACTCAGAATAAGCAGAATCCGGTAGCTATGGTAGTTGACCCAGATACCTATGCAGAGCATATATTATATGCTCTGCAATGGTATCTGATAGTGACCCTGCCGGTGGCATCCACTTTACCACCAGAACTCTCTCATCTCAGTCCCGTGTTTTTTCCCTGTAGCAAGAAAATTCAAGCACAGCTCGTCTAAACTGGTTCATCTGATTAGCCGGGTTTTTATTTGTTTACAAGCTGCTCCACTTACTTCACCAAATCTGATAAAGAACCACAATTTTCAAAGTGAAACGGGATACTGCTCCTACCCCAAACGTTAAGGATGACGGCATTTCGGTCGGTTTCACTCTCTGGTCCTCTTCAGTCTGCAACGTGATCGGTACATATCTGCCATGTGCTAGAATGAGGGAGCTCCTGGTGACTCCTTGTCTGCCCTCTCGGACGAATGTCAGGGAACAGACTTGGGGAATACAGGAACGGGTTTGGACTTATCTCCTTGTCATTTGCCACCCCCTTTCATTAGTCCATCACACAAGCTTCAGTCAAGGGACTCCCTTGCATTACAGAATTGTGACACTCCCGGAGTGTCACAATTCTGTAATGTCCACATTTGAAATACATTTCGACCCAATCAGGCCATCAGGTAGTAGAAATTATGGGAACTGAACCCACGGTGCAGGTGTGGCTTGAGCCTGACGTGTTCTTAACACTGCCCCAGTTAGCTAGAATGGTTGAGATTTCCCTGTGGAAGATCGAGTGATGTCTAGATATGTCATTTTGAGGTGATTTTGGACGTAAAATACATTCACGGGGGTCACAGTCCCATCCGACAACACCAAAGGGTTAGGAGAGGCAGAAAAATTTTTTTGGCCAATTTTTTTCTTTTCTTCAAGAAAATTTTGTAGCTGAGGTCTTCCTGAGTCGATTGATACCATATAGTTGAGGGTTCTGATAAACAAAAATATTTTTTGAGGCCTATAAACCGAACGCTTGCGTTTTCGTCTGCTCGCGCCGCGCTAGAAGAGTGAGAGCAGTGCACTCGGTCATCGCCGGTCCCCTACTGCTCCAGTAAAGACTTTTCTAAATTATATTGGTTCTATACAGTAAAATCTACATCCCACGATCACGTACCTATATTGTAATAATACCTAAATACAGTACCGCTATCATCCCTTCAAATAACAACTAAATATTCATTTCAGCAACACTTACATGCAAATCCTGTCATCCACACGTGCAAAACCGTCACTTTTCCGCTTTTTTGAACACTTTCAATTGACTTCTCGTCATATTTTTCCAATAAAATAAACAGAAAGAAGCAACACTCTGGTAAGAACCAAAAGCCGGCAGAAAGAATAAACAATAGGGTTGGGGCCCAACCGTTGGGCACAGAGTAACAGAGAACAAGTTTTGAATGAGTCGACTCAATGAATCGACTCTTTCAAATGAACCGGGTGAGTCGACTCGCGGCGTTCCAAAGAGTCGACTCATTGCGAATCGTGAAGTGTCTTAAAGGAGGGGGAAGAGAGTCGTCTATCCTAAATTCTGATTGGTAAGATACGAGTCGACTCATCGAGAATCGTGAAGGAGGGGTGGAAGAGAGTTGGGTATCCTCAATTCTGATTGGTTCCGTGGTTTCTGTACAGGGTACCAAGGTTCAAACTCGTGCGTATTTTTGTTTTCGTTGTTGATTTCTCTAGGTATTCTCTTTTACTCTGTCCTTTCGGGAGTCGAACTCCCGAAAGGACAGAGTAAAAGAGAATACGGGGAATCCCTGTTTGTTGTTGTCATGAGCAGACAAAAAATAGCATTATTTGGGATTAGGTGTGCTGATCATCTTCCACAATTTTGAAAAAAAAAAAAAGTTTTCAAAAAACAATTTTTTTTATTGACCGAACTTATTTTCGCACAACCTATATCAAAGAATAATAAACCCTTGTGAAAATATTTTACATAATGTGCAGCGTTTTTTCTAGGGATGTCCACACTGAAGAAAAATATCGATATTCGATATATCGATAATTTAAAAAAATATCGTTTTACTAGGTCGATATATCGTAGAAAAATATCGATATTCGATATATCTTTTAAAAAATATCGATAAATCGGATATTAGTCCAAATTTTAAAAAATCCATGCCTTTCACGACTTTTGATTACAAGTAAATAAATTAAGGTTATAAATTCTTAAAAATTTGAAGAAATGGTTTAAATTTGTTTTTAAACAAAACGATTGTTTAAAGATTTGAAGATTAAAGATTTAAAGATTTTTCATTAAATGTTAAGATTTAAAGATTAATCGTTTAAAGATTTTTAAATTTGATTAAAATTGTTTGAAGATTGTTTAAATTTGAAGATTATTTAATAATTTGTAATGAGTAGGTAATTATTTGTAAAATCATAGAGTTTATAATGTTCTGACAAAACATTCTGTACATTGCACTAAAATGAATTGCGTGGATCTGCTCGCCAACATTAATTAAGTACATTATTAACTCTTCACACATGTGATTGTGAACCAATTCGGTAAAGGGATTAGGAAAGGAATAATTCATTTCAATTATTGAAAGCCGAGGTCTATTAAACATAGTATTTGATTAGAAATAGGTACTTTCAGTAAAGTTACCTACACGTTCTTTGGCCCTATTTCTAGCTGGTGTTCGGATTTATGTCTGGTCTCTCTCAAAAATATCGGTTCCCGATATTTCAAAAATAATATCGATATATCGATATATCGGTGGGAAAAATATCGGCCAAAAATATCGATATATCGGTGGAAAAATATCGATATTTCGATATATTGATATTTTTTGAGCATCCCTAGTTTTTTCATAGCATCTAATGCCAGAGCCAAAATGCAAAAAGAAGTTCATTTTTTGCTAGGTAATTTGTGAGTTCACATCGATAACACGAAGAAACCCTTTCGTAATCGATCCATAAAAAATACAACAACAACAAACATTCTCGATAGTATCGATCGAAATCGATAAATGTTTATCAATTCCGAAAATATGAAATTATTCTGTAAAAAAAAAAAAAAAAAAAAGAAATGAGAAGCGGAGCGCTCGCTCAAGCGCAGCAAGGTCGCGAACGCCCGAAACATTTTTCCCCTTCAGAAAAACCGCGCTCCTGTAAAATCACGTTTTCGCTCATTCATTTCTCTCTTTCTCCGGACCCAATCGACCGATTTTTTTTTTATATCGATACATCGATTGTGAGGGAATACTTTAACGGGGGCTTTTTTAGATAATTATTTTGTTTATGTGCTTCAGGGTCGGGGTGTAAACAGAAATTTTCAAGGCTCTTTAGTAGTAGTGTTGTTTAAAATACTTTTAGACCAAATTTTGACAAACCCCCTCGTCAAAGTGTGCCCAAGACCTTGCCAAACAAGATGAAAAAAACAAACAAACAAACCGCATCTCTCTAATGGTAACCAAAGCTGAGAAAAAGGTACCTAAATAAGTTTGTTACCAACTCTCTGTATGCTCCTAACCTCCTGGGACAACAAATGTGGCTTTCGTTAGACTTTGGCCAGAAGATCGAGCGAAGATCGTTTTCGTAGTATTTTCGGACGTGAAATCCATTCATAAGGATCCCAGAACAATCCGACTACACTGGTGGGATCAATGGGATTATTGTGGGGCTACAAACGAGGCTTTCGAAGGACTTTGACCAGAGGATCGAGTGAGGAGGCATTTATAAGCGATTGTGGGCGGGAAATTCATTCCTGGGGTTCCCTGAGCCAACCGAGTAGGTGGGATATATGCCTGTTTTGAGGCTACAAATGGGGCTCTTAATGTAAGGTATGTCCTGCTTTTGTACTGCGTTTTGTGAGAAAGTCCCGCTATTTGCCTGTAGGGAGGTAGGTAAGCAGGCGAATCGTCCAGTTCCAAAAGCCGCCGGGTCCTCACAACCCAATATTGAGATATTCGTGAAAAACTGTTTATCATATAAAATTTATATGATCATATAAAATTTATATTTAATATCATCCATTTTCAGCCATTTTTAAAAACTTTCTTCATAAAATTACTTCGCATGTAGGATATATTTTGACTAGGTATCTCTGACCTACACTTTTTTTGAAAATCCACTTGAAACGTTGGACTGGGTTTTGTCTGGGGACATGTCGGCTTTTGAAAATCCAGTCCCTTTGGCTCTTCAGGTATATGCTGGGAGGGGCATAGTGGGTGTAGAAAGAAAACAACTTCACCATTTGATCCGTCACCTTCGATTTAGTTAAAATTGATGGTTATCTCGAATTTTCCGAAAATTGGACTTAGTGGCTTTTGGAGCAGGCCGACTCAAGTAACGACCTACCTACATACTTCAACCTACCAGCTAGGGAAAAATGCAGCTATTGAGGGATATAAAAACCAAGCAAGCTGAAGAGAAGTTACGTAGGTACCTACCAAAATGTCTACTCACATGAATAAACCGAAGTATAAACCTTATTGGTAATATGTTATGAAATAAGCAATAATATTTTCATAAAGTAAATGTAATAATTACAAACATGTAGTTGTACAATATATAGTTATGTATATACATGATGCTCGGCGTCCTGTTTTTTCCTTTTCAGAAGTTGGTCGCCTATCTTCAAGGACTTTGGCCAGATGAGCGAGTGAGGTGTAATTTTCGTAGTATTTTTGAACGTATAATCCCTTTATGGGGGTGTCAGCCCCATTCGACGTCACCAGGGGGATCTAAGAGGCTGTTCTGAGGCTACAAATGGGGTTTTAGAAGGACTTTGACCAGAAGAGCGAGTGAGGTGTAATTTTCGTGGATTTTTTGGACGTAGAATCCACTTTTGGGGGTCACAGCCCAATCCGACGACACCATAGGGATCTAAGGGGCTGTTCTGGGGCTACAAATGGGGCTTTTGAAGGGCTTTGACCAGGAGAGCGAGTGAGGTGTAATTTTCGTGGAATTTTTGGACGTAGAATCCATTTATGGGGGTGTCAGCCCCATCCGACGTCACCAGGGGGATCTAAGAGGCTGTTCTGGGGCTACAAATGGGGCTTTTGAAGGGCTTTGACCAGGAGAGCGAGTGAGGTGTAATTTTCGTAGTATTTTTGGACGTATAATCCACTTTTGGGGGTCACATCCGCATCCTAAGACACCATAGGGATCTAAGGGGCTGTTCTGGGGCTACACTTGGGGCTTTTGAAGGACTTTGACCAGAAGAGCGAGTAAGGTGTAATTTTCGTAGTATTTTTGGACGTATAATCCATTTATGGGGGTGTCAGCCCCTCCCTACGACACCATAGGGATCTAAGGGGCTGTTCTGGGGCTACAAATGGGGCTTTTGAAGAACTTTGACCAGAAGGGCGAGTGAGGTGTAATTTTCGTAGTATTTTTGGACGTATAATCCATTTATGGGGGTGTCAGCCCCATCCGACGACACCAGGGGGATCTAAGAGGCTGACCTGGGGCTACAAATGGGGCTTTTGAAGGGCTTTGACCAGAAGAGCGAGTGAAGTGTAATTTTCGTGGAATTTTTGGACGAAGAATCCATTTATGGGGGTCTCAGCCCCATCCGACGTCACCAGGGGGATCTAAGGGGCTGTTTTGAGGCTACAAATGGGACTTTTGAAGGACTTTGACCAGGAGAGCGAGTGAGGTGTAATTTTCGTAGTATTTTTGGACGTATAATCCATTTATGGGGGTGTCAGCCCCATCCGACGACACCAGGGGGATCTAAGAGGCTGACCTGGGGCTACAAATGGGGCTTTTCAAGGGCTTTGACCAGAAGAGCGAGTGAAGTGTCATTTTCGTGGAATTTTTGGACGAAGAATCCATTTATGGGGGTCTCAGCCCCATCCGACGTCACCAGGGGGATCTAAGGGGCTGTTTTGAGGCTACAAATGGGGCTTTTGAAGGACTTTGACCAGAAGAGCGAGTGAAGTGTAATTTTCGTGGAATTTTTGGACGTAGAATCCATCTATGGGGGTCTCAGCCCCATCCGACGACACCATAGGGATCTAAGGGGCTGTTTTGAGGCTACAAATGGGGCTTTTGAAGGACTTTGACCAGAAGAGCGAGTGTGGTGTAATTTTCGTAGCATTTTTGGAAGTAGAATCCATTAAATGGATGCATCCCATGGGTCTGAGACCCCCATAAAATTTATGGGGGTCTCAGACCCATTCGACGTCACCAGGGGGATCTAAGAGGCTGTTCTGGGGCTACAAATGGGGCTTTTGAAGGACTTTGAAGAACGAGTGTGGTGTAATTTTCGTGGACATTTTGGACGTAGAATCCACTTATGGGGGTCTCAGCCCCATCCGACGACACCGTAGGGATCTAAGGGGCTGTTCTGGAGCTATAAATGGGGCTTTAGAAAGAATTTGAGCAGAAGAGCGATTGAGGTGTAATTTTCGTAGTATTTTTGGACGTAGAATCCATTTGTAGGGGTCTCAGCACCATCCGACGACTCCAGGGGGATCTAAGAGGCTGTTCTGGGGTACCTCTGGGGTACAAATGGGGCTTTTGAAGGACTTTGAAGAGCGAGTGTGGTGTAATTTTCATAGAATTTTTGGACGTAGAATCTACTTATGGGGGCCCACTGCCCCGTCCGACGACACCATAGGTATCTAAGGGGCTGTTCTGGGGCTACATACGGGGATTTTGATTGACTTCGAAGAGCGAGTGTGGTGTAATTTTCTTAGAACTTTTGGACGTAGAATCCATTTATAAATGGATAGACCTATAAATAGGGGTCACATCCCCATCCGACGACACCATAGGGATCTAAGTTGCTGTTCTGGGGCTGCCAATGAGGCTTTTGAAGGAATTTGACCATAAGAGCGAGTAAGGTGTAATAAGGTATAGTTTTCTGAGTGTAATTGTGGAGAAGAATTTATTTTTATGCAGCCCACTTCCTCTTGTTTGAAAAAATTAAGAGAAAACGTGTTTCCTGTTGTGCGCAAAAAATAGTCGACAATGGCATGAAACAGCAGTTTTGCATGCAATTGTTCTTAAAGCTGAAAAATCGGGGAACCTAAGGGGATGTTTCGATTTGCCGCAATGGAAGCGCATTGTAGGGAGAAAGTGCTCAACTAACTCGGTCGAAAAACCCCCCAGTTGAGTTTCCACGAGGGAAGAAAAAAATAGGGGAAACAACTATGAGGAAATTTGAAAAGAGAAATAAAAACTTTGAAGGGGTTTCCGGTCAGGGGGTTTCGTGGGGATTTTTACAGTTTGTAACGAAAACACAAAAAAAAAGTAAAATCGGGCGTATTAATTCATTTGATAGTCAGTGGGTCACCTGAGGTGATGTCGAATGTGCGCAGGCGCCTAACGCTAAGCTACCCCTCTAGAGCTAATATCTGGGGGTTTCCCCTCAATCCGAAAAAAAAAAAAACGCCATGAAATCCTCAAAATACGCACAAACAAAACGGAAAGTTTTATTTTTCCTTCTAATTTTTCGAAATTTTATTTGACAATTATATTTTGGGAAGCGAAATTAGTTTTAACACTAAAAAAAGGAGGTAAAATGACAAAGTTAAACGCTCGATTGAAACATGACGCATTTTTAGTTGTAAAAGTTGTCACCAAAGACTTATTTGATTTTTGTTGTGGTTGAAGGTGTACGATGTCTGCTGAAATTAGCGATGTTTTTAAAAAATGAAAAAAGTACCTACATGACGATTTGTCCTTTCAAGATTTAAGCTTTTTTTATTTTGTAAAAAATGGGTGTTTTCGAGGGAGAGGAAATGATGTTTGGGCTCCACGGAAAGTGAAATTTACTGTGAAAACGTGCGGAGCGTCGTTTTTCGAGCGAAAATAGAGCGCTAGGCGGAAAATGGTGGAAAATCCGCGGGCTGCAGTGAATGGCAATGGTCGATGAGGAATGCGTGGGAAAATGAGGTACCTAAAAAAATATAGTTGTGGCGATGTCTTTGAAAAAGCGAAGAACATGATGGGGTTGAGTGAAAAAAATAAGAAGTATTTTGAGGGGTTTACTCACCCAGAAGGAGCCTTTCAGACCGAGGGCCTCCAGTCTAGATGGAAGTCATATCCACACTTGCACTTGCCCTAAATCTCAGTTGGCCGCGCCCTTAAAATTTCCCGTGAAAATCCGCGAGCTGGGAAGAGGAAAACTTCGTGATGGCTGGACGACTGGGGGGGAAAAAGGGGGGAGAAAAGCGAGTAAAATCCGAAGGAAAAACTGTCGAAAATGGTTGCGAAGGGAGGGTCCGGCTGTTTTGGCGAGTTCGGAGGGGTCCTTTCTTTTTGTATCGTCCCAAAAAACTGGCTTATTCGGTGGTGGAACTAAAGTAAAAAAAAGGAGGCTCTGAGCCCACTAAAATTAAAGTAATGCACAGCCGTGCTCGTTGTGCGGATAGAAGTACTGTGTAGGACCGCTCCCGCCAGACTGCGCTGGTGCGCCCGCGGGGGGGTCGATACAGGCAAAGCCCCACCTCTCAAAAATTACATTTGACACACTTGTACATGAGTCCATTCACCAACCCCCCTTCGATGGGGGTTCTGCACCCCCTTTTTTTCGTGAGGCTCCCCAAAAGTGCGGAATCGACTACACAACCCCCCTCCGCGAACCTTCCAGTCGTTTTTGGCGAGGTCGAAAATAACGAATTAGGTCACGGTGGGAATTGATCGATCAAAGTCTGGGCATTCCACGCAATTCTAGCCGAAACTCATCGATCTCCCGCCGCTTTATTCCGAATCCAACCAACGGAATCCACGTGAAAATGCGACGGAAATCCATTTTGGACTTGAAACACAAAGAATGAGTTTTCACTTCATCATCAATAACACAGGTTTACAAAAAAAAGAAAAAAAAGAAGAAGGAACGTCACTCTCAGGCGCCGCACAGTGGTAGGAATCGTAAATCTAGCTTAACAAATGTCGAACATCGAAGGTAGCAATTTTTGTAGGGAATAGGCGTAAACAAGTGCTAACATGCTCCTGAAGACGGAGCGAAAACGAAATTGAGGCCCAACCACACGAGATGAGCGGGCGAACAAAATTAATGTACTTAGACTGTGGAGATCGATCCAAAATTTATTAACTCGCTGTAATATCGAAAAATCTCACTCTTTTGCCGAGCTTTCGACATATTATAATTAATTCCTCTGAATGAAGCTATCGTGTACCACACCAATCATTTGATAAGTACCAATTATCGACACCGGCGTGCGCCGTTCGGGCCGTTTTGGGCAGTAGAAATTATCTAAGAAATCTGAAATTTTGGCAAAATACTCGGTTTGCCATCTAGTTGTGCCCGCAAGGTTTTCAGTCCGATCGCCCAAACCCGTGGGAAGCTATGGGGTTAAAATGGGGCTATGGGAGGGTTTTTTTTTTTAAAGGCTTTTGGCTATGGGATCGAGTAAGGTGCCGTTTTCGAAGTATTTTTGGACGTAGAAACCATTTTCTGAAGTCCCGGAACGATCCGATTTCACTGTGGCGATCTATAGGGCTTCCATGGGGCTACAAATGAATTTTTGACGGATCCCAGGAATTTAAATATTTTCCAAGGAAAAATAGGTATTTTGAAAAAACAAAACATTTTTGCAAAACAACAATTTTTTCCAAGATTTTTTTTTTTTTTTTTTTTTTGACACAGAACGAGTATTTTCGCACAAGTAATCTATATCGAAGAATGATAAACCCCTTGGGTAAAATTTGCAGCGTTTTCTTTTAGTCGGCACTTTCACACACAAAAAAAGTCAAAGTCAAAGTCAACAGTTTTTTATCTCCGCTAGCTTCGATGGGGTCTTTGGATGTGTTGTTCTGATAGTTTGATTGGGATGGGATGTCTTGATTGTTGTGAGGAGCGAGAGTGGTGATACGATTATGTCTGAGATGTCTTCTTTTGAGTCTTGTCGCAAAACCTGGTGGATGTTCCCATCGGCTTTCTCCGCCAGTTTGTGTATTGTGTAGTGATGGTCTCTTGAATTGTGGATAGTTGGAGGTCTTCCCGGAGCATGTCGTCTCTCATGTACCATGGGGCACCTGTTATGGAACGGATGATCTTGTTTTGTTGTCGCTGAATCTGTTGCGTGGAAGTGTAGCAGGCTGTACCCCAGATCTCGCAGCCATAAGTCCATATAGGTCTTATGAGAGCCGTGTAAAGTAGCTTCTAGTTCTCCAAGCTCAGCTTGGATCTCCAATTCAGCATTGGCCAGCACAGGAAGGTCCTCTTGGTTTATTATTCTTGGAATAATACACCTATGTTTTCGCGACGGGGGTCGACGACTCCGATCGGGCTCAAAATTTGACATTATCCGTTTCAAGAGGTCTACATTCTAAATCCGAAATGGGCAGTAGGAAATTTTTAAAAAATCTGAAATTTCTACAAAATACTTGGTTTACCATCTAGTTGTGCCCGCAAGGTTTTCAGTCCGATCGCCCAAACCCGTGGGGCGCTATGGGGCTATAATGGGGCTACGGGAGGGGTTTTTTGAAGGCTTTGGGGTATGGGATCGAGTTAGGTGTCGTTTTCGAAGTATTTTTGGACGTAGAATCCATTTTTTGGGGTCCCGGAACGATCCGATTTCACTGGGGCGATCTTTAGGGCAATCGTGGGGCTAAAAATGGGATTTTTGAAGGATCCCAGGATGTTAAATATTTTTCGAGTAAAAAATACAGAATTTTTGAAAAAACACATTTTTGAACAAAAAATCCAAAAAAAAAAATTTTTTTTTGAGATAAAAATCAAAAAAAAATTTTTTTTAATTTTTTTTAATTTTTTCATTGACAGAATTAAATTTCTGCACAAGTAACGTATATCAAAGAATAATAAACCCTTGTGTAAAATTTGCAGCGTTTTTTCATAGCGTCTCTGACGTTCTTGATGTGGTACTTCCAAGTAAGTCTACGGTCTAGGGTCAAACCTAGATACCGAACTTGACTTTTCCGTGGAAGCAAACCACCACAGAGACACAAGTTGCCGACCGTTCCTAGCCTTAGCGTGAATGTGATGAGCGAAGGCTTAGTTGGGTTGACCTTCACCTTCCATTAAATGGAACAAATTTTGTTGAGCCACTCTTCAGCTTTGGCCAAGTGTCTCTTCAGGTGCCATCTTGCCTCCATGACCGAGTATTACTCCTTCTCCTGAAGCGAGTATTCCTGTGTCGTCTGCAAACTGCAAAAATCCGAGGAATTTTTTTTTAAATTTTTTCATTGACAGAATTAAATTTCTGCACAAGTAACCTATATCAAATATCAAATAATAATAAACCCTCGTGCAAAATTTGCAGCGTTTTTATATAAATGGTTTATCTATATACCTAATAGGACCAACCGTTATTGGGTTAGGAGCGAAAATATTGAACTTGTCCCTCCCACCCAACGCTCACCTCGTAGGGTCGGGGACTTTTAGTATGTAAGCCCACCACATGTTGGCGGTAATATTGGCATGTTTCCACCTATGCCAATATTAAATAATACTTAATACTAGTCTCTCTGGCTCGCTTCGCTCGCTCCCCTAGTGGGGTGTATTGCCGCCTGTGGGGTGTATTGCCGCCTGTGGGGTGTATTGCCGCCTGTGGGGTGCGTAGCATCGATGGACACGTTCAAACCCCTACTCAGACATAAGGCCTCGCTCCGCTCGGCCGAGCGCTTATTCGGACAGGGGGGTCTCGCCTCGCTCGGCGAGGACCTCCCTGGACCCTCCGTTTTCTAAGATCCCTGGCCCCGCGCGAATTAAAACGATCCAATAATTATTGTCTTCTCACCGTGAAATCGCCCCCTCCCCCTCGGTTTTTTTAAAATCTGACTTCGGAATCGGATTGGCCATATTTTGGCGCGCATTTGGTTCGCGGATACCATACCCAAAAAATGGCTCCTTACTGGGTATTTTTGAACCCGAAAAAACGTGGGACAAACGCGAGAAAGACGATTTTTCGACGAATTTTCGACGAATTTCCCGGGAGAATTTCGGATTTACGATTTGACCGACGTCTTCCTCCAGTTCTGATCTATACGGCTCGTATTTTGGTTTATTATTCTTGGAATAATACACCTATGTTTTCGCGACGCGGGTCGACGACTCCGATCGGCCTCAAAATTTGACATTATCCGTTTCAAGAGGTCTACATTCAAAATCCGAAATGTCCGTCCGCCGTACGCCGTCCGCCGTCCGCCGTCCGGGCCGTTTTGGGCAGTAGGAATTTTTAAAAAATCTGAAATTTTGGCAAAATACTTGGTTTACCATCTAGTTGTGCCCGCAAGGTTTTCAGTCCGATCGCCCAAACCCGTGGGGCGCTATGGGGCTAAAATGGGGCTACAGGAGGGGTGTTTTGAAGGCTTTTAGCTATGGGATCGAGTTAGGTGTCGTTTTCGTAGTATTTTTGGACGTAGAATCCATTTTTGGGGGTCCCGGAACGATCCGATTTCACTGTGGCGTTCTATAGGGCTTTCATGGGGCTAAAAATTGGATTTTTGAAGGATCCCAAGAAGTTAAATATTTTTCGAGTAAAAATTAAAGAATTTTTGAAAAAACACATTTTTGAAAAAAAAAAAATCCCCCCAAAAAATTTTTTTTGAAATATAAAAATCCAAAAAAAAAATTTTTTAATTTTTTTTATTGACAGAATTAAATGTCTGTACAAGTAACCTATATCACAGAATAATAAACCCTTGTGTAAAATTTGCAGCGTTTTTCGTAATTTTTTCGACCCCCTAAACGGCCAGCGAGCGGAAAGTGAAAAAACTCACTCGGGAACGCGTTATCCCGTACCAACAAACCACACGGCTACCACACGGCTTACGTCGGCCAACACAATTTTATATTATTGTATGATGATATGATATGATGATGATTAATATTATTCATTATTATCAAATTTTGATCATTCGTTGCCTGCTCTACGGTGAAACGGGATGTTTCTCAGAACCCCATAAATACTTCTAAAACATTCAAAAACCACTTCCGTAGCTCCTATTTAGCCCGACGCGTTTCAGCAATCTGGCTGAAAAATTTGTGAGAGTATTTTGTCAACATTTTAGATTTAAAAAAACGCTGCAAATTTTACGCAAGGGTTTATTATTCTTTTATATACGTTACTTGTGCAGAAATTTAATTCTGTGAATGAAAAAATAAAAAATAAAATTTTTTTTGGATTTTTATCTAAAAAAAAAATTTTTTTGTGGATTTTTTGTTCAAAAATGCTGTATTTTTTACTGGTAAAATATTTAACATCCTGGGATCCTTCAAAAATCCCATTTTTAGCCCCACGAATGCCCTAAAGATCGGCCAAGTGAAATCGGATCGTTCCGGGACCCCAAAAAATGGATTCTACGTCCAAAAATACTTCGAAAACGACACCTAACTCGATCCCATAGCTAAAAGCCTTCAAAAAACCCCTCCCGTAACCCCATTATAGCCCCATAGCGCCCCACGGGTTTGGGCGATCGGACTGAAAACCTTGCGGGCACAACTAGATGGTAAACCAAGACTTGGTTTAAAATACTTAGTATTTTGTCGAAATTTCAGATTTTTAAAAAAATTCCTGCTGCTCAAAACGGCCCGGACGGCGTACGGACATTTCGGATTTAGAATGTAGACCTCTTGAAACGGATAATGTCAAATTTTGAGCCCGATCGGAGTCGTCGACCCCCGTCGCGAAAACATAGGTGTATAAACCAATAATAAACCAAGAATAATAAACCAAAAAAAGAAGTTTGTACTGGCAAAAATGGCCTGACGCACAGGCATTTCGTTTTTGGATTCTACACATCTTGAAACGTATGATGAAAAAGTTTGAGACCGATCAAAATTGTTGTCCTTGTTGAATACAGGTTGATTCTGATAATAATATACCGAAAGGCGTATAATACGTTATAATAATGGATTTTACAGGCGTCAACACCGTTAGAGCAGCATTCCAGAATAAAACCCCGCCATCGACCTGAAACTTTCCCAATATTTTCTTTTACCATCGTGAAGGTTTTCCCCCACACGGAGGAGCATTGATTTCTTCAAGGCTGCCGGAGTTGTATCTACCTCACCGTCAACACTCTCCAGTCGGGCGGGTTTAGTGTCACAATCGATCCTCCGCCCCATTAGACCTTACGTGCAATCCACCCAACGCTACAGTTACCCACCAAGGGCAGTCCAAGCAGGCGTCTGGCGAACTACTGGTGCGTAAAAGGAAAAATGCCCGTTTTCGTTGATTTTAGCAGAAAATACAGATAGTATCCAATCAAATTCACATGAGGTGAGCCTCAGGGAATACAAAGCAAAGTTCTCACATTGTGAAAGCGCTTTCAAGCGTTTAATTACATTTTGTTCTGTTGTTGGATGTTCTTAGGAATTAGGAGAGATGTTGACGTGGACATAGTATGTATTAGATATTATCGAATACGAGGGGGGTGACCAAAAATCACAAATTAAACTACTGCCAAAAATTGTGTAAGGTTTTTTCAGCCAGAAAAATGTGATTATGTTTATATTCAATCTATGACAACACTTAATAGGTTTTGGATGATGGGAAGTAAACAACTAAATAAGATACAGAGACAGCCAAGATAAGTGCCCAGGCTGTTCATGCGGCATTCACGAAATCACTTCAATTTGAATGGAGCTTCGCTCACCGGGTTGTGGGAGGAATTGAAGAAGAATACAAACCCCTTTGGGATGTGATCCGAACACAGCAGATGCCAGTGATCTTGGGACGGGAAGTGACCGACGTGGAGGCGGATGTGATGAGCCTACCAGTGAGGCTGCACTGGCTGGGTCTTTTGAACCCAGGAATGGCCACACGAAGAGAGGAACTTTCAAAAAGGGCATGTGCGGTTCTGGTTGATGCTATATGCTCGGGCGAACCCCTGCTGTTCGAACGTCATCAAACCCAAGTGGCCAGGTCACTGAGAGATGAGAAAAGCCGAGAAGAGAAGCATCTTTTCGGAGGTGGCTGAGGGTCTCATCCAGAGAATGCAGTCAGCGCAACAATGGACTCTCAGAAGGGTTAAATCAAGTTCCCAACGGCTATCGATGATTCCCTTAAAAGCTGATGGGTTTGATTTGTCGACGTCCCAGTTCCGCGAAGCACTCTCCTTGGGTACGGTCGAACGCCTGGAAACCTCCCAACCGTCTGTGATGGGTGTGGGCAAGGGTTCGATGTGAACCACGCCGGGGTCTCGTTAAACGAGGCCATGACGAGGTACGAGCAATGGTGGTTGGCCTGGACGATATGGCTTGGGGTGACGCGACCATTGAACCAGTCATGAGAGAAAGTACCGACGGTCATAGTGCTCTAGTGGCTGACATACCTACATATAAATGGTGTCTGGGAAGGTGAGAGGCCAGCGTTTTTTGATAATCGCATATAAATGCTGACGCTGCCTCTCATCTCTCCCGGGAGTGGCCGCAAGTCGCCCAGAGTGCTGCCAATGAAAAGCATAGAAAGTATGACTTAGCGGCCGAAGATCTCAGAGGGTCATTCACACCTCTTGTATGTTCAATGAACATTGTTCATGCGATGGTGCCCTCCAATGAGAATTGACCGAACTCCCAAGTGGTCGGGTGGCTCGAGTTCGAGTCCAGTTCGCCATCATAAGGGCTGTTTCCCTTCTGCTGAGAGGAGCTCGGCGGAAGTTGAGAAGCTTGGGACTGGAGGATGGGGCTGGACTTCCTGATGTCCAGGACTGAGGCATGGATTGTTCGCGTTGTTGTTATTGTTGTCGTTGATTTTCACTCATTTCATTAATAAATGCATTAATTAATCACTCATTTCATTAATAAATATGCACCCCACTAGGGTTACTCAGCTGGGTGCGTAGGCGAGCAACTAACTATTGATGGCACCCCAGGGTTTTTTTCCTGTGAGTTGTCAAATTTGACACGTTGCCAGGGGGGGGGTTTCTCGCTCGGCCGATCAATTTACCAGCCAGGGGAGGCTTTTTTCAAACTTTTCAAATGACAGGGGGGGTCTTGCTTCGCTCGGGCGATTATTTTATTAGCCAGAGGGGTCTTGCTTTGCTCGGCCACCGACATAGGTAGTTCTCCTATTATTGATGGTGGAGTTTTCAAATTTGATTTCACTAGCACTTTGACAGGGGGTCCTTACTCCCCCCCCCCCCCCCCCCCCAAACAAGGATCTATATGTACGAGCGATCACGCAAGACCCTTATAAATAATCTATATCACTAATATATATAATATATTAGCCCCATATTTTTCCTGTGAATTTTCAACTTTGATTTGATTTCACTAGCACTATGACATGGTGGGAGGGGGGGCATACTTTACTCGGCCGATCATTTTAACGGCCAGGGGACTCGCTTTGCTCGGCCACCGACATATGTAGTTCTATTATTATCAAGGGAAGGCTTTTCAAATTTGATTTCACTAGCACTTGACAGGGGGGCCTTAATTTCACTAGCACTTGGCAGGGGGGCCTTAATTTCCCCAAAAATACTTCCCCTTTCCCCAAAAATACTTGGAAAACGACACTTAACTCTACCCCCTCGCCATTTTAGCCCCATATTTTTCCTGTGAGTTTTTAACTTTGATTTGATTTCACTAGCACTATGACAGGTTGGGAGGGGGGGGGGGATGTTGGGAGGGGGGGGATGTTGGGAGGGGGGGGATACTTCACTCAGCCGATCATTTTAACGGCCAGGGGACTCGCTTTGCTCGGCCACCCACATAGGTAGTTCTATTATTATTGATGGTGGAAATTTGATTTCACTAGCACGTTGACAGGGGGTCTAATTTCGTATAGCCCCATGAAAGCTCCACCGGGTTTTTTACTGTGAGTTTTGATTTGATTTCACTAGCACTTTGACTTACTTCGCTCAGCTAATAGACTAGCACTTTGACAAGGGGGCCTTACTTCGCTCGGCTAATCATTTTCGTACCATGATTCACCCAAATCACAGGCGGCAATATACAACCACAGTGGGCAATACATCCACAAGCGGCAATACACCCACTAGGGGGGGTCTGGGGGGGCGGCAATTCACCCACAGGCGGCAATATACACTCACAGGCGGCAATACACCCACAGGTGGCAATACACCCACAAGCGGCAATTCACCCACATGTCTGCTTAAGCGATCGGCCTCGCGAAGCGAGGCCCACGGGGGGTCTGGGGGGCGGAGCCCCCCAGCTGGGTGCGTAGGCGAGCAAAGCGAGCCGGAGCATCTAGTAAATAATTAATATTAAAAAAAAACTATATACCTAATAGCTGTTGACTCCCCATCTTGCAACTGTGCTAGACCCCCAATAGTTGTATCGGCATGTATTACATGGCACCATGTGCAGTAGAGTTGGGTAGAGATTTAGGTGTCATTTCTAAATACTTTTGGACGTAGAACCCACTTTTAGGGGATACTTACGTGGGGCTACAAATGGAGCTTTTGAAGGATGTCATGAGATTATATCAGGTATTGTTTTCCGAGTGATTTCGGACCCATGAAGTAATTATGCGGCATAATCCATTTTAACATGGTACATGTTTTTACGGGGGTTCTCTGGATTGGAATGTAAGTAATCCCCCGTAAACCGTCGTGCCTTATAGGCGCCTAAACGGCTGAACGCATTTGAATGGTTGTTTTTTTCTAACGATCTCGGGTGAGATTGCCGACAACATAGGCTATATTAAAACCCAGCCCGACGCGCGCAACCCTGCGAAATTTCGAAATTTCGAAATTTTGTACTCACCTTACATGGTTTTTCCTCTCCTCCTCCTAAACGGTAAGCGATAAAAATACGGCGATTTTTACTATTGGTTTGGTGGACCGTTTAAGTATGCTTAGGGGGGTCGAGCCCCCCTTGAGATGTTGAGCTTTCTGTCTGTGTGTCTGTTTGTCTGTGTGTCTGTCGTGCCACAGGCGGCAATTTTTTTTTTTTTTTTTTTTTTTTTTGGGATCAAATCTGTCCAAATATCAAACGAATTAAAAAAATAATAATGTTCAAATAATTTTTATTATCCCTACATTAACATTGATATAATAAACTTGAGATGGGTTGTTCTGGGTGTCTTAAGCAAAAACTGGAAATCTCAACACATAGTACAGACCGACAATATATTTTTTCCACGTTCTGATACTATAGGAAAACGTAGGTATTCAATTTATGAAGGGATTGACCAGAATTGTTTGATACATTTCTTAAGAAATATATTTATAAATTTATTGTGGGAAGGGTACTTCTGATTTCATGGCGCTGAGTGAGGTATTTCGGCGTTGAACTATCCCGTGTACGAGTTTCTCAGTAGGCTGAAGGCAGCTAGCGCTGCAGGAAATTTCTTCAAGTGCAACTCGGTAGCAGAATCGGACGTGCGCTCAGGCTCAGGAGCCAGAGTACTTCCAGCTTCAGTTCCTGGTGAACTTACATCTTCACTTCTGTTTGAACTCTTCTTCTCATCTCCGCAGAGATGATGCCAATAGGAATCCGCATTGCATTCAGTGTTGACTGGGCATCGAGAGCAAGCTTTCCCTGTGAGGAAGACAGGCTGGCCGACAGTGTTTGATCCGTCTCCAGTGATGCAGACGAGAAACACTGATAATGTTTCACTTGGCGTTTCCGGACTTCTTGTTGCTTGGCGTTCCCGGACGTCGATAATGCTGCATCCAACTTTTGAGGCATGTGCCCATAGTAGAGCAGTGACGGCCATACTGGCATCGTAATGATTCCTGAAGGATTTGATCACCTCGGAATATATATACTTTTTCTTCAAGGTTAATATGAATTCGTCTAAAGTAGTACTGACATCTTGTTTAGCACCGTAGAGAACAAAAGCCGCTGTCTTCGGTAGGTCTCTGGTAATGACACAAGCATCTTCGATCCACCCTGCAGGCGGGCCAGGCATTTTTAATTTATCAAAGTTAGTACCTACAATCCTGGCGAGACGCTCCAGTTCAGGATCCCACGACATCTGCCTCATGTTTGAGCTGTCTTCCAAGCGTGTCTTACCTCCTGCTACATCGTCGCGAAAGCCATTGATTCTTACTAACAAATCTTGCTGCAGTTCAGTTGAGTTTTGAACTTCCATCTTAACATCCCGATCATGAGTGAGAAAACGTGACTCCTCCTTGTGTTGACAACTGAAGTGTTGCTTACTGCCACAATCATACTTAGAATTACAGTAGTCCGGGATGGTTTCATTCTCTTCCCCAAGAGCCATGGTGCTCACAGCTAGCAGAAGTACCAGAGTGTTCATGTTGAAAATCGTAAAAAATAATTCAAGCCCGAGAAAATTTTGAATAGATAATGAATTGAGAAATATCATCTTTTCACATAGGGTTGCCGTCTACTGTAGTGAGAAACTGATCATATGGGAGAACAAATCGCGTACGAAGCTATGTAGGTAGTGTTCTGGAGTCGGGGTACATATCATGGTTCAGAACAATATATCTACAAGTACATGACATGAGATGGTACCTACATAAATTATTTGTAACATAATGCATGCAGTAACTTATCCACAATGTTCTTTTTTTCGCTCTGGAGGGAGAAATGCATAATGCACACCAGGTGAGGCCGCCTCAACCCTGGTAGTGTCGGACTCTCTCCGACTACAACCCTCAACTCCAAGTCCTCCGCCTAGAGAGCTACCCCGGGACGACTTTCAGGGTCCCCGGTATTACTTCAGGGTAACTCAGCTGCTTTTCCTCAACGGCCCTTTCTGTTCCCTCCCTCCTCTGTCGTTACACCTGCTCCCTAGTTAGGTCCATTTCCTTTGTCCTGAGTACGGCAGTCACAAACGCCACGACTGCCTCCGGTGGTCATCAACTTGGCACGATTATACCCAAAAAAATGTCTAACATGATTGTACACTAGCTTTCATATTTGCATTTACTCGAAGAATTAGTTAAGGTCTTGAGTAAAATAAGTCAAGAGTTAATGAGTGTTCACAGCCCTGTATTAGCCGTCTTCAGTTATTTATAAGTTATAAATTATAACATAGTATGTATTACAGCAATATCGGTGATACTTCTCGCGTAAATCACTAATCTTCTCCAGTCTTTCTTTAACTACCTTTCGTGAGGCTCTGCTTCTGATTTTTATGTACGTTTCCACTTGGATTTCGTTTAAGACGGCCAGGACTTTGTGAATGCACTTTCGGTTTGAGCTGTAGGCCGTAGTCCTTACAAATGAGTTGTAGAAAAAGAAACATGTCTGACTCATTTCATTATCAACGGTCTTTATCTAACATAGGTGCTTACCTCCTGGGATATTGAACTCCTTGACCCCAACACGACAAGACTTGACAAACTAAGTGTGTGTTTGTGATAAGTCTGGACCTTCACTGGAACCGTTGAGAGGCGCAGAGCAGCATCAGTACAGTCCCGTCATCAAAACCGTGCCGACTTGATGCATATTCTGCTGAGGAAAGGCAGATGTACCGAGATGATGTGCACTTAATTACTGCCTCCCAACTCCGGCTCCCCTCCATCATCCTTCCCACGATGGTTTCTGGCGCCAATTTACCCAGGCTCGCTCTGAGATCTCCGCGTAGACCTTCCCAGTGTATTGACTCAATACTATTGAGGCACACGAAGAACGTGTGATGCGCGTCATCGTTGTCTCCTTTGGCGTTGGATTCGAGGCTGGTCGTGGTGATAACCCACTCTCGCAAGAGACAGGGGTAGCTGGGTGGGCGGACGAGTCTGCTCACCTGGCGGCATGTGAGTTATGTGACTCTAGTCGAAAACTCGGGTACCAGCCTGCTCAGCTGGTAGAGTGCGCTAGAACACTCGGTCTCACTTGTGGCTCAGTATACTGAGTGTACTATAGTACAAATACTGGCTGCTTCGTGGTGCTGGGTCTCCCTCGTTTGGACGTCTTCTATTCGGACCTCCGGCGGTGGGCTTTGCCGGCTTGCTTGAAACCGGCGGGAGAGGCATAGCTCTGGTAGTGGGCGAGCCCTCCTTTAACCTCCTAGACATTCAATGTCTCCTTTGTAGTACTTACACAATGTCATGGGATCGTCAAGTTTCCTGATTTTTACTATAGTAAACGCTATTTCTATAGAAACGCTCATAAACGCTAAATTTCTATAGAAACGCTCATAAATACCCGTGCCCAGCGGGGAACTGAGTGACATAGTAGTTGACGAATCCATGCTCTTTCTCAGTTCACTTTCTGGGGTCGTGGATGAGTCTTGCTGTCCATCGACCACGGGTTTCCCCCTACCAGGATTCCTCCCACCTCCAGAATGTTTCTGCCCTCTCCTCCTTCTGTATTTTCAGGGTCTCTCCTTCATTTTTGGTTTATTATTCTTGGAATAATACACCTATGTTTTCGCGACGGGGGTCGACGAAACCGATCGGGCTCAAAATTTGACATTATCCGTTTCAAGAGGTCTACATTCTAAATCCGAAATGTCCGTCCGCCGTACGCCGTCCGCCGTCCAGGCCGTTTTGGGCAGTAGGAATTTTTTTTAAAACCTGAAATTTTGACAAAATACTTGGTTTACGATCTAGTTGTGCCCGCAAGGTTTTCAGTCCGATCGCTCAAACCCGTGGGGCGCTATGGGGCTTCAATGGGGCTACAGGAGGGTTTTTTTTAAGGCTTTTAGCTATGGGATCGAGTTAGGTGTCGTTTTCGAAGTATTTTTGGACGGAGAATCCATTTTTTGGGGTCCCGGAACGATCCAATTTCACTGGGGCGATCTTTAGGGCTTTCATGGGGCTAAAAATGGGATTATTGAAGGATCCCAGGATGTTAAATATTTTTCGAGTAAAAAATACAGAATTTTTGAAAAAACACATTTTTGAGCACAAAAAAGCCAAAAAAATAATTTTTTTGAGATGAAAATCCAAAAAAAAAAATTTAATTTTTTCATTGACAGAATTAAATTTCTGCACAAGTAACGTATATCAAAGAATAATAAACCCTTGTGTAAAATTTGCAGCGTTTTTATTTTTTAATGGTGGCCAACTCGTCGACCAATAGGAGCTGACTTCGAAGAATGACCCGAAGAATGTCATTCTCTTCTTTCTGACTCCGTTCTTGACATCAAGGACCTGCGCTCTCCATAAACCCTTGTGTAAAATTTGCAGCGTTTTTATTTTTTAATGGTGGCCAACTCGTCGACCAATAGGAGCTGACTTCGGGCAATGCACAATGTGCATTGCCCGAGAATGTCATTCTCTTCTTTCTGACTCCGTTCTTGACATCAAGGACCTGCGCTCTCCATGGAGATGTGCTCTCTTCAACCACATCTTCATCGATTAGTTTTTGAACTTCTGATTTAATGAAATGCACATTGTGCATTGATTACTCCCAAACCATCAACCGGTACACTCAATTACATGCATATGTACCCAATTCCGAAAATCGAGAAGATAATTGAGCAAGTGGCTCAGCACAACAGTAGTTACTACTTCAGCACAATAGACTTGAAATCAGCTTATCATCAGGTCCCAATTTTGGAGAGTGAGCGATTGTATACTGCTTTTGAGGCTGACGGTGTTCTGTACCAATTCAAAAGGATTCAATCTGTAGTGACCAATGGAGGGCCTGCCTTTCAAGAATTCATTCACAAAATCATTCGAAAAGAAAACTACGCGTACCTGGACGATGTCACGGTCTGTGGGAAAACCAAAGAAGAACATGACATTAACCTGCGAGCTTTCCTTGCCTCAGCCAAAAAGTACAATCTAACCCTGAATGAGGAAAAATCCAAGTTTTCCCAAACAAATATTAATCTACTTGGGTACAACATCGCAAATAATACGACCAAACAAGAAGAAGATCGCCTGCCACCTGTTCGTGAGATTTCAGCCCCTAAAGATGCTTCATATTATAAAGCAACTCAGAAGAGTCATGGGGATGTTCGCCAACTTCTCAAAATGGATTGCTAAGTTTTCAGACAAGATTCGCCCGCTCGTATTAGCAAAGTCATTTCCGTTAACTGACGATTTACTGAAGCTGATTGAAATGCTGAAATTAGACATTTCCAAAGCAGTACCGACCACGGTAGACACCAAGCTACCGTTCGCAGTGGAAACGGATGCGTCTGTCTTCGCAGTTGCCGCCACACTATCGCAAGCAGGTCGACCAGTCACCTTTTGGTTTATTATTCTTGGAATAATACACCTATGTTTTCGCGACGGGGGTCGACGACTCCGATCGGGCTCAAAATTTGACATTATCCGTTTCAAGTGGTCTACATTCTAAATCCGAAATGACGGTCCGCCGTACGCCGTACGCCGTCCGCCGTCCAGGCCGTTTTGGGCAGTAGGAATTTTTTAAAAAATCTGAAATTTCGACAAAATACTTGGTTTACCATCTAGTTGTGCCCGCAAGGTTTTCAGTCCGATCGCCCAAACCCGTGGGGCGCTATGGGGCTATAATGGGGCTACGGGAGGGGTTTTTTGAAGGCTTTTAGCTATGGGATCGAGTTAGGTGTCGTTTTCGAAGTATTTTTGGACGTAGAATCCATTTTTTGGGGTCCCGGAACGATCCGATTTCACTGTGCCGATCTATAGGGCTCTCATGGGGCTAAAAATGGGATTTTTGAAGGATCCCAGGATGTTAAATATTTTTCGAGTAAAAAATACGGAATTTTTGAAAAAAACACATTTTTGAACAAAAAAATCCAAAAAAAAAATTTTTTGAGATAAAAATCCAAAAAAAAAATTTTTTTTAAATTTTTCCATTGACAGAATTAAATTTCTGCACAAGTAATGTAGGTATATCAAAGAATAATAAACCCTTGTGTAAAATTTGCAGCGTTTTTTTGAATGTAGGACAATTTTTCCCCGTACATATTTTCCCTGGACAAACTTTCCCGGACAAATTTTCCCCAGACAAAAAATCCCCAAGGATGGACAAAAAATCCCCGAGGTTGAGGTTTCACCATAAACATCTACGCCAAAGAATGTATGTATTAATTTGTAAATAGTCATGTATATAGGTAATTGTCAATATGAAAATATAGATCAAAATAGCAATAATTGCTATTTTGATCTATATTTTCATATTGACATAAATATTATGGGTCGTTTCATAAAAATAGCAATCATGGGCCTTGTCAGTCTGCGGATGCTCTTTGGCGAGGGGCTAATCTAATATTACCAGCAACCATTTTAAGGAACTGCAACACGTCGTCATCCGAATTTTCCTCTCGGTCAGCAAATTTTTCAATTTTAAAATTCTAGACTTTCATGTTTCTTCATTTTATCTGTCCGCCCTTGGGGATTTTTTGTCCGGGAAAATTCGTCCGGGGAAAATTTGTCCGGGGAAAAATTGTCCGCATACCCCTTTTGGTTTATTATTCTTGGAATAATACACCTATGTTTTCGCGACGGGGGTCGACGACTCCGATCGGGCTCAAAATTTGACATTATCCGTTTCAAGTGGTCTACATTCTAAATCCGAAATGACGGTCCGCCGTACGCCGTACGCCGTCCGCCGTCCAGGCCGTTTTGGGCAGTAGGAATTTTTTAAAAAATCTGAAATTTCGACAAAATACTTGGTTTACCATCTAGTTGTGCCCGCAAGGTTTTCAGTCCGATCGCCCAAACCCGTGGGGCGCTATGGGGCTATAATGGGGCTACGGGAGGGGTTTTTTGAAGGCTTTTAGCTATGGGATCGAGTTAGGTGTCGTTTTCGAAGTATTTTTGGACGTAGAATCCATTTTTTGGGGTCCCGGAACGATCCGATTTCACTGTGCCGATCTATAGGGCTCTCATGGGGCTAAAAATGGGATTTTTGAAGGATCCCAGGATGTTAAATATTTTTCGAGTAAAAAATACGGAATTTTTGAAAAAAACACATTTTTGAACAAAAAAATCCAAAAAAAAAATTTTTTGAGATAAAAATCCAAAAAAAAAATTTTTTTTAAATTTTTCCATTGACAGAATTAAATTTCTGCACAAGTAATGTAGGTATATCAAAGAATAATAAACCCTTGTGTAAAATTTGCAGCGTTTTTTTGAATGTAGGACAATTTTTCCCCGTACATATTTTCCCTGGACAAACTTTCCCGGACAAATTTTCCCCAGACAAAAAATCCCCAAGGATGGACAAAAAATCCCCGAGGTTGAGGTTTCACCATAAACATCTACGCCAAAGAATGTATGTATTAATTTGTAAATAGTCATGTATATAGGTAATTGTCAATATGAAAATATAGATCAAAATAGCAATAATTGCTATTTTGATCTATATTTTCATATTGACATAAATATTATGGGTCGTTTCATAAAAATAGCAATCATGGGCCTTGTCAGTCTGCGGATGCTCTTTGGCGAGGGGCTAATCTAATATTACCAGCAACCATTTTAAGGAACTGCAACACGTCGTCATCCGAATTTTCCTCTCGGTCAGCAAATTTTTCAATTTTAAAATTCTAGACTTTCATGTTTCTTCATTTTATCTGTCCGCCCTTGGGGATTTTTTGTCCGGGAAAATTCGTCCGGGGAAAATTTGTCCGGGGAAAAATTGTCCGCATACCCCTTTTGGTTTATTATTCTTGGAATAATACACCTATGTTTTCGCGACGGGGGTCGACGACTCCGATCGGGCTCAAAATTTGACATTATCCGTTTCAAGTGGTCTACATTCTAAATCCGAAATGACGGTCCGCCGTACGCCGTCCGCCGTCCAGGCCGTTTTGGGCAGTAGGAATTTTTTTTTAAATCTGAAATTTCGGCAAAATACTTGGTTTACCATCTAGTTGTGCCCGCAAGGTTTTCAGTCCGATCGCCCAAACCCGTGGGGCGCTATGGGGCTATAATGGGGCTATGGGAGGTTTTTTTTTTAAGGCTTTTAGGATCGTTCCGGGACCCCCCAAAATGGATTCTACGTCCAAAAATACTTCGAAAACGACACCTAACTCGATCCCATAGCTAAAAGCCTTCAAAACACCCCTCCTGTAGCCCCATTTTAGCCCCATAGCGCCCCACGGGTTTGGGCGATCGGACTGAAAACCTTGCGGGCACAACTAGATGGTAAACCAAGTATTTTGCCAAAATTTCAGATTTAAAAAAAAATTCCTACTGCCCAAAACGGCCTGGACGGCGGACGGACATTTCGGATTTTGAATGTAGACCTCTTGAAACGGATAATGTCAAATTTTGAGGCCGATCGGAGTCGTCGACCCGCGTCGCGAAAACATAGGTGTATTATTCCAAGAATAATAAACCAAAAAACACATTTTTGAACAAAAAAATCCAAAAAAAAAATTTTTGAGATAAAAATCCAAAAAAAATATTTTTTTTTTTTAAATTTTTTCATTGACAGAATTAAATTTCTGCACAAGTAATGTATATCAAAGAATAATAAACCCTTGTGTAAAATTTGCAGCGTTTTTTCTCGGACGCTATCGGACTCTGAGCAGCGTCAACCAGCTGTGGAGAAAGAAACGGCAGCGATCGTCGAATCTCTACGAAAGTGGCGCCACTATTTGATTGGCCGGCCTTTTCAGATTATCACGGAGCAGCGATCAGTTTCCTTCATGTTCGACAGTACGAGGCACAGCAAAATTAATAACGACAAAATCATGCGTTGGCACCTCGATCTGTCTTGTTTTAAAATTTGAACGTATTTAATATTTTATTTAATACGAAATCATCTAACGCTCAGGGAAGGAAAATATATTTTCCTTCCCTGAGCGTTAGATCCGAGCGGAAGATCCGTGACAGAGTACATACCTATCAGCTACTATAATATAGTAGCTATATTATATAGTAGCTGATAGGTAGGGGAGACTGGGGTAATACTGCCACCTTAAGGAAATCTCCCCACAACAGCCAAATTAGGCGGTTTCGAGCTCCAAATTCTGAAGGAAATCAACGTATGATATCTCCCCTAGTGAATCATAATGGTTCGATGGTTTCTTGGCAACTTAGGTAACTGTAAATAGCGATTTACAAATACCTTCGAAATGGCGGTATTACTCCAGCTAGCTGGGGAAATACCGCCATGGGGTGTTGGGTAATACCGCCACATGAATAGAACGAGAAATCAAGCACACTAAAAGAAATGAATACCCAATTTTTTTAAAATATCCTTCCTGAATAACTTCCCAGTTCCATGATTTGCGTGAGTTAAATTGCAAAGGATATTAAATAAATTTTATTAAGTGACTCTAACCCTTAATATTATTGGCATAGCAATGCCATTGAAACAATAAAAAAATTTAAATAAATATCGGTAACGAAGTTGGTTTTTTTTTTAACCAAGAGGTAATGGCCAGATCGAACGATACAACGCCATAATCTGGAAGAGCGTACAATTGGCTCTCCGATATGCTGGGATTGACGCCCGACAGTGGGAGCAGGTCCTGCCCCAGGCTCTTCACGCCATTCGATCCTTGCTCTGCACAGTCACGAATTCAACTCCCCATGAGAGGATGTTTTCTCATCCTCGCGGGTCAGCGAATGGGCAGTCTCTCCCAACCTGGCTATGAACACCTGGGAGAGTATTTAAACCTAATTAGGTAATGAAACGTCTGCCTACTCCTGGGAGCAAGTACGATCCTGCGGTCATGGAAGTGGAACTCTTTGAGACCAACCCTGACTAATCACACGTGCGGCTACCTGACAGCCGGGATACAACCGTTTCAAACCGCCATTTGGCTCCTATGGGGGCCTCTGAAGACCACGAAGCTGAAGATGAAGATTCTTCAGATACAGAAGATCACGCTATAGAAGTTTCTGGGCCTTCACCGCCCAGCTCTCCTAGCCCCTCTACATCGTCGAGAACTGATCAAGACGTGTGACGTTCTGAAAGGAAGAAGCAGCCTCCGAAATATTTGGACGATTACGTTCTGAACTAGAGAGGGGGAAAATGTCTTGATCATTGTTGTGCCCAGAGAACTCGCGAATGTTGATTTGCACTAAATTTGGCGGTCACTGAATTTAGGCTGTTGTTGAATTTTGCTTGCATTGAATTTATCTGTCACTGAACCTAGGCGTGAGGTGAAGTGGGCTGCTACTAAATTTGATTGTCACTGAATTTACCTTTTTACTCCTAGGACGATACACGGCACTTAATCCCAACTGAACTGAGGTTGCTGCTGTAGAGGTTGCGTTGCGGTTGCTGCTGCTGAAGTTGTATTGCGGTTGCTGCTGAGGTTGATTGGGATCTGGAAGCTTCTTGCCGGGAGTTCTGTCGAAGTGAGGCGTTAGCGTAGCCGAATAACTTTGAGACAGGGAACGTGACCGGTTCCAGATTGCGGGAAATTGTGGCAGAATTTAAGTTGCAATTCTTTTCCCGTTGATTGCGTGTGTATGTGTGGTTGTGTGCCAATTTGGTGGTCGTGAGGCCTCCCTAAATTGGTGCAGCGTGGAATGTTGTTACCCACAAGGGATGGTCGTTTACCTCTCGAGTTACGGTGGCTGTTAGGCCTCCCAGTAAGTGATGGTTTGGACCTCTCGCGTTGTGGGTGTATAACTACCCAGAAGGGATGGCTATTGACCGCTCGAGCTACGGTGACGGTTAAGGTGGGATTTCCCTGACGCGTCTGCGGCGCGCGGCGGCGGCTCGCGTCTAGACGCTCCCCACTCCTTCAGTGTTGTTCAGATGGAACCGATTTCCCCAGCGCGGCTGCGGCGCGCGGCGCGTCTCAGCGGCTACATGGGGTTGAACCGAGCTACATGGGAGACGCGCGGCCGGGCGGCCAGACTCCTCCCCCTAGCAGTCAAGCCGCGCGCCTTCGCGGCTGGGGTATGCAAACCTTCACAATGTCCCCAGTGGTTTTCTTTGACTGTGAATCACAGAATTGAGCCTGCTCATGACGCAGCAAGTAAAGTAAAGAGAGGCGGGGGGAAACGAGTGAATTTTATCTTTCCGTTTGCGTTCGTGTGCTTGTGTGCTTGTCTGAAATGAAGTTCACAAACGAAGAGAACGAACTTCTCATCCACATCGTGGCATTCCTGTATGATAGTGAGTCGGAAGACTACAAGGACATTGGGAAGAAAGAAAAAACATGGGTAGCTGTAGCATCTTTCGTCCGGTCTTCTCTCACCAGTGAAACAACGTAGGTAGTCAAATTGTTGGAAATTCAACCGAAAGAACGATCTGAACCGTTTTCCGTTCTTTTTCAAGTGGCAGTCGATGAGAATGTTTAAAAAAAAATCCCTCTTCTGTTCGCCTTAAAAACATAGGGGCGTGAGGCTCCCTATCCATCAACAATAATCCCTCTTCTTCGTCCTTCTCTGACAATAAAAGGGCCACAACAATAACCTCGCTCGACTGAAGCTGGGGCCAAGGTAGGCGGTCTCTGGCCGCCGCCGCGGCCGCGCCTCTTTGAGAAACCACTCTTCCATAGCGCGGCGCGGCTGGCGGCTGAGTAGAAACATGACAAAATCGCGAGCCGCCGCCGCGGGCCGCAGACGCGTCAGGGAAATCCCACCTTTAGGTCTCCCTGTAGGTGATGGTCTCCAGCCTCTCGCGTTCTGAGAGTGGATGGCTGCCCTTGAAGTGATGGTTATTGACCGCTCGAGCTACGGTGGCTGTTAGGCCTCCCTGTAGGTGATGGTCGCCAACCTCTCGAGTTCAAGTTGGGCGGTGTAAATGTCCTAAGAGTAAAAGGTGCGCGACGGGAATTTAGTTCACTTCACAGATATGAGGAGATTGACAAAAAGACAAGATAAAAATTCAACAGGCTGACTAGCAGAGCTTCGCCCTCTCACTTGAGCAGAAAAATTTAGAATGAAATTTTCGGCGGAGCTGGTCGACTTATATAGTCCCATGTCAGCCGTGATTGGCCGGCGTATAGCGGGGGCGGAGCGTAAATTGCTCTCGTGCCCGCCTACATGGGCGGTAAGTCCCGCGTGCCCGGATGGGGCCTGGATGTTATGGGCTTGAGTGGCTGAGCTCTGCGGCGTCTTCCTCTTATATATTTCGGGCTTTTATAATTGTGGAAGGCAGGCCTGACAATCATAATATGATCATATTATGGTTCTCGTCCCTTAGTTACGTGTTGGAAACAACACATCCAACTTTTAATTTCTCAGTTGTGCGTAGGGTTTCAACCATGGAAGGAAGGGAACTCCCTTCCCCCATGGTTTCAACTGAATAAAGCCTACAATTCTACGGCTTTCTTTATTAGTAATAACTTATTCCAGACATTATAACTTATTACAGACTGTAACAAGAAAATTACGTTCGCGTATGTGCAAGGAGTAACACTGAGGCAATCGTAATGAAACTGATGGGGGACCATCAAGGGCTATACCCACACTATTCCTGAAAATTTGATTGAAATCCGATAAAAATTGTGGGAATTATAGCTGTGGCAAGGAAATTACGTTCGCGCATGCGCTGAGCGTACCGCTGATTCAATCGTATTGAAACTGATAAGGGACCATCTAGAGTTATACCCACACAATTCCTGAAAATTTGATTGAAATCCGATCAAAATTGTGGGAGTTATTGCTGTGGCAAGGAAATAACGTTCGCGCATGTGCTGAGCGTACCGCTGATTCAATCGTGATGAAACTGATATGGGACCATCTAGGGCTATACCCACACAATTCCTGAAAATTTGATTGAAATCCGATCAAAATTGTGGAAGTTATGGGTGTGGCAAGGAAATGCGAACAGACAGACAGACACGGAACCAAATTTCTTCAGGAGGCACGGATACGCAAAACGTGAGTGGAAATTTTGATTTTGGAGAACTTTTTTTTTTTTTTTTCATTATTTTTTCATTTTTTCATTCATTTTTCATGAAATTTTCGAAAGTGAAAACAATGCTTCCGCAACGCTTGTTGACCCGTTTCTCATTGTGAAGTATCAAACTACCTACCTACCCCGAAACGAAGGCTCGCAAAAGAAACTCGTGCCCACCTAAAGACGATCTTCGAATAACATCGGAACGGGTTATCGCACAGAAATCGTTTTGTACTCGTTGAAATCAGCGTGCAAACCTCTTGTAGACGTAGTTTCGTTCAAAGCCGATACCAAAAGTTGTACCGGGTTTTGGCTTTACGAACATTTTCTTAGTAATCCCTAGAAAGTAATGACGCTATTTGGCCCGGCTCTCGTTGCGAAGGAAAGCGCCGTTCACGATGAAGGAAGAGAGTTCGCGAAATCTACTTTAGCCCAATAGGCTCTACTTTTTAACATGCTCGTCAATTTGCGCCCTCCCACACGGATCAGCCGTTTGGGCGTGATGTTGGAACATACATACTACAGGCATTGACTGGACTGTAGGATAAATATTTAATTTTTCATGCGATTGACCAGAATTGATTGATAAATTTATTGTGAAAAGGGTACTTCTGATTTCATGGCACTGAGTGAGGTATTTCGGCGTTGAACTATCCCGTGTACGAGTTTCTCAGTAGGCTGAAGACAGCTAGCGCTGCAGGAAATTTCTTCAAGTGCAACTCGGTAGCAGAATCGGACGTGCGCTCAGGCTCAGGAGCCAGAGTACTTCCAGCTTCAGTTCCTGGTGAACTTACATCTTCACTTCTGTTTGAACTCTTATCTCCGCAGAGATGACGCCAACGGGAATCTGCTTTGCATTCAGTGTTGACTGGGCATTGAGAGCAAGCTTTACCTGTGAGGAAGACAGGCTGGCCGGGAGTGTTTGATCCGTCTCCAGTGATGCAGACGAGAAACCTTCCACAATCCCATGCCCGTCCCATAAAAAAAGGTCTTGATGGTCTTAAATCGATAATGCTGCATCCAACTTTTGAGGCATCTGCCCACAGTAGAGCAGTGACGGCCATCATTCTGGCCTCGTAATGATCAGGATTACGAAGATTCTTGAAGGATTTGAACACCTCGGAAAACCGGGATACAGGCTCTTTCTTCAAGATTAATATGAATTCGTCTAAAGTAGTACTGAAATTTTGTTTAGCACCATATATGGTTTCTCTATCTACAGTTTTAAAGAGAACAAAAGCCGCTGTACTCTTTAGGTCTCTGGTAATGACACAAGCATCGATCCACCCTGAAGGCATGCCAGGCAGTTTTAATTTATGAAAGTTAGTACCTACAATCCTGGCGAGACGCTCCAGCTCAGGATCCCACGACATCTGCCTCATGTTTGAGCTGTTTCCAAAGCGTGTCTTGCCTCCTGCTACATCGTCGCGAAAGCCATTGATTCTTACTAACAAATCTTGCTGCAGTTCAGTTGAGTTTTGAATTTTCATCTCAACAAACGCGTCATAAATGTAAAAACTTGACTCCTCCTTGTGTTGACAACTGAAGTGTTGCGTACTGCCACAATCATACTTAGAATTACAATAGTCCGGGATGGTTTCATTCTCTTCGCCAAGAGCCATGGTGCTCACAGCTAGCAGAAGTACCAGCGTGTTCATGTTGAAAAACGAAACAAATAATTCATGCCCGACAAAATTTTGATTAGATAATGAATTGAGAAATATATTCAGATGTCATCTTTTCGCATAGGAGTTGCCGTCTACTGTAGTGAAAAACTGATCATATGGGAGAAAACATCGAGCATGAGGCTATATTGGTCGATTAAATTTGTATCCAATTATTCGGAATTCCTCCACTCATTGAACAATGATCACAACATTGTGATGAACAGAACATTCCGTTACGAGCACAAAACGAGTGAAGATTGAACTGAGGTCATTGCGTGCTGTATCGGAGGGTGCTGCGTGGGAGGGTGAAACCGATAGTATAGTTCCCATGAACTCTGGGCCGCACTCTTTTAGCTAAATTCAACAGCTCTCCACGGGAAGCGCTGCGCCTGGCGGTGTGATTGGGCGGCAACAGCTTCTCGTGGGGGAGATCGTCCGTTATCTCGCTGCCAGTCATCCCTCACTGATTGCTTAAATCTAAAAATGATTAATCTCAGTGGCTTTTGGTTTATTATTCTTGGAATAATACACCTATGTGATCGCGACGGAGGCCGACGACTCGGATCGGCCTCAAAATTTGACATTTGGCTTTCTTGCGGCTACAAATGGGATTTTTGAAGGATCCCAGGAAGTCAAATATTTTCCGAGTAAAATCATAGGTACATACCTACCTATTTTGAAAAAAAAAATTTTTCAAAAAAATTTTTTATTGACACAGAACTTAATTTCGCACAAATAACCTATATCAAAGAATAAAAAAAATAAATAAAAAACGCTGCAAATTTTACACAAGGGTTTATTATTCTTTGATATAGGTTACTTGTACAGAAATTTAATTCTGTCAATGAAAAAAAATTAAAAAATTTTTGGATTTTTATATTATTGGATTTATGTTTGAAATTTTCAAAAAAAAAATTTTTTTGGGGGGATTTTTTTTCAAAATTGTTTTTTTCAAAAATTATGTATTTTTTACTCGAAAAACATTTAACCTCCTGGGATTCTTCAAACATCCCATTTTTACCCCCATGGGGTAAATTCATGCATTTCATGCATTTCATGCATTTCATGCATGAAAGCCCCATAGATCGCCACAGTGAAATCGGATCGTTCCGGGACTCCCAAAAGTGGGTTCTACGTCCAAAAATACTTCGAAAACGACACCTAACTCGATCCCATACCCCAAAGCCTTAAAAAAAACCCACCCGTAGCCCCATTTTAGCCCCATAGTGCCCCACGGGTTTGGGCGATCGGACTGAAAACCTTGCGGGCACAACTAGATGGTAAACCGAGTATTTTGCCAAAATTTCAGATTTTTAAAAAAATTCCTACTGCCGTCGACGGACATTTCGGATTTTGAATGTAGACCTTTTGAAACGGATAATGTCAAATTTTGAGGCCGATCGGAGTCGTCGACCTCCGTCGCGAAAACAGGTGTATTATTCCAAGAATAATAAACCAAAAGGGGGTCTCGTTAAACGAGGCCATGACGAGGTACGAGATATGGTGGTTGGCCTGGACGATATGGCTTGGGGTGACGCGACCATTGAACCAGTCATGGGAGAAAGTACCGACGGTCATAGTGCTCTAGTGGCTGTCATACCTACATATAAATGGTGTCTGGGAAGGTGGGAGGCCAGCGTTTTTTGATAATCGCATATAAATGCTGACGCTGCCTCTCATCTCTCCCGGGAGTGGCCGCAAGTCGCCCAGAGTGCTGCCAATGAAAAGCATAGAAAGTATGACTGAGCGGCCGAAGATCTCAGAGGGTCATTCACACCTCTTGTATGTTCAATGAACATTGTTCATGCGATGGTGCCCTCCACTGAGAATTGACCGAACTCCCAAGTGGTCGGGTGGCTCGAGTTCGAGTCCAGTTCGCCATCATAAGAGCTGTTTCCCTTCGGCTGAGAGGAGCTCGGCGGAAGTTGAGAAGCTTGGGACTGGAGGATGGGGCTGGACTTCCTGATGTCCAGGACTGAGGCATGGATTGTTCGCGTTGTTGTTATTGTTGTCGTTGATTTTCACTCATTTCATTAATAAATAATTAATATTAAAAAAAACTATATACCTAATAGCTGTTTACTCCCATCTTGCAACTGTGCTAGACCGCCAATAGTTGTTTTGGCATGTATTACATGGCACCATGTGCAGTAGAGTTGGGAAGAGATTTAGGTGTCATTTCTAAATACTTTTGGACGTAGAACCCACTTTCGGGGGATACCGTAAAACTACCTAACTTCGGCCACACCTGCTATCTTCGGCCATTTTCGAATTTTTCCGGGATTTTGAAGTGAGCATCCTTTGGCTGCGCCTAGAGAGCTGGGCGAAGCGTCGTTTCACTCGACGGTTACGGCTGTGGCAGGTTTTGTTGTGTACCGGTGAATTTTTCGGTTCCGGCGGCTTCCAAACGTAAGTAAATAATTATCTAATTTTCCAAGATTACGAAAATCCTGGCAAACCTCTTCTATATGTCGGAAACGTTGATATCGCAGTGGTTGAAACTGGGATACGTTCAATGAGTATCTTCTTGGATCAATCACGTGCAAGTTGCGTCCCTCTAGACTGGACTGTTTTCCTGTAGCTTACATTTCAACTATTTTTGGCACTTTTTGCAGGTAACTTCGGCCATGACTCCTACTCCTCCTCCGGCCCGTTCGTACCGTCCTTATGACCAAAAGTACCTCGAAAACGCACTGAAGGCAATCAGGAACGGACTAAACATCCGAAAAGCGTCGGAGCAGTACGCCATCCCTCGCTCCACCCTTCAAGACAGGCTCAAGGGAGGCGGCGCTGTACCAGGGCGGCCTAGCGTTTTGTCAACTACAGAAGAATCCGTTATCGTTGAAGGATTGTTTTTATGTGCCAAGTGGGGCTTTCCCCTCAATTCGGTTGAGGTCAGGCGACTTGTAAAAAACCACCTTGATAGGAGGGGGCGGGTGGAAAAAACCTTCAAAAACAATCTACCTGGTAGCCATTGGGCGCTGAATTTTGTAAAACGACATCCCAACCTCGTCAAGCGATTTGTGGAGAATATCAAGTCATGTCGGAAGACTGTGATTTTAACATATTGTGATTTAAAAAAAAAAAACTGTGATTTTTACAAGATTTAAGACAAAATATACTATGCTAGTAGCAATTTTCTGCTTTTCATTTTTTTCCCAAACAAATTTGGAACAATAGACTTTTTTTAAAAAAAATAACACTGGCCGAAGTTTGATTATAAACTGAGTAACATCGTTTTTAGAGTAATTCTTACGAGTGGCCGGAGTTTGGGGTTTTATACCCTAACTTCGGCCACACTTTGATTAAAAAAAAAAAAAAAAAAAACTACATGGCTCAGGGAAACGCCGCGGACGGATTCTGACAAAGGGGATGTGCAGGAGCCTAAATTATTTTTCGCGTTAGCATTACAAGGGTTCATCAAGAAGAAAAGTAAGAAAAACTGCAAAAAGTGGCCGAAGTTAGGTGGTTTTACGGTACTTACCTGGGGCTACAAATGGAGCTCTTGAAGGATGTCATGAGGTTATATCAGGTATTGTTTCCGAGTGATTTCGGACCCATTAAGTAATTATGCGGCATAATCCATTTTGGTTTATTATTCTTGGAATAATACACCTATGTTTTCGCGACGCGGGTCGACGACTCCGATCGGCCTCAAAATTTGACATTATCCGTTTCAAGAGGTCATTCAAAATCCGAAATGTCCGTATGCCGTCCGCCGTCCGGGCCGTTTTGGGCAGTAGGAATTTTTAAAAAAATCTGAAATTTTGACAAAATACTTGGTTTACCATCTAGTTGTGCCCGCAAGGTTTTCAGTCCGATCGCCCAAACCCGTGGGGCGCTCTGGGGCTATAATGGGGCTATGGGAGGGGTTTTTTGAAGGCTTTTAGCTATGGGATCGAGTTAGGTGTCGTTTTCGAAGTATTTTTGGACGTAGAATCCATTTTTTGGGGTCCCGCAACTTTCCGATTTCACTGGGGCGATCTTTAGGGCTTTCATGGGGCTAAAAATGGGATTTTTGAAGGATCCCAGGATGTTAAATATTTTTTGAGTAAAAAATACAGAATTTTTGAAAAAACACATTTTTGAACCAAAAAATCAAAAAAAAAAATTTTTTAAATAAAAATCTAAAAAAAATTTTTTTTTTTAATTTTTTCATTGACAGAATTCAATTTCTGCACAAGTAACCTATATCAAAGAATAATAAACCCTTGTGTAAAATTTGCAGCGTTTTTTGGGATCAAATCTGTCCAAATATCAAATGAATTAAAAAATAATAATAATGTTCAAATAATTTTTATTATCCCTACATTAACATTGATATAATAAACTAGAGATGGGTTGTTCTGTATCAATCGGATACTTTGTCCTAGGTACTGGGAGGTAACTGGTACTCTTAAATGTAACAAGTCGAAATTATCAAGTACACCAGTCACAGGCTGGTAGGAACAACTTGAGGACCTAGCTGTGACTCACAGCTAGGTCCTCAAGTTGTTCCTACCACGCTCCTGTGATTACCACGCCCATGTTCCACTCTATCACTGTCACATTTTACGTCACAGTCACTTCAGGGATTCGATGCTCCACTCCTGCTTCCTGCATGTCACCCCTATCCAGCCTTCTACTTCTATGCTCAAGAGCCCTTCCATAATATGTATATTATACATCCTCTCCTTCAAGAGCTTCCCTCCACCACTGACCCCCCCCCCCTTCCTCAAAACCGCATCTTGTTCGTCAGAAGACTCGCTACGTTTTGGTTTATATAAATAAAGCAAAACGTAGCGAGTCTTCTGACGAACAACGCAGTACTGCAGTTAGCACTTTGGTTTTTGGGACATCGGTGTCTTAAGCAAAAACTGGAAATCTCAACACATAGTACAGACCAACAATATATTTTTTCCACGTTCTGATACTATGTAGGTATAAGAAATGTAGGTATTCAATTTATGAAGGTATTGACCAAAATTTATTGATACATTTCTTAAGAAATATATTTATAAATTTATAAATTTATTGTGGAAAGGGTACTTCTGATTTCATGGCGCTGAGAGGTATTTCGGCGTTGAACTATCCCGTGTACGAGTTTCTCAGTAGGCTGAAGACAGCTAGCGCTGCAGGAAATTTCTTCAAGCGCAACTCGGTAGCAGAATCGGACGTGCGCTCAGGCTCAGGAGCCAGAGTACTTCCAGCTTCAGTTCCTGGTGAACTTACATCTTCACTTCTGATTGAACTCTTATCTCCGCAGAGATAATGCCAATAGGAATCCGCATTGCATTCAGTGTTGGCTGGGCATCGAGAGCAAGCTTTACCTGTGAGGAAGACAGGCTGGCCGACAGTGTTTGATCCGTCTCCAGTGATGCAGACGAGCCACACTAATACTGTTTCACTTGGCTTTTCCGGAAAATTACTCTCCAGAAGAAGTCTTGTTGTTACGTCGATAATGCTGCATCCAACTTTTGAGGCATTTGCCCACAGTAGAGCAGTGGCGGCCATACTGGCAGCGTTAGGATAACGAATATTCTTGAAGGATTTGATCACCTCGGAATCTAAAGTCTGTTTCTTCAAGATTAATATGAATTCGTCTAAAGTAGTACTGACATCTTGTTTAGCACCGTAGAGAACAAAAGCCGCTGTCTTCGGTAGGTCTCTGGTAATAGAGAGTTTTTGCAGACCCTTCCACCGATCGGTAGGAGGAAATTCCGTAGTACGAATGTTCCAGAAAATGAAAGTGACTTGTGGTTTCTACATTCATTAATGTTTTCTTCCAATGAAAAGATTAAAAAATTGGAAGCCAAACATAACTCAGTTTTGGAGGTGCTAGCTTCGTTGGAGGAAGTCGAAGATTTTCTGACTGAAAGACTGAAGGAGAAATTTCTCCCTAAATCTAATTTCTCACTAAATTTAAAGCCATGAACTGCAGTCAAAGATGGTGTGAATATTTCCATCTTGTCGACCAATCAGAGAAACACTCACAGCTTCTCAAATTGTGCCAAATTGTTTTCGCCATTCCTGCCCATAATGCCAACGTCGAGAGAATATTAAATATTCTCATTCCATCAGAGAAAATTTTTCTCTGTTGAACTCTCAGTGGATGAGAGGAACTGACTACATGTCCCCACAGTAAAGGTTTTTCATCAATCAGATGGATGATGGTTTGTTACCTACCTAATCGGGTATTATAATAATATCTACTTCAAGTTTTTAGTTTCAACATTCAACATATTATGTTGAATGTTGAAACTAAAAACTTGAAGTAGATTCTATTCCTATTAGAATTACATCATTTTCTATAATATAATATTATTATATTTTCTATAATAAGTAGTGTATAAATGGCGGTTCAGCCGGATTACCTAGTACCTCGGCGGATGGGACCGGCCCAGAGCGGGGGGCCCAGGGCGGGGGGGGCCCAGGGAGGGGGGCCCAGGAGGGGGGGGGGGTGTCAGGGCCGGGTTCGGGATACCCGCAGACCGCATGATAAGTGGTAAAGATAAAAAACGACTTGGGAGATGATAGCGTTTATTGCGGTATCTCATCGTCGTCGGTTACTTTCAATTTAGACATTTTGTAAGATTGACAATAACATTTACAGTAATTATAAGCGTTGCATCGACAACAAGCTACACCGTCTACGTGACATCTAGGAGCGAGGAAGCATTGTAGAGAGCAACAAAATTTTGGTTCATAATGCGGGTATAAAAGACGTTTTACGTGAGGGCAGTCGGGGCGATGTCTTTCATGGTTGGCCATAGGATCGTCGAGCGGCGACCATCGGTTGAGTTTTAGGGAACAAAACGGGCAGATAACAATATCGTCTCTACGAGTCCAAATGAAACCAGCTTCGGCCATAAGTTGTAGCGGCGGTAGGAGATTTTCCGTTGGAAAGTTTTCGAATGTTTTGTATCTTTCGACGGAGGAATTGAAAATAGTTTCTTCGGGTTTCCATTCAGCCATGTCGTTTCGTTGTCCAAAGGTCTTGTCGTAGTTGACACAGATGATTGAAAATTGGGTCGTTCTTCAACGGTTTGTCGTAGAGTTGATTGAGAGTGCGTTTCAATGAAATTGCAGTGTCAATAATATCGAGATTGGAAGAAAACGTCGACGGTTGTTGAGCATTTCTTCTGACCATAGATCGTAAAGCTCTGAGGATTCGCAAACCACTTACGAATAGGGCGGCGTTTTTGTGGCTTACCAAAGTCCAAATCGGTTCGCAAATGAATAATGCGTATAAATAGTCACCTCGAGATAATATTCGGTAGGCATCCATTGTCGTACTGAACCCCATATTTTCTCTCTCTCGGAAAGTGATCCCCCCGCCCCCCTAACAAAAAATTGGCCGCAATAAATTAATTAACTTTTTTTTCTGTCACCTCAGGAGATTACACTATGATCTTCAAAGGTTATAAAGGAGTATCCTACGACCTCGAATTTTTTGAAACTGCAAGCGAACAACCACAAAAAAAATCGAAGCGAAAATAAGTCTACTTAACCCACGATGGACAACAATAATCAGCAACCGTCATCAGAACCTTCAACTTCCCAATCAAAACCCCAAGGAGCTCGCGTGAGTTGCGGCAAGTGCCATAAAACGTTTTTTGATAAAAGTACTCTAAATAAGCACGTTAAGAAATTTTGCCACTCGGCTCGCCCCATCCCCGAATGTGAAAAATGTGGGAAACAGTTCAAAACTACCCAAAATTTGAATAAGCATGCTATCCGTTGTGCCGCTGATGTAGTTGCACAGCCAAGTAAAAGAAAACTAAATCCATCATTAAGCAAATCAAACAGATTGTTTTCTGAACATTTGCCAAATGGAGTAGTGCAAACTGCGTTGAGTAATTCCGTATTTGATATTTTTATAAAGAACGTTCACAATTTCTTGGAACCTGAAATTTTCCTCGGATCAATTCGCCCCACCTACAAAGAACATTTGGAAGAGTGTTTAGTTAAATTTAACACCTATAAGTCCAGTGTTTTGTTAGAATGTGTCTTTGTTCAACTGCTTGGAGAAGAAATAATGGAAACTACCGACGCCAATTTTAAGACAAAAGTCAAAATTATAACGGCCAGCGTAGATTTGCAAATCCATTTGGAAGAAACGTTTGAGAAACTTTTAACTGAAATGACTGAATTTGAAATGAAAAAATCAGGATGGACTCTCGTAGAAATAAATGGTTTACTCATTAGAGTTAGTAAGTACACACCATTCAAAGGCTCTAAGTACATGCAACTCCCTAAATGCATAGTTGATAAGAAAGCCGTAGTAAATGTGGTTAACCCGAATGATGATTATTGTTTCAAATACGCCATTCTATCAACGTTTGTAGAAAATAACAGGGATTATAGCAATATCAAGATGTATGACATACTTCACCACCCTTTCACGTTTGAGGGTGTGAACTTTCCGGCAACGTTCAAGGATGTTAAAAAATTTGAGAAACTAAATAACGTTTCATGTAATATTTATGGTTTAGACAATGAGAATACAGTTTTTCCAATAATGATTTCAAAACATGAAGGAGGAGTCATACACTTTGATTTGTTATACCTAACTAGTGAAACCGGTAGTTCTCATTATTGTCTTATAAAAAATCTTTCAAGGTTGGTGAGGTCTTCAACAACGAAGCATGAACACAAACATTTGATATGTAAGCGTTGTTTAACAACATTTTCCAAAAAAACTCATTATGAAACGCACATGTATTGGTGCGAGAAGAATGAACCTTGCCGTGTATTGGTTCCGGATAAGAAAAACGCGATCCTCTCTTTCAAAAATGTGAAAAATACTCAATGGATCCCCATTGTTGTTTATGCCGATTTTGAATCAGTTCTCTTACCAATACATGGTGCGGATGACGGCCCGGAAAAACCGTGGACCCACAAAAAACAGAATCACGTTCCATGCAGCATAGGAGTGTCCGTTAAATCAAGCCTCCCACATTTTCAAAAAGACATTTTCATTTACACGGGCGTAGACGCTCCCAAGCAATTCATGATGTACATGGAAAAACTTGCGTGCGAGGTTGAAAATTTGTATAAAACGAATATCCCCATGAAACCTTTATCTATATCTGAGGAACTCGAGTTAGTGATAAATGCAACTCGGTGCGGCATTTGTCGTAAAGAATTCTCCCCCGACGACATTAAAGTGAGGCATCATGATCACTTAACAGGGGATTTCATTTGTGCTGCTCACAACGTTTGTAATTTAGAAACTCAACAACCAAACTTTATTCCCATTTTTATGCATAATTTAACTAATTACGATGCCCACCCGATTATACACGAATTACATCATTCAAAAGGGGATGTGAAAGTCATCCCCACTTCCACTGAAAAGTACATATCATTTTTAAAAAAATTTGACAGTTCTAATATTTGGTTGAGATTTGTTGATAGTTACCGGTTCATGCCCGCGAGTTTATCTGACCTCGTTGATAATTTGACCGAGTTCCCAGAAATGGAAAAAGTTTTCCCAGACCCCGTCAGTAGAAAACTTCTTCTTTCTAAAGGGGTCTATCCATACTCGTACATAAGTAGCTTTGAGAAATTGCAGGAAACTCGTTTACCTGGAATTGAACGTTTTTACAACGATATGAATGATGAACCGTTAGACCCTGAGGATTACAAAAGAGCTTGCACAATTTGGGATCTTTTTAAAATTGAAAATCTTCAGCAGTATACCGAACTGTACTTGAAAACCGATGTGGTCTTACTTTGCGAATGCCTTCAACAATTTCGAAAGGTCTGTTATCAGCTATATGGACTTGATCCAGCGTGGTATTACACAGCGCCAGGGCTATCGTTTGACGCCGCGCTGAAGCATACCGGGGTTTCATTACAGTTGATGTCTGACCCGGAACAAACATTAATGATCGAGTCTGGCATACGCGGAGGAATAACGTCTTGCATAGGCAGATATTCCAAGGCAAATAATAAGTATTTGCCCGATTATGATGATACTCTCCCCTCAAAATTTTTACTCATGTACGATTGTAATAATTTGTACGCTAAGGCTTTATCAGACTATCTTCCCACCGACGGGTTTCGTTGGGTCACTGACCCTCAATCCATAGATGTTTTAAGTGTAAATGACGATTCTCCCACTGGATATATTTTAGAGGTAGATGTTATTTATCCTGTTTCTCTGCACCAAATCCATGATGAATTACCATTTTTGTGTGAAAATAAAGTCCCTCCTGGGAGTAAAAATATGAAATTGCTCACGACTTTGGAACCCAAAACTAATTATATTGTTCATTACAGAACTTTGAAACAAGCTATTTCCAATGGGTTAAAACTAGTGAAAATTCATCGCGTACTTCAATTTAATCAATCTCCGTGGCTTAAATCGTACATAGATATGAATACTCAGATGAGAACTAAAGCGGTGAATGAATTTGAAAAAGACTTTTACAAAAATATGAATAATTGTGTTTTTGGGAAATCCTGCGAAAGAGTTCGAAAAAGATTCAACATGGAGTTGGTGATAGACTCCCGTAAACTTTTACGATGTATTAGAAAACCTAATTTTAAGGATCGCACTATTTTCAATGAAAATGTTGTAGGAGTGCATTTTTACAAGGAAAAAGTTGTTCTCGATCGCCCGGTATATATAGGATTTACTTGCCTAGAACTCTCAAAAATTGTTATGTATAATTTTTTATATAATTGTATGTTACCGCAATATCCCTCGAAACAGATAAAATTATTGTACATGGACACGGACTCTTTTTTGTTTGAATTATCTTCAGAAGATGCTTACCGTGATATGAGGAATTATATGGAATATTTAGACACCTCAAATTACGATATTCATCATTTCTGTTACAATTCTAAAAACAAAAAAGTCGTCGGATTGTTCAAAGACGTTACTGCAGGCGTTCCAATCACTGAATACGTTGGGCTCAAAGCCAAATTGTACGCTTATAAATTAGCCGATAACTCTGTAATTAAAAAAGCTAAAGGAGTAAAGGAAGTGTTTGTCAAAAAGCAAATTAATTTCAATGATTATTATAACATTTTATTTAATATTGGCAAGAAAAATGTCCACGGAAACCACGAGATGCATGGGAATTTTTTAACCTTCCGTTCATATTTACATCATATTTACACAGTTAGAATGAATAAAACGTGTTTGACAGCAAATGACGATAAGCGAATAATTCTTGACAACATGATAGAAACAAAAGCTTATGGAAATAAAACTGCATCTTCCTAAACTGTTTTTTTTGCCTCTTTTTCTTCACCTTTCATCATTTAAATAAGCTAAGGTCTACGTACAATACCCGTGATTGGGGTATACTCAAGAAGTTTTTCATACAATATCAACGCATAACAAGTGGTTCCTGAAGGGATAGAAAGAGTAGTTTCAATTTCTAATCTTATGTCACAAGTGCCTTCGTGAATCGCCTCGGTTTGTTTTGAACAGTCAATGACAATTAGAGGGGAGTTTTGAAACGTCTCCCGCGACAGTACAGGCGCGGGAAAACTCTTGTTGTAGTAGCTGTGTTGAAAAGCTGCATACATGTCATAAATTTGCGAAATTTTCTTCTGATTAAAGTCTATCTGTAAATCGTGATACGGGTACTGCGTATCGTTCAAAAATAGCTTTATGTTACGAAGCGCTACTGAATTAAATTTTGACATATTTTCAATAAATTGATTCTTCTTGTTAGTATGAAAAGCGATAATCACGTAGCGAGGTTTGTGAAGTTGCGTAGTTGTTTTAATATGCCAAGTTAATTTATCTCCGGCGGTCAAATTAGGGTTTTCATGTAATTCCCACGCTCGAAATGGTATTGGGATCGGCTGTGAGCTGTCTATGATTTTAAAGAGATGCAATTTAAATGAGTCAGACACTTTGACATGAGGAATGTTCCAGATGACTTTTCTCAATGTTAATTTCGATTTTTGAGCTGTCGCCGCCCCAGTAATCGCATTTACATCAGTACTCGCTCGAATCAGTATCAATTCTTGTTTAACGTTGATTAAAATCCGTCTGTAATCTTCGAAAAATCCCATCAACATTCTCAGAGGCAAAATCACGTTGAATGTTCCAGTAGTAGAGTCAATAATAGAAGATGGAGCTTCAAACGAAGTATTGGGATTATTTAGTCCAGCATTTTCGAGCGCCCGCCATTCTGGCGCAGAAAATGATAGGTAACTTTTCAAAGTGCATCCAACACCTGGATTTCGTATGCTATCGACTTCCACGTTGTTGATTTCATATCTGATCTCTTCAAACAAGAAGGCGAAAGCATTGTTGACAAACTTGGCGACCGTTGCTGCAGCGTCATCGGCTTTGTCCAGAGCGCCTTCCAAATAAAGAAAACTCTGCCAAGGTAGGGTGAGCACATCCGACTTTTGAACGGTTATTCTGATCTCGTCATTATTTGACAACCCAGAGAGGTTGTACGGCGAGTACTGATGATGTTGCAAACTTTCCACGTCATTAGTAAAATGTACGGGTTGGCCGACTCGTAGAATATCTTCCATAGCGGCTGACGGTATGTCCTAAACTCTTGAGGTAGTAGACGTTAACTCTCGTCAATGGAGGTGGTGGGGGAGGACGACCCGTTCTAGGTTTTCTATTCTTAATGGGCGGGACTGATGAGCTACCTCCGTTATCAACGCCACTACTCGAATGATGGTTCAAATGGAAATCAATGCCCATTTATTGATTTTTTTTTCACTTTTCCTCCTTAATGTGTAAACGAACTGTGATGATTTCGCCACGAAAATTAATGAGTCGTCCGTTCTCATCAACCAACTTCACGCTTATGTCGCTGAGAATGGTTTTGTTCAGGTTTAAATACACTACAGGATTCGGTGTTTCGACTATTTTATAACCAGGCTCGGCCGTTGGATAAAAAGTGTGGATCGAATGCCCTAATTTTCCATTTATAAACGATCCAGTTGCTATACATTCTACGGAAATAACGTTAAATGATTGCACAGTGATTGAAGCGTTTGACGCATGCTTTCTGTTTTTCTCTAGAAAGATATTTTTAAACCCTAATAGATTTCCAACCGAGTTTGACTTTCCAGTAAAATCGATATCGAAATTAGCTTTTATTTCCATTTGAAGGGTATTCATATTAGCCGAACAATGGAAAACATAGTTGTTATCGATATCTGCCAATGCGTTAGTAATGTAGTCAACAATGGAATCTATTTCATACGTGCCAGTTGGAATTTTCAACACTTTATTTTCGTCGTATCGAAATTCGTCATTTATACCAACATCCACATTTGGCACGCTGTTGTAGGTGTACAAAGAGAGTAAACCGATGGAGTACTGTTTCTTTTCATCTAAAATGATTGGCGGAAAAAAGTTGGCATTCAAGTGGCTTTTATCGCCCGTTAAGGTTAAAGTGATACTCATGACTGAGGGGAGGAGCATTTCCGCTCATTTCTTTAAATAAAAACAATAAAGTAAAATGGCCGCAATGCCAACAATTGGTTCGCTGGTGCGTTTCTTTGTTGTAGTATATATCACAGTGCCTTAAGTAATCGAGAATTTCCAAGGGAGGTGGAAGAGCAAAGGTGTCGTAGTACTTTACCAAGGGGCCTCGCTTCCACACTCCAACCCAGTGGGTGCCTTGACCGACCGTATCGTCTAAATTCAATACCAAGTATTCATTCTTCTTGGGGCGTTTTGGGAGAGCGTCACGCATAAAAACTCCTCGAAAAATGGAGGTAATCGATGATTGGGAATTAGCCTTGACACATGCAGCATGTAGTTGTTCATTCGTTAATGGTGTATTGGGGAGACGCCTCAATATGGTTTGTAAGGTCGAAGGTAGATGCCGTATCCCTTTCGGTAAGGCTTCAAAAAGATGCCTTCCCCTATTTTGACTGTTGCGTTGTTTCCTTCTCCCTTTTTGGGGGCTCTCGCGCCCCGTACTGCTTTGACGACGCTTGACGCTCCTCCTAATAGGCTTCCGATTGCTGAAAGCCCCGCGAAAATTGGGATCAAGGGCAACACCCCTCCTGACCATGTTTTTGGGAGAGGTAAAACTCTAGGTTTTTTAATATGACGATTCTTATTCTTCTTTAAAAATTGTTTGGCTCGTGATAAGGACAACTGAGATAACTGCTGCAGTGTTGCAGTTTTCCTCCGGAGTTTTGACGCTGGTAAACGAGCCGCTCTGACAACTTTACTGAATGGCACTCCGAGGCCCAATTTAACTTTGGCTTTCATAGCGTTTGTAACCAACCAAGCTGCCGATTTTTCTTTCCAGTTAGCGTCTTTCGACTTAACCCGTTCCCAAGCTGCTTCAGCCAAACGTTTGTCCGCAATATGTCTACTGCGAGTGTCTTGGTGGCGGCTGTAAAATAGGTCGTGATCCTTACAAGCTCGATCCAAAGGATTTATTCCCGCATCTCCACGCGCTATCCTTCCCTCAACGTCCGTACCAGGTCCGCAGTAAGAATACCCTGGAAGATGCAACTCTTTCTTGTCCAACTTGTTAATTAAGTAATTAACAATCCCTCGACCTTCTTTCCGTTTGCGCGGCGCCATACCAACTGAATAAAACTGGGAGCTACACTGGGCTTTATTTCATTCATGCTAAAGATGCGTTTAGATAAACAAACCGGTAAAGTGTTGACTGTAATGAAACTTGACAATTTCTGCGAGAGAAAAAAGCTGTTGAGGCATGGTGAGCTATTGCCAGATTCAATACGATGTATAATTTGCGGTCCAAGTAACTCGGGGAAAACTAATTTGATGATCAATTTATTGTTGCACGAGAATGGACTTAGATTCAAAAACATATACGTTTACAGTAAATCCTTGAATCAGAACAAGTATCAGTATTTGAGAAGAGTTATAAGCAACGTCCCCGTAATAGGCTACCAGGAGTTCAGCGATAAAGAGGAGGTCATTTCACCCGAGAACGCGATGGAGAATTCCGTCATTATATTTGATGACGTCTCCACTTGCTCTCAAGGAACTATGAAAGAGTTCTTTACCCGCGGTCGTCACCATAAAATTGAATGCTTTTACCTGACGCAAACGTACACACACGTGCCTCGGATGCTCATGAGAGATAACTGCAACCTGATTATCGCATTTCCGCAAGGCCCGAGGTGTGTCTACAAGATTTACGAAGATCACTGTTCATCCGATATGACTTTCCAACAATTCAGAGAAATGTGTTCGTTGTGTTGGAAAAACGATAAATACGGATTTTTGGTAATTGATAAAGACCGGAATCTAAATGAGGGGAGATACCGTAAAAATTTCGACGAATTCTTCACAGATATATAATAGAGGGGAGTATAGAGGAGCCTCTTAGTCTGATTGCAGTAATCATGGCAAATACAACGTTGATAAAAAATCTTGTCAATGCTAAAAAGTCTTTGAAAATGAAGGTCAAACAATTACAACAGAATGAAATTGAAAACGTCGATTTTTTGAACAAAACTTTTAAACCCATCGTTGAACCATTACAAGAACTGACTACTATTGCCGCGAACGCAAGTGTACGGAAGGAGGAGGCTCAAGCTGCAAAAAAAGTGAAGAAACCAAAACTCCTTAAAATGTCGGGAAAATCTGGGAATTTTACGTCAACCAAAAGGAAAAGGCTGGCTTACAAACCTGAGTTAGAGGAAGACCAGTTCATCAAAGAACCGATAAAGGAAGAAACGAATAGTGACGTAGATTTGACGATGGAGAAACACAGTGAAGAAGACGAGGAAGATGACGATGGAAAAGATGAAGAAAAAGATTTGGCAATCACTCCCTCCACTTCCTCCTCCGCATCCCAACATCAACACCGCCGAACCCCTCAGAGATACGAAGACGCTGGCGAGAAATTATTAACTCCCGATGAGCGCCTGATCAGTGTTCCAACACACGCAAAACCATACATTCTCAAATTTACGACGGGAAAATGGTCAGGAACTAAAACTTTGGACAACATGTACTCCCCAAAAATGTCCACCAATGAACAATTAACGATGGGGGATAAAAACTTTAATTTTGACGGGAAATACTTGTACATTGGTGACTTGAAATTTCCAACGAGTAAAGGGCTGTGGAACCTACTGTTTCTGTCAAACCCGACTGATTATACGGAAACAGACTTTAAAAGGTACTCTGAGATTGTAAGGCATACCAACGTCGCATACCACGGTTACTCCCCATCAAATGCATTGAATACATTCGGTGTTAAATACAAGAATATATTGAAAAAAATCACAGGGAAAAACGTTGCCCAACAAAAGAAAGATGGGAGCGGGGTTTTCACATACAATAAGGTTTTGCCTATAAAAACGTCATACGAGTACTGGAATGATCCTAACGAACTTGTAAACAGATTGCGGTTACTTCACGCGTCTACTATGAGTGGTCACACTGGACATATAAATGAAATTAATTCGATTCTCGAAGAATTAAAAGAAGCCGGTTATATTTCGTATTAACCAGTGTTCAAACCTCTCCTGCCCAATAATCATATATTACCAATAATGTCTATTGACAAGTACGGGCGCTCTTCCGAACGCATTTCGCGGAGATTTCGCTTGTTGGATGTGACTATCGATGGAGATCTTAACATGAAGAATGGTCGTATCATTAACACATCTGAGCCCATGTCATCGCGTGATGTTGTCAACAAGCTGTATATGGATAAGAAATTTGACAATCTGCAAGTGTCGAAGGAACCTGTTTTAGATAATGACGTCGTAAATAAGGCATACCTCGCGTCGAAGTGCTTGATCATAGACGATGATGGAAATGGCGTTAATTTAAATAATAAACGGATAAGCAACTTGTTGGACCCGCAACATACGTCCGATGCCGTCCCTCAACATTACGTTTGGGAAAATACGTTATTTTACCGCAAGCAGTTCAATTCCTATGATGCTAAAGGTCGTAAAATTATTAATATCGCCGACCCTGTTGCCGATGAAGATGCAGTGTCCTTAAAATTTTTGAGAGCTGAGCTACAAAAGCTGAAGGAGAGTTTGTCGACGCCCATTTTCAAAACGCCCACCGCTCTCCGCACTAATGGCTCCGACGTCATCTTCATTGACGTACAAGAAGGACGTGATTGATGAATTACTTCGTTCATCTCGGCTTAAGTATCGTAGAAGGCCGATTATAACCAGAGGCATTAATGATTTATGGCAAATCGATCTCGTTGAAATGATTCCTTACGCAAAATTAAATAACGGTTACCGTTACATTTTAACGGTGATAGACACATTTTCCAAATTTGCGCGGGCGATACCCATAAAACGGAAAAACGCTCAAGATGTAAGCGTCGCCATGGACAAAATACTGTCAGACGCGGTCAAAGGGGGTTCTCATCCCCCCATCAACGTGCAATCGGATAACGGTCGGGAGTTTTTCAATTCGGTGTTCAGAGATTTAATGAAAAAATGGAAAATAAACCATTACGGTACGTTTTCAAAGATCAAGTGTTCCATCGTCGAAAGATTTAACCGCACACTAAAGACGCGGATGTGGAAAGAATTTCACTATACTGGAAAGTATAAGTTTATCGGAATACTCCCTAGAATTTTGAATGAATACAATAACGCAGTTCATTCTACTATCAAATGTAAACCGTCAGAAGTCTCCCCCGTCAATGAGAAATACATTTACGAGAAGTGTTTCGCGCCCAAAAAAGCAGCTTTTCATCAACAAGAGCGCCGCCGAGAAGAAGAAACCGCTAATATCTTCAAACTCGATCAACCAGTGAGGATATCGAAGAATAAAACCATTTTTTCCAAAGGGTACATGGTTAACTGGAGCCCCGAGATTTTCCACATACAAGCTATTCACTACACTCAACCGATTACCTATTCGTTGAGAGACAAAAATCTTCAACTCATCAAAGGGCGGTTTTACAAAGAAGAACTACAACCAGTTCGACATGACGACGTTTATTTAATTGAGAAAGTTTTACGAAAACAAAAAGACAAACTGTACGTTAAATATCTAGGGATGGAAGAAAAAGGATGGATTCCTCGGGCAGATGTCCTGGGTTAACCGTTGTTGTTGTTGGTGACACGGCACTGCCATCGCAATCCCCGAGATAGTAGTTATTAAGCTCCAAGCTCTCACCACCACCACCACAGTTCCGGTCTTCCGTTGTGACGTCCTCCTTCTCTTCCCCCAATACGTTTCCCACGTAACTGTCAATTGCGAATGCTCCGGTTGTCAAAAGAGTCAACAATTCTCGTCTACGCAGGGTGATCGTGTTCGTGGAAGGCGGGAACCACGGGTGTTTTTCGCTTATAACAAGCTTCTTCCGTTTATTATTTTCTAATATTGCCCGTATATCAGATGACTCGTACACTACGCATTGTGTTTTCATCCGACGTTTCAATAAATAATCCAAAATTAACTTGGTCCGCTCTTTTAATTTCAACCATCCATCCTTCGGTAATATTAACATTGAAGCGCGATCCCTTATTGCCAACACAAACGATCCGCCTTGGCAAATAACGTTCACACTCTTATATTTACTCAAATGATAAACCAACATGTTTAATCTTCGATTTCTGACATCAGACTAACCACAAAAAAAAAATTATCGTATAAAGGCCCGCGGTCTGCGGGTATCCCGAACCCGGCCCTGACACCCCCCCCCCCTCCTGGGCCCCCCTCCCTGGGCCCCCCCCCGCCCTGGGCCCCCCGCTCTGGGCCGGTCCCATCCGCCTAGGTACTAGGTAATCCGGCTGAACCGCCATTTATACACTACTATAATATTATTACATTTTCTATAATATAATATCATTATATTATAGAAAATGATCTAATTCTAATAGGAATAGAATCCACTTCAAGTTTTTAGTTTCAACATTCAACATATGATAATACCCGATTAGGTAGGTAACAAACCATCATCCATCTGATTGATGAAAAACCTTTACCTTATAATTATATTATAATATAGTATGTGCATTTTGTAATTTATACGTTATATATCTTGATGTCCTTTTTTTCCTTTTCTCTCATCAGGCAACCCTAGTAATAAGAAATACTTGTGAAACACTCAAACGCAACAAGTCAAAACTTCACGGCGACCTTTTTTTTGGATTTTCATCCATTTTCCTCTTCACAAAAAACCGAGTGGCAGTAGGAGTCCTCGTACTTGTAATAAGAAAATTTCTTATTACAAGTATTTAATACTTGTGAAATACTCAAATGCAACAAGTCAAAACTTCACGGCGACCTTTTTTTTTTTTTTTTTTTTTTGGATTTTCATCCATTTTCCTCTTCACAAAAAACCGAGTGGCAGTAGGAGTCCTCGTACTTGTAATAAGAAAATTTCTTATTACAAATATTTAATACTTGTGAAATACTCAAACGCAACAAGTCAAAACTTCACGGCGACCATTTTTTTTTTTTTTGGATTTTCATCCATTTTCCTCTTCACAAAAAACCGAGTGGCAGTAGGAGTCCTCGTACTTGTAATAAGAAAATTTCTTATTACAAGTATTTAATACTTGTGAAATACTCAAACGCAACAAGTCAAAACTTCACGGCGACCATTTTTTCTTGAGGTATGTGAGAGTGAAAACAACGTGCGCGTCACTTTAGTAGTCAATTTTTCCATACGGATTCGTAAGGAATCTGTAGTGGGGTGGTTGAGGTGGTTAGCTTCCAGTCATGGTCGGCCTAGACAGCCCATACGGATTCCCTGCTACGGATTCGTGGAAAGGTCTGCAAAAACTCTCTAATGACACAAGCATCTGCGATCCACCCTGCAGGCGGGCCAGGCATTTTTAATTTATCAAAGTTAGTACCTACAATCCTGGCGAGACGCTCCAGTTCAGGATCCCACGACATCTGCCTCATGTTTGAGCTGTTTCCAAAGCGTGTCTTACCTCCTGCTACATCGTCGCAAAAGTCATTGATTCTTACCAACAAATCTTGCTGCAGTTCAGTTGAGTTTTGAAATTCCATCTTAATATACCGATCATGAGTGATAAGATGTGACTCCTCCTTATGTGCACAACTGAAGTGTATCGGACTCCCACAATCGTACTTAGAATTACAGTAGTCCGGGATGGTTTCATTCTCTTCCCCAAGAGCCATGGTACTCACAGCTAGCAGAAGTACCAGAGTGTTCATGTTAAAAAACGTAAAAAATAATTCAAGCCCGAGAAAATTTTGAATAGATAATGAATTGAGAAATATCATATTTTCACATAGGGTTGCCGTCTACTGTAGTGAGAAACTGATCATATGGGAGAACAAATCGCGTACGAAGCTATGTAGGTAGTGTTCTGGAGTCGGGGTACATATCATGGTTCAGAACAATATATATATAACTCCAAGTACATGACATGAGTACATTTATGTACCTACATAAATTATAAAATAATTTCGTCGTTTTCGTATTTTGTAACATAATGCATGCAGTAACTTATCCATAATGTTCTTTTTTCGCTCTGGAGGGGGAAATGCATAATGCACACCAGGTGAGGCCGCCTCAACCCTGGTAGTGTCGGACTCTCTCCGACTAATACCCTCAACTCCAAGTCCTCCGCCTAGAGAGCCACCCCGGGACGATTTTCAGGGTCCCCGGTATTACTTCATGGTAACTCTGCTATGAGAGGATGTTTTCTCATCCTCGCGGGTCAGCGAATGGGCAATCTCTCCCAACCTGGCTATCAACACCTGGCAGAGTATTAATGAAACTTCTGCCTACTCCTAGGAGCAAGTACGATCCTGCGGTCATGGAAATGGAACTCTTAGGCTGGTTTCACACGGGGAAGCTCGCGGCTCGTGGCTCGCGAGCGAGAGAAGGCGCGTGAGATTGAAATGCAATGGGTCCAGTGGGCGCTTTCACATGGAGAGCGAGAGCGGTTAGGGCTCGAGAAGGGCTCGTGGGCCGCGAGTGATCACGGCTCTGCACCTCGAGCCACGCGCCGCTGGCGCGTCCACGAAATGCAAAGAGGGGGGTGTCGGCATTCACACAAAGAGCGGGAGCCGCTCTAGCTCTTCAGTTTATTGCTGACCATCGCTGAATTAAAACGATAATAAGTTTGAATTTTCGACTGTATGACTCAAAATGAGGTGTTGTGTTCTTGAGGTTCAGTCAGGAAAACGCAGATTTTTCTAGGCCGACGTTTCGATATACATGTTTGTATATCATCTTCAAGGCTGTACCAGCCCCGAAGACACACATGAAATTAATAACAATATAGGCAGCACAGCAATACATGAACAACAAATATGGCGTAGGACTAATAATACAGTAGGTTACAGGTCTACTGAAACGGAATATATATAAATACTAGCTGGGACACCCAGCTAGTATTTGCGTGCTTCGCACGAAATATCAAATTTCAAATTCCCGTTCAATAATACGTCCATCCTTCACTCGGAAAGCAAGCACGTCCAACCCGTCCAACCTTGTTGACCCGTTTCTGGTACCTATCTAACTATTTCGAATCGAAGGCCCGTATAAATCTAGGCGAAGGCCTAGAAAAATCTGCGTTTTCCTGACTGAACCTCAAGAACCCAACACCTCATTATTTCGTAACCTCTTTGGAAAAATGTTCAAGCAAATCCTAGCGAATTTTTCAAGAAAGTAGCGAATTTTCTTGAAAATTAAGCTAGCGCCAGCTATTCCGTTTTCAAGAAAATTCGCTAGTTGTGTTATGCGCTGCATGACTGATTGTTCTTTTTTTTAATACAAATTTGTCAAGTGAAAAACAAGCAACTTAACTTACCTCAATGTTATACCCAGCCCCAGTTCAGGCTTAATGCAATTCCGCATGTTGGTATCTTCGAGTTGAATAGAACTCTTCACCTTGCCGAGAAGCTCATCAAATGAGGCCACTGACATTTGAAAATAATTGAAAAATTTGTTGCCATCCTCTCGAAGTTGGTGGTAAAGCTTGGCGAAAACGGCCAACGCCGAGAGCCAAAAACCAAAAAGGCTCTCTAATGTGAAAGGTCGGAGTCAAGAGCGGAAACGCTCAAGATCGCGAGCCACGAGCCGCGAGCGTCCCCGTGTGAAACCAGCCTTAGAGGCCAACCCTGACTATTCACACGTGCGGCTACCTGACGGCCGGGAGACAACCGTTTCAAACCGTCATTTGGCTCCTATGGGGGCCTCTGAAGACCACGAAGCTGAAGATGAAGATTCTTCAGAAACAGAAGATCACGCTATAGAAGTGTCTGGGCCTTCACCGCCCAGCTCTCCTAGTCCCTCTACATCGTCGAGAACTGATCAAGACGTGCGACGTTCTGAAAGGAAGAAGCAGCCTCCGAAATATTTGGACGATTACGTTCTAGAGAGGGGGAAAATGTCCTGATCATATTGTTCTCGTCGTAGTTACGTGTTGGAAACAACACATCCAACTTTTAATTTCTCAGTTGTGCGTAGGGTTTCAACTGAATAAAGCCTACGGCTTTCGTTATTACCAGAGCCCTTCAAATGCCATATTGCCATGGCGCGATACAAAAATGCCATATTCTGCCGATTTTTTGGTAAAATGCCATATTCTGCCGATTTTTTTGAAAAATGCCATGTTTGTGCCATGTTATGCCTTTTTTTGCCCAACTCCTTAAAAAAATAAAATCGAAGTGAAAATTTGTTTAAACTTTAATCTGAGTTTTGCTCATTTGTAAATGAGGAGGAATTCCGAGGTTAATGACATGAGGTTTCTCGAACTCTGAGGCCATTTTATAGGGATTAGATTGAAGGGGCTGCCGTAGGGCCCCCTTTTGAAATGCGGTGCAGAGGCATAGTGAATAACCTGATGACATTACTATACCGAGTGCTCGACTTTCTAATCGCGATGGGTAAAGCCTGTGGGTAAAACTCAACGGCGACGGGATGCTTCGCAACCGTTCATGCTTCATTCCAACCTGAACTTTCATACTGAAGTGTTTGTGAATTCGAATTTTTCGCTCGCGTTCAATAGGGGATCTTACGATACACACCCAGAACAGAAAACCCGTTACGATACGCACCCGGGTCCGGGTTATGATACACACGTTGTCCCCCATATCAGTGGCACGAGCCACCTCGTCAGATTCATCAAACTATACACAAATGTTACGTGGCATGAGCCACCTCGTCAGATTCATAGTAACTGTAAAATGTCCAAATATTCCAAAAATATGCAATGCCTTGTCAAAGTATGCAAAGTGTGGTGTTTAGTGAGGTCTCAGATTATAGGAGAGGACTTTGACGAGCATGTAAGACTTACCTACAAGTGACTTTGACGAGCATGTAAGAGACTGATCCAAATACCATTTCCACTTGGTGGAAATGGTATTTGGATCAGTCTCTTGGCGCCGAATCTATTGAAGCGAAGCTTTTATACGGACGCCCCCCCTCCACCGCTAGGAAAGCTCGCCGCTCGGGGAGTCTCCCCGTGAATAACGCGATATATATATTATCTAAATCACTAATTCAGCCTACTCTGACTAAACGGTAAGCCATACAAATACGCCGATTTTTTCTATCGTCTCTGCCGACCGTTTAGCTACGAATAGGGGGGTCGCGGACCCCCCTGGCCGAGCGAAGCGAGGCCCCCCTGTCCAAATAAGCGGTTGGCCGAGCGGAGCTAATGGGGTTTCGACCGTATCCTACCTAGAGATGCGAATTTTAATAGAAAATTTTCAACGAGCGATTTCCGACGACGAGCGATTTCTGACGGCGAGTTTAAAATTTTAGATTTCCTGAGATCGGGGCGCGTTTGGCTCTTCCAACCGGGCCGCTGTCAAGGAAGTCGGAAAGACGTACTCAGAACGGGTGGAATCCGAGGGGCTTCAGGGACGTTACAAAGATGGAGGAGGCGGGGAAATATTTGAAGCGAAGCTTTTTTGAAGTGAAAATCGTGAGTCAGTCCTTAACGCGATATATATAGGACACTATACTGGCAGCTGATGCGGACTCGGAGCGCCCGCACTCACTCCCGGTGTAGGTATGCAATAAAACTGATTTTGCAAAATGATATAAAGCTTCGCTTCCTTTTTCATTCCCCCAAGGAATGCAAATTATACACTGAGAGAAAAAAAGGGCCCATTCTAGGTTATTTTTCGATTTTTTTCTAGGTTAAATGCTGCCAACCTAGATTTTTTTTGGTTTTCATTCTAGGGTGGAACAATTTAGTCTAGGTTGAATATAATTTAACCTAGATTGAAAATACTGGTGAAGTTACCTTCCTAAAAATGCAAACAACCAAGATTTAAAATACGCCACCCCCACACTTTAGTTCTAGGTTAAGTTCACGGTGTGTGCCGCCGCCTCCATCCATTTACCGTCTAGGTTAAAAACATTAATGTCTTGGTTGTCTCACCCTGGTATTCAATGTTTTTCACTTTCATAGACGGTTGATTTACCCTAAAACAAAAACGTTCTCACCCCACCTCAAACAATTTACAGCCATGGCGCGTTAACCTAGAACCCTTTTTTCTCTAGGTTGTGCCCCTTTATTTACGAGGTTGTTTCAATTACTATCCCTGTTGTTCCAGTTAAATTTCTAGGTAGCTTCCTATTCTTTTCAGGTTGGTCCTAATAAATTACTAGGTGGTCCACTTTTCTTTCTAGGTTTGCTCCGCTTCCATTGCAGGTTGTTTCTATTAACTTCAACTATCTTTCTGGGTTATCTCTGTTTCCAACTCAGTACGAAAATTTGAATGTGACGTCATAATATGACTGCACATAGTGACAGAAATTGGATGATTAGAATTTGACAAAGATTTGGCCTCAACCCCTCCGGCTAAATAGCAGGGGTGCCAAGACAACGAGAATTAACGCCCACCGCCTACAGTGACGCTCTCCGCGGCCGCTTAGCGTACTGTAGAAACAACCTGGAATTTATTGAATGAACTAGAATCACTGTTGTTTAAACCTAAAACTATTTGTGGTACTACGGTAGTTTTAACCGAGACTGAAAGTCTAACTTTTTCTTCTGGGTTGTTACCTAAAGTAACAATCTCGCCTTTTAAATCTCTCGGTTGTTTTCAGTTGTACAACCGAGACTTTAATGGAGGGGAATTATATGGAAGGTCAAATCATTCAATTCTAGGTTACCCCACTTAAAAGTCAAAGGTAGGTAATATATTTTCTAGGTCTTCACAATGTCAACCTAGACCAAATGTGAAGTTCACATTTGGTCTAGGTTGACACTTTTTTATTCCAGGTTGTGGTCAGAGGGCGGATAATAACGGGTTAGGTTGTTTCTATATGGGTCTAGGTTGTATTAATATTTTTCGATGTTACTTTAACCTGGACCTATTTTTTTCTAGGTTGAATCAATTGATTCTAGGTGGTTTCAATTTCTTTTCGAGGTTATTTCGGATTTAACCTAGCCACTAAAAAAATCTTTTCTCTCAGTGTACGGACCCCCCCTCCCCCTCTTTTTGTGTGTGTCTCTTTCCAGTTACCACGTCAGAAATGAACGAAATGCCATTTTCTCGCTTGCCTGGTTTTTAGACATTTTCAAGCAGCCGAAACCTCAAAACTTCAAAACCTATTAAGCACCAACTCGTTGCTTATCTGGAAATGCAAAATTGAATTGAACGCCAAGGAGTTTATCTACCCAACGTTGTCCCTTCAAGGTCTTTCGACGCGGCAGATGCATTTCGTTCAGGGACTGCAATTTCGGATAAATATATGCTTGCACCGGCCGCGTTTCGTCCAAAAACAAAAAAATATTCGGATGAGGAGAAGTAAAGTCTGTTGAAAGAAGCATGAAAAGACTCACTCGCGTTCGTGGTCCGTGTTGGATCCTCGCTGGATTTGCATGCCCAAATATGAGGTGGATATCGGGTTATCGGGTGTGTAACACATTACACCATGGAATAAGGAAGAGGAATTGTCAGTTGATAGGATGAGGTGGGCTTCCCGCCAAAGACTGCCGAGAGTAACGCACTCTGAACGAGTATCTTTTGTCACTAGTAAGTTTACCAGGAGCCCGCTAGGTGGAGTCCGGCTAGGTGGTTCGGGAGTTGTCGGCATGTGCGGTTTGGGAATATTCGGCGTCTGCCAGACCCATGACGCTGCGGGTTTTCGACTTCCAAGAGATGGGTGGTTCCATACATTTTTATCCCTGGTTCCAAAATTTAATGTTCCAGTGACACCAATATGGTACCTAACACTCCCGAAATCTTTTCTCCAGCCAGAAATAGTTAAATTCGAATAACATTCGGATTCAAACGATAGGAGAGGGTTCAGTTAAAATAAAAATTGAAATTAAAATTCAGTTAAAATCCTACATCAGCGCTCTCCAAACTTGTTAGAATGTCAATATGACTTTGTTAGTCTACTCACCTTATTTGTCGTTGCGGTAGTGACGTGAATTCTTTTTTCTTCGTGCAATTTATTTTTTGGCCGGTTAATGATTAAACTGACTTGCAAAATATTTTTGAGTTGTTGATATCCTTTTCTTCTCGTTCAATAAATTCCTCTGTCGGATTGGCTTGTCCAGTCTTTAGAGTTATTTTAGAGTAGGTAGTGAAAGCGCTAGTCGGGCTTTCACGTTATTCTGGCGGGTGATTAAATTACAGGTATTCTAACATATTAAATATTAATAAAATTATTAAATTTTAATAACATGACTTAAAGTTTGTCACTCAATCGAAGTTCGGAACTTGAAATAATAATCGCCGCAAATTTCAAGCAATTACACCTACCAAAGAATAACAAATCATTTTAACAATACCTATTAAAACATCTGCATTTCAGTTTAGTGTTTGGAAAGTTCAGTTTGGAACGTCCAAAAATACCTCGAAAACGACAGCTAACTTGACCCTATGGCCAAAACCCCTCCCGCTTACCCTATTTAGCCTCACAGAGCCTCACTGGTTTGAGCGTTCGGGCTGAAAACCTAGCGGGCACAACTAGATGGTAAACAGAATGTTTTGGTACCTAACATTTTAGAATTAAAAAATAATCCCTTCTGCCCAAAACGGTCTGGACGGCGGTCTGCTGCAGCATACATACCTACTTACCTACAGCAGATGGGCATTTGATTTCGCGACATGAAAAGAATACCTAAATTAGGTATTCTTTATATTAAATATCAAATTTTGAGGTCAATAAAACTTTTACCCCCCCCCCCCCAATGTCGCGAATACATAATATGGAGATATTATCTACTATCCTAATAATAATAAACAAAACTGGAACTGTAATGGAAGAAGGAAGTTGTTTCGCGGGACTCTGTTTTATTAACACATGGAGCCGGTTCCATGATTCTCACCTCTGAAATAGGCACCACGTAGCGGTTCCACTTGGAACGTCACATCTCTACTGCTTCGCTAAGCGTCTTCCTCGTTTGTTAACCTGTATCATGCTCCAACTTATTCGATTTATGCGTAGTAGAATTATCATCCTTCAGTCATTAGTAGTCAATTAATATTATCAGTGAGTTTAGTACCCAGATAAGTGATTCCCTTTCAAGCTTGCCTTTCGAGGCAAGCAAAACGAAACTTAAGTGTTCAGTAACTTGGTGCGGTTGGTCCGTCAACCAAGCTCAGAACATTCCCCTTCACTCTCCTCCAGCAGATCTGCAGAGGTAAGTTTATAATTAATAATTTTTACTTTCAATTGTTGCCTTTTCAAGTATGAAGTACCTAATTGATGGACGGCGATTCATTTCAGGCAAAAGAGCTGGTTGGATTTTATCAATGAACCTCAGCTGAACGAACGCTCTACGGACTACTCAATCAAAATTTGATTGTGCTCTGTTCACTTCCAAAGCAGAGATTTCCGTACACCAAAAGTATCTTTCCTTACGCCTTTCCTTCTGTCCGTCAGTTCAAGAACGAACCCCCTTTTGATACGTAGTTCCGTAGATTTTAAATTGTTTCCTCAGTCATCACTCATCACTCTTTCAATATCCCCGCCTCACATTCCTCTCCCATATCAACCAAGCACTCTCGAGGAAACTGTCGACCGACAGTGAGTATTTATTTCTTTAATTATTATTATTATTTTATTTTTTTTCGAACCACGGTGGGGATGTGTCATAAATTGTTTCTTTTTCTTTTTCCAGTTGATTCGTTCTCACACGATGTAGGTAACCCAAGTATTAATACGACTCAGACGCCTGTATCATCCAATTCGGGGATGAGGAACGTTCCGCGAAGGTCCCTGACATTTTCATTGGAAAATTTACCATCTACTTTTGCTACACCTGCGAGTGGTAAGTGAAATCGTGTGTGTACTTTGATATTTTAAACTACAGTTCGGCTCTGACTACAGTATTTTATTTCCAGATAAAGAAGGTGCTTCATCGAACATGCTTAAGGCATCACATATTTCTACACCGAACCGTCCTGCTTCAGATATTTAAAGGGCATACCCCCCTGCACCACATATATCAAATTTGGCTGCCCCTGCATTGGTAAGTAAACTCGTGTGGGTAACTACTCGCAGTTTTGACATTGTAAATTGGAATTTGGCTCTGACTCCAGTCTTTTATTTCCAGATGAGGGGCGTGATTCATCGAACGTGCAACTTATTTCAACTCCGTCCCCTCCTGCTTCAGATTTTTCAACTTCGCGCTCTCCTGTTGGTAAGATGGTTTTTCTTTATACATACTAGGTATCTTCGTAGATTCACATAATTCGAGTAGGTATAAACAATTCAGCCTCTCAATAGGAAGGTACACAAGTCTTGGGTGAAATTCGCTGCGTTTTAATTGCACTGGCTATAGCCATATTTATAAATATTTATAAATATTCCTGTCTCATGAAAACCACCTTAGGAATAGGTCGCAACTAGTGGTCGCAATCCCGCGGGATCCCGTGTGGTTTCTAATAATTAGAAGAATTACTCGTAAAATAATATTGCATTAAAAAAAAAATTTTTCTTCACAAAAACGCTGCAAATTTTGCAAAAGGGTTTATTATTCGTTAATATAGGTTAATTGCGCAAAAATTAAACTTAATTAGATGGTAAACTGAGTATTTTGTGAAAAGTTCAGATTTAAAAAAAAAAAAAGCCTACTGCCCAAAACGGCACGTACGACGGACGGACATTCTGTTTTTGGAATCAATACATCCTGAAACGTATAATAGCGCCCCCCTCTTTCCGCTCTGATAGGTTAGATAGTATCTGGATCTATAGATAGGATAGTATCTATAGATACCACAAGAATAGCAAAAGTATTGTGAACTACAGGCATGAGGAGGACTTATATGAATCATTGGCAATGAGAATGTGATTCACAAGACAGAAAAATCTGTTTTTTTGTTTTGTTTTTTTTAAACAAAATAAATCCTGCTGGATCCCGCGTTGAGAATCCCGCATTTGCATGATTGGAAAAACACCGCGGGATTGCGACCCCTAGTCGTAACCTACATGCTAAGGGTTTTGTTTTTGTTTTGGACCTGAAAAATGCTAGGTAATAATACTTACCTACAAAATTTGAATCAACGTTCAATTTTTCCAGGTGTGATAAACAATTCACGAAGTACCTACTAAAGAAGAAACTCTACGTAAGAAGTTGCTTCAGTCTCAAAGGCACTGCCGCCTGCTGAAGAGGAAGTTGAGCCGAGCAAAGAAAATAAGTATACACAGTAATAAAAATAAGTATGCACCCTCGTCTTTGATGAAATATCATTGAAGGTGCTGGATACTGAATATCTGGTGTTCAATTATTTTGCGTGAACACTTGGTTGCTAACTATGGAATTCATGAAGACTTCATGACTTAGTCAGGACAAGGTTATTAAACCAAGTTTGTCTTGAGAATGCATTCTCCATAGTTAGACAGCAACACTGGTGTTCAGATCATCCAACCCCCAATCAGTTTGAAAGTGGGTTGAAGTCATTGTCTCTTTCGTCAATGTCTAAGCTTCCAAGCTCTGGTAATTGTGAGGATGAATTGGGGAAAATTTTGGTCTGCGTAAGCAAGCTAAAACCTCCAGCAACACCACACAATTACCAGAGCTCCACCAATGAATGTCATGAGGAGCAGGAAGACTGGATGGGGGAGGCTGTTGGGACAGTGCCGATGGGGTCGATTGAGGAGAATTCCTTTCATTATTGTTGTGGATTTATAATTAAAAAGTTTTTGAACCGCCATAACTGTGGCGAATGTAAAAACGTATTGCTCAGGGGGGACAAAATATTGTCGGAAGATTATCAACTCTTCGCCTATTTCAAAGCTTTCAGTGACGTTTTAGGTGAAGAGTTTGGCCATTTAAGCCTTCCGACGCAGGCTGCTTACATGTTTTTAAGGGCTTGTAAGCTGTTTTTTTCTCTTGGTTTCATACCGTCCTACATCGTCCTGGAATTTCACAGATGTTCCAGGAACATTTCAAAAAGAAGGGGTGATCAATAAACCTGTGTGGTTCGGCTTCAGAAGAGAGTTTTATTAAAATATTTTTAAAATATTGAATATTTTGGGAGGTCAGGTCCCTAAATAGGAAATTGGGGGATCCTGAATCTGCAAAGAGAAGTTCTATTAACAAATTGAAAAAAGTAGTTAAATAACCTAATTGTAAAATATTTGTAAATTGAAAATAGTAAAATAACCTAATTGTAAAATATTTGTAAATTGAAAATAGTAAAATAACCTAATTGTAAAATATTTGTAACATAATTGTAAGTAATTGTAATTTGTGAAATAATTTCCAAAATTTGTAAAATAATCATTGTTACCTTGCCTACTAATTGTCAATACAGTTGCCTTACGTTTGAAATGATGAACTTCATTTACTCTCCCTACTTGTTTTCCTTAATTATTCTCCTAGAGAGAGATCGAAACAACCTTTTTTTATTTTGTGAAGACATTAAATGTCTTCACAAAATAAAAAAAGGTTGTTTCTATGAAATTTTCAAAAGGCGGGCTGGCCGAAAATGACAAAGGTTCATCACATGATCCAAATTGTTCCTTACATGAAATCCAATTTTGAATATTTGAGCTCAAAAAAGTGAACATTCGAAATTTAGCGGCAAGACGGTAGTGGGTCTAACCTGGCGCGATCTGTGGACGTGGAGGCAAACTCCTTGTTGGGTATTGGCCCTTAGTAGTATCGAGGATACTCGCGGAGGTGTCGCTAGCAGTCGAACGTGGGACAAATGGGGGGGATTCGTTGAAAAGGAGGGGAGCTTTTGGGCACGGTTTCTAACGCTGAGTGGCCGTTCCTCTATTTCTTCCATGACATTACACCTTACACCCGGCTCTACAGTCGCTTCGAAACGCATAGGTGTGTATCATAACGCCACCGAGCAGACTTTCACTTCCGAGCGGCCAGTCGGGTGTGTATCGTAGTTCAATATGCCCAAACTTGCTAGCTCAAGCGTCTGTCTTTATAGTAAGTAAGTGGATCGATGGGGACAACGATTTCGCCATTGAGGATGGGAAGATATTTTGCAAGTTGTGTACGAAAATCTCACACTTACACCCGTTTCATTCATATTTAGCGAATTTTCATGAAAATTCTAGCTATTGCGCCAGTCTGAATTTGCTTAAAGTCGTCCAACTTCGCCAAATTTGCACAGAATTCGTTCCAAGTTCATATTTGGGGGTCTAGTTGTTCCTCCTAGAAATTCAATCCGATCCGATTAGTTTTTGGGTGTCCACAGGGGGTCCAAAATTTGGCTAGGTACGTCTGAAAAAATTCGGAAAATTCGGTAAAAGACTAGGTAGGTACCTACATTTGGGATTTTGGTCCTCGTAGTAATTCAACCCGATTCGATTAGTTTTTGGGTGTCCAAAGGCACAGAACAATGAGGTTTCATTGGTGTAGGTAATCCAATTTGCAACGTTTTTTGCTACTTTTTGGCTTGATTTTGGTACTTAGTGGCCCCCGGCCCCTTTAAATTTTCAGAAAGAAGCAGCTCGGTTTATGGCCGTCATGACTGACTGTTGCTTCCGAGTCTGCGAAGCAGCGGAAGCCTTGTGTTCACTTTCGGGAGAAAAAAAATTTTTGTTGTCCGAATTCAAAATTTCCACTCGCATTTTGCGTTTCATAGCCTACTGAACAAATTTGGTTTCGTGTCTGTCGGTCTGTGGGTCTGTGGGTCTGTCGGTCTGTGGGTCTGTCCGCATTTCCTTGTTACAGCCATAATTTCCACAATTTTGAATGAATTTAGCTCAAATTTTGAGGGAATATGTGGATCAGGCTCCTTGAGGTCCCATACGAATTTCAGCACAATTGAATCAGCGGTACACTCAGCGCATGCGCTAACGTGAAATTCTTGAAACAGGCATAACTTTCTCAATTTTGATCGGATTTCAATAAAATTTTCAGGAATTGTGTGCGTATAGCTCTAGATGGTCCCCTGTCAGTTTCATCACGATTGAATCAGCGGTACCCCCAAAAATGCGCGCAAATCCGCGCAATTGACATCAACTTTCTTATTTCAAATGGGAACCCATATTTTTTCCACCGGATTCCGATTCCTCGACCAATTATACGTCCGATAAGCGGGTGTCGCGAATTTTTTGGCGCGCGCGAGTTCGCTCGATTAATTTTTTCGATTTATTCCGTCGTTAATAGACCCCGCTACCCCCCCGTCTACACTCTTCACTTTGAGATGGTGGGACATCAGCCTTTAAGGGGCGCTCCCAAGGTCTATGCGAAAGGTCTCCCAGACAGAAATGGATGTAAATTAAATGAATCGATTGAACTTTCACAATTTTGATCGGATTTCAATAAAATTTTCAGGAATTGTGTGCGTATAGCTCTAGATGGTCCCCTATCAGTTTCATTAAGATTGAATCAGGGGTACGCTCAGCGCATTTTATAATGGTGTCACTTTGATTGTAACGAGGAAGCTGCTGTGCCATCTCCTTGGCAGTGTATTTTTAATTACTGCAGTATGATTTCAAGAAGAAGTGTTAATTAGAACAGCACAAGAGCTCTGTGGCGCACCAGGCGAAGAAGAGGGCTCCGAGCTGTGGACGTAAGAAGCAACAGACTTTGAGGGATGCTGCAAATGCAGCATCAGACCAAGATATTCGGCCTAATGACAAGAAGTTTGCTAAAGAGGTCATTAAGGCCTTCCTTCAAGAGGGGATTACCCTCCATAAACTAGAAAGGTGACCTCTAAGCGAAGTATTTGACAAGTACTGCCCCAATGTCAAATTGCCGAGGGTGAGCAGCTTACGACGAATGGTACCACAGTTGCGTGAAGAGATAAGTTGAAGAGCTCAAATTATCAGTTCAGCTTGATTGTGTAGTTAGCTTAGCAGTTGCTGTGGACTCGGTGAGCAGTTCATATTGAAACTAATGTATTTTCTTTCTATCTTAGAAATTGGAAGAGATGCTGATGTCCTCGCTATGAAATACGCACCGTCAACATCAGCACCTACTGAGTGATCGACGGCTAGGATTTTCTATGGAAAGCGTGGTAGCACACCTGATGTTGCTCTTTAACACTCCGATGGTCGCGCCTGGACCTGAGAGATCCACTGACGGACTTTGTTCTGTTCCCAGCCAACCTTTCGATTAAGGGGGCCCATCCTCTCAGTACCTACCCTCCTTTCTTGAGTTGCTTTTGGAGTCAATGTGATCAAGGACAGCGCCCGTGACACCTCTGTGGTACAATCTTCATTTGGATCTGGTAGGTCCACGCGACCAACTACGTAACTTTTTCTGATTTCACATTTTTCTTTTTCTTGCAGTAATTTTACACATTCCATGAAACTATTTCGTTTCAGAAAATAGGTCAATTCTACTTTATTATTAGCTCTTAAAATATCAAAACGGGAGTAATTAACTCCATTACTTTCAGGTGGATCTCACAGGTCCAGCGCGACCATCTTATTTAATTATAATTAATAAATTATTTAATAAATAAATAAATAAATAAATAATTAGTTAATAAATTATTTATTAACACTCCGATGGTCGCGCCCCTAAAGTTACATATCTATTATTGAATAATAAAATAACATTTTCAAATAAGAACAATCATTTATTTGTATTAAGTAAGCTTTTTAAATAAAATAAATAATTTAAGAATAAATAACGTTTACATTGTAATATTATCCTCTCAGAATAGCTGGGGTGGCCGGGGAGGGTTGAAAAATAAGTGCCATATCGAGCAGAATAAGTGCTATATTTGGGTCAAAATAAGTGCCATATTGCCATAATTTTTAGGGCCCTATTTCTCGCAAAAATAAGTGCCATATTGTGAAGGGCTCTGGTTATTACAGACTGTAACAAGAAAATTACGTTCGCGCATGCGCAAGGAGTAACACCTGATGCAATCGTGATGAAACTGATAGGGGACCATCTAGGGCTATACCGACACTATTCCTGAAAATTTGATTGAAATCCGATCAAAATTGTGGAAGTTACCTATGGGTGTGTCAAGGAAATGCGGACAGACAGACAGACACGGAACCAAATTTGTTCAGGAGGCACTGAAACGCAAAACGTGAGTGGAAATTTTGATTTTGGAGAACAAAAAAATTGTTTTTCATTTCGAAAGTGAAAACAATGCTTCCGCAACACTTGTTGGCCCGTTTCTCATTGTGAAGTATCAAACTACCTACCTACCCCGAAACGAAGGCTCGCAAAAGAAACTCGTGCCCACCTATAGACGATCTTCGAATAACTTCGGAACGGGTTATCGCACAGAAATCGTTTTGTACTCGTTGAAATCAGCGTGCAAACCTCTTGTTAACCGACGTAGTTTCGTTCAAAACCGACAACAAATGTTTTGGCTTTACGAAAAGTTTCCTAGTAATCCCTAGTAATGACGCTATTTGGCCCGGCTCTCGTTGCGAAGGAAATCGCCGTTCACGATGAAGGAAGAGAGTTCGCGAAATCTACTTTAGCCTATTGTTCTAAATCGGAAAATGCTCAATTTGCGCCCACCCGCACGAAAAATTGGTTCACCCGTTTGGGCGTGATGTTGGAACATACATACACGCATTGAAACGAATTGAATAGATGAGCGCAACCTTTCTGTTATCTCCCTGAAGAATGATCGGTGTCTGTATGTATGTCTCCCTTTCACGGCCAAACTGTTGGACGGATTTTGTTGCGGTTTTTTGCAAAATGATCGGGATAGCACGGGGAAGGTTTTATGCTATTCAAACGGGTTCGAACGGCGGCCGTTCTGGCTGAAACCTGAGTCCTTCACGACGGAAGTTGTTTACATCCTTGGCGTATCTTAGGAAGCCTGAAAAGCAGAACGAATATTTTTGTCCGATTTCGACGGGACATGGCTCACCGGAATGAGGTTTTCAAGCTGATTCCAACGACTCCAGAACGATTTCAGTAGCATGCGCCGTTTGTTACATCTGACCGATATTACGTTTTCATGACAAGGGAAACGAGATAGCAATATGAGGGCGAAATTACGTTGCGACAAAATTTCGCGTCAGCATGAGCCGTTGAAATTTGAAAGTGAGGCCCCGGGGGATGGCTGCCAACAGATGTCTGACCCCCGATCAGCTAAGAGAGCTCTGGAGCTATTTTCTTTTCTATTCAACCTACCTACGATGTTGAAATTTGAAAGGGGTGCTCCGGAGCAACTTCTGGAAATGAATGACTGAACCCAGTCAGCTGAAAGAGCGCCGGAGCTATTTTCTTTCATATTCAACTTACGAAGCTGAAATTTGGAAGGGAATCTCCGGGGGATGCTGGAAATGAATGACTGACCCCCAGTCAGCTGAGTGGGCTCCGGTGATTATCAGAGAAAAAAAGGGATAGAGAAATTTAGGCTCCGGGAGATGGCTGACAACAAATGTCTCACAGGGGTCCCCGATCGGCTAAGAGAGCTCTGGAGCTTTTTTTTCTTTTTTCTTCTTGCCTATTCAGCCTATACCTACGATGTTGACCTCCGGGGGACTGCTAGATATGAATGACTGAACCCGTCAGTTAATCCATAGTCCCATCAACCAGTGTGCTCATCAGAATGCGCCCAAAGAAATCTGCACTTGGCCGCCGCTCCCATAAAGCTCAGCGCAAATCACAAATGAGAGCGAATGAATCGTCCGAAGAAAGAGAAATGCGTTTAACATCAATGAGAGCAACTACAGTCAAACCCGATATAAGGGATTGGACGGATTTTGATGCGGGTTTTCAGCAAAATGATCGGAATAGCAGCTTCCCAGCTGCTGGGGAAGGTTTTAAGCTATTCAAACCTACCAGTCGTTCAAAAGAGTTTGCGCATTTCTGGAAACCCCCGTTTTTTCTCATGGACAATCATACGTTGCCTTGCCGAGTACTCCATCCCCTCATCATCTGCACATAACTATGTTTCCGTTTTCTATAATGGGTTACCAGACTTCGGTAACTGTAGAAATAAAACTAATAACAGGTATTCGGTGATGAAAGCAGGGACCTCCCCCTTCAAACTCCCGTGCGTTGCACGGGTAACCGGCTAGTTAAGAAATAATGCTGGACTGCTAACCGTAGCTTTTATTGAAACGAAGAAACAGTAGGTATCTAGCGACCAAACTATGCCACACAACACATCAAAAAAGTCCACCCTAACGACCGATGCGTAAGAAAACCTTTGCTGATCAGAGGTAACGAACGGCTCAGGCTGCTCGGGCGTGATGCCGTGATACACACACACACACACCCTTATCCGCAGATGGTACAGAAACGGGACGCGAAACCGTGTGTGTGTGTATGGTGCAGAAACGGGACGTCGCCGAAACGTCCAAAAACGTGTTCAGGAAGCAAAATGAAGTATTTTGATACAAGAAATTTCGCTTACACACGCCATGAATTTGACCCATGTGTGGATACACACAGAAGAAACGGGACGTTGTTTTGGTACACACCTACTTTATGGGACGTGTGTAAGGTTAATTCGTGTATGCTACACTTGTGGGATAAAAACTTGGTACAATCTTAATACCGCCGCGGCCGTCCGAGCCGGTTTGGGCAGTAGGCATTTTTTTAAAAATCTGAAATTTTGACAAAATACTCGGTTTACCATCTACTGGTGCCCGCAAGGTTTTCAGCCCGATCGCCCAAACCCGTGGGGCGCTATGGGGCTAAAATGGGGCTACAGGAAGCTTTTTTACTAGGTATGGAGTCGATTTAGGTATAGGTTTCGAAGTACGGAGAATCCATTTTTGGGTTTCCAGAACGATCCGATTTAACCATGGGGATATACCTACGGGGCTTTCATGGGGCTACAAGCGGCATAGAGCTGTTTTGGGCAGAATCTGATGGATTTTTTTTTTTAATCTCAAATTTTGACAAAATACTCGGTTTACCATCTAGTAGTGCCCGCAAGGTTTTCAGCCCGATCGCCCAAACCCGTGGGGCGCTATGGGGCTACGGGATGGTTTTTTAAGGCTTTTGGCTATGGGATCGAGTTAGGTGTCGTTTTCGAAGTATTTTTGGACGTAGAATCCATTTTTTGGGGTCCCGGAGAGATCCGATTTCACTTTCAATAGGGCTTTCATGGGGCTACAAATGGGATTTTTGAAGGATCTCAGGAGGTCAAATATTTTCCTAGTAAAAATTTTTTTTCGCACAAGTAACCTATATCAAAGAATAATAAACCCTTGTGTAAGATCTGATAGGCCTCAAAATTTGACATTATCCATTTCATGAGGTCAAGATTCTAAAAACAAATGTCCGCCCGCCCGTCCAAGCTGTTTGGGACAGCAGGATTTTTTTTTTTTTTTTTTTGAAAAATAGGAAATTTTGACAAAATACTCGGTTTACATACCTCCTGCCCGCAAGGTTTTCAGCCCGATCGCCCAAACTCGTGGGGTTTTATGGGTGGTGGGGGGGGGGGGCTATGATTTAAAAAAAAATGTTTTCGGGGTTGAGTTAGGTGTAGGTAGTTTTCGTACAAGTAACCCCTGCGAAAGGAGGGCCGCCCCCCTAAAAATTCCATGTAAAACCATGTAAAAAATCCTACAATATTTGTATTTTTCATCAGGGGTAATCCAGGATTTTTGCGTTTTTCAACCATAGAAATTTACCTACCTGCAGGGTTGGTGAAAATTATTCAAAATCTCCTCTCCACCGACTCAAATAAATCCTAGAAAATTTTCCCCACTTTAGCAAGATTTTAAGCGGTTTTTCATGTACCAAAACATAATATTATAGCGCCAGATGATGAAATTCAATTCGCGTTACCACACGACAATTTAGCGTCAGCGCACGTATTTTCTTAAAATGAAAATGTTCCAGTCATCTAAAAATTCCTGCAATTTTCCCTTAATTTTTCAACATTTTTCTTGTGTTTTCCATCAGGGTTAATCCAGGATTTTCGCCACTTTTAACAATAAAAATTTACCTAAGTGCAAAGTTACCTACTGTAGGTAGTTGGTGAAATTGGTCATGACCACTTCAAATTTATCCTAGAAAATAACCCCGCTTAAAAGGGTTTTCAACCGTATTTGAGCTGTTTTTCATAAAGCAGATCATTGCATTTTACCCCCGAATTATAAAATAAAATTTACCAAGTATCTTTCAACTGTGGTAATCCGGAATTTTGCGTCTTTCAAAAATAGAAATTTACCTACGGAGTGGGTACTTGGTCAAAAACAGATGGAATCAGCTCGAAATCTTTTTTTTTTTTTTTTAATTAGTATTTTACTCGAAAAATATTTGACCTCCTGGGATCCTTCAAAAATCCCATTTGTAGCCCCATGAAAGCCCCATGCTCGCCACAGTGAAATCGGATCGATCCGGAATCCCCAAAAATGGATTCTCCGTCCAAAAAAACTTTGAAAACGACCGCTAACTCGATCCTATAGCCAAAAGCCTTTTTATAAAACCCTCTCATAGCCCCATAGCGCCCCACGGATTTGGGCGATCGGGCTGAAAACCATGTGGGCAGAACTAGATGGTAAACCAAGCATTTTGGCAAAATTTCAGATTAAAAAAAAAAAAAATTCCTACTGCCCAATACGGCTCGGACGGCGGACTGATATTTCGATTTTGGAATCTAGACCTCTTGAAACGGATAATGTCAAATTTTGAAGCCGATCCAAGTCGCCGACCTCCGTTGCGATTACCTACATAGTTGTAGTATTCCAAGAATAATAAAACATTATTCCGCGAGACACGGAGGTAGGTAGTTACGAAGGAGTGGTTTTGCCACCTCTAAAAAGTCACACTAGATCCCGCCTCAATATCATTTCCATGATTTTTCGTGAAGGAAAATCCTTAGTTTCTGTCCAAGGTGAGTAAACCAACTTTGCATTACATCCTTCATTTGTTAATATTTTTCCGGTATTTTTCATCAGGGGTAATCCAGGATTTTCGCGTTTTTCAACAATATAAATTACCTACCTACCTTCCTGTAGAGTGGGTAGTTGGTAAAACTGAGTTAAAATTTGCTCAAATAAATCTTAGAAAATTTCCCCCACTTTAGCAAGAATTTAAGCGGTTTTTCATGTAGCAAAACATATTATTTTACCGCCAGATGATGAAATTCAATTCGCGTTACCGCACGACAATTTAGCGTCAGCGCACGTATTTTCTTAAAATGAAAATGTTCCAGTCATCTAAAAATTCCTGCAATTTTTCATTAATTTTTCAACATTTTTCTTGTATTTTCCATCAGGGTTAATCCAGAATTTTCGCCACTTTTAACAATAACAATTCACCTACCTACGTACAGAGTAGGTAGGTAATTGGTGAAAATGGACATGATCACTTCAAATTTATCCTAGAAAATGAACCCCGCTTAAAACGGTTTTCAACGGTATTTGAGCTGTTCGGTATTCGGTGGGGTTTTATGGGTGGTGGGGGGGGGGGGCTATGAGTAAAAAAAAAAAATGTTTTCAGGGTTGAGTTAGATGTAGGTAGTTTTCGTACAAGTAACCCCTGCGAAAGGTGGGCCGCCCCCCCCCCCCCCCCCAAATTCCATGTAAAACCATGTAAAAAATCCTACAATATTTCCTTCATTTGTTAATATTTTTCCAGTATTTTTCATCAGGGGTAATCCAGGATTTTCACGTTTTTCAACCATAGAAATTACCTATCTACCTTCCTGTAGAGTGGGTAGTTGGTAAAACTGAGTTAAAATGTGCTCAAATAAATCTTAAAAAATTTCCCCCACTTTAGCAAGAATTTAAGCGGTTTTTCATGTAGCAAAACATATTATTTTACCGCCAGATGATGAAATTCAATTCGCGTTACCGCACGATAATTTAGCGTCAGCGCACGTATTTTCTTAAAATGAAAATGTTCCAGTCATCTAAAAATTCCTGCAATTTTCCCTTAATTTTTCAACATTTTTCTTGTATTTTCCATCAGGTTTAATCCAGGATTTTCGCCACTTTTAACAATAAAAATTTACCTACGTGCAGAGTTACCTACTGTAGGTAGTTGGTGAAATTGGTCATGACCACTTCAAATTTATCCTAGAAAATTAACCCCGCTTAAAAGGGTATTCAACCGTATTTGAACTGTTTTTCATAAAGCAGATCATTGCATTTTACCCCCGAATTATAAAATAAAATTTACCAAGTATCTTTCAACTGTGGTACCTAATCCGGAATTTCGCGTCATTCTATAAATCTCCTCCGCCTCCTATAAAATTTATAGGATTTAAATTAGGATTTAATCCTAAAACTTTTCTCTTACATGAAAAAGAATTCAAGCGGGTTTTCATATAGGAAATGATAGGATAGATACGGTCAGGTCGCCTGTTCCAACCCCCTAAAAAACCTACACTTTGACGTTCAATTTTTCAATAATTTCCAAGAACTTATTTCTCATCGGGGGATATTCAGAATTTTCGAGAATTCAAAGATTAAAATTTACCTATCTATGGAGTCTGGACGAAAAAAGTAGCAAATTTTACTTAGGTAAGGGTTCATTATTCTTCAATAATAAGAATTATTCTTATTAGACTTCTAGACTATTATAGTTGACCCTCACTACTCTTAACTAACCCCCCCTTCGAAGGAAGTGGTCGGCCGAGCATAATATGCTTGGAAAATATATTACTTTATATGCTTGGAAAATATATTATTTTATATGCTTGGAAAATATATTATTTTCAGTAGACCCAAAATAAATCGGTGAAGGTACCTACGTTCCTGGTCAGCAGGCCCAGGCATTCAATATGCTTGGAAAATAATATAGGTATTATATTATTTTCAGTAGACACAAAATAAATCATTGTAGGTACCTACGTTCCTGGTCAGCAGGCCCAAAATAAATGTTTAGTTCCTTGCAAAGTCGGTTTTTCATAGGTACGTACCTATATTTTCAGTAGACCCAAAATAATCGTTTTGGTATCTACGTTCCCAAAGTAAATCGTTTAGGTACCTACGTTCCTGGTGAGAAGGCCCAAAATAAATGCTTAGTTCCTTGCAAAGTCGGTTTTTCATAGGTACGTACCTATATTTTCAGTAGACCCAAAATAAATCGTTGTAGGTACCTACGTTCCTGGTCAGCAGGCCCAAAATAAATGGTTAGTTCCTAAGTACACAGATTAATTAGTTCCTTGCAAAGTCGGTTTTTCATAGGTACGTACCTATATTTTCAGTAGACCCAATATAAATCGTTTTGGTATCTACGTTCCCAAAGTAAATCATTTAGGTACCTACGTTCCTCGTCAGCGGACCGCACTCGGGTCGCCGGTGAAATGAAAATCTCCTCCTTCCGAAGCCAAACTCTCCAAGCGCCGAGCTGTCAATCATTCTGAGCTATTTTTAGAACAGCACTTGATGGAGTGGCGGGGGAGAGGTTACTCATAGTTGACCTTCATTTCCTAGGCGGCAGCACTTGTCATAGGCTTGGAGCTGAATAATTGGTGTAAGGTACAATACCGGGACGTCATTTCAAAGGCCTTAAAACGGCTCAAAATGCATTATTAAGGGTTCATTTGAATACAGTTGCCTAGGACATTCATTGGTAAGACATCTAGTCACAACATATCTGGAAGAAAACCTTTTTGGAGCATTTTCTGGGCCAAAAATGCGATTGCTAGAATCGGGACGCGAGAAACGTCCAGGTTAAATCCAAACGTCCCCGTTCTTCCGTGTGTATACACTGAAAAGTCCCGGTTCTGTACCATCCGCGCACACACCCTCACACCCTCCCTAAACACAAACATGTCGAAGAGGTGAGTTGCGCTAAAAATATTTAATTTTTCCAGACCTGAAAGACCAAGATTGACCAGAATTGATTGCTAAATTTATTTTGAAAAGGGTACTCTGATTTCATTGCGCTGAGTGAGGTATTTCGGCGTTGAACTATCCCGTGTACGTGTTTCTCAGTAGGCTGAAGGCAGCTAGCGCTGCAGGAAATTTCTTCGAGTGCAACTCGGTAGCAGAATCGGCGTGCGCTCAGGCTCAGGAGCCAGAGTACTTCCAGCTTCAGTTCCTGGTGAACTTACATCTTCACGGCTTTGTGAAATAATATCTCCACAGAGATGACGCCAACGGGAATCTGCTTTGCATTCAGTGTTGACTGGGCATTTAGAGCAAGCTTTCCCTGTTAGGTACACAGGCTGGCCGACAGTGTTTGATCCGTCTCCAGTGATGCAGACGAGATACCTTTCATTTAGCGTTTCCTTAACACCAGGTATTGTTAATGTTGCATCCATAATGCTGCATCCAACTTTTGAGGCATGTGCCCACAGTAGAGCAGTGGTGGCCATACTGACGAAGTTTGGATAGGAACGAATATTCTTGAAGGATTTGATCACCTCGGAATGTAAAGTCTGTTTCTTCAAGATTAATATGAATTCGTCTAAAGTAGTACTGACATCTTGTTCATCACCGTAGAGAACAAAAGCCGCTGTCTTCGGTAGGTCTCTGGTAATGACACAAGCATCTTCGATCCACCCTCCAGGCCGGCCAGGCATGTTTATTTGAGGTAAGCTAGTAGCTACAATCCTGGTGAGACGCTCCAGTTCAGGATCCCACGACATCTGCCTCATGTTTGAGCTGTTTACAAAGCGTGTCTTACCTCCTGCTACATCGTCGCGAAAACCATTGATTCTTTCCAACAGATCTTGCTGCAGTTCAGTTGAGTTTTGAATTTTCATCTCAACAAACGACTCATCATAGTTAAAACGTGACTCCTCCTTATGTACACAACTGAAGTGTTGCGTACTGCCACAATCATACTTAGAATTACAGTAGTCCGGGATGGTTTCATTCTCTTCCCCAAGAGCCATGGTGCTCACAGCTAGCAGAAGTACCAGAGTGTTCATGTTGAAAAACGAAACAAATAATTCATGCCCGAGAAAATTTTGAATAGATAATGAATTGAGAAATATATTCAGATGTCATCTTTTCGCATAGGAGTTGCCGTCTACTGTAGTGAAAAACTGATCATATGGGAGAAAACGTCGAGCATGAAGCTATATTGGTCGATTAAATTTGTATCCAATTATTCGGATTTCCACCACTCATTGAACAATGATCACAACATTGTGATGAACAGAACATTCCGTTACGAGCACAAAACGAGTGAAAATTGAACTGAGGTCATTGCGTGCTGTATCGGAGGGTGCCGCGTGGGAGGGTGAAACCGATAGTATAGTTCCCATGAACTCTGGGCCGCACTCTTTTAGCTAAATTCAACAGCTCTCCACGGGAAGCGCTGCGCCTGGCGGTGTGATTGGGCGGCAACAGCTTCTCGTGGGGGAGATCGTCCTTTTTCTCGCTGCCAGCCATCCCTCACTGATTGCTTAAATCTAAAAATGATTAATCTCAGTGGCTTTTGGTTTATTATTCTTGGAATAATACACCTATGTGATCGCGACGGAGGCCGACGACTCGGATCGGCCTCAAAATTTGACATTTGGCTTTCTTGCGGCTACAAATGGGATTTTTGAAGGATCCCAGGAAGTCAAATATTTTCCGAGTAAAATCATAGGTACATACCTACCTATTTTGAAAAAAATTTTTTTTTTTTATTGACACAGAACTTAATTTCGCACAAATAACCTATATGGGTCATTCCAATTTGGAATGTACATTTGGCCTCCCGAGCATCGTCCATTCACCAAATTTCCAAACGCATTTTCAAGCCTGTCAAAATTTTTTCTGGCTCCATTCAACTCCCAAGAGCCCTGCACAATTCGAAATTCGTGAGTTCAGCCATTGGTATTCCTATAAATCCATAGTGTTTGCAAAATAACGTGGTCTCAACCTCATGTGTGTTACCATTCTTGAAAAATTAGTGTAAGACGCCCAAACTGTCGGGTTGGTCGAAATTCTTTTCTAGGGGCTTTGCAGAACCATTTTTAAATCATATAAATCTAGCTCACTGCTACAGAACCCATGAAACCTGTGATTTTGTGCCTTAAATCTCATGTGTGTTACCCGTTAAGAAACACGCTGGCCACATGATTCGTGATTATACTTTACTGCACTATCCAAACTCTCAAAAACCTCATATGGGGTTATCAGACTGTCGGATACAGCCGGACAGCCGACGAGCGGCCATTGACGTCACAATCAGAGCCAATGACGTCATGAAGTGAGAGCCGTCGGTCCGACGCCACACCCTCCCCCCCTCATCTATGCGCGCCAGCCGGCGGCCCGAATCGGATTCGGACGAACTGTCCGAACTGCACGATGGATTGCGGGGCGTCGGGCGTTCGAAGATGAGGGGGGGGAGAGGGTGCCCGATAATGGCGGCTTCGCCGAATAGTTGATCGTCCGACAGTGTTATCTCTTCCCTACTCGACGCCAAATTTACCTTTTTTTTCCCACTTTCCCTCACTCGTCGTCCCGGCTTGGAATCGGTCTCCGACAGTGTGATAACCCCATTACTACTGTTCAACAGTCATCTCATTCACTGTTATTAAGGTCAGGCCGTACCAAAACTTTCACAGCTGATCCTCCAGACCAACTTTTCTTGAATGGACACAGTAACATACATGGTAACAGACATGAGCAACAACGTCGAAAGAGAAGCGCTACTCCGCCTATAGTTGATCAAAATGTAGTATTAAATACTCGTAAATTTTACGAGATATATTTGACATTAATTTCAATGTTAGCACACTCGTATTTCTCTAAAAACCACACTACCCAGCTGTCAGCTGATGCAACAGCCCAGCTGGTATAACTACTGTAGTATCTAACTACCACATCGAAGGGAAACGACGCGACGTTAGAGACAGAAAACGTTTATGTAACCGATAAAAAAATCTTGTACTTAACTTAGCATTCAAAATAGAAATCACAGAAAAAAATAGAAATACATGTTTTTGAAATTTTTTTTTGGAAATAGGTAACGATTTTGATTCCTGGTTATCGGGGAAATTACTGTTTCCCCAACAATTGGTTGATTTTACAAAGTAAATAGGTATCAGGAGAAGCTGGTCCACTCGGAAACTAAAACACATCTGGTAGACAACCAAAAAACCCGTGAGACGGTTCACAAAATTCTATTCATTCCATCCCGCTGGACCAGCTACAGATTTATATTGAATTGGTGTTCTTCTTTCACGTCGTTTTTCACTCACGTACAAGTCAGGCACAACACTGGTGACCCCGACGTGATTTGAACACGGCACATGGCAGAACCACCAGCCCAACTTCCAGCAGCCGCAATCGCAACCGTAGTCAACAGGGCAAAAGTTCATCGAGGAAGATCCAAACCCCTGGTTTCTACTACTACAAACATTCTTCGCAACAGAGCGACTGACGTCCCAACGATCAAAATTCAACGCCGCAGTCGCAGTACTACCAAGAAAGGCGTACTACCAGATAGCACATCTCCTACGGGAGCCTGGTGAACGACCCTACGACGAGCTCGAAACGCTCCTTCACCGGGTGTATGGAACCACGCCTGAGCAACGCATCCGGGCCCTCCTCGAAAACTCTCCTGACTCCGCCAAACGACCATCTCATGCGTTAGTTATCCGCTACCAGCTCTCTGATACAACGCCGGCAGAAATAGTGAAGACACTGGCTAAAACAACTTCCACCGGAAATCCAATGTGCACTTCTCGCGTCTACCACAGACAATCTTGGCAATAATTGCCAAAATTATTTTGGCAAGTCAGGTGGAGTCACAAGCAGCCGTCTGTGGTTCTCCTGGCCACGTCAGTTCTTGTCCCATTTTTTCCCAAGATTTTTTCATGCGGCGATGTTCTCGTGGTGTTATATCCTTCACTTTCTTTCTGCTAAGCGATCTTTCTTTTTCTTTAGCTCTGAAAGCAGCCTCACGGACGGGATCCAACTTCTTCTTTTCCCGGTATCTCCTCTGTTTTTCTGCAGCTGTCAGCGGCGCCTGAAAATGTTCGAATTATAGAATTTGTCTAGTGGTTATCGCCAACTCCAAAATATAACTCAAATTAACCAAAACAATGACCCCCATGAACGTGAAATTCGAATAAATCATACTTTCCAAAATTGTCTGCGAGGACCTCATGTTTGTTACCCGGAGCTCATGTGTGTTACTGCTGCACTGGTAACACACATGAGTGGTAACACACATGATAATCCTACTTCAAATCGACACTGCAGCTAACTTAAACAACCTAGAAGGCTGAATCACATGTCAAATGAAACGTGTACCCCACAGTTATTGGAGGAAAATCATTGAAAAAGTGAATTATTCATTGTTGAGGCTGCACCTTAGGTAACACACATGGAGACGAATAAAAATACTCACCATGGTTTTTGGAGAAACTGCTTGGAACTTCTCCCCACTCACTTGTCTCCTCTCGAGGAAAACAAAAACTGATAATATACATCCTACTGCAATAAGAGAGAGCTTACTGCATAAGAGTGACTTCATTGTTGCCAAGAAAACAACGGTAACACACATGAGGGTAACTTATCTTGAAAAGGGATGGACAATCCTTAGCATTGACGTCACAGTCAAAGAGGATGTCTAGCGACCCCGAGCCTCCAAAAATCTGAAACCCAGTGTCCAACTCTACAAGTAGAATGCGCTAGATTCCTCATAAAAAATTCATGGTGTTGCTGAGGGAATGAAGATGAGGGCGCTTTTTCACTGTGGACGGTAACACACATGGGGTTTTGCCATGTTTTCATTCATACTAGGCATAATAAATCCCAGAATTGCAGTATACTTGATGTTTTTTTTAGCGTTTTGTGTTACATAGGATCGGTAGATAAGAAAAAAAAAATCAGGAAATCGGGATCAGCATGAATGCGAGATTTGCAGCAAAGTGAGGACACGAAATGTACATTTTAAATTGGAATGACCCATATCAAAGAATAAAAAAATAAATAAAAAACGCTGCAAATTTTACACAAGGGTTTATTATTCTTTGATATAGGTTACCTACTTGTACAGAAATTTAATTCTGTCAATGAAAAAAAATTTAAAAAAATTTTTTTTGGATTTTTATATTTCAAAAAAAAAATTTTTTGGGGGGATTTTTTTTCAAAAATGTTTTTTTCAAAAATTATGTATTTTTTACTCGAAAAACATTTAACCTCCTGGGATTCTTCAAAATTCCCATTTTTACCCCCATGAAAGCCCTATAGATCGCGACAGTGAAATCGGGTCGTTCCGGGACCCCCAAAAATGGATTCTACGTCCAAAAATACTTCGAAAACGACACCTAACTCGATCCCATACCCCAAAGCCTTCAAAAAACCCCACCCGTAGCCCCATTATAGCCCCATAGCGCCCCACGGGTTTGGGCGATCGGACTGAAAACCTTGCGGGCACAACTAGATGGTAAACCAAGTATTTTGTCAAAATTTCAGATTTTTAAAAAAATTCCAACTGCCCAAAACGGGCTGGACGGCGGACGGCGGACGGCGGACCGCGTACGGCGGACGGACATTTTGGATTTAGAATGTAGACCTCTTGAAACGGATAATGTCAAATTTTGAGGCCGATCGGAGTCTTCGACCCTCGTCGCGAAAACATAGGTGTATTATTCCAAGAATAATAAACCAAAAACGCTGCAAATTTTACACAAGGGTTTATTATTCTTTGATATATGTACGTTACTTGTGCAGAAATTTGATTCTGTCGATGAAAAAATTTAAAAAAAAATTTTTTTTTTTGATTTTTATCTCAAAAAAAATTTTTTGGATTTTTATGTTCAAAAAAGTGTTGGTTTTTTTTAATTCTGTATTTTTTACTCGAAAAATATTTAACATCCTGGGATCCTTCAAAAATCCCATTTTTAGCCCCATGAAAGCCCTGTAGATCGCCACAGTGAAATCGGATCGTTCCGGGACCCCAAAAAATGGATTCTACGTCTAAAAATACTTCGAAAACGACACCTAACTCGATCCCATAGATAAAAGCCTTCAAAAAACCCTCCCGTAGCCCCATTATAGCCCCAGAGCGCCCCACGGGTTTGGGCGATCGGACTGAAAACCTTGCGGGCACAACTAGATGGTAAACCAAGTATTTTGCCAAAATTTCAGATTTTTAAAAAAATTCCTACTGCCCAAAACGGCCTGGACGGCGGACGGCGGACGAACATTTCGGATTTAATTTGCAGCGTTTTGATTGGGACTGCTGCCCCCCCCCCCCCCCCCCCCCCCCCAGCAGGCAATTCGGTCCGCATGGGTCAGCGGACCCAATATTTTTGCGCGGCACAGCTGCCCACGCCCCTGCAGGCGGAATACTTCGCTGTTAGGAGCCGATGGATCTGCCCTCCGCATGATTTAATTTTCAAGATTCAAGATTCAAATTTTTTTTTTTTTTTTTTTTTTGCCGCAAACAACATGACATGCTGTTGATACACATTGTGTATCAGCAATAGTCAAACAAAAACTATAAACTACAAACAATACATGAAAAACGCTGCAAATTTTACACAAGGGTTTATTATTCTTTCATATAGGATACTTGTACAGAAATTTAATTCTGTCAATAAAAAAAAATTTTAAAAAATTTTTTTTTGGATTTTTATATTTCAAAAAAAATTTTTTGAGGCGATTTTTTTTTCAAAAATTCTTTAATTTTTACTCGAAAGATATTTAACTTCTTGGGATCCTTCAAAAATCCCATTTTTAGCCCCATGAAAGCCCTATAGATCGCCACAGTGAAATCGGATCGTTCCGGGACCCCAAAAACTGGATTCTACGTCCAAAAATACTTCGAAAACGACACCTGACTCGATCCCAAAGCCAAAAGCCTTCAAAAACCACCTTCTGTAGCCCCATTTTAGCCCCAGAGCGCCCCACGGGTTTGGGCGATCGGGCTGAAAACCTTGCGGGCACAACTAGATGGTAAACCGAGTATTTTGTCAAAATTTCAGATTTTTAAAAAAATTCCTACTGCCCAAAACGGCCTGGACGGCGGACGGCGTACGGCGTACGGCGTACGGCGGACGGACATTTCGGATTTAGAATGTAGACCACTTGAAACGGATAATGTCAAATTTTGAGCCCGATCGGAGTCATCGACCCGCGTCGCGAAAACATAGGTGTATTATTCCAAGAATAATAAACCAAAAATCGTAAGAAAATAAAGGAAGAGATACAACGAACAAGGGCATAGGTACCATATAAGCGAACACTTAAGTGTTGAATTGAGAGCACAGGAAATGTATGTAATTTAGGAAGCCACTCTATGTACAGGGAATTCGCATTGACAATATCCCCCAGGAACTACTCAAAGTCATAGGGCGCTGACATAATGAGATACCGTTTGACACGGGCGCGTATTTCCAATCTATACACCGTTTGAGCCCCAAGTCGGGGTCAAAATCGTTAATGGTTTGGAGTGCGCTTTTGCCTCCAAACTGTACACAGATTCAGCCCAGAGCTGGGGAGGTGGAGTCGAAATGATGGAGGGTTTGTGATGCGTTTCTGCCCTCCAAAATGTTCACTGGTTCAGCCCCAAGATTCAAGATTTTTTATTGCCAAGAACACAGAGTGCAAAGACAAGGTCAAAATTTCCTTACAAAATTACAGCTCACAAAAACTTACTTCAATAATACAGCGGTAGGTAGTACATCATTAACAAGCTATTAGATACCTAATTTCCAAAACCTATGCCTAACTAGAGCTCTCTTACATTCTTTATGCTGAGGAAAAATTCATTAAAATCATGGGGTGCGATGGATTTTAAAAACCTGACAAGTTTTGGCCTAACGTTTGTTGCCGTAAATTTCGCTCGCAACTCTTTAGGGATGGCATTGAAAAATTTAATACCCCACCATGAACTGCTGATGCGGGATGATTTCAAGCGGTGAAAAGGCACCAGCAAGTCACTCCCATGCCGTGTTCTATACCCATGCCACCTCCACTAGGTATGATACTCGTGTAAGTTGGAGAAAACGTAGCACGTAGCTTCGAGTATGTAAACCGCAGGGATGGTCAAGATGTTTAATCTTATGAAGGCTGGCTTACAATCCTGCTGGTACTTCAGCCCAGCGACCACTCGTACAGCCCTGCGTTGGCATGCGAAAACTGCGGCAGCCGACGCGGCATGACCCCAACAGAGGATGGCATAAGTGGCACGACTCATAAAAGCAGCATGGAATGCTGCTACGACTGCAGTTTTGGGTAGCTTCTCCTGTAACCTACGCAGGAGGAAAACAATGGAATTTAACCTAGATCCAAGGTTCTCACAGTGTTGGTTCCAGTTCAGCTTTGGATCCACCAATACTCCCAGAAATCTAACGCTTGGGGGGTTTTCGACCAAAGATGACAAGTCTCGCAACCCAAAGTAGAGAGTCTCAGTTTTCGTCTCATTAACAGAGAGTCCATTTCTAGCGAACCACTCCGATATCTCTTTTTTAGACCCTTCGTTTGTCAGAGTCAGTGACGCAAGAGATGCGTTTTTCGTCAGGACAGAAGTGTCGTCCGCAAACAGAAGGGTCTCAAGAGGATGTAGACCTGATGGCAAATCATTTATGAAAATTAGAAAAAGTGTGGGACCCAAAACTGAACCCTGAGGTACACCATACCTGACTGGCAAGAAACTTGATAAAGAATTTCCATGATGAACAGCCTGACATCTACCTGTGAGATAGCTTGAGATGAGCGATAAAGCCCCGTCCGAAAAATGACATTTTGCTAACTTGTCGATAAGGAGCTGGTGTGGAATGCAGTCAAAACACTTGGCTACGTCTACAAAAGTAGCTGAGGCATATTCCGCACATTCAAAGGAATTCGATACGAATTCGGCCAACCTCAGAATAGCCTGCTTTGTAGACCTGCCCCGCCTATACCCAAATTGATCGTTCGAAAATAGACTATTCATTTCAAAGAACCTCGTGACGTCACGCTTTAGTCCCTTCTCAAAAACTTTTGCTAGAATTGGGAGCTTAGATATTGGTCTATGATTAGAAAGAAGGTTCTTGTCTCCCTTTTTGGTTTATTATTCTTGGAATAATACACCTATGTTTTCGCGACGGGGGTCGACGACTCCGATCGGGCTCAAAATTTGACATTATCCGTTTCAAGTGGTCTACATTCTAAATCCGAAATGTCCGTCCGCCATCCAGGCCGTTTTGGGCAGTAGGAATTTTTTTAAAAATCTGAAATTTCGACAAAATACTTGGTTTACCATCTAGTTGTGCCCGCAAGGTTTTCAGTCCGATCGCCCAAACCCGTGGGGCGCTCTGGGGCTATAATGGGGCTACGGGAGGGGTTTTTTGAAGGCTTTTTGCTATGGGATCGAGTTAGGTGTCGTTTTCGAAGTATTTTTGGACGTAGAATCCATTTTTTGGGGTCCCGGAACGATCCGATTTCACTGTGCCGATCTATAGGGCTTTCATGGGGCTAAAAATGGGATTTTTGAAGGATCCCAGGATGTTAAATATTTTTCGAGTAAAAAATACGGAATTTTTGAAAAAAAAACACATTTTTGAACAAAAAAATCCAAAAAAAAATTTTTTGAGATAAAAATCCAAAAAAAATTTTTTTTTTTAATTTTTTCATTGACAGAATTAAATTTCTGCACAAGTAATGTATATCAAAGAATAATAAACCCTTGTGTAAAATTTGCAGCGTTTTGAAAAGAGGAATCACTTCAGCAACCATGAGTACCGAGGGAAAGTGACCTAGCAAAATCGATTCAGGTGCGTTAAGGGATACACCAGCGCTAGAGCTCCCTGTTTTATCATTTTCGTGGACAGACCATAAACGTCAAATCCATTAATGTTTTTCAACTCAGTGATCAAGCGTATGACATCATGAGGCTCAAGATGAGAAAATGTAAAATTTACATTTAATGCATCATGAATGCGAACAGCAAACGTTTCCAATGGATCTTCATTGCTAAATTTGGGGTAAATTTTTTACAATAGATTCGGCCACATTTACAAAGTATGTGTTAAAATCTTCTGCAGAGAAATGAGGAGATGCTGAATTTGAGCATCTATCGATTTCTCTATTTTGATTGATTTCGTTCCACATCATTTTCACTGGATTCTTAGATGAGAAAATTTTCCATTCCAATAAGAATCAGCATCAAAAATCTTACGCAGCATTGTTTCTCACAAAGCTGTTACATTCAGTCAGTTTTTCACCATTAAAAGGAGCTAAACTTATCTAGCTAATCTTCTTCCATGGAATTCCGAAATAATTCAGAGAAATTATTTGTTTCTTAATCCTGCAGGGGAGAGAAGGGCAGTGTGCGTTTTTTTTTTAACGATGGTTCCCATTAACGCCGTGAAAAATAGGTCGCTTCCTGCGCTTCCTGGGAAACTGAGCCATTTTGAGCCAGCTGTTGAGTGTTTTCAGACTTTTCTCCTACTAAGTAGGTATGCTCGCCACGCTGATTTTTTTTTTTTTTTTTTTTTTTTTTTTTTCAAAATTTTCCGACATCTAGAAATGCTTTAGAATTTATAAGAGCATTCTCCTCAGGTCTCCTCCTCTTCCGGCTGGAGCTCCAATATACAGTGGTCGCCGGTTATTTTGTCGCCTGATATACCTTCATATCGGGTATATCGTCACAAAACGCCAGGAACGGAACGAAACGCGTTCCAACATTGATTTTTATCCGGTTGTAGGTACCGTCACTCCCGTCGGATATAACGTCATGGAGACATGAAGTGTTTGTTTACAGTTTAAGATTTTCGTGATCAGATTTTTCAAGAGATGAAGTGTTTATTTACAGTTTAAGACGTTTTCAGATTTTTTAATGGATTTAAAACTGATGAAGCCTTACTCGTATGGTTTAGAAAAGCTTCGGCAATGAATGCACCAATAAATCGATCTGTTTTGAGGAGTGTCTAGAGGGCCGCCGGTGATGCCGGTTCCGAGCGCCATCTCCTGTGTTTTGTTGTAACCACAAGCAGCCCGCTTTCCCTTGTGTCTGATACGCACCGAATGGTTTCAGTGGTCCACAAGGGAGCATAGAGTAACTAAAATATTGACAAGGAGGCGGGGGGGATCCTGGCAATTGAAGGTTCATGTTTTTCAACAGTATAGTTAAGAGAGAATCGGAAACGTTCTTCAAACGCTAGGTAGGTACCCAAAAATCAGCTACGACATTGCCATTGTTTGAGTTAGCATAGCCAAATAAAACGAGAGGTGTAATTAATTCCCCCCCCCCCCCATGTTCAATGATTTATTGACCCACTAACAAACTATGGTAAATCACTGAAAAGGGGGGAATGTATGACTGACGACAGCTTCAGAAAGATTTAGGTAAGTACTTACCTACCTATTGAAAATTATTCAGTCTTGAAGTGGACGTTTTAGTGGCTGACTCACAGGAATTCCCTTCCCTCATTTACAAAGTCCAATCACTATCGCTGTGGTGACGGACAGTTTGCAACAAGGTCAGATTAGATAGATCAAAGAAAGCATGAATGGCGTTAACCGTAGGTATAATTAGGAAATTAATACACGAACGTGGACACCCTGCATAATATATAAATCAGAATAATTTGGAGTTGTATATCTATATACATAGTTTTTAGAAAAATCATGAAACCACAAGGTAGGTAGGTACCTACGTAAAAAATCACAATGAATGAAGCACGTTCATTTTAAAATTTGTAAGTACTTGAAGCTCACAGACACTTTCACCAAATCACTGCAACAACAAAAAAATTCGAATTTTCGACAATTTTACCTACACCAGAGCCAACTACCAACAAAATTTGACAAGTTTCGGTTTCAGTTCGTAATTCGTAGTTGCGGTTTGGGAGGATGGCGCACAAAACACGGGAGAAGGTTACAACAAAACACAGGAGATGGCGCTCGGAACCGGCATCACCGGCGGGCCTCCAGACTCTCCTTCTGTTTTGATTCAAAAAGGCAATGAACTTGGAAAACTGGCAGGGGACGACATACTCTGATGGTTGGCTAACTCGTTGGAAGCAACGTCATGGGATCGCCAAACTCCACGGAGAAAAAGAGGATGAAGACGAAGGGGGGGGGGGGGGCTAGTCAGTGGTTACAGCATGTTTGGCCAACTCTTATAGCAAGATATGAACCAAATGATGTGTAGGTATAATTTAAATGAGACGGGTTTATATTTTCGGGCGACACCTGATTAGGTACGTTATGATTTTCAAACATGGTTCTGCTTCTGCCGGGGAAAAAACGTCGGTTATACCGTCAAAACCTGAGAATTCATAATTATGACGGTATAATATATTATCTATATTATATATTATATATTATCCAATTCAGCTATACCGTCAGTCGGCTATATCGTCACAAAACGGCTGGTCCCAATTGTGACGGTAGGTATAACCGGCGACTACTGTATTAAGGTTGAATGAATGAATGATGAATGATAAGGTTTAATTGTAAAGGCCTTCCGGCGATACAAAGTTAAAACAAAACAGTAATAGGTACAGGTAATTCAATAGGTAACTAAAATGACACAACGTAAATCGCTACAATGATATAACTTAATTAGTCACCACAAAAGTACAATTGCTACAGTAATACAACTTAATTATTTGGGGAAGGGAGGGTTATTAAATTAAATTCACACTGAAATTGAAATTCTAATTATGAATTTATTTAAGTTATTTCAAGAAATCAGAAGGGGAAGGCCGAAAAATTTATTGGGCCTCAGGTGGGACTCGAACCTACAACCTCTGCATTACTAGTGCAATGCTCAATCTCCGATGTTCTATCATGGCTGCTGGTCTCAGTAGCGTAATTGGTAGAGCATCGCACTAGAAATGCAGAGGTTGTGGGTTCGAGTCCCACCTGAGGCCCAATAAATTTTTCGGCCTTCCCCTTCTGATTTCTTGAAATAATTTAAATAAATTCATAATTAGAATTTCAATTTCAGTGTGAATTTAATTTAATAACCCTCCCTTCCCCAAATAAAACACTGTATGAGGGAAGCAGTTCAAAATTCCCTCAAGTCATTCCAGTAATACAACTTAATTAGTCACTACAGTATAATTAGTCACAGAAATGTAATTAGTATAAAAAAACCTTCATTAAGGAAAAACGCCCTAGTTCTAATACAGTTTACTAAGAAGCTATACATTTTTTTACAAGATAATAAATCATTAAGCAGAGCAGAGAGGCCAAGTCATGGTGGGACAAATCGCTGAGAAGAAAAAATGAGAAGCGTTCGCCACGAACCACAGGGCATTGACACATGAAATGGAGGATTGAATCTTGGGCCTCCAAATTACACATCGGGCACTCTTCGGAATTATTGAATTTGGCAACAAAGCCTGAAGTGCACAGTTTGGCAAAATAATTCCCTGACAGCCTTGCTTGAGCCAGGAGTCTCTTTGTCTGAATACCCAAGTCAGAGTTCAGATAAAAAGGTAGCTCATAGTCTGCAGGCGAGTACATGCTGTAGATCTCATTGAACGAGGATGCTGCTACCCGCTCCCTGTCATTGTTTTTCCAAAACAAGTCAATGTTTTTAACGAAGCGAGTCAGGTTGAAGTCGGTGGGGTTCTGAGACACCCAGTACTGTATTAAGGTTACCTATAAGGAATGTCAAATTTTGAGGCCGATCGGAGTTTTCGACCTCCGTCGCGACTACATACCTACGTTTAATATTTTAAGAATGATACGAGTAATAATCGGAAACCAAAATCAAATAAGACGAGGAGGTATAAAATGCTGAGTATTGAGTATGTTTCTCTTTGTTTTGCCGCTCCGGAGCGCTGTAGTGCCCCCTCGTCGCTTGATGCTATGTTGAGCCTAGTTTGTGTCCGCCACGACGTGAGCGAGTAAAGACTAGTAAACAACGTTGGTTGAGCGATGTAAACAGTGGCGTCGGTATTTTGATGATAATATTGTGCGTTGAAAGCGATTTCACAGTGGAAATTCGTAGTGAACTGGCGAGAGGAAAGTGTCATCACCGTGGCAGGCCTGTCTGATGTCTGCAGTTTGGTTTTGCAGAAGATTTTTGAACTGTGAATTAAAAAGGTGCTGTTGGAAATTGCGGGGGTTTGAAGGGGTGAGATTGAGTGGTGAAAGAGCGTTTTGTGTTGAGCGAGAAGTCAAAATGAGCGGAGATGTTGAAGGGTTGGTGTTGAGTGACGTCGTGGATGAGTTGGAGAAGTTGGCTGACGTGAAAAGTGCTGAAGGATGGGACAATGTCGGGTTGTTGGTGGAGCCTTATAGTCCTGGGCGGGTTAAAACTGTCTTGTTGACGAATGATTTGACGGAGAATGTGTTGGAGGAGGCGGTGAACGGGAAGGTGAATATGATCGTGTCGTATCATCCGCCGGTGTTCGCTCCGTTGAAGAGGATCACGTCTGGGACGTGGAAAGAGAGGATTGTGGCGGCATGTTTGGAGAATAAGATTGCCGTCTATTCGCCGCACACTGCGTGGGATGCTGCTGCTGACGGCGTGACTGACTGGCTTGCTGGGGCGTTTGACGGCCACTACGATCCTAGCGGGGTGTCGGCTATAGAGAAACCGCAGGCTCTACCGGCTCCGGAAGAAGGCACCAACGGTCACTTGCCGCCGTCGACGTCGACAGCTCACGTTCCTGTTGTTGTCGGTATGGGACGCGTACTACCAATAGCGACAACGACGCCGCCCCCGTTGACTTTGGCCAAGTGCGTGGAGCTCGTCAAACGTCGTACAGGTTTGGTCCACGTGCGGCTGGCGACGGCACGAGGACGCAGTGCAGACTCCCCAGTCACTTCCATTGGTTTAGTTCCTGGCTCTGGCGGTTCTCTCCTCAAGACTCTCCTCGACCGGAGCTCCACACCACCGATCGACCTCTTCCTCACCGGTGAAATGCTCCACCACGACATCCTCGACGCTGTTCACCGTGGAGTTTCCATCATCCTCACCAACCACAGTGACTCGGAACGCGGATTCCTCAAAGTAGCTGCTGGCCGACTTCGCTCAGCTCTCGGAGAACGTGTCCGCATCATCGTCTCTGCTGCTGATCGAGATCCACTCCGCACAGTCTAAGACAACCACGCGTTATTTCTTTACGTTGCGAAACTCTTTCCTTTCAAATCTTGTCAATTCGGAAATTCAATGTATATAAAATTAAATGTTTGCTAACTTCCAAATAACTCATTTCAGACTACCTGTACCTCTTGGGTGTGATTGCGTGGTGATGTTGATCCAGACGTTAAGGATCGATCTTGGACCACTTGTCATTGGTGAAGCTTTGAATCACTTACCTACGGGACAATAAAATTTATTGTCCCGTAAGTGATTCAATCAATTGAATTTATAAGTGATTTAAGTGATTTAATCAATCACGTTATATTTGCATATGCCTAAACAAGGTAATACAATTGAAGCGGTTTGGTTACAAAGGGCCTAAGTGCCAAATTGTTTTAAAAAAAAAGTTATTGTAATTTTAATATTCAAATACATACCTACCATTTTCCCGGGTTAACCTGATGTTTGGCGGTCAATTTCGAACTGTTAGCAGGAAGTTGGCACTTGGGCTTTTTCTACGCAAAACACTACTGGCACATTATGTGCCTATGATAGGTTCGGAATTTTGTAAAAAAAACTTTGACAATTAGCTCGTCCCTGGTCAAAATCTTCACAACTATGTATTTGGGGGAAAGGGACTTGACTGAGTCATGTGGTTGATGGAACCGGTTCCACCCCACCAAAAAAGTTTCTGATCCGGGGGTCTGAAAATGGTATTCCTATGTATTTTTCGACGCTGAATCCGAATCCGAGGTAAAAAAAAAATCCGTTCAGCCCTTAATTTTTTGTGTAGGGGCGAAATCATCGCCCCTATTTTGACCTCGGATTCGGATTCAGCGTCGAAAAATACATAGGAATACCATAGTCAGACCCCCGGATCAGAACCTTTTTTTTGTGGGGCTGTGTTATAGGCCTATATCAAAACTCCCTGCCCTCTCCAAAATTTTTGAAAAAAGTTTGATCTGGATAACGTTTATTTACTGACTTCCAGTTCGGTTTTCGGCGGGGTAGATCGAAATCATCGCCCCTACACAAAAAATTAAGGGGGTGAACGAATTTTTTTGACCTCGGATTCGGATTCAGCGTCGAAAAATGGGGCGTACTCGATTGGGCCCCGACCCCTCATTAGCAGGGGCACATAATGTGCATGAAGAGGCAGACAGGATTAGATTGCAGGAATGTGCCGCACATTCCTGCAATCTAATCCTGTCTGCCTCTTCGAAATTACTCTGTTGGGCCCCATCGCAGACATTAGGTAGAACTCTTTCGGGCCCCAAGTGAAGAATCAGTCAAGTTCAATGCAAATGCATATTTCGTTACAAAATGCAACAAGTCAGTCAACACATCAACAGCAATGTACCTACCTGTACAGGTATTCATTTCACAGGACATGGAAGGAGGATACGAGGAGTCAGGTTTTATGAAGTTGGAAAATATAAATATTAAATATTTATCGCAAATTTTGCGAAATTTGGTTACGCCAGCGTTTCTCACTATGGGTTTGACATTCATGATTGATTGATATCCTACAAATACATCTGCTGGGGGAAGAAGCATTAACCCAAAGAAAAGTTTTAACCACGAGCCTAACTGAGATTCTGCATTTTTGTATTCAGCAAGCACCGTGGACAACTGAATGTTGGCAGATGCGAAAAGGAGAAGGGAGATAGTGATAAGTTTGACCCGGGACGAAAAGAGTACTTTGAACGACCCGTGTTTTGCCGCTTCCGTATCTAACAGCACCTCGTTATCTCCTTGATCAGACGGATTAGGGCCCAATCGAGTATCGCCCCGAAAAATACATAGGAATACCAGACCCCCGAAGCAGAAACTTTTTTTGTGGGGCTGTGGGGTGGAACCGGTTCCATCAACCCCTGTTTAGGGGTGATTATCCCCTCGTTGGTCTCTCGGACTTCAGTTAAGGTCCACACGCATCACAAAATATCCCCGATGCGTTTGTACACTTCAAAATACTCATATTCATCAATTTACCCCTCCTGGAGGGATGATTTCCCCCCTACACAAAAAATTAAGGGGTGAACTGATTTTTTTTTTTTTTACCTCGGATTCGGATTCAGCGTCGAAAAATACATAGGAATACAATAGTCAGACCCCGGTTCAGAAACTTCTTTTTTTTTTGTGGGGCTGTGTAATCCGCAGGTCCCACATCTGTCCAAACAATGTACATTGTCACAGAATTAATTTTTGCACAGTTAATCTTTATCGAAGAAGAAGATTAAACCCTTGTGGAAAATTTGCAGTTTTATTTTATTTTTTTAAACAGAGTATTCTACATAAGCACTGTTCCCTAAAACGTTTACGGTTGGCTTGGGCCATTAACAGCATACCGTTCAGTACAGGCGACATTTCTGTACAATCACCACAAAAGAGCGGGAGAAAAACCAAAGCTGTCTTATGGCTCAAAAGAAGGGTTTTTATTCATCAATTTTATTCATATCAGTCGTACACCTCAATAACAATAAATAATAGCCCTTTCATACGCTAATGGAAGTACTAAGTGGAAACTACGAATACAAACGTGGCATCCCGCCAATCTTATTCATAAGGCAACAAGAAACAGCCAAACAGCTTACAGGAAATATTGAGCAGTCTTTCATTTGGACGGGAACGCCTGAATATTACACCAAACAATTCAACTATTCAACATAATATGTTATTATATTATTGGGAATCAACCTGAAACGTTCGGAGGAAGATCTACCGTAAACTATGCTAAGATTTTGTCAATTAACCTTAAAAAAAAATTAAAAAAAACGAAAAAATGGCGAAATTATAACTAAGTGCAAAGGATTTCAATGAGGCCATTCAGGGCAACCAAATTAGTACCAACTATGAGACTCAAGGCCGAACCCGCTTGGGTCATTATTTTTACCGGTAAGTGCAAAGCTAGAATCAGATGATAAAAATGTGAACGGCGGTTGAGTATTATCTAGAAATAAAGAGTGCATTGAATATAAGTCAAAAAGTGAAAGAAAATAACTAGAACTATTGAGTAAATGTGTAACTAACCGTCATCTACACGCCTGTCCTTTTCTTTTGTCTATTGAAAAATATACGTAAATCTGATCACAGCTCTCGGGTCGCCGTACATCTAAATAGAAAAGAACAGGCGAAAGGCACGTGAGTGGGAGACGGGAAGGGGCAGGGGTGCCAACAGAGTTGCCAAGTGGGGGAGAACTGGTGAACCTTAAAATTGAGGCTTTGGCATTGGAGCGGTCGCAGGGAGATTGGCAACACTGGGGTGAAGACTCATTGAGTGGACAGGAGAGAGTCTCGAGTGGTGGAGACGCGGCGGGCGATGATGCAGCCGAAGCTGAGGACGACCAAGAGAGCGGAGAGGCCGAAGCCGATGGCGAGAATGAGGATGACGAGGAGGCTGAAGGAGTCTTCGACGGGTTTGCCGATGCCAGATAAGAAAGTCCTGGAAAAGAAGGGAAGTGATGTGAGCGTGGCAGTACAGTGGAAATAAGGTAAGTACGGCAGACCATAGATGTGGGGTTGAATGGACATACCATTGAATAGAACGGGACATATCATGGTTTGGCTGATCAAAACTTTCCTGTTTCCTGTTGGAAGGGTGGCAATACTGGATAGGTAAGTTCTTATCAACTTTTGCCAGACTGTGCTACCCCTCTTTTTGGACTTACCACATAATGCCAGTCATTGTTTTTAGTATTTCCCAACGATTCTACCATATCATGTTTTGCCAGACCAGAGCTTGCTAGAATCGACTTATACAGCAAAAAATCAGAAAATCAGAAAAACTGACATATCAACTTTTGCCAGACCAGCCTAGTAAGGTAAGTAGGCTACATACTACTATAATATTACTAGCTGACCTGGCGCGCTTCGCTGCACTTCTAAAGATTTTGAAAATTCATTATTTCATAGCTGGGACACCCGTGCGTCGCACGAAACATCAAATTCCCGCCCATCACTTATCGATGATGCACCCGTGGCAACCCGTCAACTTAATTTTTCATAGTAACAACGCTTGTTGGTTTCCCCTAGTGAATTATCAAATTCCCGTCTATCACCAATTACATGCAGCCCATAGGTACATCCCTCACATCCCATACATCCCACACATCATCCCATACATCGGGCACATCCCATACATACCATACATCCCACACACCATCACATACATCCCACACACCATCCCATACATCCCATACATCCCACACCAAAACTGAATGTTTCAACAGGAGAGATTTTAACAGTGTACGGATTTTTAACATTTCCCGTCATTTGAATCGTCGAATTAATTTGAGAGGAATTTCGGTCTCGAATTAATTTGAGGAGAATTTATATCAATGAATAACAAACCCTTTTTGGCGGAATATAGCGGTTTTCCATTATTATATTATTATATTATATTATATATTATATAATTATAAACCTTCTCTGAACTTCCACAAATAATTCAAGACCAAAATTAGCCAAATCGGTCCAGCCGTTCTCAAGTTATGCGATCAGCAACAAAATACTGATTCATTTTTATAGATATAGATTATAATATAATCTATATCTATAAAAATGTACATATTATGTACCTACGGTTCAGTGCATATAATATATGATGTAACAGAGAAATTTGAAGTACATATTATATGTACCTAAGGTTCAGTGCATATAATATATGATGTAACAGAGAAATTTGAAGTACATATTATATGTACCTAAGGTTCAGTGCACCTTCATCTTATAAACATAAGATAAGATTATAAACATGTAGGAACTTCCTACCCATGACGTAGGAAGGCAGTTGTAGTTGATAGAGCGTGCTTTGGGAGAGCTTGTAAAAGGGACTTTCGTTATGGATTCAGGTGAGCCTTTGCTAGGCCAGTCAATTTTGACACTTAATTCGCAAAACGAGATGTATCTCTGATTTTGGTTTATTATTCTTGGAATAATACACCTATGTTTTCGCGACGGGGGTCGGCAAAATCTAATTTTCTTAGTTTTGTATAGTACTCTTGGTCATTCCTGTTCTCCCCTGTAAGCAGAATGTGTTTAGATTTTTAGATTTTGACATGCTGGTTTGCAACCAACGGTGCGATTGTTATTATATGTGATCTATAAATGTCATTTATTACTCATGTTCTGACGTTTGCCCTGTCAACTTGGCCTTGGCAAATAAATAAAATTCTTAATTCTTGATTCTTGATTCCTTCCCCGAATTAAATACTGATGCTCTGTGAACGCAGAACTCGTTCAAAATCGTTCGGAATTGATTCCGGCAGTTCTGATTTTTCTTCAGAACTTCCCGAACTGATTCCGACTGCCTCCTCGATTGAGGAAAGTCACACACGCGCGATTCATTTCCTTCTGTGATCTCGTGGAGTTAACTTCGTAGGGACTACTTTTTCGTTGGCGGAGGACCGAAGTTCTGTCCGCTTTAATTGTTGGAAGCGTTCGAGTTCTGATTCGATTCCGAACTGCCAGAACTTATTCTGCGAATCCACCTATTGACGACTTCACAAACAGTTAATACTGACGGTAAAACGGTAAACAAGAGGGGAGAATGACACGAGTGAATGGCAAAAGGAAAGATACAGAGCACATCTCGAGGAAAGGGCAGGTTCAGGTTGACAAACAGTGAAGAGCTCCGCCACCCCTTGTACGGCTGAGCGCTTGAAGTTTACGAACGAGACGGAATGAAAGGTCGATTAGGTAAAAAACCTGGAAATCTAGGTGTTTAGGTGTAATGGCACGAATTAGGTTTTTTTTAGGTGTAAATAGGTGAATACCTAAGAATCCGTTCCTTATCTATCTATATCTATAAAAATGAATCAGAATTTTGTTGCTGATCGCATAACTTGGGTCAAATAGCGTCGTTACTAGGGATCGCTAGGAAAATTTTCGAAACTTCGAAACCCGGGACAAATTTTGGCGTCGGTTTAGAACGAAACTGCGTAATACTATGTTAAAACGAGCTTTTCGCGCTGATTTCAACGAGTACAAAACGATTTCTGTGCGATGACCCGTTCGCAAGTTATTCGAACATCGTCGGTAGGTGGGTCGGTAGTATTTTTTGCGAGCCTTCGATTAGTTTGATAGGTATTAGGTAATTTCATTTTGATTTGATGGGTTGCTATGGGCTGCATATAATTGGTGATAAACGGGAATTTGATACTTCACTACGAGAAACCAACAAGCGTTGTTACTATGAAAAATTAAGTTGACGGGTTGCTGCGGGTGTTTGCATGAGGAATGAACGGGTTTGATAGGTAGGAACGAGAGAGGTATAATTACGGGAATGGGCTTCTTGAAAAGGTCAGAATTCAGCATTTCTGACAACATATTCGGATTCAGCACCCTTTAAAAAAAAATCCTAAGGCACAAAAAGGCCCGGACGGCGGACGGACATTTCGGTTTTGGAATCTAGACCTCTTGAAATGGATAATGTCAAATTTAGAGGCCGATCTGAGTTGGCCTCCGTCGCGATTACATAGGCGTATTATTCCAAGAATAATAAACCAAAAATTGTGGCAGACTTGAAGAGTTTGATGTACGTTCCAAACGAGACTCCATCAGCATCGTCTCCTGTCTTGCCTGCCCACCAACCCAGTGATCCTGATCAGCTGAGTGAGCTAAAATCTCTCCCGTTCACCCTTGGACGTTGAAATTTGAGAAGGACCCTTTCTAGGACAACCAGAGATGATTCAAATGACGTGAATTCTACTGATCAGCAGAGTGAGCTAAATCTCTCCTGTTACCCTTGGTCGTAGAAATGTTACAGGGAGCCCTTCTGGGCGTACATGAGAAGATCCTAATGATGGATTTCTCCTGATCAGCTGAGTGAGCTAAAATCTCTCCCGTTCACCCTTGGACGGTGAAATTTTAAAGGGAGCCCTTCTGGGAGTACCTACGAGAGATGATTCAAATAACGGGAATTCTCCTGAACAGCTGAGTGAGCTAAAGTCTCTCCCGTTCACCCTTGGACGTTGAAATTTGAGAAGAAGCCGTTGTAGGACAACTAGAGAAGATTAAAAGAGACGATTCAAATGACGGGAAATGTTAAAAATCCGTACACTGCTAAAATCTCTCCTGTTGAAACATTCAGTTTTGGTTCGTGTTCACTACGGACCGGGCGAAGACCGGGTGTCCCAGCTAGTGTATTATAATTAAAAGTTAATTATGTTTTCCGTTGTATCAAGTTACACCTAATTGCTATAAATTTATCATATAAGCTGACGACACTAGCGCTCTGGGCGAGAGATTCACTGGAACTGTGACGTCACTAACTAAGGAGTGACTGTTGGGAAACCCCAGCCGACCCATTTTGTAGAAACTTCTTAAAACCCATTTTGTATAAACTTCTTAAAACCAATCTACAATGCTCCACAAACATTCTCACACAATTTGGTGCCAAACACTCCACTGGATTTTAAGTAGTGAGTCCTCAAACAGATTTGGCAGTCATTTTTATAGATATAGATTACCATTTCAAGTACTTGGAGCGCGCGTAAAACTTGTCATCGTCTTCGCCGAAAGTGACGTTGAATTGTCGAGACTGGACGTGTTCGGGACGGTTGATGTTGTCGCCGAAGTATGCAAAGACTGAAGTGCCGTGCAGGGGGTCTCGTCCAAATATCACACCCGTAGCGTGACCTTCGTGGACGTCCGTCGAAGCCTCTTTAGGCGGAGGGATCGCGTCAGTTGTGTACGCGACGTCTCTCCACTGCATGTAACCCTGGAAAGGCTCTTTGTCCGTCGTCAGCACCTCAGTGACCTGAAAAACAAGGAAATTGACCGGTAAAATTTGCAACACAGCGCCACTTAGTGTAAGTGTAAGTCAAAGTGATCGGGCCTGCATCACCTCGGCGCTGATAAAAGCTCCTCTACATCCAAGGGTTAGCAGCGTAAGGGCAAGAACGCGTTGCCCCTACCTGGCATGACTGAGCTTGCGGGTCTAAGGTGACCAGATTTGCTCTCTGGAACTTGAAGAGCCAGTCACAGCCCAGGCTCCTTCATCCGTACCAGCTGGCTAAGATTTACAGAAACTAGGTTCAACGCCCCCACAATCACTAGAGCCTAAAGCAGCTAAAGACGCACAGATTGGGAAGGCCTCATGCTCGAGAGGAGGGTCAACAGCGCTAGGAGGGATGCTGGAAGCAGATGCTTTCGTCGGTCTGGGCTTGATTGGGTGTTTCCAGAAGTCCTGTAACTCTCTCACTTCCTACCTGCTTACACTTACCAGTATTTTCTGCTTGTTATTTACGTTACGTGTTCAAAACAAAGCGCAAAAGTATTGCACATTTCGTAGGCGGGTGAACGGATACGTTGGGCCGTTTTCACTGCAGGGCGCCAAAGTCATCTCTACTAAATTAAAGCTCGAAGTAGAGGAGGAGGAGGAGGAGAACCATTTTCATCATTAAATGGTACTTCTAGATGTCGGAAAATATAGTAATTATTAATCGGTTTTCAGGGGATGGAAGTGGGCGTTTTCGACCTTATAGCCGAAGAGCCGAAAAATCGCTGTAATCCAAAATCTGTATCTCCAAGACCCCTAGCTCAAACATCAATTTTAACCACTACTTTTCGAAAAGAATTTTGTCTACTTTAATTTTGTATAGCATGGTCATTTTCGAAAAACGCATAGTTTCACATATATCAGCGAAAAACTTGACAAAGTAACAAAATTTTGATGGTTTTTGCATTTTTTGATGTGAAGCCGACCTCGGAGGAGGCAGCAAACGTCAAATTGCGATTCAGCACCTCAAAAAACTTATAGATCCGAAAAAACTTCCCTTATCTTGTTGCGGGAAAAACACCCCATAAGACCCCACTTTGATGGACTGACTAATCGTACAATATTAGCACAACAACAACAAAAAAAAAAAAAAACTCACATCAAAAACACCAGGAGCGTGTTCGTCATCGAGCGTTTTAGACGTCACTTGGACCAGTTCAGACGCCTTGCTGGTGTAGAAAACTGCCAACTGAACAGCGTACCGGGTACGGTTGAACGAAATTGGCAGTTGGGCGAAAACGAATTCCGCCTCCGTGGCGTTGACCGAGTGATGAAGGTGAGGCGTCAATTTGCTGTGTTCCTGACGCCCGTAAGCTGACAACTGCAAAAAAAGAGAGTTAGTTTCAGAGTCAGCCTTAGACGTTAGGGTTGAGTTGTCTACCTTGAGTTGTAAGTGTCCATCTTTCTCGGGATCGCCGAATCCCGCTTTGAGAGAAGCTTCGGCCACTTCGGGATGATCGGAGTGCTGAGTTAAAGTCCAGTTGAGAGATTCGGAGGGTGTAATCCGATCAGAACTTGATGGGGTGTACGAAGAATTATTGCTGACGTCGTCCCACTCGATCACCTGCGCAACCGAAGAACCACACGATAATGGAAATGACCAAGTGAGCCTGCCAATTACCAGCGACATTAGAGAGCCTTTATTCTTCCCGTCGATCTTCTCTCGTGCTCTGGAAGAGAGGGTGTATTGCCTAATGCTCCCAAATGAAAACGCCCGGATGCTCCGGCGGTTATCTATTGCCCCCTACTCTTAACAAATTTACATGCCTAACAGTTACTGCCACATAAATGTGTGATCTGGAGTTCTTCCATTCATTTATCAATTTTATATTTTTGTAAAATTTAATATTGTGGGGTTGATGATTGCTACGCGCTTCAGATTTCATTATCACAGCACACGCATTGGCGTTAGCTAAACCTCATTGACCTGAAAGGCGGAAATTGCTTTGTGAATTGCTCCTTCACTCGTAGAATCTGCCGCTGATATTTGATTAATCCAAATCCATCCTGGACCAAAAACTGTCGTTCGTTGCACATATGGGTTGGTGGCCAAGGACTATAGGATGCTTGGTTTGTCTGGAGAGCCTCACAGGACTTCAAGGTATTGGTATCCAGATACTGCTCTATCTTTCCCTGGACCGGCCAATCCTCGAATTCTCCACCATCGCATGGTCTCCATATTGGATACTAGGAGGCCACACCCTTCTGGTTGAAGCCAACCATCCCCCCACCGTATCCCCTGGCGTCAGACCCCTTTTGCTCGCTTTCCCGTAATTCATGAATATATATACTTTTTTTTTTTTATTTAAGAAAATTTCTTAAATCTTGCATTTGGGTCATTCCAATTTAAAATGTACATTTCGTCTCCTCACTTTGCTGCAAATCTCACATTCATGCTGATCCCGATTTCCTGATTTTTTTTCTTATCTACCGATCCTATGTAACACAAAACGCTAAAAAAAAACATGAAGTATACTGCAATTCTGGGATTTATAATGCCTAGTATGAATGAAAACATGGCAAAATCTCATGTGTGTTACCGTCCACAGTGAAAAAGCGCCCTCATCTTCAATCCCTCAGCAACACCATGAATTTTTTATGAGGAATCTAGCGCATTCTACTTGTAGAGTAGGTCACTGGGTTTCAGATTTTTGGAGGCTCGGGGTCGCCAGACATCCTCTTTTACTGCGACGTCAATGCAAAGGACTGTCCATCACTTTTCAAGATAACTTACCATCATGTGTGTTACCGTTGTTTTCTTGGCAACAATGAAGTCACTCTTACGCAGTAAGCTCTCTCTTATTGCAGTAGGATGTCTATTATCAGTTTTTGTATTCCTTGTGAGGAAACCGGTGAGTGGGGAGAAGTTCCAAGCAGTTTATCCAAAAACCATGGTGCGTATTTTTATTCGTCTCCATGTGTGTTACCTAAGGTGCAACCTCAACAATGAATAATTCACTTTTTCAATGATTTTCCTCCAATAATTGCGGGGTACACGTTTCATTTGACATGTGATTCGGCCTTCTAGGTTGTTTAGGTTAGCTACAGTGTCGATTTGAAGTAGGATTCTCATGTGTGTTACCACTCATGTGTGTTACCAGTGCAGCAGTAACACACATGAGCTCCAGGTAACAAACATGAGGTTCTCGCAGACAATTTTGGAAAGTATGATTTATTCGAATTTCACGTTCATGGGGGTCATTGTTTTGGTTAATTTGAGTTATATTTTGGAGTTGGCGATAACCACTAGACAAATTCTATAATTCGAACATTTTCAAGCGCCGCTGACAGCTGCAGAAAAACAGAGGAGATACCGGGAAAAGAAGAAGTTGGATCCCGTCCGTGAGGCTGCTTTCAGAGCTAAAGAAAAAGAAAGATCGCTTAGTAGAAAGAAAGTGAAGGATATAACACCACGTGAACATCGCCGCATGAAAAAATCTTGGGAAAAAATGGGACAAGAACTGACGTGGCCAGGAGAAACACAGACGGCTACTTGTGACTCCACCTGACTTGCCAAAATAATTTTGGCAATTATTGCCAAGATTGTCTGTGGTAGTCGCGAGAAGTGCACATTGGGTTTCCGGTGGAAGTTGTTTAAGCCAGTGTCTTCACTATTTCTGCCGGCGTTGTATCAGAGAGCTGGTAGCGGATAACTAACGCATGAGATGGTCGTTGGGCGGAGTCAGGAGAGTTTTCGAGGAGGGCCCGGATGCGTTGCTCAGGCGTGGTTCCATACCGCCGGTGAAGGAGCGTTTCGAGCTCGTCGTAGGGTCGTTTACCAGGCTCCCGTAGGAGTTGTGCTATCTGGTAGTACGCCTCTCTTGGTAGTGCTGCGACTGCGGCGTTGAATTTTGATCGTTGGGACGTCAGTCGCTCTGTTGTGAAGAACGTTTGTAGTAGTAGAAACCAGAGGTTTGGATCTTCCTCGATGAACTTTTGCCCTGTTGACTACGGTCGCGATTGCGGCTGCTGGAAGTTGGGCTGGTGGTTCTGCCATGTGCCTTATTCAAATCTTGTGCCTGACTTGTACGTGAGTGAAGAACGACGTGAAAGAAGAACACCAATTCAATATAAATCTGTAGCTGGTCCAGCTCGATGGAATGAATAGAATTTTGGAAGTTGGAATGAATAGAATTTTGTGAACCGTCTCACGGGTTTTTTGGTTGTCTACGGTGAATAGAATTTTGGAAGTTGGAATGAATAGAATTTTGTGAACCGTCTCACGGGTTTTTTGGTTGTCTACGGTCTACGGGTGTTTTAGTTTCCGAGTGGACCAGCTTCTCCTGATATTTACTTTGTAAAATCAACCAATTGTTGGGGAAACAGTCATTTCCCCGATAACCAGGAATCAAAATCGTTACCTATTTCCAAAAAAATTTCAAAAACATGTATTCCTATTTTTTCTGTGATTTCTACTTTGAATGCAAAGTTAAGTACAAGATTTTTTTTATCGTTTACATAAACGTTTTCTGTCTCTAACGTCGTTTCCCTTCGATTTTGTAGTTAGATACTACAGTAGTTATACCAGCTGGGCTGTTGTATCAGCTGACAGCTGGGTAGTGTGGTTTTTAAGAGAAATACAAGTGTGCTAACATTGGCAAAATGTGCCAACAATGTCAAATATATCTCGTAAAATTTACGAGTATTTAATACTACATTTTGATCAACAATAGGTGGAGTAGCACTTCTCTTTCAACATTGTAGCTCATGTCTGTTACCATGTATGTTACTGTGTCCATTCAAGAAAAGTTGGTCTGGAGAATCAGCTGTGAAAGTTTTGGTACGGCCTGACCTCAATAACAGTGAATGAGATGACTGTTGAACAGTAGTAAGAGGTTTTTGAGAGTTTGGGTAGTGCAGTAAAGTATAATCACGAATCATGTGGCCAGCGTGTTTCTTTACGGGTAACACACATGAGATTTAAGGCACAAAATCACAGGTTTCATGGGTTCTGTAGCAGTGAGCTCGATTTATATGATATAAAAAGGGTTCTGCAAAGCCCCTAGAAAAGAATTTCGACCAACCCGACAGCTTGGGCGTCTTACACTAATTTTTCAAGAATGGTAACACACATGAGGTTGAGACCACGTTATTTTGCAAACACTACGGATTTATAGGAATACCAATGGCTGAACTCACGAATTTCGAATTGTGCAGGGCTCTTGGGAGTTGAATGGAGCCAGAAAAAATTTTGACAGGCTTGAAAATGCGTTTGGAAATTTGGTGAATGGACGATGCTCGGGAGGCCAAATGTACATTCCGAATTGGAATGACCCATTTAATGCAAGATGTCAGTGACAGGATTCTTTTTGACCTACTTCGGAGCTCAGATGCCCCACATGGAGCGACTTTCCTCTTCACATAATATATGTTACATATTATGTAACATGTAACTGTGGCTGACTAACTGTGTTGCACTATAAGCCAGTGTTTCACACAATTGCCCCATGTAGGCTTGAATACGAATATGTACTCTGATAAATGGATGAAATTTACACAATTACCCCTTCTTCCTGGGGAAATGTATACTACCGAGGACTTTGAAAAAATTGTCATTTCAAAATTATGATCAGAGGTAAATTAAACCCTTTATTGATATTTGAATTCAGCATTAAATAAGCTACGGTTTGAAAAAAATTAGAATGGAATTACCTGCTAATGAATTACCGGCCAAATTTCAACCTCATAGCTTCATTTGGCGCCATTTCATGAATCGTTAATAGATATAACACAATTACCCCACTCCACCCTAATCATATCCCTTCCCTCTGTTTGCTCCTGTCGTGGCGCTCCCCAAATGTGGGGGGTCTGCTGATGGCCCTAACGGGCTCATGCAGTTGCCACCTAAAAAACTCCACCCTACTTAGCTATATGACCATCAGGACTCAGGTGAAATGTTTTCATGCAGGCTGTTATTGCTCGGCCTTATTATCCGCATTCCAACGTTTCGCCACATAGCATCTGCAGGGGATTAAATTCTTTTCAGATACATTAGTCATCTTTGTCCTTTCCACAACCACCTAGACAGCTACATCAGTCTACACGTCATTTTTTCAGACATCAAAGCGAATTATCAAATTAATAATTTCAATTCGCCCAGGAAAACATTAAAAAATGGAGATAAAACTGAATCAATACACAAGAGGTTACAGGAACTTTCAATTAAACTTTTTTGATTACGTGTATTATAAGTAGTAACTTTTGAGAAACATTTTGCAGCAGCAATATAATTCACCCGTGCGATGTTCTTTCTAACTGAACTAATTTGGAGAGCGAATAAAGGGGTCGAGCAATGACATCCTGCATAAAAACATCTCACCCGAGTTCTAGCGGAAAAAAAAATCATTATACATACAGCATCGACAAAGGGGCCGATTTCGACCTGATAGTTCCATAATATGGAACTTATGAGGGTGAAGTGGCAACATGACCTAACTTCCTTTTTGGCCATTTTGAGTTGACTGTGGTACCAGAGGCCAGAAAGGTTCAAGATAACCCGGAAACATGAAAGGCGGCAACACTGGCAATCTCCATTGTAGCAACAGAAGGTAGGCATTTTGTAAAGTAGGATAAAATGAGGTAGGTGCTGTTGCCAATTCACCCTCAATATGCTAAACGATTTTTTAACATCGATACTACCGCAACGTCCATACCCCATCATTGAGAATACCAACCTTATCAATAACGTAAGCAAAAATGTATTCAGGTTTGGTGGTGAACTTGAGGGATTTCCCCTTGGTTTTGTCGTCGAGGAACTTATCCCAGTCGATGGTCAGATTAGCGTTGACTGCCGTGACCGCTATGAATACGGTAGGTTTGCCGAAGAAGTCCCACACGTGGTGTACAGTGTCGTTCGGTCCGACGGCGGCTACGTGGACAAGAGAGCGGGACATCCCTGTGCACTTGTCGCCGCAGTCCGGGTTCACTCGGAGAGTCAGCTGAAACAGAAGGGATTGTCATTGAGGGGAACAGCTGGCGCTCAAACTACACGTCCATAGCATGGGACACCGGTGTGATGATCAACCTGGAGACGCTTAGAGGTCATTTGGATCACTCGCACCAATTGAGATGTTGATAGTTGATAGGACCTTTTTCCTCTTCCCAAACGTTAGTCCCTACATTGGGTGGCCTCATCCCCCAAGCCTTGATTAAGCCCGCCAGGTCCCCCAGCTTGACTATGTCGGGAGTGCATGCTACAACTCAGTAGGAGTGCACTAAAAACTTGCTCTGTCGACTCCGGATTGATAATGCAGAAACAGCTCTCATACCCTCAATGCTCTGGTGACTAGAACACAAGGGTTGTCCCTCAAAGCAGAATCAAATCCACGAGAGGCCTTTTTTGTTCTTTTAAGTGGACAGGAGGAGACGGTAGGAAAGGGGGAAATGATGGAGGGACGGGGTTTGCACTACCCAGAGTGGGAGTCTCTGCTCAACCACCCTTTGTAACGGGCACGACCCAAGCGATCCGGGGGGCTATTGGGAGTCAATGCTCGACCAGCTGCCGTCCCCTTAGGACCCAGTGTTGCCGCCGGGGCCCTCAGGGCGGCCGCCACAAATGCCACGAACGCCTAGTAGCAGGAAGGGCTGAAGACGTACTTGCTCCAGTCCTACCTCAAATCGCCCTCGAACCCCTCAGCTTCCAGGACAGCGTTAAATGCCCACCACACACACCCAGGATCGTCGGCCAGTGCCAGACAGCGGAGGATCGAGGGGAAGTCCCTGTCAAGGACCACCCACGTCATTTCCATTCGCCGAGCCACTGATGTGAAGAATTCAAAAGACAGACGCCCAGTGGACTCGGCAGTCTAATCCTGTTGCCACCAACGGATAAGCATGGCCATCACTTCCCGGTGCAGCTGGGCAAGGAGTGAGAAGCGTTGGATGCAGCAACATTTGCTGATTTAACCCACGATTACCCGATGAAGGAGCGGATCAACGTCTTCAATCTTTTCAATACAACTAGTCAAGAGTACACAAATTTCTTAGACGTTTGCAGTTATTTCTCAAATTATGCGTAGGTATACAATTTGTACTTATACAAATTGAGATCATGGTTAATTTTGGAGTAATTCACCTTGTATCGCCGGAATAAATCTTTTCTTTATCTTCAACAAATTTTGAGGTCGATAAAAATTGTTGGCCCCCTTACAAATAACTATCATAATGAATAATACACCTAACCTAGCCAATAATTGCCTGCGGATCCGGCCCAAGTTTCCAAAACTCGCCACATAATGCCATTCACTTTCTGGGAGAAGACCACCTCAATCTCCTTGTCCAGAATAATTCCAACTATTCTGGTAGAATATAATAATGGATATGTATCCCGTGGGTGTCAACGACCACTTCATCAGGCAACAATAATACTCCAAACGTGAACTGAGATACTTCGCTGAAGCCGAGTATAAGTTGAGTTAAAGAATCACCCAAGCTTTCTACTCAAAACGACTTTCCCACTCAATTATCCACCTCGTGAGATCCTGAGCCGCCATAAAAGGCTGCATACCGCGAATTAGGTAAATACAGACAACAAAAGTACCTTTCTCTGCAGGGCGAACACTCCCGTCGTAGCTAATAAAAACGGTAGCAAAACCATTTGGAATTTCACCATCGTGTTGACGACTCCCAACGACTACAAATTCCGACAAAGACGCTGCGGCAGTTACCACTTCGAACTTGACAACACCGAACGGAAAAACGTTCCCACTTTTGGTCCGAAGTGATGCTAGCTGCAAGAACACAATGACAGAGAATTATCTATTATAGATAAACGACGTCACGACGTTCAAATCGGAACAAAATAAACAAAGGACAGATTAAGCGTAAACAAAGACCATCCAACGGACGATTTCCCCAAGAATGTGGAGGGGGCGGCAAGCTGCAGGTTCGCCAACATAACCCGTACATAACATTCTACGAGTTGGCCACTTTTGTAAAAGCAAAGCGGCTTTTTGCCAGTATCCTTTCATTTCCTTAAGACAAGTCACGTAAAGTAATAACACGTAGGTACGTTAATCCCTATGCCCGTCACCAGGGCCGTACCCAGGGGGGGGGGGGGGGGGGGGGGGGGGTCAGAGGGGTTGGAACCCCCCCCGAAATTTTCCCAAAAATAAGCATTTTCAAACACATAGGAATTAAATTTACTCAAGTTATAATTTATCTTCATAGGTAAATAAGGAAGAGTACAAAACAATTTCTAGTTAAAAGTATTCGTAAATAATTTATAAAATGTATTACAATTTTACAAACCCATTCGCGTACGTGGATGGACGCGGTCCGCCGCTAACGGCGTAGACCCAAACGTTCCATTACGGAAGTTGCCGTAAAGCATGTAGTTTGGCGCTATGTATTACGATAGGTAGCAGCACGAAAAATGACCGCCATTCGACTTTGCAAATCCCTGACTATATTCTGTAGGTTGTTTTTCTATGTTCAATATGTTTTTATATGTTAAACAATGTTGAGTCTATTTGTATTGTCTATCTATTTATTTTCCTAGTCACCAAATTAACAGGGGAAATTATTTTTATCTTATTATTTATATACTTAGTGACACTAAGTTAGTGTCTTTCTAACTTTTGTCAATAAAAGCTTAAAATGGTTTATTTGACAATTTTTTAAAAAGTTTTATTGGGTAGGGCCTCCGGACCCCGACTGGTGCCACAACCCCCTTTATATACTTAGTGTCGTTCTAACTTTTGTCAATGAAAGCTTAAAACGGCCTAAAAATGGGTTACCTATTTGACAATTTTGGTTTTTCTTGGAATAATAGGTACACCTATGTTTTCGCGACGGAGGTCGACGACTCCGATCAGCCTCAAAATTTGACATTATCCGTTTCAAGAGGTCTACATTCAAAATCCGAAATGTCCGTCCGCCGTACGCCGTCTGGGCCGTTTTGGGCAGTAGGAATTTTTTTAAAAACCTGAAATGTTGACAAAATACTTGGTTTACCATCTAGTTGTGCCCGCAAGGTTTTCAGTCCGATCGCCCAAACCCGTGGGGCGCTATGGGGCTAAAATGGGGCTACAGGAGGGGTTTTCTGAAGGCTTTTAGCTATGGGATCGATTTAGGTGTCGTTTTTGAGTATTTTTGGACGTAGAATCCATTTTTGGGGGTCCCGGAACGATCCGATTGCACTGTGGCAATCTATAATATAGAAATATTATTTCTTTCATGGGGCTAAAAATGGGATTTTTGAAGGATCCCAGGAGGTTAAATATTTTTCGAGTAAAAAAATAAAGAATTTTTGAAAAAACACATTTTTGAAGAAAAAATCCCCCAAAAAAATTTTTTTTTTGGAATATAAAAATCTAAAAAAAAATTAATTTTTTTTTTTTTTTCATTGACAGAATTAAATGTCTGTACAAGTAACCTATATCGAAGAATAATAAACCCTTGTGTAAAATTTGCAGCGTTTTTTTCTAAAGTTTTATTGGGTAGGGCCTCCGGACCCCGCCTGGTGCCACAACCCCCCCCGAAAATTTTTCCTGGGTACGGCCTTGCCCGTCACCAAGTAAAGAACCTACCTACTAAGTACCTACTGCTGCAAAAAATTTGATTCTTCAACTTTTCGATTTTTCAATTATTTCCGAAAAATCGTTTAATTGATTAAAAATCGAAAGCCAAAGAAAAAAAGCTGCAAATTTTACACAAGGGTTTACTATTCTTTGATATAGGTTTATTATGCGAAAATGAATTAAATTCATAATTTCTTATTGATACGAAAATTTCGTATCAATAAGAAAATAATTTGGAAAAAATTTAAACAATTTTTTTTTCTGTATGACATTGTACAAAGTTTTGCGGCCTGGGAAAATAGACTACGGGTCCAAAATAATAATTATTAGGAATGGACGTTTTTCTGGATTACTTATTTTTCCACCGATAGAAGGCTTCTAAATAACTCCGTAAATGGGGTTGAAACATGAATGGCAAGTTCGTACGAATTTATTGAATTTATGGAAAATAGCAATTTGAATTTTCGACGGAAACCAACGATCAGCTCTCTTGGGTCGACAATTTCGCCATGTTGCCAAATTGGCCATCAATTTAAAAAATAAATAAAAACTGAAGGATGGGTCTTTGAGATTAAACAACGGCGAAGGTTAAAGGTGACACAATGGCGGTTGTTGTGATTCGTTTGTAGGTTACCTTCCAGGCACAACTAGATGATAAACCGAGTATTTTGTCAAAATTTCAGATCATTAAAATAGGCGATACATGGTCAGCGGACTCACACGGTTTGTTTTATTTAAATCACAGCATCTGGGTCAGCAGATCCAGAAACGCCTAATAGGCGATACTGGGTCAGCAGACCTTACCATCAGTCACAACTAGATGGAGAACTGAGTATTTTCGTTCTCTCTCCCTAACCAAACTAACTGAGTATTTTGTCAAAAACATTTTTGAAATCATGAAATGATTAATGATAATATTTAACATTAAGGCCTATCAAATTTTAGAGCCCCGTCATAATATCAGGGGTTCAGGGGAGGAGGGGATTGACTCGGGGCTTGGGGTGGGGTTAGTAGTGAGGTCAACGGGTAGGGGGGTATAGGGTGTCCGGTGGCAGCGGGTGGGATATTTAGGTTCAATCTTACCTTACCCACACCCAACCAAATAACCTCCATACAAATACATTCTGTGCTATAAAAACTTCTACTGCCCAGAATGACTAGGGCGGCAGATGGACATACCTTCCAAAATCGACGGAGCTGCCTCTCCTGCCAGACAACGTGGACAAGCTTGTTTTTTTAAACAAAAATCCAAACATTTTCCAAACCAACCAAAAATTTGATATTGGCGACTGAACTGATTTTGTAAAGTTTCTACAGTGCAATAAAATTTAATTTTCCTACGTGAGAGTTGCCAACTTCATACGATTGTAGCAACGAAAGCATCGAAAACACCCGCGTTTAATTCTGTACATCACCAACGAATCCATCTTGATTTAATTTAAATTTTTTTTGACATTTTATGTCTTTGCTTTGGCACACAAACTCAAAAATCGTCACGAAAACTGTTGACGAAAATTGTCCCAAGCCGTTTCTAGGGAAATGGAACTTGTTTAGTTTTTCCTGTGTTGATGATTGTTGTAGTGTTGAAATACTGACATAAAATGTCCATATGTGTTGCAGACTCGTATGCAATTATTAAAGGATTTCAGCCTCGTTTTTTTTTTTTTTTTTTTTTTTTTTTTTGAGGACCCATGGATGACAAACATCGATGGAAGGAAGCATCGATGTACCCACACATCGATAGAAAAACATCAATGTTTTGCCAATGCCATCCCTAGCTGTCGTAGTTTCTCGCTTGCAAAATAATATTATGCTGTGAAGTTCACAGTGTGAGACACAGTCACTGTGTCAGTGTGAAGTTCGAATTTTCTCGTTGATTCAAAAAGAAGAAAACTCTGGAAAACAATCTTAAATTCTGCCCGACATTGGGCGATTGAGGTGTTCGATTGGAATGGAGCGCGAAGCTACCCCACGTCCGCGGTGATCAGAGTAACAGAGAGGAAATCTAGTAAACGCAAGAGGGACATTTTAGGTCGCTTGTAAGTAACTAAAGTAATCCTGATATAATATATTATATTGTGAGCCTTTTACCTATTAAGTGTCATTAATAACACTTATATAATAATTTGGTGCAGATTCATTAGTCTCAATGTACCAATCCACGTCGGTAAAAATTAGGTATTTATTTTTTATTATGTCCTGCAGGCCAAGATTTATACGATTTATTGCCGAATGCAATGAGGCTCTACATCAGGGTTGTCCAACAGGCGGCCCGCGATGCTATTAGCTGTGGCCCGCGAAGGTTTTACGGAAATCATATATTTTCTTTAAATGCTACCATTGTAAAAAAGATTTATATTTTATGGTATATCAATGTTTTTACATCACAAGTGCAGTCCTGCATGCCGTAGACGTGTCTTCCTCCACCACTACGAGAATCGCACTGACCGACCACTGCGCATCATAGCTCACGCAGGCCACACCGCCAGCGCCCCAGTGCTGCCAAATCGGGGGTTTTCCCCCCAGATTTAGGGTTTTTTTTTCTGAAGGGGGAAATTCGGGTGGAAAGATGTTTTTGGTTTTTTTTTAGGGGATTTCAATTTGAGTCAGGGGGATTTGGGGAGGCCTCCCCAAATCCCCCGAGATAATCAAGGCTCAGAGGGTCACGGTAAAAACCTAAACGCCGGTGGGTTGTTAAATAGGGATCGAGGCAAGCAATCTAGGTACGTAGTCTGTTGTGGGCATCACGGTCGGGGTTTTTTGGGTTTTTTTCCCGCGACTCGGGGGGTTTTTGTTCGGGTAGCACTGCCAGTGTGCTACTAACGTGTTGGCTGTTACATATCTTAGTTAATTCATTCATTCTTTGTCTTGATTCCTTAAACTTCAATACAATTATGAGTGAAAAATCAGTAAAACGTAAATTTGACAGTGAGAACAGGAGTTACAAAGAAAGTTGGGAGAGTGATTACTTGATAATTACTAACAATAATGGAAAGTTGCAGTGTTTAGTGTGCATGAATGTTGTTTCTGTGCCTAAAGAATATAATGTGAGAAGACAATACACAACAATGCATGAAAAGAAGTATGCTACGTATACAAATGAAAGTCGGCGTGCGCTAGTTGTAGATTTGAAGAAGCTTAAACTGCAAACTGGTATGTTTCGTAAAATATTGCGCTCTCAAACGCATTCTTTGCATGCATCTTATGCCGTGTCACTTGAGCTGGCAAAGGCAAAAAAACCTTTCACTGATGCCAATTTAATTTAAAAATGTGCCGTTGAAATGGCCAAAGCTTTTGAAGATTCCAAAATGTATATGTATACATAGTATATGTATAGTATATGGCCCGCAACCAGATCAAAGGTTTTAGTTTTTGCCCTTGAGGCCTTGCAAGTTGGACACCCCTGCTCTACATTGATTCGATCTGCATCTCTGTCTGCCCGTCTGCCGCAATATTGTACCTGGAGACCTGCAAGTTTGAGGGTTAGACACTTCAGACCTTCAGAATGTACTTATAATAATAATAATATAGTTGCGGAATTTCCGCTGCAGTAGCCGAAACACCAACACTGCTCAGCCGCAGCGACGCCAAAAACTGAGCAGCATATTTTGCTGCATAGTTTTGGTGTGGGTGCGGCTTGTCATTGCGGCTGCATCGGAGCTCTCAGAAGAAATTTGAGAATCTGAATCAAGTGATTTGTTTGTGAGGGTCACCGAGTCCAACGGTACGAAAATTGCAATCCGCCGTAGCGGACGCCAAGTGTTGAAAGCCCCGACGTTTTGGGCAGTAGAAATATTTTATAAAATCTGAAATGTTGACAAAATACTCGGTTTATCATCTAGTTGCGCCTGAAAGATTTTCCGCTACCTCTGGGTTTGAAGGGTTTCGGCTATGGGGTCAAGTGGGGTGTCGTTTTCGAAGTATTTTTAGAGGGAGAATCTATTTTTCGGGGTCCCATTTCACTGTGTGAGGATCTAAGGGGTTATCATGGGGCTGCAAATGGGATTTTTGAAGGATCCCAGGAGGTAAATAAGGTGACGTTTGGGTGCCATATCTGTAACCAGGCGTTGGCTACCTCTCGCTACTAACTTCTGTTGATCTAGTTGAATAGTTATTACAGAAGTAGGAGTGACCTATTGTTTATCGCCAGCTCTAAACGGCAAATGTGAGAAGTTGTCCTGGGCGAGATACTCTCGGTTGTCGCCATTGTCTTCCGAGAGGTGATTATCAGTGTGGGTTTACCGAATAAAACGGATATTGCGGGTGTACCTACATGCACAAAATGTGTCCCAAATAATTTGGCAGTTATTGCTTAATAGGTGTGTTATTAATTGTATTGAGTGTTTGGGGAATGGCCGACAGCGTAACTGGGATTTCGCCCCCGATGTCTTTGGAGGAAAGTGAAGGAGTGCCTGAATATCCCTGCCCAGGGCATAACGCGAGGTGTTGCGATCTGCTGTCCTGGGAGGCGATATCGAGGCAGATATGGGAGTCCTGCTATCTCCAGAGTGCCACGAAGTGTCGTGTTGGCCTAGGATGCCTAGGAGTCTGGAAGGGAATCTAATACTGAAGAGGATGAGTCAACATCAGCATTAGTTCTCCCTAGATTCGCAGTACCTACAAATTTGTAGAGGGCTGGCTTCCCCAGGCAAAGTGTCGCCAGGGGAGGCCCGGTCCTCGTGTCCAATCGAAAATATACTGCGTAAATAATAACCATTCAATGGTTTATGAACAGTTGAATGTTGAATGACGGGAGGAAAGTCCTGGAGGTGTAGTTTTCTGAGTAATTTTTTCATCCACTTCGTCTAATAATCCATTTTTCGAGCTCGCACATCTTTCCAACCAACGTACCGACTTTTTTTTTAAATTTTTCTTAAAAAATATTGACCCAGAATGCATTTTTGTAAAATCAACCTATTACAAAAAATAATTAACTCTTGTGTAAAATTTGCAGCGTTCTTAACATACATTCAATTGTATTAGGAATGTTCCTTGATGTTTGTAACGCATTTGACTCTTTGGACCATGAAACGTTTTCACTGGGAGTGCATGTACACATGTGTGGGTTGCCCTATGACCTCGTATTCGATGCCCTATCGTATTTGATTAACCTTATGTACACAGATTACTCGAGTTCTACTGTCGAAGTAAACCGGGGGGTTCCTCAGGGAACAGTTCTTGAGCCTGTGCTTTTCGTTCGAATGAATTAATGCCCTTAATGAATTTGAACTTGGATTAGAACTGTATTTCTGTTTGCAGACGACGCTGCAATAATTTGTAGGCTATTCTAAGAATTACCTATAATGATTTAGCTTGGATTTGAATGTAATCCGAACTTGAATGGATGATAACTTTTTGTCCCTCAATTTTGATAAAACTTATATTGTTCGATTCACATGGAACTCACAGAAAGAATTTTCATTGAATGGGGTAATTCTATTTCATTTTAATGGCTGCCATACAAATGGGACTTATGGGTGCCAACCCATTCTATTTTCTCAATCGTGTCAATCTTGGTTATGTCACATGACGTGCCAATTGATATAATATATTATGATAGGTATCTAATAGGTACCTACTGCAATCAATGTTCACCTATTTGGGTTTTAAGTGCACCTCTCGAAAATAATTATGTGCATAACCCACATAATATGTATATTGTATATGTATATGTAAATGTAACTGTAACCCACATATTATTATGTATCTGACTTCCTGCCAGTCGACTGATTGATCAATAATGAGAGAGGGTAAAATGACCTGCCCCTAGACGTTCACTTCCAGTGATCCTCAAGAAGCTGTGTACCAAATCTTAGCGCTTTGAGCAGGAGAGAAATTCGCTCTTTCCCAAAACCTGATCGGGTTTTCTCTAAATCATTCCTATTGATCTCCAAGAGACTGTGCATCTAATTTCCCTTTCTATCACCATCAACAAAGTTCTAACCACACCAACAGTTCATAATTTTTTAGGGTTGCTCGTGTTAACCAGACCTGACACGTGTTTTAGAAGATGACAAAATTTGCCACATAATTTCATATTTAATATGAAATTATATAAGGTGAGGTGGGGGAAATTGGATCGTTGAGCCTCAACGATCGTTGAGTTTAACATTTAAACTTTGAGGTTTTGTAGAAGATACTTCTACAAAACCTCAAAAATCAAGTTGTTGACATTACGTCATTTTTTTTCCAGGGTACCTCTGAATTCGTTTTATTTAATGTAGGTACAATTGATTTTTTGTAGCCTTGTCAATAATTGTGAACATTACAACTGAAATAGCTGTCCATGATTTACACACTTGCCCCATTGAAGTGCAGGAAGTGGGGTAAGTGTGTAGCTGGCCCGTTCAATCCTTGGAACCCTTATTCTGGTTTCACCGGGGAAAGCGCGAAAAAGGAAATCTCTCGATGATCCTTCAACGCACAGTTATCAACTTTTACAGCTCATCAAGTCAACACCTACCTCTGGACAATGGGTGCAAATTGAAAACATCAATAATCACCATTAAACTTTAATCAATCGGATTGATTCAATCCGTCCTAAACATTAATAAGTTAAATACAGTATTTTCATCTCAAACTTGATTATCACCACACATGCCCCTGCTTGTAAAACCAATGGGATAAGTGCATGTTTGGGCCAACTGACTGAGAAAAAGATACATTGCATTTCAATTGTAGAATGATGTACAACCACTGCACTTATAAAAAAAACTTTCATCACCTGAAAATACTCACTGATTTGAGTGGAAAACTATAAAAACAGAGCACTGAACTAGGCAGCTGAGTGAAATAGCGCAATGACTTCATAATCTTCCAGCCAGGTTACCATTTGCGTTGTCACGGCGGTTATGTATTTCCAGGCATATAGCTTCAAACGGATGGAAATTGTTCTTAGTAGCATTAAATGTAAAAATTTTTGACATCCCACTTACGCACTTGCCCCGTTTTTGCACTTCCCCCACCTCACTTTATCTATGAAACTACCTCGAATCGAAGGCTTGCAAAAGAAACTCCTACCCACCTACCGACGTAGTTTCGTTGAAGACAGACGCGAAAAGTTGTGCCGGGTTTTGGCGTCTTTTGGACATTTTCCATAATACTTCCCCAGTGGCGCTTTTTGACCGGCCCTCGTCGCGAGACGGTTTGCGATTTGCGCTCACCCGCACGGAAGTCGGTGCAGCCGCTCGGGCGTGATACCTGGACAAACACACAAACAAATCAACTCACAGGATTTTATAATATAAGTTCTGATTCATGATATTATCCGGCTTTGAAAATTGCGATGTGAACATCTTGATAATTTATTAATCTTCTTTTGGTTTATTATTCTTGGAATAATACACCTATGTTTTCGTGACAGGGATCGACGACTCCGATCGGCCTCAAAATTTGACATTATCCGTTTCAAGAGGTCTACATTCAAAATCCGAAATGTCCGTCCGCCGTCCGGGCCGTTTTGGGCAGTAGGAATTTTTTTAAAAATCTGAAATTTTGGCAAAATACGTGGTTTACCATCTAGTTGTGCCCGCAAGGTTTTCAGTCCGATCGCCCAAACCCGTGGGGCGCTATGGGGCTAAAATGGGGCTACATGAGGGGTGTTTTGAAGGCTTTTAGCTATGGGATCGTGTTAGGCGTCGTTTTCGAAGTATTTTTGGACGTAGAATCCATTTTTGGGGGTCCCGGAACGATCCGATTTCACTGTGGCGATCTATAGGGCTTTCATGGGGCTAAAAATGGGATTTTTGAAGGATCCCAAGAAGTTAAATATTTTTCGAGTAAAAATGAAAGAAATTTTGAAAAAACACATTTTAGAAAAAATCCCCCCAAAATTTTTTTTTAAATATAAAAATCCCCAAAAAAAATTTTTTTAATTTTTTTTTATTGACAGAATTAAATGTCTGTACAAGTAACCTATATCAAAGAATAATAAACCCTTGTGTAAAATTTGCAGCTTTTTTTTTTCTTCAGTATTGGTTGTTCAAGACCTCAGCTGAAAGTGAGTCTCATCCCGGTTCTGACTGGTGCTGTGACGGGTTCTGCTCCACATTTGAGGGCCTCAGCAGAAGGTAAATCAGATCCAGAGATTCCCTTCTTCTGACTGTGGCCAGACACAGTTTGTCTCATCTAAAATCCTGACACCTCCTTCACCCAGCTACAGACAGGGACCGCAGACCCGACACATGCAAACAACGACAGATCGACCTTGAACCAAAAGGAGATGATTCAGGTGATTTTTTCAGGTAGCCAGGCAGTCTACACAATGAATTGAATTGGTCGATTTTTTCAGTCACTGAAAAAAGGTCAGGTCTGGTCAGTTTTCAGTCACTGTCGAGGACCTCAAGAATGTGGATTTCCAACTCCTGTCACCTTCAGCAGACTCGACACAGTGACAGCACAGTCATCCGGTCGCCAAGTTCAAGTCCGTAGAAGGTACAGCCCAGACTCCTGCAGAAACGGAAATCCCTCGGATTGGCGCCACTCAGTCGATTGCTGTGACCATATTATGGTCATTTGTGGGGTGCTGCTGTGATAAGCGTCATAGCACGCGATTTTTTTTAATGGAAAAATGAAAAATGTTAAATTAGGGCATCGAAATTAATTCTGCCAAGAGGAGAAAGTCCCCATATTCTCACAACCCGATAAAGAAATAAGTGAGAAATTGATTTGTTATTTCAGAATGGAGCAACGAACACCTGTTGGTACAAACGATTACATGTAATCGCGACGGAGGTCGAAATTTCTGATCGGCCTCAAAATTTGACATTATCCGCTAGATGACACGTTGATTCCAAAAACGAAATGTCCGACCCCCTCCGAGCCGTTTTGGGCACCCACAAGAATTTTTTTTTTTAAATCTGAAATTTTGAAAAAATATTTGTTTTACCATCCAGTTTTGCTCTCAAGATATTGAGCCCGATCGCCCTAACCTAGGAAGGGGCTACAGGAGGGGTTTCTTTCAAGGGATTTGTCTATGAGAGTGGGGTGTCGTTTTCGAAGTATTGTTGGACGTCGAATCCATTTTTGGGGGTCCCAGAACGATCCGATCTCACCGTGGGGATCTATGGGGCTTTCATGGGCTACGAATGGACTTTTGAAGGATCCCAGGAGGTCAAATAAGATGTCGTTTTCCGAGTAATTTTGGGCGCATAATCCCTTTTTCGAGGTCGTAAATCTACCCAAACATTGAACGTACCTACAGAGATTTTTTAATTTTTGCAAACATGTTCATTGTTATTGACAATTTTTATTAACGTAGTATTAATAATTAAGTGTAATTTAATTACACTTCTGCAAAAAAAAAAAAAAAAAATTTTCGCTCCCTTGGGAAATTTTGGGTGATTCCGAAGTTTTTGAATGTGCTGAAACCAAATCTGAAATCCAAATTGCTCTAGCACCCACCATTTCTTGGGGATGAAGGGGTATGAGGGAATAGTAAAAAAAATTGGTGCGTTCTGGTATGACGGTAACATTTATTCTTGTATTATTATTACTCCATTAAAACTGTTACGGAATGTTTATACTAAGACCTACCTCGCTTGAAATTCATTTCGTGGTCTTTATTCTTGTATGGGTCCGGGAAGAATTTGTACTCGTGTAGCAAAGTGTATAACTTAAAAACGGTACGTGCTACTGAAATTCTGACTTCAGATTTGGATTCTGCGCACCAAAAAAACAAAGGGAAATGATAGCTTGGGTCAAGGGAGAATTTCTTGCAGAACTGTGTTATTTATACTAATGAATAATGAGACCCCTGGTCTGCGGTCCCACTAGTTTGAAGGTATTTTAAGTTTATGGTGTTATTTCTCAGGTGGCGACCTGCTGTTGATATGCGCCTGGCCACCAGAGCGCTCTCATTTCAGTTCCGCTCAAGCGCTTCGTACTACCATTTTAAGACTACCCACTGCTTTAACTGAAATGTGCGGAGTTAGTAAACTTCTTCCGTGTTTCTGATGGCATCGATCCACTTCGATTTCACGGGGGGTTTCATTTTCAATGGGGGGAAAAGTTGAAAGAAAACCCAATCCTGGGAAAATGTTGCCACGGTCTGACGGTGACAACTGTAGCGGAAAATGATTCGGGGGTGGATTTCTATGGACCTATTATTTGTCGTTAAGGGGATGGGTTTAACCCCCGGAAAGGGGTTGTTAGCAGGGTCCCCCAACCACACCCCTCGTTAGCTTCGATTGCTGTGTGCACCGGCCGTAAATCGGTACGGGTACGGCGGGTTCGGCCTACACAGGCGCTTCAAGGGGTTGACGACGTCATCACAGCTTCTCAAGGTCGTTAATTCATCTGATAGAGGAACTTCTCCCTCTCCCCAGTTTGTTTTTAACTGACGGAAATGTGCGTTTAGGACGTTTGGCAGGTAGAGGGAAGGTTACGCGTGGCTTTCTGGTTTAGTTGGCATCTGGCTTGTGGGGGAGCGATTTGGCTCGTGGGGTAGAAAATTTCGCGTAGTTTTTTCTTTTTCGAACGGACACGGTTTTTGGTGTGGTTTGGTTTTTTGGTGTTTCCCGTGCGGGTCACCCGTGCCGTGGGTTCCTGGTGTACAGCCTCCGGAGATGACCCGGCCAGAAGAAACGTCAATGTTCGAGTGTCGGATTTGATTTTCAGGGGGTGGTCGGAGTCGGTCAGGGCGCGTGCGCCACAGGGGTGTCCCGGAGGGTGTGTTTGGTTTGGGCTGTGGCTCCCTGGCCGGGGGTTGATTCGCGTATCGCACTTTTACCCTACAAAACTCCGTAACAGGTTATCTTTTGATACTGGTCGCTTTTTTTGTTGTCTCAGACATGCGCCTTTTTTCTCCTTGAAAAAAAAAAATTTTACGAATTTTTATTTCGTCTATTCACTTTTTTCCTCCTCTCTCCACCTCCAAACCTCATGCCCCTCAAACGGACACTTCCCACTTACCGAAATGGTCCTCAAAAGTCCGGTGTGTGGTTCGCATAAATCCCGAGGCGTGCGCGGCCTTTTGGATTCCGGTTGAACTTTCGAAACACAAAAACCTTTTCCCAATTTAAATTCCGAGCTCGTCATATCCCCGGCAGAAACCATGTCTTCGAAATCAACGTTGACCGCGCTCATCAAGCCCATCGAGATCCCAAAATCGATGCTGGAAGGCGAAAAATTCATAAAATGGGACGAGGTACGTTCACAGTCTTTATTCTCTATGGCCACAATCTCCCACCGCTCAAATTCTTCAGTTTTTTTATCACTCGACCAGCTCGGAGTCGGCCCAGTTTTATGGCCTACCTGTTGACGAAGACTTTTAATTTTGCATGTCAACCTCCGAAGGACTATATGGGGAAGGAAATTCAAGCCCCTCCCCAGCACTTGTTGAATTCTCTTCTCTTCCCCCTTTTGCATAAATTCGACGGTTTAGTCCGTACATTCCCCTATCATTACAATCCTTATTACTCACCTTATCGCCCTCTCGTGACTCGGAATGCATTCGGGGGTTTCAAGCATTCTTTTTTTTTCGTTCCATTATCATGAATCTATTACGTGTAATTGGAGCTTCGTGCCTTTCACCATCGTGTGTGAACCTTTCTGAGAGCAAAACCCTCATGAGAACCTCAATAATGCAACTGTTAATTTAGTTGTAATATAATTACTTATTTCAATTAATTATTAGTTATAATTTAATTCCCAACTGTTGTAATCCATTTTCGAAGGTAGTATTTTCGATGAAATACTGACGGCATTACCAAGAAGGTAATCAAATAAAACGTTTTAAAATTTACATTAAATGTAAGAATGTAATGTAATGTATTTAGAATAATTACATTACATTAAATGTAGGTAATGTAATGTATTTAGAATAATTAAACCTGTAACAATAAATTTTAATGTATTTAGAATAATTAAACCTGTAACATTAAATTTCAATGTTACAGGTTTAATTATTCTTTGTGGAACTACTACTAGGTACGTAAATATAATGCTGCAAATTTTACCCCGAGGGTTTATTATTCTTTAATGGAGGTTAATAATTTTGCGCAATAATAATAATAATTATTATTATTGTGCAAAAAATAATTCTGTCAAAATATTTTTGTAAGAATTAAAAAAAAAAATGCCTGTGCAATGTTTGGACTGATGTGGGACCTCGAAAAAAATAATAATCAATTATTGATTTCGCGTCTAAAATTACTCTGAAAACGTCACCTTATTTGACCTGGGATCCTTCGAATAATATTCGATAGATATTATCCCATTTGTAGCCCCATGAGAGACCCATAGATCTCCTCGGTGAAATCGGATCGTTCTGGCACCCCCAAAAATGGATTCTGCGTCCAAAAATACTTCGAAGACGACACCTAACTCGACCCCATAGTCGAAAACCTATAAACCCCTCCCTTAGCTCCATAGCGCCCCACGGATTGGAGTGATCGGGCTGAAAACCTTGCGGGCCCAACTATTGGCGATTTCATACGTGTATTATTCCAAGAATAACAAACCTAAATTATTTTAAGACAATTAAAATTTAAAAAAAAAAATGTTTATTCCTCCACAGATGTGGGACCTTTAAAAATGAAACCTACATCCAAAATAATTTTGGATGTAGGTAATAAAATGTAGTAATTATTACTGGAACCTCATCCGACCTCTTGACCTACTTCAAAAGCTCCATTTGTAGCCCCATTGATCCTCAAGGTGAAATCGGATCGTTCTGTGACCCCCAAAAATGGATTCCATGCCCAAAAAATTTGGAAAACGGCACCTCACTCGATATTATAGTCGAGAAATTTCGAATGGCCTCCCTCAACCCCACAGAGCCCCTCCGGTTTGTCTGATCGGACTGAAACCCTTGCGTACACAACCAGATAGTGAACCGAGCATTTTGTCAACATTTCAGATTTTCAAAAAAGTCCTACTGACCAAAACGGCTCGGACGGCAGACGGATATTTCATTTTTGGAATCTAGACATCTTGAAACGTAGATAGGTTTGACAAATTTTGATGGGTGGAAGTAAATACCTAATGACTTTCTCAGAAGGGACCAGCTGAGGTGGTTCATGGTATTTTCCTTCGAGGGTTTCATAATATGAAGGATTTCATCATTAGTAGATGGTTCAAAAAATATTATTTTTTGAACTATTTACTAATGACTTGATTTTTGAGCGCTCTCATAATTGCATGTTTTTCAATCTGTAAATGGCGCTGAATTCGATTGGATTCGAGAGGAAAACAAAACACCAATACACTCAAAGCCGACTGAAATAAATTTGGATTTTGCGGTCGGTTCCCAACTTTGCCTTCCATAATTGGTTATACGTGAGGCGACCATCGATGTGTATGTTAGTTTACTACATCGATGGAGGCGACTAGACGTCCCGGTTTGGTAACTATTGTATTCAATAAATTAAAATTAGTTCGGCAGCCGCCACCAGAGGCGCTGCCAACCTTGTTCTACCGCGCTTTTGCTAAATATCAGCTGTTTTTATGGTTACATTACGCGTCTTCCTGTACCAATAATTGGTACAGAAAGTCGCGTAATGTAACCGTTTGAGCAAAATTATTTTGCTCAACGTTTGATTAAATTGTTCATCCGTTCAGTGAGGTTTCTCTTACCCTTCAATATCGTAGACATAACAGTAACCCGCCCAATGAAAAACTCAATACATGATCATAATATGATTATGATCATGTATTGACGATATTATCATATTATGTACCGAAATCTCGGCGTACAAAGAAAATCCGGTCATTTTCCCTGAAATCGGCTTAAAGCTTCTAACATCTCCTTTATTAGTAACTGGGTCCACAAGCTCATGGAACCATCCGTCAAAACGGTTTGTAGATAACATTGAATGGGTTGACAAACATTTAATTCAAAATTCATCTACGGGGCATTGCGATCTACTCCTAGCGATCAACTCCCTTTTTGGAAGCAGAAAAAAAAAAAAAAAAACGGCGGTCGACTCTCGAGATACATTGTTGCAAGCATGTTCAAAGGGACGGGCTTTGCAGGCCTGGAAAGCGTGCAGCGCCTTGGAACACCCTCACCAGCTTGGGGCCATCTTGGCAGGCACTTAGCCAGCTTGGAACCAGCTCTGCAAGCCTTGGACAGGTCTAGAAAGAGTGAATGCCGTCTTGGTAAGCCTTTAAACCCCTTAGTCAGCTTGGCACCATTTTGGCAAGCCTTGGAAAAACCTTATCCAGGCTGGCACCACATTTGTTATGCCTTGGAAACCCTTGGTCAGCTTGGGAACAGCTTTGCAAGCTTTGGACAGCTCTATAAAATATTATGGTTCTCTGATGCTAATGACAGGGCTGTAGATGAGATTAGTTGCTAGAAACCGGTCCCCACGCTCTAATTGTTTACCGAAATAAACAATTTAATATTCAAACCACCAGAGGAGTCGTTATCTCTCCCTAACCACCTCATTGGATTAGACCACTGCACCATCGGCAAACAACCACTAAAAGAGTTTTCCATGATCTTTTAGTGTTTCTTTAAAAACTCCTCTGTTAACAAATCAAAAACGTAATATATGAATATACGTTAGGCCACTAGGTCGGCATCTTCACTTGTCTTACCTACCGTTATGCCACTATTTCGGCGTCGGACAGTTACTTTTCCAACACGCAATATGCGCGGTTTTTTACCAATTTTTCAGAAATATTTTCTTAATGACAGCATTCGCACAATTTTCTATATCAAAGAATAATAAACCCTTGAATAAAATTTGCAGCGTTTTGACTTATAAAAACACGACCCGAGATGATTTAACCTTTATCAGATACATTTTCATTCCTCATGCGCAGCGTTCATAGCGTTAACAATAAAAGTCACACGGTATTAAAGTGTTTTTCTTCCCCCATTCGCCTGTTAATATCCCCCATAACTTGACGCCTACCCGAAGGAGTTGATTAAAATCGTCAGCAATCTCTGCAATCCACTTTCTATAAAAGGACTCTCGCACATTTCAAGGTGCCTGGTAATTATCTGATATCGAAGTATGTTAAAGTCGAGCCTTGAAGAGTTTATGATCGACGGGAATATAAAAGACGTGCGTCATCCCGAGGATTATTAGACGATAACTCAAAGCGATTCCATTTCGAATCCAACAGTTAATTCACACATTCATAACCCTGCTGGAATATTAATTAGTCAATTAATTCCGCTTTGTTTCCCGCCCCGCGAAACCTTTAACGATTCCAGCAGTTGGAAAATCTCGGGAGCGCCTTCGACGGATTAATTAATTTTGATCAGACAAACTCCCTAGTCGGGACAAAAGGTTAAACGGGTATAGAGTCGGAGACCCCGCAAAACAGTAGGTGGAACATAACAAACAACAAACGTCAAACAAGTTTTGACGTCGATGATTTGCCCATTAATTGGGCCGTCACAACTTCAGATCGGAGGAGGAGGATGTTTGTCTTGCGGTTCAATTGTTACACAACGCTGCTTGATCGGTTGGGTGAAAATTTCTTTAAAATCTATTTGGATTCTCTTCTTTGAAAATAAACAACAGTCCACATTTTACACAACGGTTTATTATTCTTTTCGTTTATTCTTGGAATAGTACACCTAAAGTAGAGGTTCCCAAAGCGTGGTCCGCAGACCCTAGAGGGCCCGCGGCGAACCTCGAGAATAAAACGCTGCAAATTTTACACAAGGGTTTATTATTCTTTGATATAGGTTACTTGTGCAAAAACTTTAATATTTAACCTCCTCGGATCCTTCCTAAAAATCCCATTTTTAGCCCCATGAAAGCCCTATTATAGGGCATCTATAATAGATCGCCACAGTGAAATCGGATCGTTCCGGGACCCCTAAAAATGGATTCTACGTCCAAAAATACCTCGAAAAAGACACCTAACTCGATCCCATAGCCAAAAGCCTCAAAAAACCCTCCCATAGCCCCACTTTAGCCCCCCACGGGTTTGGGCGATCTGGCTGAAAACCTTGCGGGCACAACTAGATGGTAAACCGAGTATTTTGCCAAAATTTCAGATTTTAATAAAAATTCCTACTGCCCAAAACGGCCCGGACATTTCGGATTTTGGTTTATTATTCTTGGAATAATACACCTATGTTTTCGCGTCGGGGGTCGACGACTCCGATCGGCCTCAAAATTTGAAATTAGGTATCCGTTTCAAGAGGTCTACATTGTAAATCCGAAATGGCCGTACGCCGTCCCCCGTCCACCGTCCGCCGTCCAGGGCGTTTTGGGCAGTAGGAATTTTTTTAAATCTGAAATTTTGACAAAATACCTCCTTGGTTTACCACCTAGTTGTGCCCGCAAGTATTTCAGTCCGATCGCCCAAACCCGTGGGGCGCTATGGGGCTAAAATGGGGCTAGGGGAGGTTTTTTTTAAAGGCTTTTAGGTATGGGATCGAGTTAGGGGTCGTTTTCGAAGTATTTTTGGACGCAGAATCCATTTTCGGGGGTCCCGGAATGATCCGATTTCACTGGTGCGATCTATAGGGCTTTCATGGGGCTAAAAATGGGATTTTTAAAGGATCCCAAGAGGTTAAATATTTTTCGAGTAGAAAATAAAGAATTTTGAAAAAACAATTTTTTTGAAACAAAAATCCAAAAAACTTTTGGAAAAAAAGCCAAAAAAAAATTTTTCTAAAATTTTTTCCATTGACACAGAAATAATTATTGCACAAGCAACCTATATCCAAGAATAATAAACCCTTGTGTAAAATTTGCAGCGTTTGAATGTAGACCTCTTGAAACGGATAATGTCAAATTTTGAAGCCGATCCGAGTCGTCGACCTCCGTCGCGATCATATAGGTTATTATTCCAAGAATAATAAACCAAAAATTAGGGGTTCCGTTTAAAATAAGAAATTTGGGAACTTTGGGGGGATCTAACTGATAAGCTTTATCGCAATTTTTCTTCTCACCATCGTGCACCGGTTGTCCATATTGTTTATGTTCCAGTGTTAAGTCGAAGCAAGCTGGGGTTACAGTCGGCAGCTTCCTCTTCGTACTGAGTCATGTTTAAATACGAGTCCGGAGCCATCGTCCTGTAGAGAGGTACGTTGCCAGATTCTGAAGGCCGTCTTCTATGCACTGCTCCTGCGGACATGGACAATTCCACGTCAGTAATGACAATGAGCTCATCGAGTAGGAGAATTGTAAAACAAATACTTACTTCGGATTGATCGCTCAACCTGAATTTCCTGGCTGTTTTGCTTCGTGTAAATTTGCACCCGTTGTAGAACATTGACCATGTCCACCCGAAGGAGAAGGACGCACCGCATGTTGTCGTCCAAACCCTGGCAGGCGCACGTGCGCGGCTCATTGACTCCACATCGCCCTGGCGTGACCACTCCATAACTGAATTAAACGAAGCCGTTACCATAAAACCTTCTCGCTGAACTTTTTCAATGAGTGTAACCACCACTAAGTTTTTTATGGCAGACAACCTTTATAATAATATTATAAAGGTTGTCTGCCATAAAAAACTATATTATATTACAACACTCACAAACAAGCTTAGAAAGTGGGTCTTTCTAAGCTTGTCTGTGAGTGACACAGTCACAGACTCTGTGACACAGACTAACGAGACGTCTTGTTTATATAGCACTCACCAGTGTTGCCAACCAGTGTGGAACAAAAAGCGGGAGAAAAGTTGCAGAAAAGTTGCAGAAAAGCGGTAGATGTATAGGTATCTTTACAAGAAAAAACTGGAAATTTTACACAAGGGTTTATTATTCTTTGATATAGGTTACTTGTGCGAAAATTAATTCTATGTCAATGAAAACAAAAAGAAATTTTTTTTAAATTTTCGTTTTGGTTTATTATTCTTGGAATAATACACCTATGTTTTCGCGACGGGGGTCGACGACTCCGATCGGCCTCAAACTTTGAAATTAGGTATCCGTTTCAAGAGGTCTACATTCAAAATCCGAAGTGTCCGTCCGCCGTTCGGGCCGTTTTGGGCAGTAGTAATTTTTTTTAAATCTGAAATTTTGACAAAATACTTGGTTTACCATCTAGTTGTGCCCGCAAGGTTTTCAGTCCGATCGCCCAAAACCGTGGGGCGCTATGGGGCTACGGGAGGTTTTTTTTAAAGGCTTTTAGCTATGGGATCGAGTTAGGTGTCGTTTTCGAAGTATTTTTGGACGTAGAATCCATTTTTGGGGGTCCCGGAACGATCCGATTTCACTGTGGCGATCTATAGGGCTTTCATGAGGCTAAAAATGGGATTTTTGAAGGATCCCAAGAGGTTGAATATTTTTCGAGTAAAAAATAAAGAATTTCTGAAATAACAATTTTTTTGAAACAAAAATAAATAAAAAGATTTTTTCCAAATTTTTTTCCATTGACAGAAATAATTTTTTCACAAGTAACCTATATCAAAGAATAATAAACCCTTGTGTAAAATTTGCAGCGTTTTTTTTTTTTTTTTTTAATTTTTTGTTGTTGACAGTATTAATATTTGTTCATGTATTAGTGTGCAAAGAATAATAAACCCTTGTGTAAAATTTGCAGCGTTTTTCTCAAGGCAGCTGAAAGAAGAAATTAAACCTATACATCGAGTAGATGTCACTTGACGCAAGTAGTTGGTTTATGAGGTGTGAAAATGGATTTCATTCATTTGCAGAGGTCTCCATTTTGAAGACTTTCTTTTCCGACACGAGGGGGAAAATTTTTCACGAGCGATATTCGTGCTTTGGAGGGGACTAAATTGGCGAAACCCAGTTGTCGACATCGTTAATCAAGCGTGACGTTGAACGCTGAATTAATTATTGGCGGAAAATAGCCGCTTCAGCGTTTTCATTAATAAAGTCGAATTTTACTTATCCCCGAAATTCTCATTTGCATTCACCCCGGGAAGCGCATTACAAAGGCAAAGCTCTTTCGAGGGGGGAGTTTCGGGGGTTTTGTATCTGTAGATGCTGGAGGGAGTTTGTAATGTCTATAATGACCCGACAAAACTCCTGATGGCGCAAATATTGATCAAACATGTTCAGCTTTTATCTTTGTTGGCCTGGCACACTTAGGAGTTGATAGTCTGGACAAACATGGTTTCCTGATGTGTAAAGTTGCTCGTGGATTTTAATTGGATTTCTGGGATTTTTCCCAAACCAATTATTTTAATCAGAAGCAGAATCAGAAGCGTTTTATTTACCGTATTACACAGAGGGCTTTTGACAATGATCACATGTTAATTAATTAAGCCGAGTTAAATGATTATGGTAAATTGAATGAGTCAAGGGCTTGTACACGTTACGGATGCTTCACTGAATTGACGTTGAGAAAAAAGTCACCTACCTAATGAGTATGGCACCATTTGCGACAGTCGGGTTTTACAAGAAATTCTAAATTTTGACGCACGCTCCTCTCGGACAGATTTTGGTAGGGAATTAACAAATTTTATTCCCCATCATGATGTAGAAGTTCTACTGACGACCAAACGTGAGTGGGGCAACGAAAGCTGACTGGCACTTCGTGTATTGTGGGTATGAGAGGCTGAGGGGAATGAGCTGATGTTTTTCCGCACAAAGGTAAGGCATGCGAGGATGTTCAGGGCTGGTACTGTTAGTATTCCCAGCTCCTGAAAAGCATCTCTGCAGTCCTCCCGATAGCTTAGGCCCTTGATTGCTCTGACAGCTCTCCTTTGACTGCTGAATACAAGGGCGCTGTGTGGCGAGTGGCCCCAGCAAAGGATGCAATATCCAGCCCTACTTTGAAAAACTGAATAGTAGGCAGCAAGAACTGCCGTTCTTGCTGGGGCCACTCGCCACACAGCACCCTTGTATTTAGTAGGTAGTCAAAGGAGAGCTGTCAGAGCAATCAAGGGCCTAAAATTTAAGAGCCGTTAGTTGTATAAGTCCTGCAGCAACTATAAGCTAGATCATAGGATATGTCCTGAATTAAATTGATTAAAAAACAAATATCAACGCAGCGCTTTTGATTATAAAAACAGTTAAATGCTAGATAGCGAAAACGCAAAGTTATTACCTACCTATTTTCGATGTGGTTGTTTGCCGACGGTGCAGAGGTCTATTCCAATGCAAAATTTAGTACTCACATCAACCGAGGAGTCGTTTTCTCTCCCTTTTCCGTTTTTAGACTAGTTTTAGTCTCCGAGTGATTTTCCTGTGATTGTTATGGTGGGAGGCAACTCAATGGGTCGAATAGGAACTTCCACAATCTCAACCCTACTTGCATCTTCCTGACGTTGAAATCTACCGGCAATTCGCTTTGTGAGATGAGAAATTCCACCCTTCTGGAGGGAATGCGCTCATGAAGCTGAGAACGCGAGTTCCCTCATGTGAACCAACGTCTCCATTCTGTCCAACTCCCCCACACATCACTTTCGCATGACGGTGCGAATTTCGATACGCAACCTCGACATTTCGCTTTGGATGGGTGCAGCTTATTGAGGCCTCACATTGCTGTTCCCTCGATAATCCTTTCCAAAGAAGACACCAAGCATGGGAAATAATAGAATCGAGAAGTCGACCCACACTCTCCCTTTCGCGTCTTCCGTTGTAATCAAAATTTGATTTCAACGGAAGTGTAACTTCTGTGTACCATTTAATGGTACAATGTACACAGAAGTTGCGCGGCACGGGCAAGATAGCAATTGCAATAGCATCCGATCGCCCAAAACCGTGGGGCGCTATGGGGCTACGGGAGGTTTTTTTTAAGGCTTTTAGCTATGGGATCTAGTTAGATGTCGTTTCCGAACTATTTTTGGACGTAGAATCCATTTTTTGGGGTCCCGGTACGATCCGATTTCACTGGGGCGATCTTTAGGGCTTTCATGGGGCTAAAAGTGGGATTTTTGAAGGATCCCAGGATGTTAAATATTTTTCGAGTAAAAAATAAAGAATTTTTGAAAAAAAAAAAAAAAATCAAAAAAAAAAATTTGTTTGAGGTAAAAATCCAAAAAAAAAATTTTTTTAATTTAATTTTTTTCATTGACAGAATTAAATTTCTGCACAAGTAACGTATATCAAAGAATAATAAACCCTTGTGTAAAATTTGCAGCGTTTTCTGGTAACTTTCAAAATGGGGTTTTTCCACCTTATTATGCTATCTAGTCCACAGTGCGGCGTAGGAAATTTGTCTTGAAACGGTTGCGCCTGACTTGTCCCTTTTTCTCGTCTTTTATTTTCGTCGAGGCTTCTAATTCTGGGTGGGGGTCAGCGACAGGCTTCTTATCTTCCTGAAAGAGAACAATTCAAAACCCACCGCCTCCGTTGTCAGAATGTTAATTACGTAACCCGAGCTAAAAACCTCATAAATCTTCTCTTTCTCGTGAAACAAGTCCGGGGCGGATTATAAAATAACGTGGGCATTTTTGTTCTCTCTCTCTTCTTCTTCTTCTTCTTCCTCCCGGGAGTTTTCAGTAATTTCGCGGCCGAAAAATGAAGTTTCGGGTTGAAAATTTCCCCCTCGCTAATGGGCTATACGGGTACCTGTGACCTGAAAACATGTTACCTACGGAGCTTGAAACGCTAACTAAACACTATGAACGGCTGACGTTTTCTTTCACAAAAAGGTTCATAAATTTTATTTCCGAGCTGCATTGCATATTTCATTAGGAAATTCTGATTTGTGGGAGTCACTAACGTGAATGCGGTAATTATTTGTGTTACCTACGGCTGTTTGAGTTCTTGAGCGTTGGTCAATCTCAAGAACCCAAACAGACGTTGTCCACCACTGGTCGAGAAATACAACCCTTATTATTTGTGTTATTAGAGTAACTCTAATAACTTTTGGTTTATTATTCTTGGAATAATACACCTATGTTTTCGCGACGGGGGTCGACGACTCCGATCGGGCTCAAAATTTGACATTATCCGTTTCAAGAGGTCTACATTCTAAATCCGAAATGTCCGTACGCCGTCCGCCGTCCGCCGTCCAGGCCGTTTTGGGCAGTAGTATTTTTAGCGCAACCTTTTTCCAAAAAATGGAAAGGTGCGCTCACCTCCTCGACATGTATGTTTTTTTTTTTTTTTTTTTTGTTTGTTTGTGTACAGAGCATCACGCCCGAGCGGCTCAACAGATTTTCATGAGGGTGGTCTCATTGTGATCAGCGAGTTCGTGGGGTGGTTATAGGCTACCTTGATTTTTCCTCCCTCATCCCTTTCATCGGTTTTCGGGAGGTACTTCACGACGAAAGTTGTTTATCTCTGATGTGTAACTAAGGAGGCCTCAATAGGGGGACGAAAGTTTTTGTCCGATTTCGTTGGTACAAGGGTCTATGGAATGAGCTTTTTAGGCTGATTCCAACGACTCCAAAACGATTTTCGCAGCCTGAGCCGTTCGTTACCTCTGATCGGCATAAGGTTTTCTTAAGCATCGGTCGTTAGGGTGCAGTTGTTTACGTAATGAGCATCACGTGGATATTTTTGATGTGCTGTGTGGCATAGTTTGGTCGCTAGATACCTACTGTTTCTTAGTTTCTCTCGTAATAACAAAAAGGTTGCGCTCATCTATTCAATTCAATTGATGGCTTGTTTTTTTTAAATCTGAAATTTTGACAAAATACTTGGTTTACCATCTGGTTGTGCCCGCAAGGTTTTCAGTCCGATCGCCCAAACCCGTGGGGCGCTATGGGGCTATAATGGGGCTACGGGAGGGGTTTTTGAAGGCTTTTAGCTATGGGATCGAGTTAGGTGTGTTTTCGAAGTATTTTTGGGCTTAGAATCCATTTTTGGGGTCCCGGAACGATCCGATTTCACTGGGGCGATGTTTAGGGCTTTCATGAGGTTAAAAATGGGATTTTTGAAGGATCCCAGGATGTTAAATATTTTTCGAGTAAAAAATACAGAATTTTTGAAAAAAACACATTTTTGAACAAAAAAATCCAAAAAAAATTTTTTTTTGAGATTAAAATCAAAAAAAAATTTTAATTTTTTCATTGACAGAATTAAATTTCTGCACATGTAACGTACCTATATCAAAGAATAATAAACCCTTGTGTAAAATTTGCAGCGTTTTATTAGAATTAAATTCTGCTGGCAGAAATCTATAAGACTGTGGCAGTGTTTCCCTCTGTGAGTTCGCACAGCAAGTTCTGGTACCTAGTTCAGAATCGGAACTCGAAGATATAGAAGAACGACCAAAGGTGGCACTTGACTGTTACCTACCTAATATATTTTCGCCAGGACAGCGAAAATAACGCCACTTCTATACTTGTTTGACAGGCTTATCAGTGTAGTATTTGGATAATGTTAGGGAGGTGTACTGCAAATTGTGTTTCTCATGGCTTTCCAAGCATCCTGACTGCAGTTGCTGACGAAGTATCGGTTCCGCATTGGGCAATAGTAGGTTTGTTCTTGGTGTGTGTGTGTTTGTTCTTGCTCCGTTTCGTTGGCCACACCCACGCATATTCTGGTGGTTTTCGCCTAAATCGTTTGTTTTTCGTCAAATGTCTCCAGAATTTGGGCCTCGACTAAGGTTAGAAACGCGCATATTGTGGGGTGTTTTTTGAATTAGTGGAAAATTCGAGTGAAAATTCAGTTCATCTATTAAATCCTACTGAATTCGAAAAAAAAAACTTTTTATCACACAGACCAAACACTCCGGCACCAATAATTTGACGTATAGATTCATTTCAAACGCTTAAGACCCAAAAGCTCCCCCTCCCTCCTCCCCCTCACCTGGACAAAGGAAATGCCGAATGGGCACTCGGGTGGTTTTCGGGCATATTATAGGATCAAAAACGCTGCAAATTTTACACAAGGGTTTATTATTCTATGATAAAGGTTAATTGAGCAAAAATGAATTGTGTCATAATATGTCATAATATGAATATTATAGAAAACAGTTTCGAAAAAATTGAACGAATAGTTTTTTCTGTTCAATGGTTGGACAGACGTGGGACCTCGAAAAATGGATTAAGTATGCGTCCAAAATTACTCCTAAAACGACACCTTCTTAGACCTCCTGGGATCCTTCAAAAATGGATTCCACGTCCAAAAATACTTCAAAAACGATACCTAACCCGACCGCATAGCCGAAAACCTAAAAAATCCCTCCCGTAGCCACTACTTTAGCCTCATAGGACCCCACGGATTCGGGCGATCGGGCTGAAAACCTTGCGGGCACAACAGGGCTAGTTACTAGCCCTGTTCGGCGTCATTTGGGATTCTGAAAGGCTGCTATAAGCTGTGCATGAAGCCCTCAGGAACCAACAAGGAAAACTCTCTACCTTCAAAATGTTTTACGACTTAGTCTGCGGATATCTGGCGAATGATCATTTTCAATTAAATTCGCCCCTTTAAAGTCTGGCGGGGGGAAACCGTTTCTGTCAGCGTTGAAATTGGCGGGAGTCTACCTGCGTGTATTCAAATCGTGTCCCTTCCAATTCTAAAAAATGATGGATTGTTTCGATTTGCAGTATCCCCCCCCCCCCCCTGAATAGTGAATGTAGCAGGTTGAGGGTGTTGAAGTGAGCTGACGATGACAGAGAGGCAGATATGTAGTGATGGGACTGGAGGCTGTTACCAAATTCAACCCAGAGAGAGCGTAAGCTAAATTCATTGTAAAAATGTTGTGTTTTGCCCATCACCCTCGTTTAACTGGTAAGAGCAATTTAATTAAAAATTAATTAAACTTAAATTCATTTATTGATACTTTCATTTATTTATTTAATGAATGATACATCTCACCATAATTTTATTATAATAAAACATATATGTTGTGTGGAGTTGTATTATAATACAACATATATGTTGTGTGGATCGTGCACTGCCGCGTCAAAGGCGGCAAAATGGTCGTTCGTACTGAATGGAAAGCAATTGAGGAGGTTGCTAGCAAAAGTCAACTTGTCCAATTCTCAAAAATTTTCAGGAGAGGCAAAAAACTTCCTGTGCAGCCCCCTTTGATGATACAATTAATCCGGTCGGGGAATATTAATCCTGAAGTCAGAGTAGGTTTTCCCCCTGAATACCAAGTTTTTAACATAATATACTGCGAACATACCGACTTAAATATTTTGGACATGTTAAGTTTTGTTAAAAAACTATGGACAAAACTAGTTTTGAAAGAAAAAAATCGTTTTTGACAGGGAAAAATTAAAAATCAGTACGCTCAAGCCAAAACTTCCTTTATAAAATGTATAGAGAGCAAAACATAAAGTAATAGAAATAGAAGATTAGTACAAAAGTGCACTGCGAAGTAGGGTTGAACATCGATGTTCGATGTTATCGAAACATCGATGTTTTGGCTCCGATGTTCGATGTTTTTATCATCGATGTTTAGCTAGTCGATATTAACGGACATCGATGTTTTGGACCCAACATCGATGTTTTAGTTCGTGGTTGGGTTTTCTGTCTTCAAATCAGATCATAAGGTGACTTTTTTTTAAAGGAAGCTTGAGGCGCTGAATCGATTGTAATAGGAGTGCACACTGATGGTATTTCGAAAGCCTGAGGCGAGAACGATCTAGCTGGATCTACCCTTGATAGAGGGAAAATCAAGGGCTGATTTTTCGAGGCAAAAAATTTCTTAATTTAATAATGAAAAAATCTCGTTAGCGAGCTGGTGCGTCTAAGATCAATTTTTTTACCCTTAGGACTTCATGGTAAGCAATAAGAATCGAGACTATAAAAATAATTCTGGCTATTTAAATAATATGCCTAGGAGATCGAAAAAAAATTCACGATTAAATTTATTGAACATCGATGTTATATCGATGTTTTTCTCACATCGATGTTGAACGTCCGATGTTGACATCGATGTACATATCGATGTTTAGCTCTCGATGTAATAACCCTACTGCGAAGGGACGTGACAACAAGAAAAGATCAAACGATTCCAGAGTTCAAACGTGATAACGCTCGAACTTCCGTGATTTTCTTGATACCCAGTTGCCGCACATGATCGTGCGAGGCATCTGTCGGAGCGCCCATGAAGCAGGAATTCAAACAGGTTGGCAAGTGGGTGCTGCCATCTTGTGAGGGGAAGAGGGAAATTCGGGAAACGTTACCATTCCAAATGGGTTTGGACAAATCGAGTTATGAAAAAAAATGTTTCGCTTAACTGTCGGCAAATACGTGGACAAGTCGAGTTTTGGTGTGAAAAACAAGAGACATTTCCGAGGAAAATGGGATGATGGACAAATCAAGTTTTGGACGAAATGCCAGAATTCAGAGGCCTCTTTACTCGGGAAAAGTTAAGTTTAGCTCGGTGAAACTTCGCGGACATGTGGACATGTGCCAGAGGAACTAGAATATGGAAAAAAATAGATTTCGATCAAAGGTGGACAAGTTGACTTTTGCTAGCAACCTCCTCAATTCATTTACGCCCTGTTAGACTTGAGAAGTCGATATTGTGACATTTTAATGTCTTAACTTGGGCACACAACCGGAAAAAGCGACAGTTTTTTGCGTAAGGAAAAACCTAACCTAGATCTGCAGCTCGTTTGTGTCATTTTACAGTAGTACCTACCTATTACCAAGGTATAATACTGCAGTAACGCCTGCATCGCTGCAAGAGCGCTCTCATTTTAGTCCGTTGCACATTCACTAAACCGTTTTAGTGGGTAAACTGTTTTTAATGCCGAGGTCCAGAGTGGGTTAAAACGTGTATCTAACTGGAGATAGTTTTTATTTATTGAATGTTTTCTACATAATGTTTTCCGGCTGAGATTTTGCGCTAATTACGAAGAAAGTATTGAAAACATTTCCTTCATTGCTTGGAGAAAACTACCCATTGAAAATGTTTTGATGTCATCAATGACATCAGGTCCCTCCAAAGTTGTAGACGAATATATGTCTTTATTTATATTTGTTTTTGATGATTAAACAATTAAATTCGGGACATACCTCAGGGGTCAAATTTTCGGAAATTTTCTTTATTTATATTTGTACATATAATAATTTATTCTAGCACATAGGTAACCTATTATAGTTCTGATATTTACATTTTGACTTCATTTCCTTGTTGGAAACAGAAGAAAAAACTAGATGGTAAACGAATTTAAGAAGTAGAATTTTACTTAGTTGAATTAAGATTTAAAAAAGAAAATCCTTCTGCCCAAAACGGTGGACTTTGGTATGTAAAATTTGGAGGCCGATCAGAATTTTTGTCCTCCGTCGCGATTATTCTTGGAATAATACACCTAGTTTCCAAAAACGTAATGTCCGTACGGCGTACGTCGTCCGCTGTCTGAGCCGTTTTGGATAGGTAGGTATGTAGTAGGAACTTTGTCAAAAATCTGAAATTTCAACAAAATTCTCGGTACACTATCCACTGTTGCCCGCTCACCCAAACCCATGTGTCTCTGCGGTGCTACGTTAGGAACGCCGCGGCGCGCCGCTTGGGGTTGGAAGTGCCATTTTCAGGAGTGGATCACACTGATAACCACCGGCGATTGAATCCCCTTCTCTTTTCTCGTCAGAAGGGTCTTCAACCCGATCGCCCAAACCTGAGGGATTCTGTGGGGCTAAAAAGGGGCATGGGAGGTTTTTTAAGGGGTTCGGCAATGGGGTAGAGTTAGGTGTCTTATTCGAAGAATTTTTGGTCGTCGAATCGATTTTTGGGGGGTCCCAGAACGATGCGATTTCACTGTGGGGATCTATAGGGATTTCTTGGGGCTACAAATGGGATTTTTGAAGGATCTCAGGAGATCAAATATTTTCCAAGTAATTTTGGACGCAGAATCGATTTTTTTTTTTCAAGAATATTTTTTATTGACACAGAATTAATTTTTGGACAAGTAACCTATATCAAAGAATAATAAACCCTTGTGTACAATTTGCAGCGGTATGATATTTCTATGAAAATTTTCATAGAGTTTAAACTCGGCATATTTTACACAAGGGTTTATTATTCTTTGATTTAATTGTGCTTTGATTTAATAATTAATGCTGTGTCATTAGGAAAATGGTATTTTTGAGAAAATTAAAAAAAAAAAATTATATTCTGTTTGTACAGATGTGGGACCTCGAAAAAATGGAAGTTGCTCTGAAAACGACATTTTATTTTACCTCCTTGATCCCCACAGTGAAATCGGAAAAAAAGGATTCTACGTCCGAAAATACTTCGAAAACGACACCTAACTAGACCCCATAGCCGAAACCCTGCAACAGATCCTTTCCTTTTTATCCCCAGCGGTCTGAGCGATCGGGCTGAAAACCTCGCGTGGCACAACTAGATGGTAAACTGAGTATTTTGGCGAAGTTTCAGATTAAAAAAAAAAAAAAAAAAAACCTGCCCAAAACGGCTCGGACGGCGATCGGTGGACGGACATTTCGTTTTTGGATTCTAGACATCTTAAAATGGTTAGTGTCAAATTTTGAGACCGATCTGAGTTTTCGACCTCCTTCACGATTACTTAGGTCTATTATTCCAAGAACAATCTATCTATACCACTAATTCACAACGTGTCTGTGGTTATGTATGTCAGCTATGGATGGGTATGTATGTCTGAAACGTCACGCGATAAAAATACGCCGATTTTTGCTACCTTCGCGGTGATGACCCGTTTAACTACTAATACTGGGGTTCACCAAAGGCATGGTAGGCGCCTCCTATTTAGCCTCTGCCATGCAACTCCTACCCACTGGTTACACGCACCGGCCCTGTGATCGCTGAAGCTGGGAGGGGGGCCTTGGTTCAGCTTAGGCACTGTCCAATGGCTTACACTAACACTTAACACTAGGCTACACAAACTTAACACCCCCAACTTTGCCTCACTAACATCTAAAGTACACATACAGGGATTTTATCCACATGCCACTGAACAACACAACAATGTCTACCCAACCCATGGTGTCATCTAGGAGTCCGTGCCTAGGGGTGCGTGGTACAGGGGATGCTGTGCCGTTAACGGACTCCGCCCCGGTGATACCGGCCACCCTCACCGTGTTCTTGGCTTCTCATGGTACCGAGGGCTCTGTCATGGGCGACCGACTAACCCCCCCTCATATTTCTCTTCTTATGGATTCCAATACAAAACAAAAACAAACTTTTCTTCCGGACGATGAGGATGCCTTGCTTGCAAGCTCATCCTCAGACATCCAGATGGAACCTCTTGGCGGGGACGATGTAGCCCCAACGGGAGGATTCCAAGGCAAGACTGACTTCTCGTCAGCATTTAAGGAAATGTTCCGGCTGGAGGACGATGGGTCGTCCAGCACGGCAACTCTCCGAGATAGGGCTATGGCTCTAAGCGTAAGTGAAGGAGGGCATGTGTCATCCTTCACATTAACAGGTAACGAGGATGATGGGTCCTTGTCCTTCGATGTCCAATATGCGGCTGGCGGGGGTGTCCCTGGTCCTCCTGGCGGCTCGGGTGCTGCTGCTGTCCCTGGTATGTCTATGTCGGCATCTGGGGTGGCGGTGGCTCCTGTGGCTCCTGGGGGTCCTGGGGGGCTGCCGTCGGCGTGTGGGGATGCTGTGCTGGGGGTGCCGGCGGGCGCTGGCTCGGCTGCGCTGGGCCTGGGGACCGATGTGGCCTCGGGCCTGGGGGCTGGGCATGGCGCTGGTGGGCGCCCTGGGCTGGCGTCTCCGGGCACGGAGGACTCGGATTCGAACCTGTCTGGGGGCTCGCAGTCGTCTGGGCGTAAGTACAGACTTAACGGATCCCAGAGAAAACACTTGAAGGTGTTGCTCTCCATGGGGGTTCCCCTGGAGGCTGCGCTTGCAGAGGCTAATCAGCCAGCGCACTTGAGGATGCAGGCGATGGAAGAAAGGAGGAAGAGGGATAGATCGTCGTCTGAGTGCTCCCCTCAGGACATCAAGAGGCAGAGGCCAGGCACATCCTCAGGGTCTGCAGAACCAGACAACTCTTCTCCAGAGGTGTTCATAGCACCAAAGGGGAGAGTGAGGCAATTTGCCAAAGGGCGAAATTTCCCCAACCTGATAGGCGGCCCCAGTTCCGGGCTGCAGCCAGCAAGGGCCCATGGGGAACCCAGGGATGGGGGTAGGCCAGGAGGTCGACCCCCCGTCCATGGGGGACCCTCTAGCTCGGTGGCACCAGCTAGGTCTCAGGGCCGACCTGGTAGCCAGGCTGGGCGGGGACAGCCTCAAGAACAACGAAGACACCAAACTGGAACTTCCTCTAAGGAATTGGGTGGACAGGGTGGCCCATCTGGTATGGTGGGCAGTGGTCCTGCAGGGCGTTCGGTCTCTGCCGGGGTGCTGAAGGGGGTCGATAGGTCTCAGGGCCGAACCGGCGGCTCTGATGCAGGCCTGGTGGCGGCCGGAGCCCATAGCATGGCAGCTGCGGAGACCCATCCCTGTACAGAGGAAATGGATGTGGAGGGTGTGGAGCCCGCGATAGAGGAAGGTGCGCCCACTCCCTACTCCAAGGCACTGGTGGGCATTAAGGTGGGAATATCTCACCAGGAGTATCCCAAGATACTACTCACTGCCCAGCAAATGGACGCCATAAAGGCAACCGTATATGAGGAAATCAAGGGACGTTCACCTGATGATGACTTCAAGCCAGGGTTCATCAACAACTTCCATCGAAGGGGGTGGCTTGCGGTGACTTGCAGGGATCGGGAGACCGTGATGTGGTTGGAGGAGATCATACGTTCTCGGGATCCCTGTGAGGGTGCGGCGCTCAGGATGATGGAGGGGGCTGATCTCCCTAGGCCAAGAAATGCTACTGCATTTTTGCCTGGTTGTGCCGGGGAGACGAATGACAGCATCATGCACATTCTGGCCGCGCAAAACCATGGCATTTTCACAAAGTACTGGTCAGTCTTGAGCAGAGTAAATCGCGGAGGATCAGTTTTGCTGAACCTCATGATTGACGATGAATCTGCCAGGACTCTGGAGAAGAACAGGACGGTGCATGTCCTTATGAACCTAGGAACCATTAGGGTCAAGGGCACTAAGAGGGCTGCATCGGGCTCCCGGCAACGGGCCCAGCAGCACCAGGGAAGCATGGACAGACGAGCCACGGTCGTAAAGGCCAAAGTTGCTCAACCCCAGAAGAAAGCTAAGGCTGATGGGGCCAAGGCTGGAAATGATCAGCGGGGTGGAGATGGGGCTGCTAAAACCAAGGCAGATATTGCCGCCGTGAGCGCAGCAAAGGTGGGCAAAGCGATAGCCCAGGACAGGCTGCGTAAGTCCCTGCAGAAGAATTCAGATGGGGCAGTAGACCTGAATCCTTTGGAAACTGTGCCTAGCACCAGTGGAGGGATGTCCCAGGAAACTTCATCAGGGACATCCCCGCAAAAGCAAGAGGTTGGGGCTCCAGACCTGGCAAAAGGAGGTACGGACGTGGTGCCAGGCAGGAAAACCAAAGATTCCCGCCCTTCTCTGGAACCTTCTGGTCCAAGAGGGAAGGGGCGGCGTCCCCCGCATGTTCCCCGTCGACAATGGGCTCGACAGGGAACTAGAAAGGGGGGGCATCCCTAACGAAGTGGGTCTCCTCCAGGTGAATCTGCATAGGGCCCGGGCCTCAACGGCAGTCCTTAGCAGGCTCTTCACCTCGGAGGGGAAAGACGTGGCCCTGATCCAGGAGCCGTGGGCAGTGCCTGGATGTGTCAAAGGCCTGTCCTCAACAATTGGTAAGTGTATATACCATAGGAGTGATGAAAGTCCAAGGGCTGCAGTACTCCTAAGTAACCGCATGAAGTTTCTAACAATGTCAGAATTTATGCACAGGGATCTCGTTGCCGTGATGCTGGAGGAACAGGATGGAAACGGGACCATCCTACGTTGTGTCATCGCCTCCGCTTACTTCCCTGGAGACGAGGATGAGGTTCCTCCTCGGCCAGTTCAACAACTGGTCGCCTACTGCAAGAGGGAAGGTCTGCAGCTGGTTCTAGGATGCGACGCCAATGCGCACCATAAGCATTGGGCCAGCACCGACATCAATGATCGTGGTGAGTTACTAATCGAGTTTATTACTAGGGAAGACCTTGTGGTACTCAACAGGGGTGACAAACCCACCTTCATTACTAGCGTTAGGAAGGAGGTCCTCGACATTACCATCGCTAGTACCTTTTATGCCACTAAGATCGTAGAGTGGCAGGTCTTGGATGAAAACTCCATGTCGGATCACCAGCTGATATCATTCAAGCTGAGATTCCCACAGCATATCTCCGAAACCTATCGTGATCCTAAGAAGACAAATTGGGATCAGTACAGCATACTACTCACGCATTATCTGCAGGACGTGTGCTGTGACATGCAGACTGCCACCGACCTGGACAGGTCGGTGACAGGACTTCAAGCAGCAATAACTCAGGCATATGAGGAAAGCTGCCCGACAAAATCTCGGAGGACAAACCGCCAGGTGCCTTGGTGGTCCTCCAACTTAGAGAAGCTACGCCGAGACAGCAGGAAAGCATTTAATAGGGCCAAGACCACGGGTGAGTGGGGGCCCTATAAGGCACTTAAGAATAAATACAACAATGCTCTCGGTAAAGCTCAGCTACTGTCCTGGAGGAGCTTTTGCAGGGACTGTGACGATGTTTCTACCGTTGCAAAAGTCCAAAAGGTCTTCTCCAAAGACAGGTCAGATCAGATAGGTCTGATTAAAAAGGCAGATGGGGAGTTCACCAAGAGCTCCACTGAGACACTTGGGGAGCTGCTGAGAGCTCACTTCCCAGACTCAAGGAGCGTACAAGGAAATACAACCTTCCCCCTACAGTCACAGGAACTCTGCCTCCAGACTAGGGCGTACGCAGCATCTGGTGCAATTTTTACCTCCCCAAGGGTAAGGTGGGCCATAAACTCTTTTAAGCCCTATAAGGCCCCGGGCCCTGATGGGGTCCTCCCTGCCATGCTGAAACATGGAGGGGAGGCCCTTCTCTCGGCTCTGGTGAAGATCTTTAGGGTGAGCTACACCTTGAATTATATTCCTGAGGAGTGGAGAAAGGTTAGGGTAGTTTTCATTCCAAAGGCGGGTGCTAGCTCCTCAGCACTTGCTAAATCATACCGCCCTATAAGTTTGATGTCCTTTCTTCTGAAAACCATGGAGAAGATTATTAATCTCACAATCAGGGAAAAGTATCTTGCTCCGCGACCGCTCCAAGCATCACAGCACGCCTACCAGAAGGGAAAGTCTACGGAAACTGCCCTTCATGAGCTGGTCACGCTGATTGATGAATCCTTGGGGGCCAAAGAAACGGCTCTTTGCTGCTTTATGGACATAGGAGGTGCTTTTGATAACACCAAATACATGTCGATCATTGAGGCAGCTGGGGGGAAAGGAATCGATCCCCAATTATCCAAATGGATACACACCATGCTGAGAAGCAGGATAGTGTACTCAGAACTAGGTGGTGACACAGTTGCAGTCGTTCCGTCCAGAGGGTGTCCTCAGGGGGGAGTGCTGTCACCGCTTCTTTGGCTACTCGTTGTTGATGCGCTGCTAAGCAAACTAAAGGAAAATGACTTCGAAGTAGTTGGATATGCGGACGATGTGGTGGTGATAGTTAGAGGCAAACATGCCTCAGTTATCAGCGACCGTATGCAGCTCGCTTTGAACATCGTTCAGCAGTGGTGTGTGGAAGAAGGGCTGTATGTAAATCCTGATAAGGTAACCCTGGTTCCATTCACTAGAAAGAGATCTCTCAGGCTTAACGAAATACGGCTGAATGGGCGTACCCTTGTGGAAGCTACAGAAGCCAAATACCTGGGGATCATTCTTGATCAGAAACTGAGCTGGAATGCCCACATCAAAAAAGCAGTGCAGAAGGCACTGGCCGCACTTTGTGCAGGCCGTAGAATGTTTGGCAAGGCGTGGGGGCTTAGGCCTAGGATGGTGCATTGGCTATATACTGCCATTGTGCGTCCTATCCTCACGTATGGTGCCTTCATCTGGTGGAACAAAACCAACCAGTCCACAGCGCAGAAAATGCTTTGCAAAGTGCAAAGACTGGCATGTGTTGGCATTACTGGGTGCATCCGGACTTGCCCTACTGCTGCGCTGGAGGTCCTACTGGGCCTATCACCCATCCACATCCATGTGCAGAGGCTGGCCTATCTGCAGGCAACAAGGATGAGGAGCATGGACCATTTGCGTAAAGGTCAACAACGTGCACTTCACGGCATTCTGGATAGAATGCCGGTGAATGAGGCAGCGTTAGCTGTCTCCGATGTCATGACAGAGAAGCTGAACTTCGACCTTCCCTTTAGGGTCCTCATCCATGGGAGGTCGAAGTGGAGGGAGGGGAGACCCCAGTTCGAGCATGGAGCCATGGTCTTCTACACCGATGGATCTGTCATGGATGGTAGAGCTGGCTCAGGTGTCTTCGGACCAAGGACCCGGGTATCGGAGCCTCTTGGGGCAATGGCTACCATCTTTCAGGCGGAAGTCAACGCCATTGGCACGTGTGTGCACCGGCTGCGATGTCGGCGCATTAAAGGGGCCAAAGTCTATATACTGTCAGACAGTCAGGCTGCACTGAAGGCCTTGGCCTCGTTTTCCATCACATCGAAGCTGGTCTGGGACTGTCTGAACAAACTCAAGCTCCTCGCAAGGGACAATAGAGTGACCCTTGCATGGTGTCCTGGTCACCAGGGCATTGAGGGTAATGAGGCTGCTGACATCCTTGCAAAGGAGGGCTCAGCATGTCTTCCCATAGGTCCCGAGCCATTTCTTGGGACAACAAAGAGCTTTCTGCTGAATGAAATCTCTAAGTGGGAGACAAAGGAAAGAGCGCTGCACTGGCAAAAACTCCCTGGTCAGAGGCAAGCGAGGATGTTCATTGGATTCTCCAGGTCACGAGCAAGGGAGATGCTTCACCTGGAGAGAGGTGATATGCGGATTCTTGTGGGCCTATTTACAGGCCACTGCAGACTCCGGTATCATCTCCATAAGTTAGGATTATCAGACACTGAAGTATGTCGGTTCTGTAATGCCGAAACAGAGTCTGCGGAGCATGTACTGTGCACATGCAGTGCGCTTGCACGGCTCCGCTTTCTGTCCCTGAGGTGCGTTACTTGCTCTCCTAGGGACATAGTTAAAACAAGGTTGGTAGATCTCCTGGGTTTCATAAAGTCCTGGTGGAGGCTGGTGGATGGGCCAACGTAGAAATAGAAGCTAAGTTTTAGATAGGTTATGGAAAGGGCTGGAGTCCGATCCTCATAAATAGCTAATGGTGCGGATGGAAATCCGCACCGAGTCACGGATCTCTGGGTAGGGCGTGTGTCCTACTTGGTGAGCCTGAAGGGGCGGGCGAAGTGTCCAAACCCTAAGCGCTACCAGGACCAGATAGAGGGGCCTCTGTCCCATCCAAGGGCTCCTTCGGGAGCCCAACTTACTGGATGTTAAATCCACGTTTGGTCAACCAGCAGATAGCTGGTGCCTGCGCAAGCAGGGAGGCAGCCTAGCAGGCAGGGGCGTGTGTCGCTGCCTGCCGCCACAATCAGACCCATCAAAGGGACTGCAGTGGCGTCCATTGCTGTTAATAAAAAAAAAAAAAAAAAAAAACTACTAATATATTAGTGTACTAATATATTAGTACTACTACAGGAGGGTTGAGATCTCCCCAAAATGTGCGCAAATAGGCGCATTTGCGCTAAACTTTCTAATTTTAAATGGGAACCCCTAATTTATTTTTTGAATTTGGGATCCCTGGCCAATTTTACGTCCGATATGCCCATTGAGCGCAATTTTCGATGAGCGTAACTCTTCGTATCTTCGTTGTCTACAGTCTGATTGAGTCGGCGTTTCCTCTGTATCCTACCTGGAGATCCAAATATTAATACTAAATGAGGGGGTTAGGGTGAGAAATGACTCCTCTGCTGAGTCATTTCTCACCCTAACCACCTCATTGGATTAGACCTCTGCACCGTCGGCAAACACCACACTGTTAATATATTAACACATTAACATCGCATTATTCAGTATACTAAATCTTGAAAGAATGAGTTCCGACGATGTGCGAATTTAGACGGCGAGAATTTGAACGATTTTTAGAGCTCGCGCGTGCATCTGTGCATACAAATTTTGTATACAAATGCACAGATTCGTATAGGAAGGACCTGGAAGGGCCCCTGGCCTTCTCCGTCCTCCCTCACCGCTCAGTGCTCCTCCCTATCATAGGAGCTGACCCCGCTTGGGGTGGTTGAGGTCGTGAAGGTCTCCCAACTGGGGCGAGACATTTTTTTCCAATGGCTTTTAGGTTTTTTCAGCCTTCCGCGAGGTCGGATATTATTATCTCCTCACTAATTTCGGGTACCTTTATAAAAATATGCTTTTAAGTGTTTTCAACTCCCTAAAAAGTCTGATTGGAATTCCTACCCCATCACTTGACCCATTATTCAAGCTGGCGAGCGAAGCGAGCCCCCTTTCCGAATAAGTGGTCGGCTGAGCGAAGCGAACCCCCCCCCCCCCCCCCTGTCAGAGCGCTAGTAAACTAGTAGAGCCTGCGATGGAGGTCGCAACTTCATTTTCGGACATTTGTCCAGCTCAATTCGCGATCCACCCCGCCATGCAACCCACGGCTTCCGATTAAGAAGCGTGAACCTGGGTTGAACTTGGGATTAATCTTATTTGTTTTCATTAAATGAAAATTTTTGGAAGGCTCACTCTGGCCTTGGAATTCATTAGTAGAGAATCATCCGTCTGGTATTCATTTCCTTCTTCCGTGTTTTTCCTGACGAGTTCCTTGATGGGACTAGAAAAAGAGCCGAGAAGTGTGAAAATCCCGGCAAATGAGATCGGCATTCTTACAGCGTTGAAGACGAAATGAAGAAAAAGTTTACAATACAACCCCGTAGGCTGCTTATTCCGCTTACCCCCGTTCTGCATTCCAAGTCGCGTCTAAATTCTCTTGTTCTCGCTGTCGTATATTTTTTCTGGCCCTTCAGTCCCTTAAAAAGGATAATAATTAAAAATAATGGGCCCTTCGTCGAGCCGGTCCTTATCTCGACGCCCCTCTGCTGTTGGTCTCGACCAATTTAAACTGCCTCCTCCCATCAGGACGACATGAAGGGCCTTCACGAGGAGTCTGTGCCGCTTTGCTCCCAACAAGCTGCAAGCCCTTTGACACTCATCAGATCAACAAGTGTGATATTAGAAAACAAGGCGAGGGCTGAGGCGGTGTTCAGACTTGTGATGGAAGAGGGGTTGCCATTATTTCGTCGTCAAGCCGAAGGGCTCGCGTGCCGCATCCGTCAAGCTAACGCCACGTGACGTTTCATCAATCGACGATTTGACCCGCTTCGCGGAAAACAAACAGCCTGAAGGATGGGAAGGTCTTTGTAGTTGGTTGGTTGCTACAGATTGATGAAGCTGGGGATTGTTTAAATCGCGAGCTCATGTTTAGACTGGGTGATAATGGTCTCGTTGGCGAGCCTGTTGAACCATAATTTGGTAAACGAAACGCTCCCTCCTATCAGTCTAAACGCCGACCGTTCTATGCAGCCTTGAATGATGCAACTGTTTGCTGACAAACCAAATAAAGGTCAATCCACCAACTCAACGTAAAGAACATTTGTGAGTACAAAATGTGAGCTCATAAAAGAGACACTCGATTAAGTAGAGTCTACATAAATAATTAAGATTAAATCTTAAATATTAAGTTTAAATCATAAATATTAAGATTAAATCTTAATATTTATAATACGTACGTACAAAATTTGAGTGTTCAGTTGTGTGACCGTTTTATCAAACCTATCAATTCTATTGTATTGAAGCTTCAGCCCGAGGAGGATGACCGAGGAGAACGAGGAGGAAAACAATTTTTATTCTGGGATACTTCTAGATGTGGAAAAAATAGAACAAAAATACATAAATAAAATAATAATAATAATCAGCTCGGCAAATAGATAATGAGAATAGTCTGAAAACACCAAAAAGTTGGCTCAATTTGGTTCAAAAAAGTGTTTAAAGTGTTCCAAAAATAGAACCAGAGCCAGTTTTAAAGAAAGTCGGGTCCAGGAGGGTCCGCGAAGCCGAGGCGCCCCTCCACGCTGGATTGCTTCCTAACTTTGCCCCCCCCCCCCCCCCCCACTCTTCAATTCGGCTCAGACCCATTACTTTTGAGTGCTTCCAGTTAGCCCTATGCCCATGGAGGAATATGACCTATTCCTCCATGCCCTATGCCATTAACTTTAGCTCCTAGGGGTTGGCCCAAAGTCATGACGTTTTGAAGTGTTTGGCCCAAAATCAAACCGCCCGGCTCCACCAGCCAACCCTGCTAGTTCCAGTAGGTATATTTTTCAACACTTTCCGATTGCTGGAAGTACCCTAGAAGATAGATGACCGAAATTACGATCCGATTTCTCTGGAGGGATCTTTAGGGCTTTCATGGGGCTAAAAATGGGATTTTTGAAGGATCCCAGGATGTTAAATATTTTTTGAGTAAAAAATACAGAATTTTTGAAAAAACACATTTTTGAACAAAAAATCCAAAAAAAAAGTTTTTTGAAATAAAAATCAAAAAAAAAATTTTTTTAAATTTTTTCATTGACAGAATTTAATTTCTGCACAAGTAACCTATATCAAAGAATAATAAACCCTTGTGTAAAACTTGCAGCGTTTCTTTGAGCAATTCTTGAGTGGCTGGCAACAGTTTATTTTTTTCAATGGTACTGCATCGACACCTGCCCCAATCCGTTGTGGTGTCAAACAGGGATCCGTTTTGGGGCCTACCTTATTTCTGTTGTATATCAATGACTTGGCCTTCAACTTTGACAAAAGAGGGGAAAATATCTTTTTGTATGCCGACGACATGACGATCCTCTCGAATGGGCCAAGGTCGGTTGATGTACATGAACAACTCACTTCCTCCAGCCACCTTATTGAAAAGTGGTGTGCGGTTAATGGCCTTAGGTTGAATTGTGATAAGACCCAGGATCTAAAATTCTCCCTTAAGGGTAAAGTAGGAGACCCTGTGAATTTCCTTGGTCTCAAGATTGACAGTCGGCTGTCCTGGGCTCAACATACTGATTCTTTATGTAGTAGGCTCGCTTCATCTAACTTTGCTCTACGTCGTTTGACGAAAGCAGTTTCTTTTCCAGTACTGCGATCGGTTTATTTCGCCCTTTTCATGAGCCACGCTACGTACATGGTTCTGCTGTGGGGAGGCTCAAGTGGCAGTGATAAGGTATTTAAACTTCAGAAGGCAGCAATTCGCATAATAATATTATGTAACCTTGGGTACTTGGAGAGCTGTCGGGGTAGTTTTAAGAAGATCAACTCTCTAACTCTTTGTGGTGCTTATGTGTATGAGTGTCTAAAGTTTATAAAACTTAATGAGAGTGTACTCGTACGTGGTTCCGACCACCACACATATGAAACGCGGTATCGCGATAATATAGTCTTACCTGCTGTACGCCTCACTACCTCTCTAAAGTGTAACCCTTTTCAAATAGGTGCTCGCCTCTTCAATCACTTGCCAGACTCGTTAAAGGCCCTCCCCTTTATTGCTTTTGAGAAGACATTGAAGGGCATATTAATTGACGCTGAACTGTACTCGGTATCTGAGTTTTTTGAAATCCATTTTCCTGAGTATAATGTTAATGTGGATCTGTACTGAATGTCTTCTCGCGTTTTTGTTTGTTTTTATACCATGTTTAAAAGAGTTGTTTGTTTGTGTCTTGTCTGTCAAGTATTGCCCTTTGTTTAATTTTAAGTTTCTCTGTGTTATATTTACTTGTTTTAGTTTTAAGTCTATTTTATTGTACTTGACGATTGCTATGCCAGTTTGGCTTTTGCAATAAAAACTGATTGATTGATTGATTGATTGCTTTTTAATGTACTGGACTAGGGGGCCACTGCCTGCTGGCTACGCCAGCCAACCCCCCACCGTATCCCACCTGGCCTCAGACCCGACAACTCGTTTTCCCATAATGTTTAGGTTTTTTCTAAAAAAATACAGATTTTGGTTTTTTGTCGTCGGGGAGGGGGGGGGGGGGGGGGGCAACCGCGCCCCGTCGGACACTCCTTGGCCTACTACCACCCCGATATCCTGTCAACTGCTCCAGCCTCTATTTTGTCCCCACTTTTGGAGCTTAGATGCGCCACGTGGAGCAACCTATTTTCTCGTCATTTACTCGCCAAAACGGATTTAGACAATTTAGACGATTTAGACGATTTTAAACAATTTAGTATTCAGCAGAGGAGTCGTTCTCTCCCTAACCAAACTCATTGGATTAGACCTCTGCACCATCGGCAAACAACAACTTTGAAAACGGATTTTTTTTTGTATTTTTTCAAATTTTATAGAAAAAGTTTAATATTTTGATTTCTCTACTTTAGAGCTCCCACATGGAGCAACTTTTTGGTGGTTTCAGACTTTTCTCGTTATCTACTTGCCAAACTGGATTTTTTAAGACCGGATTCAAAATTTTCCGAAAGCTGGAAGTACCCAAGAAGAATGATGACAAAATTTGGGTCACTCTACTACTCTTGTTGTGGCTAGGTGGATAGGTACTGGACTAGGGGGCCATCCCTGGCTACGCCAGCCAACCCCCGCTCGTTTTGCCCTGAAGGGCGGTCGTTGCGGCATTTGTATACTACAGTGTTCAGCTAACACCTAGCATACCTACAATGTTCAATTGAAGCCGGTCATAAATTTGGAAAATACGCGAAGGGGAATGTTGGGAACCAACTCGGCAGTAGGGATCCAACTCGGTTGTGCACCTCACGACAGTCCATCCTCCATCAGTCGTTTGCGTTCGTTTTTATTATTATTCTCAGAACAATCAACCTGTTTTGGCAACAGGGGGTAACAATTGTGAATAGGCCTCAAAAATTGTCCTTAGCTAGATGTTTCGTGATAATTCCCTTTTAAATCTACCGTATCGGGGACTTGAAGTGGAGTACTATTGACAGTATCGATTTCGTCAGTTTCCATACGTATGCACAGATAGATAAACTCCATGGAAGAAAAGTAGGTCATGCGACGAAGGGGAAGCCACGGAAGCTGCTTGATTTGATAGCTTTTGTTGGATACTTCGGATGACACCTCAGTCATGAAGGTATTAAAGCGATACTCTCCTACGCGGTTTAGAGGCGAATATCCGAGAGCCTCTTTCCTGGGGATATTGGGTTCCTGAAGTGTCCGCGTGTAGGTATTACGTTTGACTTCGGACTTGAAGGTGTTTAGGTAGTAAATAAAGCCAGAGGGGAAGTTCATATAGAAAGTGGCGGGGCGGAGAAAGGAAGGTAAATAGAAGAGACCATCGATCCCCAGAGCAAAGAGAAAGAGAAATGATTAACTTGCCAAGGATGGATGGGTTGATGAGGTCGGATCTAAAACCCGCTGAAGACTTGGGCGCACTTCAAAAACCCCATCTGAACCAAGAGCACTCTGGTCGGGCAGGTGTACGATTCCTCGTACAAAATGATTTTATTATTGTTTTTGTTATTATTACAAGCCCAACTATTGGGGGTGGAAGTGTTCGGCGATTTTCCCTGAGGTTGTATACCAGCGGCAGAGAACACAGCACAACCGGAGATGGGAAAGAAACCCACAGCAGCGTAGACACCCATGATGGCTGGGCAGGACCGTGAAAGGGCATAGGCGTCTCCATTTATGGCGGACACAACTGAACCTCTTCGTTATACACAGGACGCGGGAGCTTCATGAAACACTTGAACAGGATTGGGGTAATAAATGAATAACCCATCTGTTGGTTATGTGGAGATGAGGAGGAGACAGCAGCTCACCTCATCTTGAAGCGTGAGGCCCTGGAGCGCAAACGCTATCTCACTCTGGGATTAGTCGACAGGGAAGAGATACTGGCGCAACAGAACCTGGTACCTAGGAGGGCTATTGATTCTTCAAAGGCACAGGTTAACTCCAAGAGGTAGCACAATGTGTGTGTAGGCCTAGGTGCGGAAAGTGAGGCGCTCTTCAGGAACCACCTCTAATATCCTCTCTGGTATTAATTTAATCCAATCTAAAACCCATAGAACGGGAGATTTGGAAGTCATGCCGTTCTATAAGTGGAGAGAAGAGTTTGATTCCTGAATCAGATTCAAGAATCAAGAATTTTTATTGCCAAGAACACAAACAAGGTCAAAATTTCAGCTCACATAAACTTACTTCAATAATACAGCGTTGGGTACATCATGAACAAGCTATTAGATGGCAATAATTTCCAAAACCTATGCCTAACTAGAGCTGTCTTACATTTTTTATACTGAGGAAAAATTCATTAACATCATAGGGTGCGATGGATTTTAAAAATTTGACAAGTTTTGGCCTAACGTTTACTGTCGTAAATTTTGCTCACAACTCTTTAGGGATGACATTGAAAAATTAATGCCCCACCATGAACTGCTGATGCGGGATGATTTCAAGCGGTGATAAGGCACCAGCAAGTCACTCCCACGCCGTGTTCTATACCCATGAGTGGAGGTATGAAACTCGTGTAAGTTGGAGAAAACGTAGCACGTAGCTTCGAGTATGTAAACCGTAGGGATGGTCAAGATGTTTAATCTTATGAAGGCTGGCTTACAATCCTGCTGGTACTTCAGCCCAGCGACCACTCGTACAGCCCTGCGTTGGCATGCGAAACTTTCGGCAGCCGACGCGGCATGACCCCAACAGAGGATGGCAGAAGTTGCACGACTCATAAAAGCAGCATGCTGCTACGACTGTAATTTTAGGTAGATTCTCCTGTGATCTACGCAGGACGAAAACAATTGAATTTAACCTGGATTCAAGGTTCTCACAGTGTTGCTTCCAGTTCAGCTTTGGATCCACCAATACTCCCAGAAATCTAACGCTTGGGGGGTTTTGATGACAAGTCTCACAACCCAAAGTAAAGAGACTCAGTTTTCGTCTCATTAACCGAGAGTCCATTTCTAGCGAACCACCCCGAAATCTCTTTTTTTAGACCCTTCGTTTGTCAGTGACGCAAGAGATGCGTTTTTCGTCAGGACAGAAGTGTCGTCCGCAAACAGAAGGGTCTCAAGAGGATTTAGACCTGATGGCAAATCATTTATGAAAATAAGAAAAAGTGTGGGACCCAAAACTGAACCCTGAGGTACACCATACCTGACTGGCAAGAAACTTGATAAAGAATCTCCATGATAAACAGCCTGACTTCTACCTTTGAGATAGCTTGAAATGAGCCCCGCCCGAAAAATGATATTTTGCTAACTTGTCGATAAGGAACTGGTGTGAAATGCAGTCAAAACACTTGGCTACGTCTACAAAAGTAGCAGGGGCATATTCAGCACATTCAAAGGAATTTGATACAAATTCGGACCAACCTCATAATGGCCTGCTTTGTAGACCTACCCCGCCTACAACCGAATTGCTGGTTCGAAAATAGACTATTCATTTCAAAGAACCTCGTGACGTCACGCTTTACTCCTTTCTCAAACACCTTTTCTAGAATGGTAGCAGATTTGTGTTCGGATTCGATTCTGAACGACTACAACTTGTTCGGCGAACTCACCGCAATTTTACATGATCCAGAACTGATTTCCGTACTAAATTAACACTTTAAAAAAATTGCGATATTTTGAATATTTTCCGCACGAATTAAAATCCCCCCCTCAAGTACTCGAGCTATCGCCGTGATTTTTAGCGCAACCTTTTTCCAAAAAATGGAAAGGTGCGCTCACCTCTTCGACATGTATGTTTTTTTTTTTTTTTTTGTTTGTGTACAGAGCATCACGCCCGAGCGGCTCAACAGATTTTCATGAGGGTGGTCTCATTGTGATCAGCGAGTTCGGGGGGTGGTTATAGGCTACCTTGATTTTTCCTCCCTCATCCCCTTCATCGGTTTTCGGGAGGTCCTTCACGACGAAAGTTGTTTATCTCTGATGTGTAACTAAGGAGGCCTCAAAAGGGGGACGAAAGTTTTTGTCCGATTTCGTTGGTACAAGGGTCTATGGAATGAGCTTTTTAGGCTGATTCCAACGACTCCAAAACGATTTTTGCAGCCTGAGCCGTTCGTTACCTCTGATCGGCATAAGGTTTTCTTACGCATCGGTCGTTAGGGTGCAGTTGTTTACGTAATGAGCATCACTTGGATATTTTTGATGTGTTGTGTGGCATAGTTTGGTCGCTAGATACCTACTGTTTCTTAGTTTCTCTCGCTCATTAAATAATATTTAATATTATATCGTAATAACAGAAAGGTTGCGCTCATCTATTCAATTCAATTGATGGCTTGTTATTTTTATTTTGGCCAGGAGATTGTGCTTGAACGTTTCTGCCAAGGGAACTCTGTTATGACAAAAAATAATATATTTTTAAAATAGCGCTACATTATAGCGAGGATCTTTAAAAAAAAAGGTTGATTTTATCCGAAAAAAATTTGGAAAGCGGGTCAACTGCCTGATGCTGAGAGTAAAATTTTGGAAAATCATTGGAACAGCATATGAAGTATGTATTTACCTAAGTTAAAAAAAAAAAAAAAAAAAAAAAATTGCGGTAAGTAGGGCGGTACTCAAGTGTACAACAACGGGATTTTTAAGGAAACGCGAGGACCCGCGGTTTTCAACCGCTTCCCGTTGTTTGTTTTTCTGGTTTTTCGAGCCGAAAGATAATTAATAAAAATGCTGCAGGATTATTATTCTTCGATATAGGTACGTTAATTAGGCAAAAAGTAATTGTGTCAATATCTTTGAAAAAATAAAATAAAAATTTTTTTTGTACAATGTTTTGACAGATGTGAGACCTCAAATAATACATTATGACTCCAAAATTACTCGGAAAACGAAACCATATTTGACCTCCTTGGATCCTTCAAAAATCCCATTTGTAGCCCCACTATAGCCCCATAGATCTCCACGGTGAAATCGGATCGTTCTGGGACCCCCAGAAATGGATTCTACGTCCAAAAATACTTCGGAGGCGACAACTAACTCTACCCCACAGCAGAAGCCCTTAAAAACCTCTCCCTTGCTCCTTTTTAGCCACACAGAGCCCCACGGGTTTGGGCGATCGGACTGAAACCCTTGCGGGCACAACTAGATGGTAAACATAGTATTTTGTCAAAGATTGCCTACAGCCCGAAACGGACGGCGGACGGACATTTCGTTTTTGGAATGTAGACATCTTGAAACGTAGGTATAATCTCAAATTTTGATGCCCATGAGAATTTTCGACCTTCCTCTCGATTACATAGGTGTATTTCCCAAGAATAATAAACCAAAATACTCTAATTTTTACGAAAAGTAGATTTTTTGGCCCCAAAATTTGGTTAAAAACTGGGGATTTCGAGGTAGGTTTTAAGCATTGATTGTATCAGGTGTTTAAACTTTTTTTTTTTTTTCTTTTTTTTTTTTTTACATTTTCAACAAAGTGGGTGACATTTTACGTTGGTTATTAAGGGAATCGTAAATCACAAGTTGAAGACTGGCGTTCTTTCGTTCTGGGACTTAAAAGTGCTATCTGTTTTAGGAGTCATTTAAAAAAAGAATGTATTTTTAAAATAGAATCGTGTGGGCTGGGTACTCATGAAGCCATGATAGTTCTATTGTAAAGAGATTTCTTGTTTACAGCTCCCGTTTTTATGAAAGCTTCCTGTACGAAAATTGCCAATTAGCTAAGGAACGTTATTGTCCTGGGCGCAGCAAAGAGCAGTTATACCAACTTTTCCGCGGTGAAGATGGGTTCTGGAAAGGAAGGCAATTTTGAAGTGTAATTCAAACAAAAAACTCGCCAGCCTCAACGTTTTATGGGCAGAGCCATCAGGTTATGAGCCCCAAACATCGCCCTCCTTTTTCCGAGTCTTTTCTCCTCCTACGGGTTAAATCTTTTTCTCCCTCCACCGCGTAAAACCAACTTTTACTGCCACAGTTTCATTACAGAAGTTTATGGAGGTTCTCGGGAGGTCCTGTATCCTGGCGTGGGCTTACCTGAGGGGAAGTTCAAATCTCGGATTATCCATAGGTGGGGACCATCGTCCGGATGTCGTCATTGTTTGAAGAAACGAAGGGAGGGGGGATGCACCGCAGGCTTTCTCTCTATATTCTTCACTCTATTTTTTGAATTTTCAAGAAAATATTGGAAAATTTCCAAATAGCATTTAATGCTACCACACACCCGACGAATGGCAGACGGAAGTTCTTCTTCGCTTACCCGATATTGACGGCTGTTTCAACGCTCGGGGAACAGTGGATCCTTCCTCGAATTACGGTACATGACCGTCGGCCATACAGTAGTAGGGATGGGATACAGTAATGGGGACGGGAAACGGGACCTCATTATCCATTTTGTCATCGATTGTAACATCGGAAGTTAACAATCGATTTTACTAATTAATCGTCCCTCCGCAATCGGTAATCGTCGATTTGGGTGGATTCACGGAATAGAATGTGAATTTATTCTATTCCGTGGGGTGGATTATGATAGCGCCGATCATCTCTGGAATGCATAATGAAAGCGCCAAATTTTTAGGATGGACTGCGCCAGTTTTTACAGAAAAAACAACGATAGCGCCGAGTTTGAGGACTACCTTTCTGCTATAAGTACGAAAGCGGCGAGTTTATACTTACGATCTGTTGTGGATGCACAGTTGTCAATCTTCTACAGCAAGGAGGTTTTCAGCTCAAAAAATAAGGGCAGTAGTTCCATGCTTATCCTGAACTCAGGGGATAGCAGTGATGTGAAATCTATCTATTAATCTTCCACTAAGGGCTATGTTGCAGTAGGTACTCTTCCACCGAGTTCTAACGCTGGAAAAGAGTGGGCAGATTCATTCCTGACCAGCCCCGTAGGGAGGGGGGGGGGGGGGGGGCACTGGACCCGTTGCCCCCGGGCCCGGCTTTCGTAGGGGGGCCCGGATTTTCTTGAGAACGTTTTTTTTTTTTAGGAGGCAAAATGGGAAAAGGGACAGACCAATATACTTTCCCCCCCAAAAAAAAAATCCTATATATAGGAAAAATTTGCATACCTTTTTTTTTTCTTTTTTAGGGGCCCGAAGAATTTTGCCCCCGGGCCCGGATTTTCTCTCCACGGCCCTGTTCCTGACTTCAAAGTCAAAGTTGGCTCCAACGAAGACGATATCCATTCCCCTCCTGGACACCTTACGAGCGCCGTTCAACCCTCCAACATTTTTCATTGATAGTTCAACAATGTTGGCTCTGCTCAGCACTCCTACATACCTTTAAACTCCGTCATTTCTTGTGCCTTCGATACCCGACGTGGTCCCCCCATCCGCCGCCGCTCATGAGCGGTTCACGAATGGTTCAGTTGCGGGCCACGGGGAGCGCCACCGTCGGCGGTGTGATTGGGGAAAGCCAAATGGGGAATGCTCATTAAAATTGTTTACCTTTTTAAAAACTTTTAATGAAAAGTACTCGATTCCGGGAACTTCAAACTAGGGATGGGTATCGATGAACAAAACATCGATGTTTGGACATCGATGATTTTTTTAAAGGAAACATCGATATCTCAAAAACATCGGAGAAAAAACATCGATGTTTCGATACATCGATGGTTTTATATGTATGACCGGGCGGGGGGGATGTTATGAAAAAAAAAAAAAATCTCTCCATTGTAGTTTTTGTAGAAAATTCGAAAAAAAGTCATTAAAACTTGAAACAATGAAAAGAAGTAGGCAGTAAAAAAGTCGATAAAGAATAATATTATTAAATAAATTTTTTGTAGTAAATTTTAATTTAAAAAAAAAAAATTGACGCCAGTTCCTCTGAGAGACGATTTCTCAAGGAGCTTAAAATTAAGCCTGCTTGAGAGAATAGCCTCTCAGAAAGAACTGATGTTGCTACGTTTGGTTCATTTTTTAAAACAACTTCGGAAATGATAGCATCATTTAGCTATCATTTCCGTAGTTGTTTTCAAGAATGAACCAAACGTAGCAACATCAGTTCCTCCTATTAGAGTTGCCCGCATGACCATCCAAAACCCCAAAGTGTTCTGTTCGATTTTTTCGTTGGGAGCGTTCAGTACCTACAGCGAGAGCTCAGCAGGGATTGAACACAGATAACGACAAGTGACAACGAATCAACATTAAATGTTGATTGAAATTTTCGATAATTACCAACCTTGAAATTACCTACCTATTGAAATTTCCGATAATTACCTCCCTACTATTCGATCGACACATCGATGTTTCTTGAATCTGTTCCTATAGTATTATTTTTATAGGGAAATAATAAACAACCGAGTAAGCATTTATAAAACATGAATACCTATTGTTCAGGTATAAAAGTACCTACTATTTTTACATAAACGACCAACAAAACAAAATTTTTTTTTCGCGAAAAAACATCGATGTTGGGGGGGGGGGAACATCGATGTCTAAAAAACATCGAAAAGTAAACATCGATGTCTAAAAAACATCGAAAAGTAAACATCGATGTATAAAACATCGATGTTTGAGAAAAAAACATCGATGTTTTTGAAACATCGATACATCGATACCCATCCCTACTTCAAACATAGATGAGCGCGCCTATAATGTATTATTTTTCTAGTAATTGCTCTAGATGTTTTGCCGTGCTTAGTGCTGTTATGACGGAAAAACGCAAAATATTCTCGGTTGAGGAAATCAACTTCCTCAATAATTCCCTTTTTCTCGGGTGACCAACGTGACTAGCGCACAATCCGTTTTTGGAACTTTTTCTGTCGCTAGTTCTAAAGCTCAACACCTCCACTAGGAGGCGTACAGTTCTGCCTGCGTTCTCACCGCAAAATGTTGACGAGTGGTTTTTACAGGTTCTGGCGGCGTTTGAAGCCAAAGACGTGACATCCAAAAAGTGGATGTTTAGGGATATCCGTTCCAATCCATTTTGCCCTCGGACCTGGTCAATCACATTAACGCAGACGATCCCAACCCACTGGAGCAGTTTTACACTGTCATGTCCCACATTTATGGACAAACCAGTGATAGCCGCATGACTTCGTTCATGCACGACTTTATGACTCTGCTACACTCCCTTCCACGCTGTACAGATGTCTACAAATCCTGGCAAGTTCTTTTGTCAGCCCACTTTTAAGCATGCTTGGCTGTTCAAACTGCCGGAACAACTGCGAGTTATTGCCAGCACAGCTTCTGATTTTGGGACAATGCTGTCACCAGCAGATAGAGCGTTCAATGCTCTCTCATTAAAACATTTTACCTCAGTGGACTCACAAACGAGTGGTACCTACCCCCAAAACTGTAGAAAAGAAACAATGTCCAGAATTTTTTTCCCCCCAAAAACTTTTTAAGAACACAATTAATTTTTGCACGAGTCGGTAACGTATATCAAAGAATAATAAACCCTTTTGGAAAATTGGCAGTGTTTTCCCACTTATTCTGCAGGACATGGTGCTAGCTGCTCCTTGATCTTTGCGCAAATGGCGATCACTTCGAATCCAACTGCTGCCAACAGTGGCGGATCCAGAGGGGGGCCCCCTCAACGAGAAAATATATAAGATTTAAAATTTTATAATCGCCTAAATTTGAAGAGAAGTACTCAACATAAATTTTATTAAATGTCTGTGTGTTGTGTGATGCTGCGCTGCGTTCATCACTGTGCCGAGAAGGTGTCAGGACGACAAGGGACAGGGGTATAGTGCATAGCGCGGAGTGAAAACGGCCAAAAAAAAAGTTTGAGAACCGGAGAAACCCTGACCCTGGAATAGGGGCGAAATTGGTTGAAAATGATTGTGTAAAAATTTGTGGCCTAAATTCGGTCATCTTGGGGTGGCACAAATCGTTAAAAGTTATAGGTTTGCGTAAAAAATGAAAAAGCGCGAAAATTAAAGAATTTTATTATTTCTGACCAACAAATCGTGGTAAAATGGCTTGAAAAATCATTTTAAAAATAACTCATTGTTGTGGAGCATTATCCTGAGGTTGGTCACCACCATTGAAAAAATGACGATTTGTCTCAAATCGTGATTTGCTTCCGGGATTTTTTGCGGGTCCTTATAAACCCATCTCTATTGGTTTCACCGCAAACTGAAGTAGAGGCCTCGGTTACCAATTTGCCTCTCAACTGCCTGGGAATGGCACGTGCCTTACCGTTCCGTACGGAACTGCAGCAATATCCATTTTGATGCCATTTTGGGCAATTTTCCCCAGCTCAACATCGCTTAAATTGATTGTAGATAGAGGTTCCTCTGTATTATCTTCAAATGAAACCATGGTATAATATTCGTCAGCGTTGAAATCCAACTGAGGAACATCGAACTTTCGAATATCAGCAGTCCCTCCAAACCTTCTGGCATCCTGGATTCTCTGGACAGCGAGTTCACGAACGGGTACCTACCCTCTCATCGTGCAGCATTGCCAAGATGATGTTCTCTGGGTGAGAATTTTGATGTTGAGGCGCGCCCTTCTCTCTCCACTTGTCTCTCAAATCGACGTTTTAGAATTTTCGTAGTATTTTTATCTACTCCCCCAATCATCATCATTCTTTCCTGCCTCTGATCAATCAAAAACGCCCGTTCAGCAATGGGAACTTTTTGTTTGCACTCGCAAGACTGGAAATCTACGCACTTGCAAAGGGCCACGTCAAAGAGGGTCATTTTGGCGTGTGCTACAAACGCCTTGATCTCCCCATTCCTCTCTGCTCTCAATTTCGGGATTTTTTGTAACTTTTTGTATTTTTGATGATAATTCTGTATCAAGCGACCCATTTCTTGTTCACTCACCACTGGTATCGAAGCTTTATCCACGGGGGGGGGGGGGGGGGGGGGGGGGTCACCCGGAATACTTTTTTGGTTTGGGGGTATCTATCATTCAATCATTTTCCGCCCCCCCCCCCCCCCTCAGAAAAATCCTGGATCCGCCCTTGGCTGCCAACATAACGCTTTCAAGTGTGCGCGACATTATGCTACTTCTGTTAGCTCTCGACAGATGTCGTATTAAATTTTGTCACTATGGCACCAGCTGGCCCGCAGTCGCCATGTTTTCCTCCCACACGGTTAGGTCAGCCTTAATTAAATTATAAATCACGTTAGGACGTATCAAATTGAATTACCCAGTTGACTTTAAACCCTTCTTGTCTCCCGTTTCATTTGGTTGGTAATCAAATTTCACCTGCTACGCCCCAAACCCCCCCCCCCCCCCCCCCCGGAACATTTTTACATCGAAACTTTTTCAAGCTCTTGTACAATAGCTGTGTTTTCCGTCGAACGTAATTGAAATTCCATGTTTGGTTTTCAGGATTCCGGCGTCGGCTTACCAGTGACCCTTCGGGTGGACGAGAACGGATTCTATCTGCACTGGATTGATCAGAACAAGGTACCTTCTAACGATTAGTATTCTCGTTAGTGTACATTGATGGGGGGGGGGGGGGGATCACCGTTACATATTCTGACCTCGCTATAATGGCTTGTGGATTTAGTCGACGGCTGATAGCAAACCTGAGCAAAACTGTTGATAAGCATTAAAAAGATTTTGTCATTTCGCAAAACTTGAAACGCATGTGACCATAACAGTTTTTGAAGTATGTAGGTATTTAATGTTTTCGTCCAAAATTGAATGATATCCTTTGGTTTATTATTCGTGGAATAGGTACCTAATACACCTATGCATTCCTCAAAATTTGACTTTATACGTTTCATGACACGGACCTAGATTCCAAAAACGTACATACATGTACCTACATAAATGTACGTACATGTACGTCCTTCCACCGCACAGTGGAGTAGGAAGAACAGAAGACGCGGAAAAAAGTCAATTTCCCAAAGTCGGTTATTGATTGATCTTGTGCAATATTTCAATTATAGATTATAGAGAGCTTTTTAAAATATTGTCTTTCAAGACTTAAAAATCTCTTTGGCTCACTTGTCAGCTTAAATTTCGCGCTAATCGAACACTTCAAAAGTAAAGTAATAGTGAAAGCCCACATTCCCACGGTGAAATCGGATCATTCCGGGACCCCCAAAAATGGATTTTACGTCAAAAAATACTTCGAAAACGACACCTAACTCGACCCCATAACCAAAACCCTTCAAAAAACCCTCCCGTAGCCTCATTTTAGCCCCATAACGCCCCCACGGGTTTGGGCGATCGGGCTGAAAACCTTGCGGGCACAACTAGATGGTAAACCAAGTATTTTGTCAAAATTTCAGATTTAAAAAAATTCCTACTGCCCAAAACGGCTCGGACGGCGGACGGTCATTTCGGTTAAAACCGGAATCTCTTGAAACGAATAATGTCAAATTTTGAGGCCGATCGGAGTCGTCGACCTCCGTCGCGATTACATAGGTGTATCATTCCAAGAAGAATAAACCAAAATGAAATAGGATTTGGTATTTCATTCCTGTACGTTGCGTGGTAGGGAAAGTTGTAATACCGTAAGTTATCGGCTAGTGATAAGCAGGCAGGTGGTAGAAGTTATGCGAGACCTCCACTGGGTCGTCTGTATTCACTAGGCGTTAAAACGTGTTTGCTTTATCGATTGAACCGAAGCGAATCTTAGTGGGGTGTTTGCTTTTGCTTAGCAGTTGGGTGTACGCTGAGGTGAACTCAAGGCCTGGGGGGGTTCAGTCTCCTGAGGGGCTTATGGAGTTCTACAGCTTTCTACTCGTAGAATATGATGGGGGTCAATGGGGTGGCTCAGCGGAGCGAGAACATCCTTATAATTGCCTTTTCCCCCTTTGAATCATTATTTTCCCGGGCAGGTACTCCTTTATTGATTATGGGGCTAGCGCAGAGGCAATTTAGCTATGATTAAAAATATATCACGTTTTGCTTTGGGCCTTGTCACACATTGCCCGAATTTTCGTCCGAATTCATGGGCCGCATTACAGGTCGAACCGTCGTAAATCAAAAGAGCGAATGCTTGAGTGACTTGGTATTTTCCGTCGACAAACCTACTGCACGCAGCGCTCCTTGTGAGATCATGGGAGACTAATCAACGTTGAAAGAAATACTAATAATCACCGAGATAGTAGAAGGTTATTGCCGCATTGAAAAACTGCTAAAACGTCAAAATCTACTCATGAGTGGCTATGAGAGAGCTGCTATTCTTAATGTTCACCTTTAAAAATGTCTAATACAGATGCATTTTCGATATGAACTGAGGACCGGGTTCTCCACTGTGACATTTCGTCTGGGAAACCTGGTCAGCGGACCAAATTATTGTGCACGAACCCGTTGCCCGGGCAGCCATTGTGGACAACTCCTCTGTGGCCACCGGGAGAGCAGGTTTTGGTAAGATGGTGTCAGCGGACCTGGCATCCCTTGGCGACAGTTTGTCTTGAGAAGCCAGTCCTCTGATTCCGTATTAAATTCCTGATTGTATTAAATGCGGATCCAGGGAGAACTAATGTTGATGCTGACATCTGAATCAAGTGATCAATGCATTCCAAACTACCCCGACACTTCCTGCCAGTCTGGAGATAGCGGATCTCCCCTCAATGCCTCGATACCGCCTCCTAGGATAGCAGATCGCGACATCTCGCGTTATTCGCTAAATAGGGACATTCAGGTACTTCCTCCAAACACACAACACAAAATTGATAGAACTAATTTGAATTTAGGAACTCTAACCCTCACTAAACGGCGAGGGTTATGTTACTGGAAAAGAGGGTGAAGATATCATGAAATTTTTGCAACAGCCGCCCTACTGGGCAAATAAAAATAAATAAAAAACTAACCCGTTTCAGGGGTAGGGTAGGTGGGGGCAAATCCCGCATTGGTTTTTTGAACAGAACCGCAAATGTTAAATACCTGGCCACCAGGTGGTAGGTTCGTCTTGATGAAACTTAGTTCTCCACGAAATGTCATGGCGGTCGGACTTGTGAGGAGAAAATTAGATAAGTTTGTTTTCCAGTATGGTGAAGTAGTTTTTCTCATTTTTCACTTCAGCATTATACAGTGTAAGCGGGTAGGTAATCCGTCATCTACCTCACAACAGGCGGAAACCCGCAGCGGAAGATCGCCTACTCACATGTTCGCAAACTCCTGGTAGAGATCTTTCGTCACCCTCCCGACCACCACCTCGATGGCGAGGGGAAGGGACTCCCCAAGAGCGCCCATCTTGCTCAACAGTTAACTGTTGATTCACACTGTTGATTAAAGGTTGATTTCACAATTATTGTGAATCTTAAATTTTGTCAGGAAGTCAAGTTGCTTAGGCTGATGTCTCTCTAGCCCCCCCCCCCCCCCCCCCCAGTGGAGAATGGAGAATGCGCCTGAGTTACATCTGCAACTCTCTCTGTAACTGTAGCACTGGAGTGCGCAAGTTCTTCTGACTTCAGCTATCTGACTTCGATAGGTGTTATGATCCACCGAAGCACCTTCTCCTTACTGGCAGACGGTATATAGGTATATTAATGTTGAGGAGGGATTACAGAGGGCTCCTTGGTCGACCCTCCTCCAATGTCCTCAATCCAGCACTGGAAAACCTCCACCAGCCACCCCATAGATTCCCATAGAAAGCGCAACCAGATCTTTGAGTTCATGGTGCCGAGCAACCTCAGCTCTAACGAGCTCCCAGACAACCACTCTGAGGAACCTTTCTAGTGACTCAAGGGCCAGTGCATCAACTGCACAAAGCAATTCGGGGTGTTTCTCAGGACTTTAAAAAACCCGCACCTCGCCTACTCTATCTCAGTGAGGGAATCGTGCACTTTTAGTCGCAGATGGCTTCTCTTATAGGATCGCTGGTTACACGAAGGAGGGTCGGGCTCCAGGGGTGTGAGGCTTTGGCGGGGTACGTTCAGTTCACCTCAGCTCGATACAGCCGGTAAACACTCCTTTCCCAACGGCCTATCCATCACGTCAGCCCGCATTTCATGACCCGGGGAGGCCAAAATTTATAAGACGCCTTTCCTGATAAATTATATTTCCGCGAAGTAACTTTTAGGAAATGAGATTTCCCTTTGGACGTGAAAAGGGGTTTCTCACATGTATTTCCTGTCAAATGCACATTGCTATGATGCAGAGCCCCCCACATCCTCAAGTGAAATGATGTCGGGAAATGGGCCGCGTGACACTTCTTGATTGATATTCCCCTCAAATATTTCACATTTTCATTTCCCTCTATTTACGATGTATCCGATTCGAGGAATTGTTTTTCACTGATTGGCAAAAAAGGACGGCGTTGAATTGTTTTGTTATTAGTAATTTAGTTAGGTTTAGAATGATGTGGACGTTCAATGTATTTTTCCCACTTAAGGTTATTTGATATTGGACTGGTTTTGTTGAATTCATCCTGTTTTAGCCTGTCTAGACAGTCTTCTGACCGTCAGCACAGATTAACGAAAAATCGCCTCTCAATTGTGAACAATAATCTTCTTAATAAATAAAAACAATGTTTCCTCTGCCTTGCAGACTCGGAAGCAATACGTGCATAACTTAGATAAGTACATCCTTTCGCTCGTCGTAAGGTTATAACAGTATAAATTATAACAGTTATAATAACTAATAATGAAATTTCATTGCTCACGAGGAGACGTCTTGATGGTTGAACTCCTCAATCGTGTAGAGAGCCGTTGTTGGGTCTTGAGGACAGTTCACAGTTGGGCAGACGAAAGGGATCTAACATCCCACTGCAACTGGTTGTATAGCCCCGTCCCGAGGTGGTCAGGATTGAGTCGCTTGGTCTTGGCAAGCTGGCAGCGCTCTGGTCTCAACAGCAGGGGTTGAAATTGAGTGATTTTTATTTTTGGGAATCGCTCAAAATCAAAATTTGAGTTTTATTTTTCACTCAAAAAATAATGATTATTTTTTGAGTTTTACTTTTCTGCTCAGAAAATAATGATTATTTTTTGAGCGATATTTTTTCGCTCAAAAATAAAACTCAAAACGCTCTAGCTCCTAGGCTATTGCACCTACAGATCTGCGGTTGGTCTCATTCGATTCAGCGTTCAAAATACTATAAGAAACCACCTTGACCACCTCCAAAACAATATTATGGTGGCTTTGCTCTCTCCAAATATGCGACATATATGTCGAATCCGAGGATTTCGATAAAAAATAAAACTCAGAAAGCTCCTAGACTATCGTACCTACAGATCTGCGGATGGTCTCATTCGATTCAGCGTTCAAAAATACTATATGAAACCACCTTGATCACCTCCAAAACATTATTATGGTGGCTTTGCTCCCTCCAAATGTACAAAATATGGGTTGAATTCGACAATTTTGATGAAAAATAAAACTCAAAACGCTCTAGCTCCTAGGCTATTGCACCTGCAGATCTGCGGTTGGTCTCATTCGATTCAGCGTTCAAAATAGTATAAGAAACCACCTTGGTCACCCCCAAAACATTATTATAGTGGCTTTGTTCCCTCCAAATGTGCAAAATATGGGTTGAATTCGACGATTTCGATAAAAAATAAAACTCAAAACGCTCTACCTCCTAGGCTATTGCACCTACAGATCTGCGGTTGGTCTCATTCGATTCGCCGTTCAAAATACTATAAGAAACCACCTTGACCACCTCCAAAACAATATTATGGTGGCTTTGCTCTCTCCAAATATGCGAAATATATGTCGAATCCGAGGATTTCGATAAAAAATAAAACTCAAAACGCTCTAGCTCCTAGGCTATTGCACCTACAGATTTGCGGTTGGCCTCATTCGAATCGCTCAAAATCAAAATTTGAGTTTTATTTTTCACTCAAAAAATAATGATTATTTTTTGAGTTTTACTTTTCTGCTCAGAAAATAATGATTATTTTTTGAGCGATATTTTTTCGCTCAAAAATAAAACTCAAAACGCTCTAGCTCCTAGGCTATTGCACCTACAGATCTGCGGTTGGTCTCATTCGATTCAGCGTTCAAAATACTATAAGAAACCACCTTGACCACCTCCAAAACAATATTATGGTGGCTTTGCTCTCTCCAAATATGCGACATATATGTCGAATCCGAGGATTTCGATAAAAACGCTGCAAATTTTACACAAGGGTTTATTATTCTGTGATATAGGTTACTTGTACAGACATTTAATTCTGTCAATAAAAAAAATTTAAAAAAATTTTTTTTTTTGGATTTTTATATTTCAAAAAAAATTTTTTGGGGGGATTTTTTTTTTTTTTAAATGTGTTTTTTCAAAAATTCTTTAATTTTTACTCGAAAAATATTTAACTTCTTGGGATCCTTCAAAAATCCCATTTTTAGCCCCATGAAAGCCCTATAGAACGCCACAGTGAAATCGGATCGTTCCGGGACCCCCAAAAATGGATTCTACGTCCAAAAATACTTCGAAAACGACACCTAACTCGATCCCATAGCTAAAAGCCTTCAAAACACCCCTCCCGTAGCCCCATTATAGCCCCATAGCGCCCCACGGGTTTGGGCGATCGGACTGAAAACCTTGCGGGCACAACTAGATGGTAAACCAAGTATTTTGTCAAAATTTCAGATTTTTTAAAAAATTCCTACTGCCCAAAACGGCCCGGACGGCGGACGGCGTACGGCGGACGGCGGACGGCGGACGGACATTTCGGATTTTGAATGTAGACCTCTTGAAACGGATAATGTCAAATTTTGAGGCCGATCGGAGTCGTCGACCCGCGTCGCGAAAACATAGGTGTATTATTCCAAGATTAATAAACCAAAATAAAACTCAGAAAGCTCCTAGACTATCGTACCTACAGATCTACGGTTGGTCTCATTCGATTCAGCGTTCAAAAATACTATATGAAACCACCTTGATCACCTCCAAAACATTATTATGGTGGCTTTGCTCCCTCCAAATGTGCAAAATATGGGTTGAATTCGACAATTTTGATGAAAAATAAAACTCAAAACGCTCTAGCTCCTAGGCTATTGCACCTGCAGATCTGCGGTTGGTCTCATTCGATTCAGCGTTCACAATACTATAAGAAACCACCTTGAACACCTCCAAAACAATATTATGGTGGCTTTGCTCTCTCCAAATATGCGAAATATATGTCGAATCCGAGGATTTCGATAAAAAATAAAACTCAAAACGCTCTAGCTCCTAGGCTATTGCACCTACAGATTTGCGGTTGGCCTCATTCGAATCGCTCAAAATCAAAATTTGAGTTTTATTTTTCACTCAAAAAATAATGATTATTTTTTGAGTTTTACTTTTCTGCTCAGAAAATAATGATTATTTTTTGAGCGATATGTTTTCGCTCAAAAATAAAACTCAAAACGCTCTAGCTCCTAGGCTATTGCACCTACAGATCTGCGGTTGGTCTCATTCGATTCAGCGTTCAAAATACTATAAGAAACCATCTTGACCACCTCCAAAACAATATTATGGTGGCTTTGCTCTCTCCAAATATGCGACATATATGTCGAATCCGAGGATTTCGATAAAAAATAAAACTCAGAAAGCTCCTAGACTATCGTACCTACAGATCTGCGGTTGGTCTCATTCGATTCAGCGTTCAAAAATACTATATGAAACCACCTTGATCACCTCCAAAACATTATTATGGTGGCTTTGCTCCCTCCAAATGTGCAAAATATGGGTTGAATTCGACAATTTTGATGAAAAATAAAACTCAAAACGCTCTAGCTCCTAGGCTATTGCACCTGCAGATCTGCGGTTGGTCTCATTCGATTCAGCGTTCAAAATAGTATAAGAAACCACCTTGGTCACCCCCAAAACATTATTATAGTGGCTTTGTTCCCTCCAAATGTGCAAAATATGGGTTGAATTCGACGATTTCGATAAAAAATAAAACTCAAAACGCTCTAGCTCCTAGGCTATTGCACCTACAGATCTGCGGTTGGTCTCATTCGATTCGGCGTTCAAAATACTATAAGAAACCACCTTGACCACCTCCAAAACAATATTATGGTGGCTTTGCTCTCTCCAAATATGCGAAATATATGTCGAATCCGAGGATTTCGATAAAAAATAAAACTCAAAACGCTCTAGCTCCTAGGCTATTGCACCTACAGATTTGCGGTTGGCCTCATTCGAATCGCTCAAAATCAAAATTTGAGTTTTATTTTTCACTCAAAAAATAATGATTATTTTTTGAGTTTTACTTTTCTGCTCAGAAAATAATGATTATTTTTTGAGCGATATTTTTTCGCTCAAAAATAAAACTCAAAACGCTCTAGCTCCTAGGCTATTGCACCTACAGATTTGCGGTTGGCCTCATTCGATTCGGCGTTCAAAATACCATAAGAAACCACCTTGATCACCTCCAAAACAATATTATGGTGGCTTTAACATATTTAATATGTAAAATTTTGACATTATTCGTTTCAAGAGGATTCCAAAACCGAAATGTCCGTCCGCCGTCCGAGCAAAGCCACCATAATATTGTTTTGGAGGTGATCAAGGTGGTTTCTTATGGTATTTTGAACGCCGAATCGAATGAGGCCAACCGCAAATCTGTAGGTGCAATAGCCTAGGAGCTAGAGCGTTTTGAGTTTTATTTTTCATCAAAATTGTCGAATTCAACCCATATTTTGCACATTTGGAGGGAGCAAAGCCACCATAATAATGTTTTGGAGGTGATCAAGGTGGTTTCATATAGTATTTTTGAACGCTGAATCGAATGAGACCAACCGCAGATCTGTAGGTACGATAGTCTAGGAGCTTTTTGAGTTTTATTTTTTTATCGAAATCCTCGGATTCGACATATATTTCGCATATTTGGAGAGAGCAAAGCCACCATAATATTGTTTTGGAGGTGGTCAAGGTGGTTTCTTATAGTATTTTGAACGCTGAATCGAATGAGACCAACCGCAGATCTGTAGGTGCAATAGCCTAGGAGCTAGAGCGTTTTGAGTTTTATTTTTGAGCGAAAAAATATCGCTCAAAAAATAATCATTATTTTCTGAGCAGAAAAGTAAAACTCAAAAAATAATCATTATTTTTTGAGTGAAAAATAAAACTCAAATTTTGATTTTGAGCGATTCTCAAAAATAAAAATCACTCAATTTCAACCCCTGCTCAACATATCTCTGCCGCGGGTGAAGCGATTGTGGGTGGAAGCGCCTGTTTGAAACTTCCCTTAATGCGGTCGAGCAGCTCTATTTGAAGAGACCCAGATGAGTCGTGACACCTAACTTTGATAACATGGGCTGGCACGAGGTGGTCTGGAATGCCCCAGTTATTGTCCTAATCTCTTTCTTTTGATCCAGATATACCCGTGCCGCCGCCGCCGAATTACCCCACAGCCGTACAACGTATGACAGTCTACTGTGGAAAAACGCGAAGTACCTATTCAATGCACAGAACTGGTTGGGAGAGTGACAGTGCCGTGCGGCGCAGCATACAGAGAACTGCAGCCAGCTTGCTGATTAGGTCTCTACAATGGGGCTCCCAGGAGGCTGACCTGTCGAGGGTGACTCCAAGATTCTTGGCTTCTGCGGTTGATCGGCGGCTCAGATCAAGTACCAGCACCTGCGTCTTCCCAATGTTAGACGTCAGCCCGTTTGACAGGCACCAGTGCTCCACCACCCCCAGCTCAATGCGAGACTGGCCCAGCTGCAGATCCACGTTCAGAGAAGCCAGTGTCGTCTGAGTAGAGAAAACCATGAACTCCCTAGTCCCGCAGCATGAATGGGAGATCGTTTACATACTGGAAGAAGCAGGTCGAGCACATGCCAACCTTGCGAAAAGCAGCTCTACATTAGGGCAACCGCAGAGTGACCCGTTCCCACCCCGCCTTACTGCGCCTTGGCCAATATCTTATGCTCTTCGAGACACTCAAGCAGACGAGTAAGGACCAGCCTCTCCAGACTCTTCACCTGCAGCGGGATCAGCTCTACTGGGTCAAAGTTATCACATTCGTCCAATGGTCCTTTTCTTTGGATACGAATAACTTTGTCAACGTGAGGATGTCCAAGAATATTCCCGCCTCAAAGCTTCAGTTGAACAGATCGCACAGTGGCTCGCATATGTAGGGTGCGCTAAGACTCAGGATTGCATAGTTCAGTCCAAAGGGGTCAAAATTGTTCAAGCTGTAATGGTGACTGCAGCTCAGCTGTCTGGACCAGATATAATTGTTTGCCTGATGTGGGGTTCTTTCACATCTTCTGACCAGGGCATTTGCTACTGGTGGGTGGTCATCATTGTGTTTGCTCTTGGCTGTCCAGGTCATCAATCATCAGGAAGCTGAAAACCTCAGATCAGGCCATAGGTCATCATCGTCGTCGTTTGAGGCAGACCATGACATCTACTTCGGGGAATCGGTTAGTTTCTGGTCAGGTTATCTGATACATAGCTGGATTTCTTCTGGATAGGTCGTCAACTTTTGGTTATCGTCTTCTGATAGCTGATCATCTATTGGGTATGTTACCTTCAGGTAGCTGGTCATCTCTTGGGCTGGTTATCTACTTCTGGTTGCTGTTGATCATCTTATGGTAGTTCATGGCTGGTCATCAAATCGAGTCTGTTCCTAAAGTTCCGTATTTCGGCTTGAACCGTCTCGTATTTGCTCAAACAGAGTTGGCAGCAGTAGAACAAGTCCTTCATCAGCGTTTAAGATCCAGATTGCCCCCAAGAGATTTATCAGTCGGGGAAAACCTCCCAATTGAAAAGATATAGACCACCAAAGGAAATACGTGTTCGGTGCCACTTTCCACACACAAAGGGCGAACATTGGGCGATACAAAAGGAAGATTAAGGGAAAGGAAGATAGAAATTCAAAGGCTCGAAAAAAGAGGGATTGTAATTTCAAATTAAAGTAAGAGCATAAGTTAGAAGGAACCACCCAGTTCTGCCAATGGCAGTGGAGCTCTCTGGACTATTATAACAGTTCAAACTGGCACTCCGGTTGATTACTTGGTGTTCAGACTTCCACCTCATCAGACAGTCCTATTAAAAAAGAAGTTGGAAATGACTTGGAGAAGTGAAGAGAGTGGGGCTCAACCAGGGAAGAAGGAGAGATGGAAGGAATTGGAAGGATGTTCTGTCAAGTTATTGAGTAGTTGAGTACCCACGGGAGTCATCACTAAACAGTACTTGTACTTAGTAGTTTTGAGCTTTACCCCTGTTAAGGCCGAGGCGCACCTTCTGAATTCGCTTAACAAACCCCACTACATCACATTTTCTTACATAATCCCTTAGCACTGTCCATCACTTCCTCGTCCATAGAAAAATAGTGGGGGGGGGGGGGGGGGGCACGTGCTTTCCTGTCGAGCGGTCGTCTCCGGAGAAGAAAAAAAGGTTTTTAAAAGATGGGGAAAAATCGTTAACGCTTAAATTATGAAAGAATCCCATCCCTCTTCCCCCTTACCTCTTTTTCTTGTTCTGAACAGCTTTTCCTCTGATCCAGGACGGATGTTCATTTTTTACGCCCCATTTGCGTCCCCCTTTTCCGGTTTTCCATTAAGAATTCCAACAATTCCCCGATCTCTCAGCGGGGAAGAGGTGAAAACGTAATCAAATTAAATAATTGGGCGAATTTGGGAGTTTTTCGTTCTTTTCCTGTCGTGACGTCCCCTTTTTTAGAGGTAGAATTAATGTTTTTTTTTTTTTTTCGTTCTCTTTCATGACCGCAAACTTTGACAACCAATTTAATATTTAGTAGTTTCCAACTTCCAGTCATCCTGGGATGAATTTGAGAAACATTTTATGGCTCTGATAATTCAAACACAGGTATTATTCATTTAACTTGAGGACTGGATGGAGAATGATAAGCGAGTTAGGCACCAAGGGATAATGACCTGCTACCAAGAGAAGATAACCTGGCAAGAGATGGCCAGCAACCAAAAATTGAAAACCTGGCAGGAGATGACCAGCTACTAGAAGAAGATAACCCGCCCAAGAGATGACACGAGCCATCAATAGTAAATAACCTGGCAGGAGCTGGACCAGTTACCATAATAATATAACCTAGCCAAGATATGACCAGCCACCATAAGAAGATAACCGGGCAGAAGATGACCAGCTACCTGAATAAGACAACCTACCCAAGAGATGACACGAGCCATCAAAAGTAAATAACCTGGCAGGAGCTGGACCAGCTACCTGAAGAACACAACCTGCCCAAGAGATGACCTGACCAGAAGCTAACCAACTCCCAGAAAATCTGAAGACTGTCGGGGTTGGCCATTCTTCCATTGGGATCTGGGCCGGTTCTCCTGTGCGATGACAACCAATCGGCGGTCAGGATGGTACAGTCGAAACAAAGAGCTCCAAGCACATTGATATCACGCACCATTTTGTACATGATATGGTCGCAAATGGTGAGCTGAACTACGTGCTTACTGATCTTCTGAGGTACTGAGGTCTGAGGTACCTAGCGGACATGCTGACAAAGGGCTGGCAGCACCTGTCTGAACGCTTCAGGGGAATTGCTAAATGTCGTCGAGAGGAGTCATGTCCTTTAGAGGACTGGAAGATGGCAGCGTGGCCGGGGGAGAGGTCTGATCTTCCAGCGAATTGTCTGTAGAAGACATGAAGTTGGCGGCTTCGCCGGAAGAGCGGACTTGTGCTGCGTTGGCTGCTTGGCACCAACCCTCAACGTCTTTCCCTTTCGTCTTTCGTGACTTATTTTTATGGCTGCTCTTTACCTTATTATCAGGTTGTTGAAGTCAATGTTTTTGTTAGGTATGGTAGATTCTAGTTAATGTCATGACGAGTCTGGTCAGTTTCATCCAGTCTGATATCTGTTGATTAGTATAATGTGTATTAGTATTAATATAATATATTAGTTAATGAAGCTTTATTGGAGTGTTAAATCTTTCTTGTATTGAATGCAATATTATCCCGGTCTGATATCGTGTGTTGAGCCGTCTTGCATTAAGTAATTGAATTAAGTTTTTTGTACGTGCCGTATCCGTCCTCAATAAATTCAAATAATATTTGAATCATGATTTTATCGGCTCGATCTTTCGTTCCCTAGCGCCCTGGTCTTTAAGGACTGCAGTAGGAACTGCCTAATTTCTGGGATTTTCCCGCCACTCTCCAGCTGCTTTCGAATAGCCTTCTTGTGCAGTTTGTACCCACTGCCTACATTTTTGAGACATTGAAAAAAAAAAAAAAAAAAAAAAAAGGTACCTAGGTATTTTTACTTACGGTGACGTCAAAATTGTCCTTAACACGCCCAATTTCATGAGCACTTGCCTGAAATGGTAATATCTAATCAGGGAATGGCAGCCCAATTTTTCTATCCAAACATAAATTGTGTACAACGATTGGTTGAATAGTAACCCATTTCTACGTATGAGTTTGAATAATTTATTCATTTTTATTTTTTCAGGAAATGGACGTATTAGACATCGCGACGATTCGGGATTGCCGGACTGGGAAACAAGCCAAACTACCAAAGGTAATTTAGCCACGACTTAATTTTTATCGCTTTCGTATCGTTTATGCGACAAATCGGGGGTTTATCGAATGCATTAAATGCATTCAAATTCAAAATAAATTTTGTTTCCTCGATTTAAGCCCGAGTAGGCTAATCGCTGATCAGCATCTGCGATTTTGCAGGATCGTCGGAATAGTGAACAATAATCTTCAAGATTGATGCAAAACCACGTTTTTTTTTTGGTAATTTCTTGGAAAAGAACACGTGAAGGAAGGATTTTAGACCCATCAACATGTATATGGGCGTGTTCATGAACGCTGCAGCGTTAGATTTCCTGTAAGAGCACCGGCTCGTTGAAAAATAATTAAGTTGGAAATTAAGTGAGTTTTTTTAACATTCGGGTACTGTACAGCGGAACCTCTGCGTCTAGGGGCGAAACGGACCTTGGATTCGGATTCAGCACCCTCGAAAACCCCCAGGACAACCATCAGACCTCTTGAAGCATGAGATCGATTTTTTTTTTTTTTTTGTGTGGAGCAGTGTTATTCATTAGAAGGAAGAAGAAGAAAGAAATCATTCGAGTGGAGAGCATTCGATTGTGTAAATCACAGGTTTTGCCCATCACAATCGAATGCCCAGTTATATATAACTGGGAATGGGATATCGGTACCCAGTATCGATATTGGCATCAAAATCAATATTGAACCATTAATATATCTACAATAATATTAATAATATTTGAGGTCCATTGGGGTCTATGGGGCTACAAAGATTAATGGGATTTCTGAAGGATCCCAGGAGATCAAATAAGGTGTCGTTTTCTGAGTAGTTTTGGACGCAAAATCCATTTTTTTCGTGGTCCCAAACATTGTACCTACAGAAGTTGACCCAGAATTAATTTTTGCACAATTAAGGAAAATCAAAGAATAATACCTAGTGTAACATTAAAATTTACCCCGTTGAAATGAGTGGCAAAGAAATGTTACAAAGAAATGTTACAAATTTAAAATTTTCCTGCGTTTTCCCCAAATCTTCTTTGTCTCTCATTTCAACGGGGTAAAACCTCCAAATTACATCTCATCAACGTCTCCTTCTCGCCATATTCTTTCAGTCTTGAACACGTCCGTCATGCGGTCTGTTTGGCATTGTGTGAATCTCGTTGGTAGATGGCGGAGTCTGCGGGATTATGGGCCGAGTCTTCAACGCGCGCATGTTGTGAATACCTCGGAATTGCTCCATAAAACGAACGAGGTCCACTTCATCTCGACGACTCATGACGTATTCTGGGCGCAGTGTGATGTAAATCTCAGGATAGCGTTTTATTGTCGATTCCGTACCGCCTGAGGCCAACAGGAATCGATTTGGAAAGAAACCTGCCATCTCTCTACCCTTCGGGTTCAAATCGTTTATGCGGCACCGACGGTGCTTACAGTAGCAACCAGACAATAACAAAAACTTGACGGTGAAAATCCCCATTTCCCTCACAAAGGAAGTGAAATCAATTTCCTCCCAACCGAAAAAAAAAAAAAAAAAAAATTCTTGACAGGCACATTACAAACCGGTAGATTCTCTCGTAGCCAAAATAGAAGCTTTTCATCTCTTTGGAAAGTCCCAAAACTCCAAGACCAACAAAAAAAAAAGTCGTAAATTTGGCAAGAAGCCACTTTCCTTGGAAGGCCACCCGCCACTGCAGCACTGCGATTTTCCAAGTTTTTCGCTCTCCAAAAATAAATATCCCCAAAGGACAAATTAACTTCTTGTTTTAGGTCGACTGCGTAAATCGAACGGATCCCGAACGGAAAGTTGCCAAGAAACGTACCGTTGGCTATGTTTGGCTTAGGAAGCTCCAGGTTTTGTCGTAAGGATTCAGTAGGTATTGTTTCAAATCATTGAAATAGCTCTTTGTTCCATTTGTGATGGAAGGGTCGAAAGGGTTTGAGGAGCCCTGTCGGGATTCAATGATGAAAACATGGCATAACCCTGTGGTACAAGTTGGGTGAATGTACTACATAACTGGTTACGCACAAGGCATGAAGATTGACAGTTCAATCCTTTAGGAGTGTCCACTTCACTAAAAACAGCTGCTGATAGTAACTGTCGTGCCTGACTTCTACGTGAAAGAAGAACGCCAATTCAATAGAAATCCGTAGCTGGTCCAGATCGGTGTCCGAAGTTTGAATGAATAGAATTTGTGAACATCGTCTCACGTTTTTTTTTTTTTTTTTTTGGTTGTCTTACCAGGTGTGTTTTGTCTCACACCATGGGAACTAGCTTCCGAGTGGACCAGCTTCTCCAGATACTTTATTTTGTAAAATCACCAATTGTTAGGGAAACATTCCCTGCGTAATTTCCCCGATAGTAGCTCATAAAGCTTAATGACTGTAGGTTAATAATTCTGTAGGTTCTTCCAATGTTTGGACTGATGTGGGACGTCGAAAAAATGGATTTTGCGTCCAAAAATACTCGGAAAACGATACCTTATTTGACCTCCTGGAATCGTCCAGAAATCCCATTTGGAGCCCCACAGACTATAGACTCCCACAGGGCCTGAAATATAATACTAGGGGGCCAACCCCTGCTGGCAATGCGTGACAATCCCCGTCTTCTAGCTTTTTTATCGTGAATAGTTTTATTTGTGATTCTCGAAGAAATACAGGGTGAGAGTTAAAGGATTCATTTGGAAGGTGACATTATTTGTACACCTCCTTTGGCTAAATCTCAGCCAAAGATCAGCTGACCCTCCCGATAAAAGCACCCTTGCAGGGGGGTTGTTTCTTTCAGCTGCACACTCACGATGAACCTCCTCTCACTGCCAGGATGCCAGGAAGGATCCCAAAAACGGTTCTTGCAAAATCTGTTGAATAAAAGCTTGCCCTAGGGAGCCCAAAAAGGATTATATTTGTTTTCCGCCGTAAGAATAAGGGGATGGGGGGGGGGGGGGGGGGGGGGTTGCTGAGAGTAATCGATTACGTCCAGAAAACATCCAACACGACGACCCGACTTTGTTTTTGACCGAATACCCCGAACGTCCCCAACTGGAGACAAAAAAAGAAGTTTTCAACTCGTCAGGAAGATGGTGGAGTCTGACAGTGGAAATGGAGAGGGGTGTCACAAGGGAGGAGGGGAAGTTCCAGGAATGAAATCAGATGGCAAAGACGGGAATCTTCAGGCGGAATATCGAGAGGAATCTCCTGTAGAAATTGGTTTCATCTTCCCTTTTTTTCCAAACTGAATAACTTACGACTGAGTTGTAACTTGCGCATTTTTCACAGTTGATTCATAATAACGCTGAAATCTTAATGAATCTGCTGGTCGGATGCCTACGAACAAATCGCCTTATTGCCGAGCTTTCCGAAGTTCCCAGATGAAAATGACCCAAAGACGCGAGGGAGAGCATTCTTAGGTATATTCTTAAAGTCTAATACAAATCGCTTCAAATCGCCATCAGGTGGTAAGTTATGAGGCTACGAATGGAAGCTTTGAAAGGATTTCACCGAGAGCATCGAGTGAGGTGTCATTTTCGAAGTAATTGCAGAGTTAAAAGAGATTTTAGCGGGTCGTAAACCTTTACTATCTCTTTACAACTATGCTCAGCACTAAAAAACAAATAAACCCCCACTAATCCAATTTGCTACTTTTCTACTCGTCGAAATTGAATGAAGCTCTTGATTTTCTGACTTTTTGAAAGTCTCCTCCTCGCTTAAAATAAAACTCCCCAATGTTTGTCCGGAAAGTGTCACCATCTCTCTCCTCAGAGGTAATTGATGAACGAAATTCGACTGTTCGACAGATTGGCAAACTTTTTTCTTTCCTCTTCAACTTGGACATAATGGAAGAAGTTTTCATGGCAGAACAGTAACTGTTATGTAGCTTAGTCGCTGAGATGCCAGTTTACGGTGTCCAAATTATAACTTTTACGATTAATCATTATGTATACCTATTATTCATCTTATTCTTCTGAATAATATTATAATTCAAATATATTATATTTCAGCATGTTCTCACTTTTCATAACTTTTTTGTGTGCTCTCCATCGTGTCTTTCGAATTCGCGAAGCAGTTATTGATTGAAGGTCAACTTTTCTCATTGCTGATGTTCTCGTCGCACAACCATTACATGTCTTGGGGCAGTTATTTGGAAAAAAGAGAAAATTCCACGGCGGGTTTATGTACCTCACAAAAGATAATTTTGTGTGACACAACTGCTATTCGTGCTATAATAATGTTATCATGATATGATAGTGTTATCACAGAAAATAATTATACCTAATAAATAATCTTTATTGAGAGAAAGACATACATATTATGTTTTCCATTTAGTACTCCCTGAATACTGCAGTGACTGGCATGTTGTTTAATTTTTTCGTTCTTTTTTCCACCAGACTTTTCTTTCTTAACGATACAATCGGATGACACTTTTGGGTTAGGACTGTAACACGTTTGCGGGAACTCCGATCTGACCATTGTTTCTTGTGCTCTTCTCTCTTCTGGGGACTGGTCACGTTTTTCGGCCGCAGTCAGCTGTGCTGTCACTAAAACATTTCTAGCTCAGCCTCTGTTCAACACATCTCTTTCAAATTTTTACCAGGTGTTTTAAACATTGATAGGTACCGACCATAAAATTTTCAAGTCACTGTAACTACTAGAAAAAAATAGAAAAATCTACGACTCCTTCATCCGGAGACCTGAAAATCCTCCAACTTTGGTACAATGTAACTCAACGTGTATTGATCCTACATACCTGAAATTTTTACAGGCTGTTCTCTACCCTGTGGAAGAGAGTCCGAGCCAGCAACTTTGAAAAATATCGATTAGCCAATTTTAGGCACCCTACTAAACATAGGCCAAAAAAATCAGCCTTATTTTTCCACATTTGAAAAATTCCCGCACCCAGTGGAATTTTTTTTCTGCCATATCCGTGGCACGGACTCTTTTTATTATCCTTGGGAACATGGTGAAAAAATCTGACTGTGATAGCACTAATAGATCCGGAGATATGTGATCCCTAAGTGGAAAATACGTGATTTTTAAGGAGAGCAGAATAACTGCCAACAAGACTACTCCGTATTCACGTCTTCGGATTGTGGTTGTAATGATGAAAAACTCTTTCGGGACATATGAAAGGGTAATCCTTATCACATAGACTTTATAGAGATGCGTATTTATACCTTATAAGGTCTCAAATTATTATCTTTTCCGCGTTTCTGTTGCCGATTTCGGGTTGTTTGTAAGCTGTATTTCTTACTTTTTCGTGAAAAATGCCGCGGAAAGGCCCTTTTTTCGTCAAAAGTAAACTGTTCCTCCAAATCGACATTTATTGGAGAGGGTTGCAACGTCATACGCAACTGACGTTGATGACATGATGTCAGTTGGCTCATCGTCAACATCATCGTCCGCCTCGTCGACCTCGTCCACATCGACAATTGACGTCCAATTTGAACGAGTCCGATGAATTTTCAAGTGAGGCTCAGAATGATGTGATGATTATTGCGGAATTTTTTGAGCACCTTTGTGCTGGGACCAATGTGTTGTGGCTGGAGGACCAGTGGGAAGAAGAGGAGGGCGACGATCAGGCCTACGCAGCAGGCGCGCATTAGAGGTAGGCGACTTCCAATTCAAATTTGAAAGGGTTCCCGGCGTCCAATTTACAAATTTTTTTTTCGTTAATGTTTGTCAAGTTCTATAGAAAAATAAAATAAAATAAAAAAAATTTCGATTTTTTGGCTGAAAAACGTGACCAGTCCCCTTAAATAAATTGGTATACATATTGCTCAAGCTCTTAAATAAATGTAAGCCCTCAAGGCCATCCAGGCCATGACTTAGGTACACGTATTTCTACGTGCAGAAATGCAAGGTTTAGGTACACATCCAGGCCATGACTTTGGTACATACACGTATTTCTACGTGTAGAAATGCAAAGAAACTCGAAAATCAGCCGAAATGAGGGAAAAAAGAGGAATTTCTGAGGCATTCTGATGCTTGCACAGAACCTTGCACCTACTCATTGGCTCGGGCAAGATCCCTCTCTCTGTATGGGGAGGTTTGTGTCCTACAAGAGAGGTTTTTTAAGGGTTTTGGCTATGCGGTCGAGTTAGGTTTCGTTTTCGAAGTACTTTTGGGCGTAGAATCCATTTTTGGTGGTTTCAGAACGATCCGATTTCACTGTGGGAATCTATGGGGCTTTCATGGTGCTACAAATGGGATTTTTGAAGGATCCCAGGATGTTAAATATTTCCCAGGTCAAATATTTTCCAAGTAAACATTAAAAAAAAAAAAATCGAAAAAAATTAAAATGTTTTTCAAAATTTTCTACAGACTCAGAATTAATTTTCGCACTTGGTATAATAATTATAGACGTACAATATGCCTTATTTATGAATTATTCATAAATAAGGAGCTGGCCACGCTTGGGGTGGGTGAAGTCTGTGAAGGTCTCCCAACTCGGGCGAGACATTTTCTAACGTTTGGCTTTCAGGTTTTTCTACCTTCCATGTGGTTGGATTAGAATTCGAAAGATCGGGAGGTTTTTACTAATTTAATATGTATAGTAATATGTATAATCTATAAATCATCACTTGAACCATTGTTCCAATGAGCGAGCGAAGCGAGGCCCCCTGTCAGAGTGCTAGTATAGCTTAATTTTGCACAATTAATTCTGTCAGTAAAAAAAATTAGGTATTTTCGAAAAAATTAAAAAAAGGACAGATATGGAATCTCGAAAAGTGGGTTATGCGTTTGAAATTACTCGGAAAACGGTACCTAATTTTACCTCCTGGGATTCTTGAAAAACACCACTATAGTAGCCCTATGAAAGCCCCATAGATCCCCGCAGTGAAATCGGATCGTTCCGGGACCCCCAAAAATGGATTCTACGTCCAAAAATACTTCGAAAACGAAACTTAACTCGATCCGATAGCCAAAACCCTTCAAAAAACCCTCCCGTAGCCCCATTTTAGCCCCACAGCGCCCCAATTAAACCAAGTATTTTGTCAAAATTTCAGATTTAAAAAAAAAATTCCTACTGCCCAAAACGGCCCGGACGGACGTTTTTAGAATCTAGACCTCTTGAAACGGATAATTTCAAATTTTGAGGCCGATCCGAGTCGTCGACCTCCGTCGCGGTTACTTTGGTGTATTATTCCAATAATAATAAACCAAAAGAGACGACAATAATTGCTCTAAATAAACGAAAATTTATACCAGCAATTATTGTGTTAATAAAGTATAATTTACACTAACTTCGGCTTTGTCTGCCGGTGTGTAAAACCGCTCTTGTGAAGATCCACTGGTGTACAAAATATTTCCCTCTAAAATTACTTATCTCTCACAGTGAACTGCCCTGTACGCTAACTAGCTGATGGAAGCCGAGAGAGGCATCGAGTAAGGTATAGAGGTAGAGTTATGTAGAATGGAGCACTCAACTTGAATGTGTTCCGAGTGGTGGGAAAGGGTGAAGGGATAATTTTCTCAAAAGGCCCCCTCGTGAGACTCCGATTTTGATAATGGAAACAAATAGTCGGGATGGAGGCGGGAAATCACAAACAACGCGAATAAATCGAGTTAACAAGATGGCAAACTGTGTAGGAAAACACACAATATCAGGGCAGTGACAAGATGTATATTCACGGGCGGTATGAAAAGGATCTATCTCTACCGCTAGATGGAGCCGGCGGTCGGCTGTCAACAGATAACATTGAAACGGCGTTTTCATTGTCCACGTCTCGTTCGGTGGAGCTGCTGAGATGAATTTCGAGGCGGTAGATAGGGCTGTGTCATGGGAGAGGTGGAAAGGGATGGGGAGGTCATCAAATCTCATTCCCGATCCTCGTGGATACGCCGCCGTTTCCGGACTCTGCCGAGACTTGGATGACGTTACTCTTGTGGACAGCAGTTGCTTGAGACTTGTAAGAAACTGACCCCTGGGGGCTACATACCATATTGAGACGGCAGTGGACTTGAAGGTTTAGCACCAAAAGGGGCCTTCCCAGTCCATGTTCAGTTGGCATGGTGATGAGAGTGTTTTCCTCACAGAAAGGAAATTTCTCAGCAATATTTCTCATTCAAAGCTTTGCTATTGAAGTGCTTTTTTTGCTTCACTTCGTGCAAAATGTGCCTTGTTTTAGCAACTACCTTCATCGGGGTAGAAAATGTAATCTCCAAGAAGTTAATTAACTAATTTTAAAATGGTTCATCTGTCATGGCTGAATCAAGAATTTTTTATTGCCTAGAACACGGAGTGCAAAGACAAGGCCAAAAATTATGGGGCAGTTATGACTAGAGTTGCTGGGGCAGATATAACCAGTGGTCATAACTGCCCAGGCGTAACGACTTTGGGCTAAATCAAAGTAAAAGGTCCTCGGAAGCCCGATGACTTAGGTTCCCGGTTCAGCAAAGATGTTGGGCCAGAGTCGTATTAGAGTATTACCAGAGATGGTATTGAAATGGGTTCCTGAAAGGCCTTCTCACTTCACACACCTGGCGTTCTCTACAGTACGAGGTCTGTACGGTTGGCTCAATAGCCCTCCTACCAGGTCCTGTTGCGCCAATATCTCTTCCTATTGATCCCAGAGCAAGTTACCTTTTGCGCTCCGGAGCCTCACATTCGGGGAGTCATGTTTGTGGTTAACAATTTTAAATTTACTGATGGATCAATTAGTTTTATGTTTATCTTTGTAATATCATTTAATAAGACAACCTAATGAACTAATGAATGATTGTATTGATAAATATTGACGAATTGGTCAGTTTTATGCACCCAAACCCATTACTTTTGAGTGCTACCAGTTGGCTCAATTCCATTAGGCACTTTAGCTCCCAGAGGTTTGGCCCAAAGCCATCAAAATTTTGGCCCAAAATCATTGCGTTTTGAAGTCTTTGGCCCAAAATGAAACTGCTCAACTAGATACTCCATGTTTTGACTACACACGGAGGTAGCGCAGTTCTCGTAAAAGAAAACCTCAAACATCATGAATGGACAAAGATCGAAACGGAAAAAATCCAGATTTGTTCAATTTCAGTCAAAACTAGGTCATACGAGATGGTTATTGCTAGCATCTACTGCCCACCTAAACATACCATTACAGACGAAGACTTCTGTAAGGCGTTTGATCAACTGGGGAATCGCTTCATCATTGGCGGAGACTTCAATGCAAAACATACATATTGGGGCTCACGAATGTGCCTGCCTCGCGGCTCAGCTCTCTACAGATACGTGCAGCTAAGAGACTGCATCTCTTTATCAACCGGTAAACCAACGTACTGGCCTAGTGATATAAGGAAAAAACCAGATCTACTTGACTTCTTCTTACTAAAAAATATCTCAGCTAATTATGCGTACACCGACGAGTGCTTCGATCTCAGTTCGGACCACTCACCAGTAATCCTTACACTGAGCGACCAGATTATCATTAAGCCACACAATCCAGTTTTAGTTAACAAGCTAACAAATTGGCATCAGTTCAAAATGGACGTGAATCAACGTATCGACCTTAGTGTGGCACTGACCACGCCAGAAGAGGTTGACGGCCAGCTGGAAAAAGTCGTAGCTGCCATACAAGATGCTGCTTGGCAAAATACTCCTGATCTTCCTAAAAAGCTGAAGGGGATAAATTACCCTAAGGAAATAGTAGATACCATAAAACAGAAGCGTAGAGCCAGGAGAATCTGGCAAGCCACGCGTAACCCAGCCCATAAGACCAAATGGTATAAAATTGCTAATGAACTTAGAGGAATGATCAAAGAAATCAAAGAAGAAACTCAAAAAGAACTCCTTTCAACGCTTACTAGCCACAGGGACACTGATTACTCCCTGTGGAAGGCAACAAAATACTTGAAGCGACCCGTAGTTCAGGCACCACCCATCCTGGACACGATCAACAATAGGTGGATCAGGACCAACCAGGAGAAGGCTGACGCCTTTGCTTCTCACTTGGCTAACATCTTCACCCCAAATCTTGGCAGCCCTGATGAAGAGCCGCTCAAGGAGATTCGGTCCAGTGACCAGGAGACTGTGATCGAAAGAGTAACTGTCAAACAAGTGCAGATGACAATAAAAAATGATATTAACCCGAAGAAGGCGCCTGGATATGACCTAATTACAGGCCAGGTACTTCAGAACCTGTTAAACTCACAGAACAGAGTGTTAAACTCACACAGATTATCAATGCAGCCATCAGGCTTTGCTATGTACCTCAGCTATGGAAGCTTGCAGAGGTCATAATGATCCTAAAACCTGGAAAGCCTGCTGAGGAATTGAATTCATATCGACCAATATCTCTGCTACCAGTTCTCTCAAAGCTGTTTGAAAAAATCATTCAAAAACGACTGTTGAAAATAGTAGAGGAACGGAACCTCGTTCCAATCCATCAGTTTGGCTTTCGTCGAAATCACTCTACAATTGATCAGGTGCACCGAATAACGCACATTATTGAACAATCTCTTGAACAAAAAAAGGTTTGTTCTGCCGTCTTTCTTGATGTTACACAGGCCTTTGATAAAGTGTGGCACGAAGGACTCAACTATAAACTCAGAAAAACACTTCCCGCCTCGTATTCCAAGTTGTTAGAGTCCTACCTCTCAAACCGATTTTTCCGGATCAAGCAAGAAGATGCGTATTCGAAAGCTCAAAAGATTCAAGCTGGAGTACCGCAAGGTAGCGTACTGGGCCCACTCCTGTACGTCCTTTTCACCAGAGATCTTCCAGAAAGAGAGGAGAATACCATAGCGACGTTTGCAGATGACACTGCAGTCCTTGCTGTCGGCGATACCAACTTGGAATCAATTTCGAAACTACAAAGGTCAATCAAGAGACTTCACAGCTGGACTTTAAAGTGGAGGATCCAAATGAATGAGGCAAAATCGGTACAAGTCGACTTCACAAACCGTAGGTGTGAGTACATACCCGTTCACCTCAACAACAAAGTCATACCGCACGCAAACGAAGCCAAGTACCTGGGCATGACCCTCGATGCTAAGCTTCGGTGGAAAGCACATGTAAAAAAAAAGAAGATGGAACTAACCACCAAATTTCGAAAGATGTATTGGCTAATGGGGCGACGGTCATCCTTGTCAATCCCCAACAAGCTAACACTATACAATCAGGTCCTTAAGCCAGTCTGGGCCTATGGTGCACAATTGTGGGGCTGCACCGCTCCGAGCAATCGCTTGATCATTCAGCGATTTCAAAATAACGTGCTACGAGCATGCGTAAATGCGTACCGTTACACCAGGAATGAAAGACTACACCGGGAACTTCAAATTCCTACTGTCGAAGAAGTCATCAAAAAACAAGCATTAGCCCATCAGCAGAGGCTTCGGGGACACATCAACAGCGAGGTTGTCCAGCTCCTCGACGTTGAAGGCCTGCTCAGAAGACTGAAAAGAACAAAACCTCATGACCTGTGGGAGTGAGGTGCCCTGTGAACTAATTATCAGCTCAGTGAGTAATTACTAGTGCGTCAGTTGCACAAAACAACAAGTCGCATAGAAGCAGTGTTATGTGTCATCGCTTCTGGCAAGTCATTTAGTATGTATACATCAATTGTAAATTGCTGATAAGTTTGCTTACTTGGTGCAATAAAAGTTTCAAAAAAAAAAAAAAAAAAAATGTTTTGACTACTACCTTAGGTACTTATTTTCTAGAAATTGTGTATATGGAACGATTAGAAGTGTTTTTTACGTTTTAATACCTCATAACTTTGTGGAGGGAGACTTGGAGGGACACGCCTGGGTTTCAGAGGAAAAATAATGACAGCAGACATACCTCAATAAAACTAGGCGAAGACAACCCATCATAATGATGTTCAGGAAGATGTCTTTGGTGAAGACGTCCCATTTTAAACCCGGCAGGTCCTGGATCCTCCTTTTCGCGTCTTCAAATACTCGCCTTATGGAATATTTCAAAGCAAACTTGCCACACATAAATCGTATTGAATTACTTCGCCTTGGTTTGTTCCCTAGTTTAATCATAATCCAGTTAAAATGATATTTCATCGTCCGATTGAAGATAGACCGAAATGCAAACTATTTGCATCTTAACGAGACGTGCGTGAATGTCCTCCTGTTTCATAGATTCTGGCCGTCAGCCAAGGGCACGTCCATTCCGGTTCTCCCCCCGGCTCTGAATCTCGAAATATTTTTCATTTGGCATCTCAGAAACGTGGACACGTGCTGCCTGTCACCAAAGACAAATCTTTTACGGCTCAACAAGAATTCATCTTTTGAATTTTTTTTTTTTTTGAATCCGCTTATGAAAAAACTAGAAAAGAACTGGTCGTTTGCGTCCGACTGGTTTATGAGACGTGATGGTGTAAAAAATATTCATGAACGCAGATTTACTTGTCGTTTGAATCTGACAGGACAACATAGGTGCTAACACGTTGTTTTGCCAGGGGTCTCTCGCACAATTGCTCCATAGTAACTACGCCCGCTACCAGAAAATCATACGATATTTTGATACTGGATCAAATATGGATTTTGATACTGCTGTAATTTTGTGACATTTCCATGTAACGCATCGTTTGTGACATTTCGTGAAACGGTTTTCAAGTAGGTAGTTAGCCCATGGCTTCATGCTGAAAACTCGGCAAATTGGATTTCTCGTGGTTTCAGTATTTTGCCATCATTTTAGAGAATACGTCAACTCACCTCCTAAAATCCTTTCAAAAATGCGGCCTCCGGCCCTCAGCAGTCTTTCTATTTCTTGAAAAATACCCACTCAAAAAGGCAAGGACAGAAGGCATTGCCTTCACGTATAATATACATATTATGTGTCTGTAAGTAGGTACAGCGTGAAACACAACAAGACAAATTTTGGTCCAAAATGGAAAATTAAGATGATTAAGATGATTGATTACACAGTAAGCTTTGAACAGAACAAAAACACAGAATCTAAACCTCATCTGGGTACTTAAGGGGAGGAGTCCACCCAAAAATGAATTTTTTTTTTTTTTTTAATACTGCAACATGTAAGGAACACACAGTAAAAAAAATCAGACATTTTGGGGCAGCGGAAGTGCAAAAAAAAAAAAAAAAAAAAAAAAAAACGAGATCAAAACAATCGAATACGCAGAAAACAACAATAATGTAAACATTTGGTAAGTGTTGCTGTTGTTATACATTTTCTGATACCTAAACTTCCTAAATGAAGAACATACATAAGTTCTTCTTCTTTTATCAAAGAAAAAACGCTGCAAATTTTACACAAGGGTTTATTATTCTTTGATATAGGTTACTTGTACAGACATTTAATACTGTCAATAAAAAAAAATTAAAAAAAATTTTTTTTGGGGATTTTTATATTTAAAAAAAAAAATTTGGAGGGATTTTTTTCTAAAATGTGTTTTTTCAAAATTTCTTTCATTTTTACTCGAAAAATATTTAACTTCTTGGGATCCTTCAAAAATCCCATTTTTAGCCCCATGAAAGCCCTATAGATCGCCACAGTGAAATCGGATCGTTCCGGGACCCCCAAAAATGGATTCTACGTCCAAAAATACTTCGAAAACGACACCTAACACGATCCCATAGCTAAAAGCCTTCAAAACACCCCTCATGTAGCCCCATTTTAGCCCCATAGCGCCCCACGGGTTTGGGCGATCGGACTGAAAACCTTGCGGGCACAACTAGATGGTAAACCAAGTATTTTGCCAAAATTTCAGATTTTAAAAAAAATTCCTACTGCCCAAAACGGCCCGGACGGCGGACGGCGGACGGACATTTCGGATTTTGAATGTAGACCTCTTGAAACGGATAATGTCAAATTTTGAGCCCGATCGGAGTCGTCGACCCCTGTCGCGAAAACATAGGTGTATTATTCCAAGAATAATAAACCAAAAGCAAGGAAGAAGAAAGAAACCACACAAGAGTTGTGGGGGGGGGGGGGGGGGGGAAGAGCTCAGTTGCGGGGTGGTCGCCCTCGGAGAAGGTTGTGTTGGCTGCGGGAACTTTGAACTGCTTCCCTGAAAAGTCGCGTTTTTCGACCTTTCGGTACAACTTGCGTCCAAACTAATTGGCAGATTCAAAAAATTGTGATTTCATATTTTTTGTCATGAAATTAGCTAAAAAGCCCTGGATTTCGATTTGTAAATTTTGTACCAGGATTTACACAGTCACGGCTTTTAGGTGATCAAAAATGGAGTCAACCTTCCCACTTCCGGCTAAAATCGCACAGACCCGATATAAAATATCCGACTGCAGGGTTTTATAGCCTTTTTCAATGTAAATGAAAGGCCAAAAGAAATTTTTCATTTGAATGAGTGGTTATGTAGATACATGTACCAAAATGCTCCCACTAGGACGATTTCAAAAATTTTTTTTTCATATGAAACCTTCAAGTCCCTGCTACATGTGGTAAAAATCTCAAATATTTAGAATCAGTACACAAAGAGCTATTGAGTGAGATGCATGGAGAGAGCGGCTGAGCGGCCTTGGGTGGACTTAACGTTGCGTACATATGTACGCAAGTATGCGTAGTATATACATACTAGTATGCGTAGTATATATGTACCTATAGGTACTGTTTATAACCTCACTGACTTCCAACAGATTATTGTCCTTCCTATCTCTGTGGTATGTACCTAATACTAATATTATGTACCTATGTGCGGACTGAGAGGGTTAACAATTTTTTACTACCCCGGACGCCCTCCTCCCAACCCCGAAAATATTTCTTATATACGCTGACAAGTGGGTAACTAAACATTATGCTTAACTGGAGGTTGGAAAAACATACCTTATAGTTCAACACTACTAGGTACTGATGATACCGGTAGTTCCTACTCATTCAGTTCTTGTTCAATTGTACTATCAGCTAATATTTTCAAGTCGTTGTGCAACAGACGCTCAAATAGTTTTTGTCTGTTTCAGGACCCCAAACTGAGACAGCTTGTCACGATGGGAACGCAGGACACTCTCGAAGAAAAGACTGTCACGTTGTGTTACGGCTCGGATTTCGTTAATCTCACTTTCATTAATTTCTGCTGCACAAAGAAGGAAATAGCGCAGGTATGAGTGGTTTTTTTTTTTTTTTTTTCTTGTCACGTAATTTCTTAAATGTGAGTGTTCCAGTTGAGCTAGTGATCTCAAGTGTTTGGTTCTTTGGCCTCTGCTAGGACACAGACGTTTAGCAGTAGTGCTTTTTGTCTGAGATTTATCTTGGTAACGTCATCTATCTCGTCGCGAGTGGTTTGGTTATGTGGTGGTCCTCAACCGTAGTCAGTGCCCAGTCACAAAGGCTTCCCTGGTAATGATGTCCTCAGGCCATGTGTGGGCCCTGAGGCGGCGACAACAGGTGGATTTACTCCCAACCCGTCTGGAGATTAGACCAGTCACTACCTACAGACATCAGCTTGTGCAAAAGGTGGTCTAGCAAATTTTATTTTTGGTTTTTGTAGGAATGTGTACAAGGAAGTAAAATTTACTTAAATGATAAGTATTAATTAATTCACTTTAAACACATTTTTTAACTGCTTAGAGCCAACTTTTTGGCGTTTTCAGATTTTTCTCGTAGGTACTATTCTCGCCAAGCTGTTTTTTTAAAGACCTATTTCAAATTTTTCCGACATCTAGAAGTGCCTTTAGATGAGCATCCTCCTTGATCATCCTCTTCGTTCTCCTCCTCCTCCTCCTCAAGCTGTAGTTCCAATATTGTAAGAAAGTGGTACCTATGATCAAAAATCATGGTCGAAAAATGGCGTTTTTTTCTACTTGGCTAAAAAGTGGGATACTTACATCGTTTTTTGAAATGTCTGGGGGTGGAAAATGGGTCCCCCTATAAAAAAAAAAAAGAAAAAGAAAAAAAGAGCAATGAAAATTGTGGAAAATCTAATTCTGCGTTCAGGGAGTTTTTTTTTTTTTTTTCAATATAGGTATAAGTATTTATTTTTAATTTTTAAGTCTTCATTCGACTTCAACAATGTTACGGGATTACATCAGAAATCAATGGGGTGTTCGATCGAAACCATCTACTCCGCTCTTTTTTTAGGGTGTTCAATCGACGCAAAATTTATTGCTCTACAACTTTTCTTTGTTTTCAAACTTCGTGAGAATCCTTAGTTGGCTTCCACACTGGAAAATATATTGAAAAACGCTGCAAATTTTACACAAGGGTTTATTATTCTGTGATATAGGTTACTTGTACAGACATTTAATTCTGTCAATAAAAAAAAATTAAAAAATTTTTTTTTGGATTTTTATATTTAAAAAAAAATTTTTGGGGGGGATTTTTTTTTCAAAAATTCTTTAATTTTTAACTATTTAAATATTTAACTTCTAGGGATCCTTCAAAAATCCCATTTTTACCCCCATGAAAGCCCTATAGAACGCCACAGTGAAATCGGATCGTTCCGGGACCCCCAAAAATGGATTCTACGTCCAAAAATACTTCGAAAACGACACCTAACTCGATCCCATAGCTAAAAGCCTTCAAAACACCCCTCCTGTAGCCCCATTTTAGCCCCATAGCGCCCCACGGGTTTGGGCGATCGGACTGAAAACCTTGCGGGCACAACTAGATGGTAAACCAAGTATTTTGCCAAAATTTCAGATTTTTAAAAAAATTCCTACTGCCCAAAACGGCCCGGACGGCGGACGGCGTACGGCGGACGGACATTTCGGATTTTGAATGTAGACCTCTTGAAACGGATAATGTCAAATTTTGAGGCCGATCGGAGTCGTCGACCCCCGTCGCGAAAACATAGGTGTATTATTCCAAGAATTAGTGGTATAGATAATAAACCAAAATGTGGTTTTTGAGGTTTATCGAAAAAAAAAAAAAAAAACAAGGCTAAGAAGATATTTTGGGTACAGGGACGTGGATTATATTCATGATCAGCGTCAAATTTCCTATAAGGATGGGGGTTTGGGAGGTTATTTTTTTCTAAAATAGCAGCGCTCCCAGTGGGCCTTCTGAAAGCTCCAGAGGCTCTATAGCAAGTTAAAATCAGGGCTCTCTGAGAAGATAATAATATTATCTCCGGGCAGAAGGGCGAATATTGCAAAACGGCGATTTTGAGTTAGGGCACCCATCTTTTTTATTTTCTCCTCTTCTTTCCGAATTTGAAAAGAGCGGGACGATCCAATCACTCAGAAAGATGCTATTTGAGGTTAAAAAATATGTTGGGGCGAATATGACAATGATACGGCTTTTGACAATATTGCTTTTGCTTTTGCTTTTGCAATATTGCTTTTGCTTTTGCAATATTCGCCCTTCTGCCCGGAGGGAAATTATCTTCTCATATTATGCAAAGCAAAATCGGCTGTTTGTAGTAAAGCAAAGTGAATACCCGCTCGGTACACATCCCAGCATTGAATCGAATGACGCTTTTACCTCCAAATGTTTCTAAGAGGCTTTTCTGTGTTTTTGTGTTACAGCTTTGGACTGACGAGCTGCTGAAACTGGCGTTCAGCCTTTCTCAACTGAACGCCTCTGTCATCAAGTTCCTCCTGAAAGCGCACACCAAGTTGACTCTCAGCGTTGATAAATCCAGTAAAATCCCTACGAAAAAGTAAGCCAACATATTTCTCGTTAATTTCAGCATGAAACATAACGTCCTAACGACGCAGTAAGGTCACGTTATGGGGTAATCACACTGTCGGAAACTCCGGCCGGCCGACGAGTGGTGATTTACATTGAAATCATGGGCATAGTCCGGCGGGGGGGAGTGCCGAGCCGCCGGGTAGACGACACCCTCTCCTTCCCTCAGCTATGAACGCCGGACGTCTCGCGATCCGTCGGGCCGTGAGAGCAGTTCGTACTGCACGACGTGTTGCCCGACGTAACGTCGCTTTACTGTCCACAAACGTTAGTTGGTGAGGGAGACGCGGGAGTGTCACGTTTATCATTTAAACGTAATATATAAATATACGTTAGGCCACTAGTTCGGCATCCTGTTTTGTCGTAATGTCAGGCCACTAGTGCGGTGTCCTCACCTGTTGTACGTTAGGACACTAGTTCGGCGTCCTCACATGTTGTACTTAGGCCACTAGTTCGGCGTCCTCACCTGTCGCCACAGTCTCACCGCCAGGCCACTAGTTCGGCGTCGGACAGTTAGTTTTCCAACACGCAAGATGGGTTTCAATCCCACGGTAAATAAAGCATGTTCCATGTTTCTTTCAAGAATTTCAGCCGTAGGCTCTAAGCAAAAAGCATCTGGGGGTCCCCAGTTTTTTCCCTTCTTTTCAATGAAATAACAGCTTTTATTACAAATTTTGTAAATCCACTGCGGCTCGTAGCAGTGGAAAGAAGCCCAATCAGCGGGGAGTCGGGTAATCAGTCCTGGACACCAGTACCTAACTGCAAATCCGTCCTCCATCCCCAAGTTTTTTAGCTTCTGTCGAAGTTCCCTCAGACGAAGGGAAACAGCGCCAGGGAATAAGATGGCAAACTGTACCCGATATCGAGCCCATCCCTCCTGTACATTCCTACTAGCACTGGGCACTAGCCCGAACGCGTCGGATTCGCAGTGGAGGGACCCATAGCACGAACAAACCAGTGGTGTGAATGACCCTGTGAGATCATCGTCAGTCATACTTTCCATGTTTTTCGTTGGCAGCACTCTGGGCTACTTGCGACCGCTCCAAGAAATGGTAAGAAGCAGCGTCAGCATTAATAGTGCGATTATATAAAAACGCTGTCATCCCAATTTCCAAGATTCCTACCGTTTATGTGCATGTCGGCCACCAGAGCAGCATGATTGTCGGTACCTACTCTCATCACTGGTTGCGCCACTTCAAGCCACGTCTACAAGACTAGCCACCACATCTCGTACCTCGTTCGACGAGAGCTCTTTTTTGCAGTTGAGGGCGTGGTTAACATCGAAACCTCGCCCAAACCCGTCACAAACCAGGCGTGCTACCATACTTCAAGGTCAGAGGCTATGTCACAGACCATCGCAGAACGAGGATGCTGACGAATTAAAAGCCCATCAGCTTTTAAGGGAATCATCGATGACTCCTAAGAACTTGATTTCACCCTTCTGAGAGTCTGTTGCTGCATTCTTTGAATAAGACCCTCGGCCACCTCTGAGAGATGTCTCCGTTTCCGGCTCTTATCTTCTCAGTGATCTGGCTACTTGGGTTTGATGATCTTCGAGATGGGCGTAAGGCTGGGAAGCGTCCTAGGGTCGGTGGCCTTCTAACTATATATTAATTGTCTTTCACATGTGCTCGAAAGAGAGATAAGCTCCTTCTTCTTCGCCGATGACTCGGAATTTGTAATCACAGCAGAGAACTGGTGGTTTGGATTCTTCCTCAAGTCCCACAACCCTCTGTGTAAAGCTCTAATCAAACTGAAGGGATTTCGTGAATGCCGCGTGAACTGGCTGAAGACTTGGCTGTCTCTGCAAAGGTCCGGGATGTGATCTCTGCGCTGAAGACCCGACTACCACCAAGAAACCAGTGTGAGTAGACGACCTTCACATCCCTGAACAGTGCTGCTGCTTCGCCTCCTTTCCCTGGCTTGCCAATGTGGCAACTTTTCGCTGGTTCTGGAAGGTACCCTGGTTAATGGATGTTAAAGGTGTACCTACATGCACAAAATGAGTTCCTAATTCTTTAATAGGTCTATCATTAATTGTGTTGTGTGTTTGGGGGAAGGCCTCCAGCGTAACTGGGCGGAATCCCAGTCTTTGGAGGAAGATGAATATCCCTATCTAGGCCATAACATGAAGGTCATGATCTGCTATCCTGAGAGGCGATATCGAGGCAGAATAGGGAGTCCTGTTATCTCCAGACTGGCGTGAAATGTCGTGTTGGGTTGGAATGCGTTGGAGTGCGGAAGGGAACCAAGGGGAATCTAATACCGACGGTTGTGAGTCAACATCGCTATTAAATATCGATATAAATTTTATTGGGCCGCCCTAGGTTCGCAGTTTTTACGTAAGCCAGAGGGCTGGCTTCCCCAGACGAATTGTCGCCAGAGGAGGCAGGGCCCGCTGACCTGGCTGACCGAGGGGTGGTCCTCGGTCCAACCAAAAATGCACTGCGATTACTCATAGTGTGAAAGTGTGAAATTTACCAGTCAGTGAATGATAAAGTCGCCGGCGCATCTCAGGTGTCCCCCGTTCATGGGAGAGGCTGGACCTATCGATCACGCCGCCGACAGTGGCGCTTCCTGACGGAACGAAGTTTGGCGGGCGAGCGAATTTAAATTGTAGAGTGTGTCCCATAAAGCCACAGTACCTACCCCACTTTGGGCCTTCCTCCTTTAGCAGGTCAAACCAAATTCGAATATGCCTTGGTTTTCCTGTACAGGCCGAGTCAGTAGGGTTTCCTCACTATGGCGGAAGTTATTCAAGAGCCTCCTTCTGTTTTGGGTGCCTCATGATTGCTGAGTTGCCAACTGAATAGCATTCCCAAGTTCCTTGGTGTAGCATAGACCTTATAGGATATAGCTCCTAAGTCCTAAAAGAGCCTCACCCACCAGGTTAGGCTGCCCCCAAGATGGTTATAGTGTTTCCCCCAGTAAACAAGGTTGTGATCAGCTAAAATCGAAGTTTTATTTCTATAATAGGCCCCTATCTACACTTGGTCTTTAATTTGAATGATATAATCCATAGTTTTGAGTGTACTTTCTCATCTAGATCTGGCGAACGGCGTTTCTGAAGTCAAATATCAGCCTACCGTAGCTTTCAAATTTTTTCATAGATCACCTATAGCTGAAACGTTCCTGTTTCAGTGTTATCAAACTATTCGCACAAAACAAAGACGATAAGAAGAAAGTGAAAAATGCTCTTGACGCGGCGGGCATTACATCTGCCAAGGTGAGTCCAATATTCGTTAAAATAATTGAGCTAATTGTCATTTTTGTTTGTTTATTATTATCTGTTTTGTTGTGATTACATTCTGTTCAGGACGAGGTTTTGAATCCTCAGAAATTCGGCTTTGATGATTTCTACAATTTTTACAAACACCTGACGCTGAGGAATGAGGTCGAGAAAATTTTTGAAGAGCTGTGAGTTTCATTGAGCGGTTTCTAGATTAATAACGTTGATTTAAGGGCAATTTGAATTTATGTCGTCCATTCGAAAAACCAGATGTGGCTCCGGGAAGAAGAAATTGATGTCAGCTCCCCAACTGGTGGAGTTTCTGAACCAGACGCAGCGGGACCCTCGACTCAACGAGATCCTCCATCCGTACGCCAACGTTGCCAAAGCCAAAGACCTGATAGCCCAGTACGAGCCGAACAAAAACAACGTGAACAAGGGGCTCCTCAGCGCCGAAGGTTTCCTCAGGTTAGCGATTTGTTTGGATATCCTGATGACCACCGGATTAGGGAGATTGTGACGGTGTGACTTTTGCAGGTATTTATTGAGCGACGACAATCCAATAGTGGCTCATTCCAAAGTCGACCTCAGTGACGATATGGAACAACCACTAGCACACTACTTCATCAATTCTTCCCACAACACTTATTTAACTGGTAAGTCTTCCTCCTGCCTTCTTTGTAAATTCTTCACTACTTCATTGCACACTATTGCTTCTTCACTGTTGTCCTTCATTGCATCTTCACTATGGCTCTTCATTGAGCAGTAGGGCATTCAGCAGATGATGATTTTGGGTGACTCTGGGCCATTGATGTCTTTACCACGATTGGCTGACCCAGTGGAGGAGGTTAGGGAATACAAGTAGGTATCTTGGGGTCACCCTGACACAGACCTGTCTTTCAACGGGAATTTCACTGAGCGGAGGCAGCAAAACTCGGAATGAATAGTATACATATATAGGTCTTTCTTCGGCTGACACTCTTTACCTGTAGTGCCAAGTTCAGGGTATTTAATTAATGCTGCACAGGTGACGGGCTTGTTCCATTTAATGCTCTTTAACAGGTACAACGGCGCTTCATCAAGATATTTGGCCTGCCTCGGAACACCCAAACTACTTTGTGTATCGCGAGACTGGCGCAGACCCAATCAACTACTCATTGGCGGGAAATTATACATAATATGTATATATTATATTGAAGGTGCTGAAGATACCTGGCCATCGTCTTCTTCGGTTGGTGGCTCACGAGGTGGTCCGCAGGAGAGCTGGCTGGTATCCCATGTAGCACACATACAGGGGCGGGCCCAAGGGGGGGGGGGGCAAAGCCCGGTGGGCCGCCTCTGTAAGCTGGGCTGTGGGCCGCCACGCGTGCAAAAAAAAAAGACAAGTAAAAATTTCTTGAAATATATATAAGATTTTTACATTTTACGTGAAAATGAGAACCAAACGTACTGAACCTAGCGTACGTAAAGGGCTCAAAACTGAGGAGAAAACTTAGTGATCAGAGATTACCTATAATATAGGTATATTATACTTCGTCGGTCATGATAATTCAGAAGCTCAAAAAATCTGATAAACCACCACCACCTCAGTGATATTGATTTTCGGGCTGCCATAGAAGAAGAAGAAGTAATAAGTATAAACACGACAATACAGAAGCTGCAATATATAAGCCGAGATTGCACTAACATCTTAGAAAAAGCCCACACATTCGTCGATTTTCTTCAAACTCCTCTCTCAGACCACAACATCCATATTAGCACTGAATTCAGTAATAAGCGTATACTTAAAAAGAAGAAACACTTCGACTACGAAAGTGCTGGCTCTAAATTATCTGCTGAAAAAAGATTTGAGGTGGAAGTACATAATAGGGTCTTTGATATTATTCTGAATTCATTCAGTGTTAGATTCAACGATCATCAAGAAATTTGTAATAAATTCAAATTTCTCGATCCGAGACACTTCATAGAAGAACCTGATGCAGCCACCTTCAACGATATTGTCTCCACCCTCCAGCAATTCGGGTACGATATGCACATCGACGTGGTGATATCAGAATCAGAAGAGGTTTTATTTGCCGATTACATAAATGTATATGACAATGGTCAACAAGGTGAACAGGCTGCAATTTAGTCAGATGTAAAAATTTTGTACACAAAAATTTGTCCAGTGAGCAATTTAGCTTGAGGGTCCAAAAAAGTTCATTTATCACTAAGACTAATTCTGCGAAGTCAATTTAGCTTATGGTCCTAGAGGTAAGATGAGACAAAAACAAAGAATTCATCGAAATTATAGGGAGCAATCTGAATTAACAGCTCTTTACAATTTTTCTTAAAAATAGAGTCGTTTTGTTGGCGTAAGTAAGAAGGCAAGGCGTTGTAGAATTTAACTCCCCACCAGTTTGTAGAGTTCCGACTGGCTGTCAGTCGTGTAAACGGGGGGACAAGTGACTTGGAACTTTTTGTGCCATAAGGATGAGATGGGTGGCAGAAATCTGTTATATTGGTATGGACATATATCAGGCACTCAAAAATGTATACGGCCGGTATAGTCAAGGCTCCTAATTCGACGAACGCGTCCCTACAGTCACTCCGGTAGGCTAAGCCTGCCACAACTCTTATTGCTCTCCTTTGACTACTGAAAATCATGTCACTATGCGGGGAGTGTCCCCAGCAGAGGATGCAGTATGTGGCCTTGCTTTGGAAAACCGCGTGAAATGCCGACAAGACCGCGGATTTTGAAAGTTTGTCAGTTAGTCGACGTAAAAGGTAAGCGATACTGTTTAAAGAGCGAGCCAGTTGTTCGCAATGAGCTTTCCAATTTAGTTTTGGGTCAAGGAAGACCCCCAACGTTCTTACTTTATCTGGGTTATTTTCGATACCTGAAAGGTCTCTGAGACCCAGAAACATTTGTTCTGTTTTGGAGTCATTTACTGCCAACCGGTTGCTGTGAAACCAATCCTGAATCTCTCTAACCAGGTCAGCAGTTTTTCGCTTCAGATATGTCAGGTCAGCATCCACCGTGAGCAGTGTCGAGTCATCGGCGAATAGAGTCATGTGACCTTGAGTTTGCTGGGGGAGATCATTGGAAAAGATCAGGAACAGGGTAGGCCCCAACACGCTGCCCTGAACTACCGACAGTCCTCCCAAGTGCGCCATTTGGGAAACCTGGTCGCCCATTCGGACCAACTGCATCCTGCCCTCCAGATATGATTTAACCAAGTTCACTGCATTACCCGAAAAGTTGTATTTGGGCAATTTTGCCACCAGAATATCATGTGGTATGCAATCGAAGCACTTTGATACGTCTACCATAAATACAATACATCGATAAATGAATACATCGATTTCGAATCCAAATGGAACTCTCTTCGAGAAATTTCGGCGCCAGCTTCCATCAACATTGAGATATCAAGCAACGAAGATACTGATGACGATGATGACAATGAACCTCTCGAAAATTTAGGTCCTCGTGTTCCTCATGAGGGGGCCCCCAGAAATGTAAAAACTGTACAGCGTACGTCTTCAGATGGTTGAAACTATACAAAGGGATGAACGGGTCCTATCCCAATCTTTGTTTTATATACCAATACCTTTCAACAATAGCGACAACCCAAGTTGAGTGTGAGCGTAGCTTCTCAAAATTGAAAATAGTCAAGAGTAGATTGAGGCAAACCATATCAGATGCGAACTTGGAATCTTTCATGTTGATGGCTTGCCAGCCACGTTTGTTGGAAACATTAACCTACAATGATATAATCTCACAACTTTGCAAATCCCAAAAATCCCTTTCCATCCATTTTTTTTTGGTTTAATGTAAGCATTATGATTTTCATATTTTTATGAAATGTTCACCCAAACCGTTTGAAATAAATCTTTTATTTTGGTTAAATTTTGTTGGATCTTACGATTTCCCCAGTACAGTAACTCGAACAAAAAGGTTCATGAACGTAGTTCCGTTACTCATGTAGGTATACCTAGATTGAGTAGTTACCTACTAACTTCCGATGATGACTTGTGTTAGGCTGAGCGAATACTACCCCCTGTCCGGATGGTAGTGATGAAAAATTTAAATTTTTGTTATAGAGCGGTGGGGGCCGTTTTGTTCCGATCTGCCCGGGCCGGTCAAATCCATTGGGCCCGCCCCTGCAAACATACCTACGTTGGGCCGACGTTGGGTGATCGTCATCGCGACGGTCGTCTTGTCTGCTTGGCCAATAGTCTGCCGACCTGACTACTTCCCAACGTCGGGCCGCCGTCGGATATTTGCCGTCACTGAACCGACCTTCACTCGTCTATTCTGAGCATAGCCTGACGTTGGCCCGTCGGTATTTACTTTTCTGGGCGGCGATTTCGACGACGTCGCTACATGGGTTAAGGTCCTCTTGGAATGCCTCAAACCGCGGTTGTAGTTTTGCCGGTGGCTTAACTGACCTGAATACTGGACTGATCCAAATGGATGTCCTCGTGGAGGATATCCACATGCTGAGCAGTCTCGCAACCCTATGTACTCGAGTCTGAATGTGGACACCCTACTGGTGGATCTGCGTGATGAGCAGGAATACCCAATATAGTTTCTGCGCTGGATTTTACGCCGGAGCACTCCTCTGGCTGAATGACAGCGTTTATCTGCAATCGGGCTCCCCTCGCTGACTAGGTTCTATGTGTAACCACGGTGTTGAGGAGGACATCATTCACTTTTTCGTTGTCTGCCGTATTCTCGTCGAGTTAAGCAGCGTTTCCTTGGCTGTAGTTTGTTGTCGGAATGATCGAACGTGGTAAAGTTGGTTGAGCGTTCTTTCAACGTGACGGGATCCTCCTTGACCTCAGCCTCCCGCTTGATCATCTCAGCTCGAGGAAGCTCGTAAAGGATCCCGTCACGTTGAGTTAGTGTGGCATAAACCCCGAATTGCTCTATGAGCCTATGAGGAGTTGCATTCAGTTTCTGCAACTGATGGCAAACATTTGATAGCATTTGCAGCTTCATTGCATTCCGCTTTTCAATATTACACCCATCTACTCTTCCAGCACCGCTTATTTAACTCGTAAATCTTCATTGTGTCTTCTTTCTGAATTTCCTACTCATATTGTTGTTGTTGTCGTCAGGCCATCAGTTGACTGGGAAGTCATCCGTGGAAATCTACCGTCAGTGCCTCCTGGCGGGCTGTCGATGCGTCGAGCTGGACTTCTGGAACGGAAGCAAAGCCGAAGAGCCCGTCATCGTTCATGGGTAAGCCACGAGTTTTGAAATAAGAAAAAAATATTTTACGCAGTCAATCCAGCGCTGAGTGTATTCCGTGTGGTTCACCTCCAGGTACACTTTCGTGCCTGAAATCCCCGCCAAAGACGTGATCGCTGCCATCGCCGAGTCTGCCTTCAAGACCTCCGAATACCCTGTGATACTCTCTTTCGAGAACCACTGCAACCCGAGACAGCAAGCCAAAATAGCCCAGTACTGCCGTGACATATTCGGGGACATGCTGCTGGATCAGCCCCTCGACGGTCACAAAGTGAGTTCCTCATTTCGCGTCAGTGTCCCCCCCCCCCCCCCCCCCTCTGACGAGGAAACGGAAACACTTGCGAACAGGCGGTTAATACGTTTTTTTTTGTTTTTAAACAACTTCAAAAGCTATCAATCATCCCAGCAATCAACCCGCGCTTTGCAACGCGTGTTTACACGCAAGTTTGTTTGATTCTTTGAAGTTTGAGTTCTTGGAAAAAGAGCGAAATATCCGTAGATCCCGCAGTATGCTACGTGTGAGAAAGTCGATTGTTTCTACAAAAATAGAGCTATTGATTCCAATCCCAGAGCTGGGTGATTCCACAAAAAAAAAACGGAAATTTGGGGTTTCGTTTAGGCCGAAAATTTTTCCATCGTTTTCTCTAGAAGTGTTATTGATTCCGGTCCAGGGAAAGCCCTAGTTTTCGAAAATATATAGGGTGAGATACTTTATGTAGCCCCCAAAAAGATATCACTACAAAACCACGACGGATTTATGTGCTTTCCTCAAGACCATCACATGAACTCAATATATTATATTGAGTTCCTCAATAGTTATACCAACACCAATTCATGTGATGGTCTTGAGGAAATATATTATATTCCCAATTACTTTCAGTATCCGTAGCCAGTAACCGAATATAAAATATAATTAGGGTTAGAAACTAGATTTGAAGGTCAATTTCTGCAACTGAAATGGAGAAAGCTAGGCGTGAAGGACTTGAGTGATTGTCTTGAACTTTTGTGTGAAGGTTATGAACTCTTGAGTGAAGGTCATGAGTTTTTCACAATGGTCTTGCCTTTTACCTAGTAATAATACAATATACGTACATATATACTACAATAACTTGGTCAAGTCAATGAGATAGGTTATTAAATCATCCAAACCTTCACTAACCCCTCATGACCTTCACAAGTTTGACTTGGTAAAACGTGATGGTCGCGTGAAGGTTTTGAGTGTGACGGTCATGAGAAAGTATCTCAAAATGGCTGGCAAGCTAACTCTGTTGTTCCAGAAGGGTAAACTGGGCTTTCATCGCCACACGAACCCGTTTTGTGTTCTACGGGTGATTACAATCTAATCAAACAATTTGAATTACTCATTTTACGAGCGTGAATGTCTGGAAAAAAAAAGTATCTCGACAAACACGACTTAGCTCAGTAAACTCTGTGAAAATTTTTCTTTGGCTGCTGGAGATCCCCCATGAGCCGTATTTTCCCTTCCAGGGATGTTGGGCTACTGAACGGACTAGCTCGGAGATCGAAATAGTTTAAAACGCGCTCTTCAGGCGAAATGAAAAACTAACTTTTTTTCTTGTGCCGGTCTTGAGTCATCGTGAGTACGCAACTTTTAGAGGGTGGTTCTGCATTTAGATACCTAATTGATAACCCCTTGAACGTAGTAAACTATTGAAATATGGAATCTCCTAATCACTTGGGGAGAAGACGTTGACTGTAAATCCATGATATGGGATCTAAAATCGATTCCAAACTTGCTCATAGGTCTTGAGTACGCGTGAAGGTCGTGGAGTTTTCTGTAGTAAATCTCGATTTTCTCCTAGTACATTAGCCGAAATAATTCAGAAGTATTTAGAGTGGTAGAGCATTTCGTGTGGAGCTATACAAAAAAAAAAGTTAGAAGATTGGGTAATTTTTGGAGGCTACAGAGGCGAGTACTCACCGATTTCCGTTTTTTTTTTTTTTTTTGGAATCACCCAGCTTTCTAGAAAATCCCTCCGCTCATTTCCTGGTTGTGCAGAGGTAATAAAAAGCTACAAATTTTACACAAGGGTTTATCATTCTTTGATATAGGTTACTTGTGCAACAATTTAATTCTGTCAACGAGACAAAAATTTTTTTTACCTAGGTAGGTACTCGAAAAATATTTGACCTACTGGTATTTTTCAAAAATCCCATTTGTAGCCCCATGAAAGCCCAATAGATCGCCACAGTGAAATCGGATCGTTCCGGGACCCCCGAAAATGGATTCTACGTCCAAAAATACTTCGAAAACGACACCTTACTCGATCCCACAGCCAAAAGCCTTCAAAAAACCCCTCCCGTAGCCCCATTTTAGCCCCATAGTGCCTCCCGGGTTTGGGCGATTGGGCTGTAAACCTTGCGGGCACAACTAGATGGTAAACCAAGTATTTTTTCAAAATTTCAGATTTAAAAAAAAAATCCTTCTGCCCAAAATGGCCCCGACGGAGTTCGGCGGACGGACATTTCGGTTTTGGAATCTAGACCTCATGAAACGGACAATTTTGAGGCCGATCCGAGTCGTCGGCCTCTGTCGCATTTCATTCCAAGAATAATTACCCAAAAGTAGTTTTTCGTTCTTATTGGAACTAAGAACTAAATATAGCGACGCCTCATTCGACTTCATGACATCCTTCAACCGCCCCATGAAAGCCCCACAGATCCCCACAGTGAAATCGGATGGTTCTGGGACCCCCAAAATGAAAATTAGTTTATACTAGCTGGTCAATGACCAGTGGTCACCAGTCGGCTCAGTTTTCACTCAAAATAATCGATTACGACAATGTTTTTTCCTCTGCACTGCCTTAGAGTGTTACTATCTATTTGTAAAGATCAAAGTTACTTATGATGAATCCGTCTATTCCATCATTCAGCTTGAGCCGGGCGTATCTCTACCTCCGCCGTCAGCCTTGAAGCGGAAGATCATCATAAAGAACAAGAAAAAACACCACCACAACAAGCCTTTGGAGCGAGGAGTGACCGGCGACGGGGCCGAAGTGACAGGGAACGGCGACGTCGTGACTGCTTCCGGTCCGGTCCGGCAGGGAAGCAAAGATAGCAACGGCGAAGAGAAGACTGACGACGAGCCGAAAGAGCCGGCGGACAAACCGCCGCCGCCTCCGCCCGAAGAAAGCGGTAAGTAGGTTGAGAGCGCAATGGAAATCGGGAGTTTTTTGTCAGTTGGCACACCTGTTGAGAGTAGTGTAAACGATTCCTAATTTTTTTTTCTTACGTAGTGGACGAAGATATTGAGAGCTCCAGCGAGGACGATGAAAAACCCTCAGCAGGCGAAAAAGACGACAAGTCCGCTAAAGAAACTGAAGCTGGCGCTGAAATTTCCGCTCTTGTCAACTACGTCCAGCCAGTCCATTTCGTTTCGTTTGAAATAACGGAAAGTAAGTTGTTAGAGCCCCGCAATTTCATCAATTTCGTTTACGTTCAATCATCCCCTTCATTTTATAAATTAATTTTTTTTTTTTTTTCAGAAAAGAACCGACTTTACGAAATGTCATCGTTTGACGAAAAACAGGCTACGATGCTTCTCAAGGAAACGCCAATTGAATTTGTCAAGTACAACAAGAATCAGCTGAGTCGAGTTTACCCGGCCGGAACCCGATTCGACTCTTCAAACTTCATGCCCCAAGTGTTTTGGAACGCCGGGTGCCAATTGGTCGCTCTCAATTTCCAAACATTGGGTCCGTATAGTTTTGTTGGCGTAACCTGTATGATTATAACCGCAGGCCTTTCATACTTGTAGTGGAGAAGTATCTTTCAACATACAGCAAAACCTGTATGCAACCAGATATGGATAGGTGAAGTACTTTTTGAAACAAAACGGATAAGAGTCCGCCATTGTGCTGGATGAAGTATCTTTTGATATCAAACCGAACATTCGTTCAGGTTTTTAAAGGGGTTAGAACTTTTTAGTTCCTAACCGATCGCATTTTTGTGAAAACTACCCTTCTAAAACCCTATGAAAGTGATAACTCAATTTCGACGAAAATGGTTTTTAATACCTTTTGGTATCAAACTCCTAAATTATTTTCAGGGTGTTGTGGGGTAATAGGAGGTGTATGAAATGACTAGTCGTTCTTTGGTGGCCAAGCTTTCGGGTTATAATTAACCATATTCAGGGCTCTACAAAGGAACAAACCTGCCGTTAGGGTCCAGATATCATTAAGCTGCACAGTGATTCTTAGAGTATAAATGTTACAAACCTCAAGTTACAGTGCGTTGTTACATTTCAGTTCCTCCGTCCCAGACGTCGACCACATGCCAGAGCGCCAGGGTAAATTTGCAAAAACTCCCTGGGTGGGTGGATGTCATGTTTTAATCTGTCGCTGTCATTTTACTAAAAATAGATCGCGTGTTAAATGGTGGTTTACAAGTGGATTTTAATGGAATTTAAATTTATGGCCATGAGGTTGTGTTTACCTGGGTATCAGATTGGTGGGTATTATTATAATGGTTATTGCCGGTTGTTGTTTGAGGTTCCAGGTGGTTGTTTTGATGTGTGGGAGGGGGTAAATAGAGTTTGATTTGCACAGAATTACTTGAAATTTAACTAAAATTGCGGTGGGGAGTTGTTGGCTTGGGGGAGGAGGGGGGCGACTGCGATTAATTATGACTCATAATTTATGAGGGGAGCTTACGGAGATGTTTTATCTGTACCCTGGCGATGGCTATGGCCGATGATCGAAGTAGGGGTGGGGATTACAAAGTTATATTGTATACGTTCTTATTTGAGTAGAGGGGTTGTACTATGTTTAGTTATTATTAGCAAATAACGGGATAAATTGGGTACCTAGGTGCTGGATGTCATTTTGGTTTATTATTCTTGGAAAAATACACCTATGTTTTCGCGACACGGGTCGACGACTCCGATCGGCCTCAAAATTTGACATTATCCGTTTCAAGAGGTCTACATTCAAAATCCGAAATGTCCGTCCGCCGTCCGCCGTACGCCGTCCGCCGTCCGGGCCGTTTTGGGCAGTAGGAATTTTTTTAAAAATCTGAAATTTTGGCAAAATACTTGGTTTACCATCTAGTTGTGCCCGCAAGGTTTTCAGTCCGATCGCCCAAACCCGTGGGGCGCTGTGGGGCTAAAATGGGGCTACAGGAGGGGTGTTTTGAAGGCTTTTAGCTATGGGATCGAGTTAGGTGTCGTTTTCGAAGTATTTTTGGACGTAGAATCCATTTTTGGGGGTCCCGGAACGATCCGATTTCACTGTGGCGTTCTATAGGGCTTTCATGGGGCTAAAAATGGGATTTTTTAAGGATCCCAAGAAGTTAAATATTTTTCGAGTAAAAATTAAAGAATTTTTGAAAAAACACATTTTTGAAAAAAAAATCCCCCCAAAAAATTTTTTTTGAATTATAAAAATCCAAAAAAAAAATTTTTTTAATTTTTTTTTATTGACAGAATTAAATGTCTGTACAAGTAACCTATATCACAGAATAATAAACCCTTGTGTAAAATTTGCAGCGTTTTTATATTCATAGTGTTAGAGTGTTTGAGAACGTGGATATTTTCAGAAATTCGGCGTTTGAAGGTAATAGGTTCTTTAGCAAGAGAAGTAACTTTGTGAAAATCTGGTTCATGTTGATGGTTGATACTATGCTGGTCTAGGGCCGTCTTCTCTATTTTATTTTGGAAGTTGTAGTTGTGTGCATAAATTCTTTTATTTAAGTTTTGCATACTTTCCCCTATGTATACTTGTTCGCAATTTTGACTTTTGCACGGAATTTTATAAATGTTGAATCTAGTGTTAAGGGTTGGTTCTGGGTCTTTAAGTGGCGGGAAATGGTTTTTTAGTTTGCTGTTATATGACCAGGAGATTTTGTAATTTCATTCAAGTCATTTCATACACCTCCTATTACCCCACAACACCCCGAAGGCCAGATAAGCCACGGAGGAAAGAACAACATGTCAACCAATTATAAATTATTTTCGTAATTCAAGCAGAAGACACACAAAAAGGCTGGGTGTGATGAATTGTCTGCCGCTCAGTTAAACAGCCATACCTTGTATCGCCTTATGAGTTCTACAAATGATTTTTTTCATTTCAAACAGATCTTGCCATGCAGCTGAACCTCGGGATATTTGAGTACAATCAACGGTGCGGCTATTTGTTGAAGCCAGAGTTCATGAGGAGAGCCGATCGAAGGTATTGTCAACGTCAGCTTACTGTTGAATTCTTTTTGTAGGCCGTTTTCAACATTTTTTTGCCGGCAGGTTTGACCCTTTTGCGGAGTCGACAGTGGACGGTATTATCGCTGGTACGGTGTCCATCCACGTGATTTCGGGCCAGTTCTTGACGGACAAACGGGTCGGCACTTTCGTCGAGGTGGACATGTACGGGTTGCCGGCGGACACCGTCAGGAAGCGGTTTAGGACCAAAATCGTGCCCAATAATGGTATAAATCCGGTGTACGACGAGGAGCCGTTCGTTTTCAAAAAGGTAATTTCGATGAGGTTTGGGTTTTGTTGTGGGGTGACCACATTTCAACTGTTGGGGCTTTCAGGTGGTTTTGCCGGAGCTGGCATGTTTGAGAATCGCAGCGTACGAAGAGAGCGGGAAATTCATCGGGCATCGAGTCGTACCTGTGATCGGGCTTTGTCCTGGGTGAGTATGTGAGGTTTGTTTGCCGTGTACGAGCATCATCTCTTCACCTTCTATAGCGTGTTTTGTTCTTGAAGATATCGTCACGTGACTCTGCGGACGGAGTGCGGACAACCGCTGCCGTTGGCGACACTGTTCATGCACGTCGTCGTCAAAGATTACGTGCCCGAAGGGTTTTCCGACTTTGCCGAAGCCCTCGCCAATCCCATAAAATACCAAAGCGAGCTTGACAAGAGGACTCACCAACTCGCCGTCCTCACGGAAGACACTGACGAACTGGAAGAGGTTTGTTTTAGGATGGTTTTGGGGTCTTGAGCTGCCAATCTAGACTTCACTGTCAATGTTCAGTCGATTCTTCACAAACAAGTTGATATTGAAATCGATCCTTTTTTTAAACCAATTCCCCATCCCCATTTTTGAGGTGAGTTTTAAATGAAACTAATTGATTGTGTGGCGTAGGGAGGCGGTGGTAGCGGCAGTGGTAGCACAAAGGACCGGGCGGATCACCCAGTGGCCAGTTCGTCGTCGATGGACGACGGCACGGCCTCCGTCAACTCGGCCAGCGTCTCCGTGACGTCCGGTTCCGTTCGAACGAAGCGGGTCGGCTCTATCAGCGGGGAACCCAGCGCAGCCGCAGCGGCCGCCGCCGTCGTCGCTGGGAGTCACCGGGCTTCCAACATAGTGACGGCCACGACTTTGCCGCCGACGACCGAAGAACCGCCTACGACGTCCGCAATGTCACCGGAAGCGACCAGCGTTAGCCCACCACGAACTCAAGCGCCGGCACCGTCAGCCACTCCTAGTTGTAAGTCTTTCTTTCATTCTGATTTCTTAATAGTGGCCTGGTAGGCATGTAATGTTCCAAAGCCAATGCCACCATTTCAGGGAACTTCCTCTCATCTTATGTTTTTCCTCATTCAAGTTTACATCTTTTTTCAGTGATAGACGAAGTGGTTGCTGATCCAATAGAAACATTTCTGGAGAACAAGTCCGTACGCGAGAAGAAAATGGAGCTGGAAAAGAAGTTGGAAACACTTCGAAAGAAACAGGACAAGGTTGGTTTTCATACAACACTAACATAACCCCCATTTTATCTCCTACTGCAGGTGAGAGCCAGAGCAGTTTATCCAAATACCCCTCCTTGAGCCACTGGGCATAATCGCATATCAGTGCATTGGCTCGAGTTAGGGCAGTTTCACAAAGGTGGATCTCACCTCGAAGTAAGGATGAAAAAATCATCTGTGGAAGGCATTTCTACGATTATATAGATGAGAAGGTATATTGAAGAAGCGTAGGGTGGCACTATAAATCTTGTGTCCATCTTGGCAAGCTTTTAAAACCCTTATTCAGTGAGGTGATTAGGGTGAGAAATGACTCCTCTGCTGAGTACTAAATTGTCTATTTGAATAAAGCGTGGGGACCGGTTTCGAGCGACTAAGCTCATCTACAGCCCAGAGTGACTTGAGGTAGGTGGAACGTACAATCAGTTCTGAACCCCCTTAGTCAGCTTGGGACCAGCCTTGCAAGCCTTGGACAGCTCTGGGAAGCTCGGGAAGCAAGAAGAATCTTGACCACTTTGTCAACGTAAGGGGGGAGAGGAACACAGCCTGGGACTCTCAACGCGGCCACTGCAGAGGCAACGAACGCCAGAAGGGCGTTCAATACTTGCTTCAATCCTCCCATTCACCGTCGGGGAACACCTCAGCTTCCAGGACAGCCTGCTCCCTCTCAAATGCCTGGCAGCCCCAATGCAGGTGCCTCGCCGAGCCCTCTGGGTCAGTGCCAGTGGAGGTTTGCGGGGCCCGATAGCACCTGGTTGGCACCCACGTCATCTCCATGCGCCGAACCACTAACGGGAAGAACACGAAAGTGAGTCTCCCAGTGAACTCGGCAACCCCCTCCTGCCACCGACTGACGAGCATGGCCATCGCCTCCCGTTGCAGCTGGGCTCAAAGCTTCGTCCCAGTAAAAAGGGAAGCCTCTTCCTGATCCTGTAGGCAGCGTAACGGCGGGCAGCCTCCATCTCTACGGGCAACCCCCGATGAGGACTCACACCGAAGCTCCGGACACTGTCCCTCAGGACTGCCGGGTAACTTTAATCAAGGCTGTTCTCTGACCTCAGACGTCTGCAGTTCGGTCTCTTTAAGAGGTCGTATAATATACTATAATATACTAAGGAATATTATTCCTCCTATGACATAAAGGAGGAACCCCAGGAAGAAGCGTATAGTAAAGAGATCCTCCGTCCTGAGACCCCAATCACTCACCACGTATGACAGCTGGCAAGGGGCCGCCGATGGTGTAGTGGTTATAGTGTGGTTCCTCTTCTGAAGGGTCTGGAGTTCGAGGCTGTCTTGCTTCAAGGTTTTATTTTTTCCTTTTTCCTTATCCGCAAGCTCCCGTAATGTCATACAAGACATACAACAGAGGGCAGGGCCTAAGGCGCGGGGGAAGCCGAATCAGCAATCTTTGTTCACTTATTTCGGTATTTCGACCCTGGGGAGTGGTGATCCCCGCCCTCTGGGGTTCTCTGATTGTTGCAACTTCAAGATGACGGGCCGGCGCTTAGACGTTGACCCGCTACACTATAAACATTAATGATAAAAAGTGGCAATACATGCAATTCCGGTGACTCTATCTCATGATGACATGACATACACATTGTGTATGAGATAAAACCTGGCTTAGGGACCTTGGACATCAACACATGGATGCGTCTGCTCTGAGGTTCGATGGATACAATAGGCCCAGCTTGAGGGTTTGAGGCCGCGGTGCCCAGCGGGTCAAACTCCTGATTCATGACGAAGGGGCACTATCGTCTAATCACGGCGGTGCCCCCCCCCCCCCCCCCCCCTTCTTCGGGATTAAGACTCCCAAGTTGAATTTCAGAGCTTTAAAAAAAAAGACAGCTCGCAACAAATTTCGAACACTAACAGATAAGAACATAATTAGTTTGTACAATATAGACTCAATATTATTGAGTCTATATTGTACAAACATGTGAGCCTGTTGTTGCCTCCACTTTACATCCACTGCCACTAAGATCGTCTATATGAGCGCCTAAATTCAAAAATCCCTGAGAACTTGCTGTTGTTGAATAATCTCACTCTCCCCCGCTTCGAATTTTTGATGCGAACTGATCCATTTTTTATTTATTTCAGGAGCGTTTGAGGTTACAAGCCTCACAAGACCCCGACAAGCCGAGGACCAAATTTTATATGAGCAATAAATTAGTGAAGCGCCTCTCTAGTAAAAACATGTGAGTGCCTATTTTTGATTTCATTAATGATTATTAAGCACCAGTGAAATTGTACTGGGGGGGGGGGGGATTGACTCGATGTACTTATAATGTCAAATTTTGGGGCCGATCAGAATTTTCTACTTCAGTCGCGATTAAATAGGCTCATTTTTTCCAAGGATAATAAACCAAAATTGATTATCAGCCATTCAGACCAACACTTTTCAACTGAGTCCCAATCACTGTGCGACTCAAATTGACAATTTGCAGAGAATTGCCGATACGCGTGTCAATGTTGCTTGTCAATGGCAAAATATGACAAGCCCTCGTCAAATTGTGACTACCATTTTGCCATACCAGTCAAGAATCATTATTAACAATTATTGTATAACTACTGAAGTGCTCTAAAACATGAATTTTCGTTCAATTGCTGCGTGGGATGTTGTCGGTAAGCCTGAAGTTGTTTTTTAAAATATATATTTAAGGTAAGGTGGGGGAAGTGCTTAGTATGGTTTGTTAAGTTCATCTTTAACAAAACCTCAATGTTTCGTTTTCGCGAAGAAAAAAAAAAAAAAAAAAAAAACCTGCTGATGACGTCAATTTTTATTTTTGCCCTGTACACCACTGAATCCCTTGTTTTTCGATATACGATTGAATTTTCGTAGCGTTTCCCATTGTAAGCATTATGACAAAAAATAGCTGTGCAAGTTCGACTTACACGCTTGCCCCATCGAAGTGGCAGTAACCGGCCTGTTAAATCTTTAAAACGCTTATTCAGGTTTCACTTGGGAAAGTAAAAAAAAAAGAAAGAAATCTCTCAATGATCACTGAAGTGAAGGATGGAACTCTATAAAAACAGAGCACGGACCTTGGCAGCTGATTAAAATGGCACAATGTGACCTCATAATTTTCCTGCGAGGTTACCATTTGCGTTGAGACCATCTGGCAAATAACTGGAAGCCATCTAGTGGCTATGTTTGAAACTAGGTATTATACCCAACGTCACTTATCCGCCAGAAGTAAATTTTTCATCCCACTTACGCACTTGCCCCGTTTTTGCACTTCCCCCACCTTACCTTACGTTTTTTATTTAATACAATAATTCTACTATTGGATATTGCTGTTGAAGCCGCAGGCTGGTTTGGGGGGGGGGGGGGGGATTGCACTGATTCGAATTGTCCCATCGTTTTGTGGATTCTCGCCGCATGTTCACGTAGTGTTATGATGTGTTTGAACAGCGACTACAGTAGTTCGCAAGATGAGGCCGAAGGTGACAACGAGGTGGTGGGGAGAAGCATCCCGAGGAGCCAATCGGAGAGGATGCTCGCCGTCTTCAAGGACCACATCAACCAGGAGAGGGAACTTCTCGAGAAATATCACGAGCTTGTAAGTGCCTTGGAAAGCTGTCACATCTTCGAGTTGGTTCGTCGTATAGAAAACACTTGCATTCTTTTGCGTAGATTTATGGGTGCGCTCAGAAGGTGATGGTCGCCGCTCAGACTCAACAGCTGAAGATGCTGCACGTTTTGTTGGAGCGGGAAACAAGCGACGTCATGAGGAGGCTGCAAGCCAACAGGCGGCAAGAAGTCAAAGCTCTGGCCAAACAACATCGAGACCGCGACGAGCTCGTTCGGTAACCAAAATACACAATTCCTGATGGGGTTCACTCCGGTTTAAATCTCTTATAACAAATTTGTTTGCAGGATGAAAAGAGAAGTGGCGAGCGCCGTCGTGGAAAAAGGAGTTCACGAGCGGGTGCGGCTCACTGAACTCTACGAGAAGAAACGGGAAGAGCTGGAAAGGCAGCACAACGAAGTCAGGAACCAGATGAACACGAGAAAGGCGGAGGTCGAAACCTTTTTCATAATCATCGCAAACTCCCCAACGACCCTGTTTATACATAGAGCGTTTTTATTCCAGGCTAAATCATCCTTAGAAAGAGACTTGGAACAGAAATGCACCCGATTGGAAGAAGAGATTGAACTAGAGCCGCAATCTAGTGAGCGTTGAATGGAGCACATGACTAATATCGAGGTGTCTAGTCACAACTACCTTTGACAGGCGAGTAAATATTAAACTTGTGGGGGGTTTATTAAAACTCCGAGACAGTGAGGGAAACTCATAAGCTACTTGAGTTTTACTTGCTCAGCTATGATTAGATGTGTTTATCAAATCCTTAAGCAAGGTATTTGTGTCCTGAGATTGTATCGTTGAGTAGGAAACTCCTAGTTGTAGAGATGTAAAAAAGTATCGAATGTTATAATTGCCGAAGGTGTTTTGAAGAAGTTTCGATACTTATCAGCTACTTATTACTTATCCAGACAGGTGGGTTATGGCCATGGAAGAAGGAAAGGAAGCTACACTCTGCGTTACAAGACGTGCACAAAAGCTCCCCTCCTTTTCAATAAATCCCTCTCATTTGGTCTCGCATTCGATCGCTAGTGACACCTCTGGGAGTATCCTCGATACTAATAAGGGCCAAGGAAGGTTTTTTTTTCCAAAATTAGAATGGTTGTTTCACTCTCTCCGTCTCTAGGAGAATATAAATAAGAAAAACAAGTAAGGAAAGTGGATGATTTGCAAACGACCCATCTCTGGGTCGGGGGCTTGGGGGCTTCATTCCGCAAATGCCGAGAACTTCCGAACCCCCATCTTTGGGGGTCTCGAGAGGCTCTGAAAGCATTTTGGAGCTGGCGAGACGTTCCAGAAATGCGTACAGGCGTGATCTTGACGCACTGATAAAAAAACACAATGATGCCTCCATCTCTGAGGCACCTAATAAGGTAAAAGCGTCTTGGAATGTAGTTAACTCGGCTCTTAATCGGAAGTCAAGAGGCAGTAATTCTTCAAACCAAACTCTGGATGCTCAAGGTTTTGCAGATTCTTTCTGCGCCGTCAACGAGCTACGTCAGCTTGTTTCGTCCATGGAAGCGTAAAAGTTCATGAATTCAGCTCCTAGTGTGAAAGGTTTCGCTCTCCGCGAGGTGTCAGTGGAGGAAGTTTATAAAACGCTTTGTAGTCTGAAAAACACCAAGTCTGTGGACGTTTTTGGGCCTCCGACTGAAATGATTGAAACCTTGGCTCCTCAGTTACTTGGATCATTAACTTTACTCATTAACCTCTATTTCACTAAGGGTTGCTTCCCAGATTGTTTGAAGTTTTCAGCTGTAACGCCAATTCCGAAAAAGGGAGCTCTAAGCAGTATAACGATTGGCGTCCAATTTCTAAATTGCCTATCATGGTGAAGGTTATTGAACAGTTAATCCTCTCCCAGCTGACGAGGTTCTTGAACGACGAGGGTATCCTACATCCTCAGCAGTTTGGTTTTCGGGCTGGTAAAAGTACGACGCATGCTGCTTGTGCTCTAGTAATGGACTTATATGAAGCTCTTGAGTGTAAGAATCAGGCTACCATTCGCCTCTTTGATTTGACTAAGGCCTTTGATCTTGTGCCTCACGTTTCCCTCCTTAGCAAACTCGCTCATTATGGGTTCTGCCAGACTACCTTAGGTTTCTTTGAGCAATTCTTGAGTGGCTGGCAACAGGTTATTAAATTAAAAAAAAAAAATTCAATGGTACTGCATCGACACCTGCCCCAATCCGTTGTGGTGTCAAACAGGGATCCGTTTTGGGGCCTACCTTATTTCTGTTGTATATCACTGATTTGGCCTTCAACTTTGACAAAAGAGGGGAAAATATCTTTTTGTTTGCCGACGACATGACGATCCTCTCGAATGGGCCAAGGTCGGTTGATGTACATGAACAACTCACTTCCTCCAGCCACCTTATTGAAAAGTGGTGTGCGGTTAATGGCCTTAGGTTGAATTGTGATAAGACCCAGGATCTAAAATTCTCCCTTAAGGGTAAAGTAGGAGAGCCTGTGAATTTCCTTGGTCTCAAGATTGTCAGTCGGCTGTCCTGGGCTCAACATACTGATTCTAATGTAGTAGGCTCGCTTCATCTAACTTTGCTCTACGTCGTTTGACGAAAGCAGTTTCTTTTCAAGTACTGCGATCGGTTTATTTCGCCCTTTTCATGAGCCACGCTACGTCTATGGTTCTGCTGTGGGGAGGCTCAGTGGCAGTGATAAGGTATTTAAGCTTCAGAAGGCAGCAATCCGCATAATAATATTATGTAACCTTGGGTACTTGGAGAGCTGTCGGGGTAGTTTTAAGATGATCAACTCTTCATGGTGTTTATGTGTATGAGTGTCTAAAATGTATAAAACTTAATGAGAGTGTACTCGCACGTGGTTCCGACCACCACACATATGAAACGCGGCATCGCGATAATAAGTCTTACCGGCTGTACACCTCACTACCTCTCTAAAGTGTAACCCTTTTCAAATAGGTGCTCGCCTCTTCAATCACTTGCCGGACTCGTTAAAGGCCCTCCCCTTTGTTGCTTTTAAGAAGACATTGAAGGGCATATTAATTGACGGCGAACTGTACTCACTTTTTGAAATTAAGTTTTGTATCTGAGTAAAAACTCTATGTAGGTCTTCTCGTGTTCTTTTCGTTTGTTTATTATTCTGTGTTTTTATGTTTTTTTGTCTGAATGTTTTAACAGTAGTAAACTATTGATGCTTGTTTAGTTTTAAGTTAATTCTATCCTTTATAACGATTGCTATGTCAGTGTTGGTTTTGGCAATAAAAAAATTATGATTGATTGATCAAAGCCAGACTCAGCCAGCTCTGGAAAGCGCGGATTCCCTCCTGACTAGCCTTAAAAACCTTTAGTCAGCTTGGGACAAGCGTTGCAAGCAGTGAGCAGCTCCTGAACGCTCGGGGCCATCTTGGCAAGCCTTGGAAACCTTTGCCAGCTCGGAACCAGCTTTGCATGTATTTGGAAAGCTTGACAAGCAAGATAAGAATCTTCACCAATTGGTCAAGATGGGGAGTGGAACGCTGCGAGGTCGGTGCAGTTCCATTTTCGGGAGTCAATCGCACTGCTCCCATACCGTCTGTACTGATCTCCAAAAACAAGTCCCCACCCCACCCCCCACTCATCAGCACCATTCAATTAACCTTAACCTTCCTCTGCCCGCAGGTTGGATTTAGAGGTGTTGCTCGGAAGATGGCGGCCATCCTGAGCTGTCTGCCCGGCCGGATTGACAGAACGCTACCATGTAGTGAGACCGGTTTAAAGTACCCAAATCACCATGAGTTCTTTTTTTAACTAGCTAGGTTCTCAAGTAGATCTTCATTTCGTGCCTCAGATTTTACACTAGAGTAGAGTGTACTATAGTTAGTGTACTATATTGTTAATTCCCATTGTGGGGGTACAATTTTAGTTATGCATTTATATTTTCGACAAATGAAAAAAGAAGAAATTGAGGCAATGTGCTATAGTTATGATCTTTTAAGTTGAAAATACTCTTCCATATTCTTAGTGTCTTTTTTTCACAGTGCTAGAATTGTGATCCCTTTTCCTTCGTATTTTGTGATAATTATAGGATTTAAAGTACGCCTCATTCTAAAATATTTGTAAAATGAATCTAGTCCGGTAAAGATCTTGGTAGCACATTTTGTAGGTTAACTAGTTGTCGTTCATTTCTTATTGTTTTTTTAAGTGTTGATTTAGGTTCAACAAGAAGAGCTGGGCTCAAGCGTACACAGTACAAGTCGATGCGCAAAACTTTTTCTGTTTTTTGAATATCATGAATAAAATTGACAATCAGTTTTTTCTAGATAAATTGCAGAGGCTGTGGATATTACTTGCGATTGATAATGACAACCGATGAAAAAATACGCAAAACAAAAAAAAAAGGGTTTTTTCATCTCAACGTTTAAAACTGTACGATTGGTTGAATGTTTCTATATAGTTGAAAAAAAAAGGTTAGTGAGTGATATCAGTTCTTTGAGTGATTTTCGTTTCGTTGTAACAAAAAAAGTTTAAAAAATGATTGTTAGATGTTGGTCACAGTAGTGATTTTTGTGCATTTCACGGCAAAATTTGTGTCAATCAAAATTTGATTTTAAAGCTGTTTAATGCTGTTCAGTAAAACTTATCGCCTCCTCCAAATTACTTTTTTTTTCAATTTTCTAAGTTTTAAGAGTTTCATAATAACTCGCTTTCTTTTTTGTTTAGTAAATAGGTACATTTTATTTACTAAATTCTTTTTTGAAATTTTTCACTTCATTGTTTTGAATTTTTATTATCTTTTAAACCATTTTTATTTGTATTAATATTTTCCTCATTTTAACGTTTACTTTTTCCTTTTACTTAATTGTTTTTATTGCGAAAAGATGTCATCATGTTGTGTCTAGTCGAAAAATTAACTAACGATGAAGTTCGTCCAAAAAAAAGAGGTAAATTGGGGAGGTCGAAAACGCCACAAGTTGAGGTTTACTTACCAAATTTTGTCGTGTAATTGTTGTTTTATTTATTGCTATTGCCGAGTTATCGAAATTTAAAAAAAAAAATGTTTGTTACCATTTCTTTCCATTTCAGCGAAGTGTTAGCTTGAGTTTTGGGATAAGAATTTTTCTCCAGATACTTTTGCAGGGTTTTTTGCGACGTTTTATTGTCCAATTTGCATTTCTACTTTGATGGGGGTCTTCTCGCGTATTTTTCTTACGGATTTCGAAGTTTCCTTGAACCAAGATGAGGGCGGGAAAGCAATGTAGAGGAAAATATTTTTAAGAAAAGAAGCTCGACAATAACCGGAAAAAAAGTTTCCGTTCTTATCCCAGAACGTTCGTTGTTTTTGTTGTTGTTTTTGTTTTTCGAAAGCTACAGGGTGTATTTGATTTTAGCGGTAGTGCAAAAGAATGTAAATGGTCAGGTTTGTCCATCAGGAGAATCACGTGGCGTCACGAGCGCCCTCTTTCATATTATAGCCATTTGAGGAAAGATGAAATTTTACAAATTTTAAATCCTTGTAGAGAACATGTTTCTACTTGTCCTGTCAAAATTGCTACCTCCCATTTGGTTTTTAGCACTGATTTCAAATACGGTAAAACGGGTTTTACACAACAAACAAAGTTTAGGTGTTTGTAGGTGCATTTTGTCACAGTTCTTTTTCTCTCCTGAATGATATATTCTAACTGCTTACAAGTATTTCTTAAGGCGTACATTTTTACCTTCGCACACTTTGAACCTTCCTCGTAGTTTTTATCTTGTTGAAATTTCATCGTTTACTATGATTTGATTCACGTTGACTCTTCTCTTCGATGGAATTGGTTTTATCACTGTCTCTTCCAAGAATGCCTTTCCTGATGTTTTTCACTGGGCACGTTGTGGTTGGGATGGGTTGTTCCAGGAATGTTTGTCACCATTATGAAAGTTGTTTGAGTCATTGTTTTTTATGTAAGATTAGATTATTACCTGAGAGGGTGTGGAAGTGGGTTTCTTAAGGGCGCCCCAGATCCTGCACCTCGGCCTGTAGACTTGTTGAGCTACCTCGTGTAGTTACTGAGGTAGGAGTTCTTGAAGAGGCTCACTAGCCTTCCTACGAGGTTGCGCCAATATCTCTCCCTGTTCCACTGATCCCAGAGCGAGATAGCGTTCATACTCAAAGATGATATGAGCTGCTGTCTGCTCCTCATCTCCGTATTGCCTACAGGTGGGTTCTTAATTTGCCCCCTAGTCTTTCCTGAAGCTCTCATTTCCTGCGCCCTGCGAATCTCAGTTGTGTCCGCCATGAACGAAGACATGTTTTCACCCTTTCACGGTCCGGCCATCACGGGTGTCTATGCTGCTGGTGAGGGGATGTTTTCCAACTCTGGTTTTGCTGTGTTCTCTGCCAGTAGCAAACGACCTCCGCAATACCCAGAAAGGGTTTGGGTCCTATAAGGTCCCTGCTGGACCTCTGGCCAGGGCGTCTGCATGGTATACCAGCGTGTCCAGAAACCCATCTGAGAATAATCACGTTGGAGGCGTTGGTAGACGTTCCCTCTAGTGACTTCAAAGCAGCTGGGCTATCCGAGACTGTGTTGATCCTCCTTTTGATGCCATGCAAGTAACTCTGTTACATTACTCCTCAGCTTGGGTTGTTAGCCTGGTGACCTTGGAGGCTAAATGTTCTTTCACTCAAGAACGACTTGAATAGGGAATTCGGGAGGAATGGTCGACTTTAAGGAGGAGCCCATCGTGTCAAACCCCGACTGTACACTGAGAAAGGCTGCCGCTGTGTACATTTTTCGTTCGTAGCTGTAGGATGTATTCAACAGCCGTGTGGAGCTTTTTTTTCGCTATGGAGGACGAAATGCTTAATGCACACCAGGCCTTCTTCGCCCTGGTAGTGTCGGACTTCCATTTCCTTTGTCCTGAGTACGGCAATCACAAACGCCGCGACTGCCTCCCAGTTCTGGCTCTTCTCTAGCATCCTGCTCCTCGTTCGAGATACTTCTGAATTATGGTGATGTTTAATTTGGTTGTCAAGTACATCAACGCATTGGTCAGAAGAGAATTTTTGTTTTGTTACCCACAATTATCGCTCCAGATTATTATTTCCTCATTTTGCTGTGGTTTTAATTCATTCTCAATGAAAGAGAAGAGAATGGAGGCAAATTCATTGGCAGTGATACCTCCTTCTCCTTCATGCCATGTATAACAGTAACCATCGTGCGCTTTGTTGTTGAAAACAGTGAAATTGTGCACTATCAGTTTTGTTTTGTAGTATAGAGCTGACGCTTTGAGTCGGGGGCACAGCAGCACAGCCTCCAAGTCAACTGTGAGCACGACTGAGTTGGAATTATTGTCTTTAGTTTTTTCTTCTCTAGCACTGTTTTTTTGTGCGATGTGATGATCGTAGACCTCCTGAGAAACATTTCCTGCCTCGTAGGAGCAGCACAAATCACACTGGTCTTTTCTGGGACGGAATATAGCCAAGTTGAGGTTACTGAATTCAACGTAGAATGTTTTCAATGAGGCAATTGGTTTTCGCTTTTCTGTACAATTTTCCTTGTACATTTGGTAAACCTCAGTCTTACTTTGAAAAATGGGTTCCAAATAGAGCTTTTTGGAGTCCTTTATACAATAATGGGACTCCATTTTGGGTAACTTATTGAGGAAATCCAAGCAGAAGACGCAGACTTACGAGCTTTTAGGGGGGTTGTGGAAGGTTCTCGAGTTACAAGGGTTTAGAATTCCCTCCAATTCATCAGCTGATTTTTTCATGGCCACAATCGATTCTCCATGCTATAGATGACGTCAGTTTGAACCAAATACAAAAAAACTCATATCCTCACTTTTTGGGACTTACGAGGATTTAGAAGTAGACCATCGTTACCGACGAGCTGAGTCGGTCATAACCATCGTTATGATGGTTTCTGGCGCCAATTCCCCCAGGCTCGCACTGAGATCTCCGCGGAAGCCTTCCCATTTGATGCGCGTCATCGTTGTCTCTTCTGCAGTACTTACACGTGGGATCATCAAGTTTCTGGATTTTTATGAGAAGAGCTCGAAAATACCTGTGCCCAGTGAGGAACTGTGTGACATAGTAGTTGACCGGGGTGGCTCTGTCCATTTTCTGGGATCGTGGATACCTCCCACCTCCAGAGTGTTTTTGCCCTCTCCTCCTTCTGTATGTTCTGGGTCTCTCCTTCATTTTTCCTCAGGTTTATGCGCTGGCGTTCCGCAGCTATCAAGCAGTTCGGTATTACTCCTGAAACTACCTGAGCAGCGGGGCCTGAGACAGTAGGCACTGCACATTCTTAGGGCTCCTCTTCTCTGGACAGCCTCCATCCGAGGTCTGTACTTAGCATGCCTCAGAGAGTCAGCCCATAAACCTGCGCCGTAGAGCAGGATTGCCTCAGTGGTGCTCATAAGGAGCCGCCTTTTCATTGGCGAAGACCACTTTTGCCATCAGCCGGCTTAAATGGGCCCAGGAACCGAACGTCGACTAATAGTTTTTTCTGAAAGAACTTCATAATTTGAAGGCATAGCAGTGAGTTTTGGGCTCGTACGGTGTAATTTCCAGGGCACTTTCGAAAATTTCAACTTTGAATCTGGAGGGAAAAGTGGCGCTACTCTCTCATTGGCTGCTGTCTTTTTTTTTTTTTAATTTTTTTTACACTTTCTACTTCCTATGCTAGCGCACTCTGGTGGATTAGCAAAAGTGCCACCGCGGGAAAATTCAAAACGCCAAATATTCACTAGTGATTTCCTCTGCTCAGACACCTAATTTCTCAGTGCTAACTGTACTGAGTACTTTGTTCATTACTAGTTCAACTATGTTCGGCCGAATTTTCCCATTTCTCTGACCTAGTTCCTTGGCCCATTACCAACTATCCTTGCTGCTTTGTCTGCCACTGTGCATATATAGCTCCAGAAGTAGAGCTTACCGATCCAACGTCACTCACAGGTTTAAAAAAAATTGTAAATTTTCCCAGAGATCGGAGCACTCCGAGCAACACCTTGGGAGAGACCCAGTGCGGAAGCCTTCTGGCTTATTGTACTCCCGAGTGACCGTTTTTGACCCTATTTGCCTCCTGGGTGGTCGAGGTCCAGTTCCTAATGACCTAATGACACGTCTTATCAGGGGGGTAATTTGTAGGGGGTGGACACAATCCCACCGCCCCTTCGACCAGTCCAGGAGGGGTTTGGGGGGATACTTCCCCCTCTTATCCTTAGCCCCCAAGGCCTGAAGATTGTGTGGCTAGTTTAACGTTCTCAGCAAACAAAGGCATGTTTTTACGGGTTCACCAGAAAATTTTTATCCGTCTGAGGTCCCAAGCGAGGTTGTTTACAGTGAAAACTTTGTTCCTCAAATTTTGTGTTTAGACCTTGGCTGCCTTCATCACTGGAGCCTCTGCTAGGATTCACATAAACTTTCAAAAGTTCAGAGGTGAATTGTCAACCGACAAGACAGGTATTACAACGCATGATTGACTTTTGGTCAAACATTGGTGTTCTTCTCTGGGGGAGTGTCCGAAGCGATCCATGTGTTGCCAGCAAAGGCACAAACAATGGTTACAGTAACTGAACACAGAATAAATCCCCCAGCTTGGGTCACTGCCTCCCGGATTCTTTCTTTTAGAAACTTTTCGAACAGCTTTCGTGTCACGTCCGATCTATATGGCAATGCTGTGTATTAGGATCGCCTTTACCTTTCGGGATGAGCACCGACCTTGCGACCTTCCAGGTTTCAGCAAATATTCCCTTCACCAGGCATGAGTTGTACATGTTTAGTAGAAGGTCAGGGTGTGATTCAGCTCGATCCTTGAATATCTCAGCTGGCCCTTTCTGTAGAGGTTGGGGTGCAGGGTTTTGCGGGGTTATTATGTTTTTCGATTTCTTCTATTCCCTGGGGCAGGAGTCATCGCAACTTACTTACTTGAAAATGTCAGAACCACACCTGGCACTCGTCTCTACGCTCCTTTTGGAACGACCCATCTCACCCACCTCGTGAACCCACTCATTCTTCCCTATTTAACGTCTTCCCCTTCACATCCTCTTCACACCTTTTCTGATTCGGCTGTTAACGGCCGGTTACAAAATCACAAGCCTGTCTTCTCCCCGAATGTGCAAATATGTTAAATGATATATTCGAAATTAGTCTGATTAGGCAGTAGCGGAAACCCATTCCAATGGTCACTGTGGTATCGGTGTTTTTTTCCCTTAGAAGTAGTTTCGTGATTTCGGTGTTGTGTGTTTTATTGTGAACCTTTGAAAACCCATTACATTTGACAATCTTGGAGCGTTAGCCTTAGAAGGTACATTAGGATGACCCCAGACCTTCTGCTGTAGCACTAACGCAGCTTTACCTGGCGCGGTGCATTTCCTTACATTTGTGCCTTTGCAAGTTGGACAATTACGTTTTTATGCAATCATCCAGGTTCAATAGGGCCTGTAGAGGCGATTTGTGATTTGAAACATTTTTTAACAAAACCGTTTCTTTTTTTTTTTTTTTTTTGGTCTTCGTGAAGTTTTAATTTCGACGAGTGATTTTTGAATTCGCTCTCGGAACAGCCTTAAAAACCAGAAAACCGCTGCGGCGACGAATTGGGCTTTCAACAAGTTTGGCGCCTTTTGCGCTCAGTGTAAAGCTGCCCCCCCCCCCCCCCCCTCAACAACGAAGATGTTGGGGTTTTTGTTGTTGTGAAGTTGGCAAACATCATTTTACTTGTGAGCAGTTGATGTACCATTGCACGTGTCCCCCTCCCCCTGCGTCCTGGTCCCTCGCGACCGATGTGATATTGTTGTTTGAAAAAATAGGTTCAAGGGATACTTTTCCATTTGAGGGAAACTCCCCCTCCCCCAGTTTCACGTGTAATATTAGCATGTATAAATATAGCGGGTCAAAATGTTGACTTTAGACATGTTCAAGTTTGATGGTGTTGAGAATTTGTTGATTTATTGTTCTTGGCGCTTCGATTTTTGTCGTTATTCAAAATGAGTGGCGGTGGTGAGAATTCCCGAGAGTTTGACGTCATAAATGAAGCAGACGGTGGCAGTTAGTGGATTGTGAACTGGGCAAAACTCAGGTGTAAGGAACGAAATTCGCCGCTTAAGTGAGTGACGTTGGGCAGAGTAATGATCCTGCGCCTTAAAAAACACTGGCTCGGGTTGGAGTCAATGCTCGACCAGCTGTCGTCGCCCACTGATGCCTGCGGGGGCCCCGTTGCTGCCAACCTGTATCAGGAAGGGCTGGCAACATACTAGCTCCAGTCTCTCCCTTAAACCGTCGGGGAATACCTCAGCTTCCAGGAGCTACAATGCACGTGCTTCTCCGAGCCCTCTGAGTCTGTGCACCACACAGCCAGGGTCAGTGCCAGTCTGTGGAGCTTTGCGAGGAAGTTCCCGTGATAACGGTTGTTCGACCCTGTCAGAGACCACCCACGTCAACTCCTTCGGCCGAACCAGTGGATACGACAGTCCAATCACCGACTGAAGAGCATGGCCATCACCTCCCAGTGCAGCTGGACTAGAGGAGGCCCAGGCTCGAGGCTCCGCCCCAGCAGTTTAAAAGGAAGCCACTTCCAGATCCTACAGGCATCGTAACGGCAAGCAGCACTCCAGCAAGCGTTGCGGATGCTGTGCAGGTCGCTGATCATATGAACTCACCTACTGAGCGGCCATGGGGACTTGCCAGCTAACCTGCACCCTCTGATAATCCAGTGGCACTGAAAGGTTGCCAAAGCACGTGCTTCGGAGTTGTCCAGCCTTTGCGAGGGTGAGGGCCGTCCTGGAGGCTGAGGTTTTCCTTGGCGGTGTGAGGGAGGACTGGAGCAGATAATATCTAAACTAACATATTATGTTAGTTTAGATACTGGGCGGTTGCTTCCTTTGCATCAGCTGCCCTGAATGTCTGGCAGGCAACATTGAACCTAGTTGGAAGTGACAGCTGGTTGAGCGACAGCTCCCAATAGCCTCACGGGCGTTGAAGTTCTCTCCGTAAGCAAATTGGATGATCTGCTGGTTCCGCTTGGGCTCGACAGCCTCCCTTCCATCGCTCTTCATGGGTGGCTGGAGGGGGAACCAGACGGTATCCAGTTGGTGCTCTCTGAATCCTGCCCGGGGGCCTGCTGAAAGTCCCACGGGCGCCATAGCAGTTACCAGTATTTTTTTTTTTAATCTCCCTTATGTGGAGACCTTTAAGATCATGTCTACGTCATGACAGCAAAACAACGCCTATTACTACCAACAGAAGTAGTAACCAAGTAATCCTTCTCATAAACACTTTTCATTTTTTCATATACCTACGCATCAGGGGTACGATGTCCCTGTAAACTACCCTTAAAAGTGGTCCGATCTCAAAAACGAGGAGGTCCGAGTCAAACATATCCCAAACAGAACATTCACACCAAATTTCGACTTTCTAGCACAACGTGAAGTCTCCAAAAAAACGTTGCATGTTTTCCGTGATTACACAAAATTTGTGTAATCACGGAAAACATGCAACGTTTTTTCGGAAATTCAACGTCAGGAAAAATTTAATTTTTCCTGGCTCCCTCGCCTTAGACATAGACATGTCAAAAACAAGTTGAGGAACACCCGTCAATTTCTAGGGAGACCGGACATTGAAAGGGCTTTCCAACGGTATGGTCCAACGGAAATAAGAGTGTTTAACGCGGTCGAGTTTTATTTTGAGCGAAAAATGCACTGACTGTAGCTGCTAGTGAAAAGACGCAATGGGGAAATTGCATAAATTTTTTTCAATTTTTTTTTTTTTTTTTCGAAAGTACATCCTACGAGAATAACAAAAACGACAGTCAGCCGTCTGGAATCGCTTCCAGAAAATTACCTATTATCTTTTAGAGAAAGTTGTGACGTGGTGACGTTTGAAAATACGCAGGAGTAGAATCGATCAGCTGGGCCAGTGACGTCGTTTGGTAACCAAGGTGCTACCAACCTCGGCGGGCTGCCGAAGTTGTTACCAGTGTTGCCATCTGACAGCCCATCACAACGAACGCTATCAAATCACCATCAATCTGATGTAATAAGACGTTAAACTATAAGTATAATATATTCTGAATTATTTATTCACTATATCAAATTATAAACCTTCGTAAATTCCTTCTACAAGCTGCAGACACTAGCGCCCCAAGTGAGAACTTTGCCGTGTTTGTGACGTAGATTGGTCAAGTCAGCCTGGCGGACAGACCCGCGAAAATTCGAACTGCACTACTCGTTTTTTGCTCTTCTCCTACAATTTTCAAAAAAAAAGATTTCAGTGTTTCTATAACATATGCTTCGGTCCTGCAATACAACGGTAGGGTTAAATTTAAAATCGTAAGTTTATGCAATTTCCCCATTGGCTTGAAGGTCACTCTCGGAATGGCAGAAGTAATCTCTAACCTCCTAATAATGACACTCAAATCAGAGCAACCAAAACACTGCCCAGCCTGCTTCACCGCGCTACGATTCACCACCGCCGCACCTCACTCCATTTTGAAATGTCCCCACCTCATTGACTACCCCAACGAATTTTTTTTTCTCTCTAAATTCATTCCGGCATTCGAGTGATTACATTTTCACTGTTAGCGTTCGCACCGAGAAGGTCTGAAATGGGATTAAACTATAGGAAGGTTTCCTCTCTATAAGAAAAAAACGTAGTTAGATTTAGATGATGTACAAATCCGCTAGTCTCCTAGAGTCCTCTCGTCCCCCCTCACTTTTATCACACATTGTGGATATATTTATAAGACAGGTTACAAAATTTGGTAGAGAACTATTTATTGTAAAAAAGGACAAATCCAGGTGTTTTCTAGGTTGTGATTCTGGTCACAATGTTAACTGTTGGTCTTTCTTTGTAAGGTAGGTCAGAGTGAATTGGTTTTTTATTGTAATCCGAGAAAGAAAAAAAAGGTTTTAGAGAAGGTGTTTCGAAAGTTTGTTCTCTAGCGAGGGGTGCTGAGTTTATATTGTAAGATTTAAAAAAAGTCAGATGTTCATCAAAGCGACTTTCCAAAGCTGTGCAGGGTTTAAATGAAACCGATTTTAGCGGGGGAAAAAAATCTATTTAGCGAAATCCGTCGTTGAACTCGTCTCCAGGGTTTATTTCGAGAAAGCGTCCTATTCATTTGACTGTTTGAAGAAGGCTGTTGTGGAAATTGGGGTAGAGGGGGGGGGGGGGACTGTAGAGCAACTAGGAAGGTAAAACGCTGCAAATTTTACACAAGGGTTTATTATTCTTTAATATACGTTACTTTTCCTAAAATAAAATCTGTGTCAATAAAGAAATTTAAAATAGTATAACACAATAAAACTTTATTCAAGGAATATGAGCAAAAATCACAACACCACATGTGGACATTTTAGAGTTGAGTTTCTCCCGCTCTGCTCTTGCGAGTTGTAGGCAGTTTTTTTTGTAACTTCTGAAGGAGGCGTTTTAGACCCTCGGCTCTGAGGCGAGTTTGTTGTGGGGTTTTTGTTCTGTGTCAAATTTCCTGGAGAAAACGTCGAAGTCGTGGGATCAAGGTGCTGTCAATCAACGAAGTTGGAGCCCCAGCTGCAGCGCCGCCCCATCGTCAAACCCTAGCAGGTCATCAGCGCTCCGCCATCTCTGCCGAGTCCCTCACACACATGGAGGCTGCACGTACGATGGCGAACGCTAATCGTGCTCTGAGCCACCCCTTGACGATCCCTTGGTGCCGCTTCCATTTGTCTGCCAGCCGTTCACCTAGGACATCGACGAACCGGGTCATCTGGGGTGCCAAAAGTCCATCCACTGCGCTGACCAGTGGGGTGAATGAACAGCGGCGATCTTGACACGCAGATAAATACTTCTGTTTCTTCTCTTCCTCTGCCGAAGTGAGAACTGATGCCACTGGTCGGGAAACATAAGAGGGTGAATCAGTGTCTACGACACGGACGTCAAATAATGCGTCCCTCTGTGGTTCCCATACCCCACGGCAGGCAAGATCCCCTCTCAAACCAGGAGTAGTGTTTGAAGCAGCCACGATCACTGGCTCTTTGCAGCAATTTCCCCAAGCTGTATTCATTAATTCCCCCAGGACGTCTCGAACTTCATTGTGACGCCGCGTGATCAACCCCCCCGTCTTACAACAGAGAGCATGCCTGATGGAAAAGGGGGTATGACCACAGCCATCACACTTATTTGGCATATCCACTGGGGTTCGCATGTACCGAATTGCAAGAGCATCTCGGAACTCACAGGCTGAGAGATCAAAGCTATGCCGCTTCAATGGAATGGCAGACAGCCACCCAGACGACTTCACCCTGAACTGTTCCACTACTGCTCGACTAATTGCTCTTCTTCGATTTCCCGAGAACTGTCTTAAGGTGGTCTGTAAGAGTACATCCTCCGCCTGCTTTCGTTCCTTCACTGCCTCTTTTTGCTGCCTCAATTTGCGCTTCGTGCTCCCTTACATCAAATGGCACTCCCAATCGCAATGATTGGCCAAGCACTGAAGAGCATAATTCTGAGGTCCTAAACAAGCTTCTAGGTGATGCAACCGGATCAGACCAGGCCAATCCGCCTTTGTTCGCAGGCAAAGAAAATAGATCCGTTTCTGCGCTGGAGATGGGACACTGCAAGCTTCCGCCCATTACCGCTGGCATAAATTTCTCCCGAATTACCTCTCTCAATCTTTCAAATTCCACCCCTTCCGTCCTGACTACCTTCTGAAGGAACTGCCATCAAATCAAATTTCAATTCAACTCGGAAAATATTTGACCTCCTGGGATTTTTGAAGGATCCTTCAAAAATCCCATTTGCAGCCCCATGAAAGCCCTATAGATCGCAACAGTGAAATCGGATCGTTCCGGGACCCCCAAAAATGGATTCTACGTCCACAACTTCGAAAACGACACCTTACTCGATCCCATAGCCTAAACCCTTCAAAAAACCCTTTCGTTGCCCCCCTTTAGCCCCATAGCACCCCACGGGTTTGGGCGATCGGGCTGAAAACCTTACGGGCACAACTAGATGGTAAACCGAGTATTTTTTCAAAATTTCAGATTTAGAAAAAATTCCTACTGCTTAAAACGGCCCGGACATTTCGGTTTTGGAAACCTCTTGAATGTCAAATTTTGCGATTACGTAGTTGTTTTATTCCAGTAATAATAATCCAAAATCGATTCAGGAATTTGTGGAATTACCTGAGACTGTCAGAAGTTCTGACGAGCTGGGGAAGGCAGAGTTTCAATAACATACTTTTGGGGAAACCCGGCTTAGGATATCTGCAAAACTAGTAATTAACGTCGTTCGGTGATCTTCTCTCAGAAATTGATAACATTGGTAAAGTTTGGTTAGCCAGTAGTCACTGACGTGGTGAACTTCATGATTAAACTTCTGGGGAGAGCAGTGTCTGAGATGCAGTTTGCCATTTATGTCTTTATTGAAACAAATTTTGAGTGTTGCTCTCCGTAGAATTACTTTAAAACGGCTCAGGACTGGACATTGTACTGATCATCATTGTCGCCCAGCTTGGGGAAGCAACAAGAAGGCAACTAACTGGCTTTTAGGGAGAGCAAGTCAGAAGCTAACCATCACTCAAAGTTTCAGCAGGAGACCCTCGTGTCAGAACTTCAGCAGCCTCAGCTGATGACACGATTAGACTTCTGGGGAGAACAGTGTTGGAGACACTGTCTTTGGGTTTCTGCAGTGAAATTAACAATTTTAGCTTCAGGGTCGCTCTCCCTAGAATTACATTAAAATGTCTCAGAACTGACCGCCCATTGTTCACTGAGACGTTACTGAGCTGGTGATCAAGCTCCAAGCCATACTACAAGACTTGGACAAACTGGGTTCTCAGTTCAGCCGTAGATTGGTGTGGCTTGTAAACGTTCTCAGCAAACGAAGGCAAATTTTGATAGATCCAGAAATTTTCGCCCAACCAGGGGGACTCCCAAGAGGTTCATTCGATCCCTCGATCTTGTGTGTTTGCCCGTCAATGACCACAAGATGGATATCGCTTTCCTCCACAGTCCAACTTCATTTCATTCTTTCGTCTTCATTGAAGATTCGAGGACGTGCATCTCCACTGTGTCCTGCTATTTCCAAAGCCCCCTCGAAGTGTTAACTGGGTACGCTGGGAGCTCGTTTGCTTGTTTCCCAGGTCTGTGTTTGGAGATCACAAGAAGGATGCGGTCTTCACTCAGGGTTTATCTCAAAGTGAGGCAGCTTTGAGTGGAAGATTCTCCGCTTTGTCCTTATGCTGATCCCCCCTCTAATAAGATTAAATTGCAGATTGATGCAGCTACGCCCTTCGCGATTCCACCCTTCTGAGTAATTTCACTTATGAGTTGGAAGAATTCAACATTCTCAATGACCAGGGCATCAACATGAAGACTGGCTTTGGGAACGTTGATTCATGCGGCTTTGAATGAGCTAAATCATTATACTTCTAGGGTGAAAGCTAATCATCTCTAGGTATTTCTTACAATGATAAACTATTTGTTGGCCAGAGGGTTACATAGCTTGTCAGGATGGCATCCATACTTCCCAGACCTGTCGAAGGCTAGCGAAGCTGCTCCCAAGCTGGCTAAGGGTCTCCGAGGCTTGTCTGGATGGCATCCACGCTTACCAGACCTGTCGAAGACTAGCAAAGCTGCTTCCAAGCTGGCTAAGGGTCTCCGAGGCGTCAGGATGGCATCCATGCTTTCCAGACCTGTCGAAGACTAGCAAAGCTGCTTCCAAGCTGGCTAAGGGTCTCCGAGGCTCGTCAGGATGGCATCCATGCTTTCCAGACCTGTCCAAGGCTAGCGAAGCTGCTTCGAAGCTGGCTAAGGGTCTCCGAGGCTTGTCAGGATGGCATCCACGCTTACCAGACCTGTCGAAGACTAGCAAAGCTGCTTCCAAGCTGGCTAAGGGTCTCCGAGGCTCGTCAGGATGGCATTACGTTTTCCAGGCCTGTCCAAGGCTGGCGAAGCTGCTCCCAAGCTGGCTAAGGGTCTCCGAGGCTTGTCTGAACGGCATCCACGCTTACCAGACCTGTCCAAGGGCCTGTATCCAGGCTTACAGAACTGTTGCGGTGAGTACGGGTTTCCAAGGCTTGAAGATTGTCCCTCTGGTCATGCAGGCAGCAATTTTGTGCTCGAGAGTCGACCAACATTTGGTCCGAATTGGGCGTACATCGCAATGCTCCGTTCTGGGTAGTATTCACACAAAGCTACTGGCAGCAAAAACAGCTAACCTATCTCTACGGGGAGCATGTAGCAGTTCCCACTCATCCTAAAACTGTTGATGACAAATCAATATTACACCCCACAAAATCCCAATTTCCACAGCAGCCATATCTGTTTCATTACAAGAGTTCTATCGCCGTTACGCAAAGCTATTTTTTGCATACTGTGCCAAATTCGTTGTAAACTATTCGGTCGACCACACTTGGTATTTTATTTGGCAGATGAACAGAAAAACATACCCCGTCTTGTGCTTTGACGTCACTTTTAGCGTGGAAGATGATATATTTTAAACAAACAAATACGAGCTCGTAGTGTATTGTGGTAATTAGGTTATTCGTCATTTGAGGTGGTCGTTTTAGCATCAACTAGCTAAAGCCTGTCAGGCTAAACCTGGCAGTGCTGCCAACGTGAATGACCACCAGTTGTAGCCTGATTTAGCAACATATTTTATTCAAACCTACAATTTTAATGAATATCGGCCTATCCCTTTGTGGAAATTTGGGTACCTATTTAAAAATTAAAAAAAAAAAAAAAAGAGCATACCATTTTGCATCTTTGTGCGTTGAATCGTAGCTGTTGACCTCACGTCCCTTTCTTGAGTCACTAAATCTGTAGTTTTCAATGTGAAAAAAAAAAAAAACTATTTTGGAAAATTGTCGAGGGGAAATTTTCAAGCGTACAAAACCAAAACCGTCGCGGTACTGCATTTTTGCTTGGTCTTTGAGTTGTTTTTTACTCGGCTCAAATTTATTTTTATATTTACCATGGCCTAACATGCACAATTTAGTGTAAGTTATTGATTTTTATCAAATTCAATCTCGGGACGAAAAACAAGTTTTACTCATGAAGGGAGAGACAAAATTGTTCTTTCAGTGGAGTTATATAAGGAAAACATGAATCAAGAAAAAAAAATTTGTATCAAAAACGTAGTTTAAAAAAGTGCAATAGAAGTTTTTGAGTGGAAAAATTAGTTGAGTATTATATTGAGAATCTAGTGCATAGGTAAATCAGGATTTATCATGTTAAAATTTGTTTTTGACTTATAATGTTTATTTTTTAATGTTAGCAAATAAATTTTAAAAAATCCCTCACTTTTATCGACTTGTTAATTTTTTTTAAAGACGGGAAAAGTCATTTGTTTTCTTTCCCAGTGAGAAAATCCCCGTAATTGTATGACGTAGTGAATGTAGTGACAGAAGGGAAAAAAGAAAATAACGTTTATTCTGACGCCTATAATTTACAAATACAGAAGTAGATTATGGTACGTTTAAGTTGAACAATTTGGGGGAAAGATGCCAAAATAATTGTTAGGCTACAGATATAGAAAATATTATGATCACCATGAATGATAATCAAATTACTTTTCTAAAAGTCACTTATAAGATTCAATACGAGGATTCCATTGATTCATACTTTGAAATAAAATTGAATTTGTGGTTGGAAAGCGTGTTGTGTTCCTTGAAGTCCTGGTTGTGGTGGGGATTTCGATTTGACATCACTTATTCGGACTGTGTATAAGGCAAATGCGCCAATTGCTGACCCCAACTACTTCTTTTGCCCAAAATAAGCTTCCACAACTGCTGATGGCGCTAGTGTCTACAGAAACACCCCTCCTTCCACCAGAGACTTAGTTCCGTGACCATGAAAGAACAGAGAAAAGACGGCAAATAAAAGAAGACGACTTCCTGTGTTGAACTGGCTCTTGGCCAAGACGGTGGGCTGCTGGCTCTTAGAATCGTCCTGTGAAGGTTAAGTCCAAAATAGCGTTTTTCGTTCTCATATTCGATTTTAAGCTCTAGATTTTGATTCTTTTGAACGTTTTGGGCCTTATGTGACGTCGAGAAATCGTAATTTGGTCCAACATTCACATTTTTGAGCACCCACGTGGGGGGCAGTGGCGGCTCCTGCCCAGAAACTCAGGGGTTGCACTGAGATCATGAGTGACTATCCCCGACGGACAAGATACATATTGTTAAAGACACGGTTCCACAACCAAACTTGAACTCATTCAAGTAAGCAATTCCTACCTAACACCTGAGGTGTACAACATATGGGTGGCAACCAATAGTCCCTTGGAGGCACCCGCACTACAATATATATGTTTTGTGCTTTTCTCAGCCAAATACAAATTCCAACTATGTGCAGTTGGGATGAATCCTATCACTTTCTTCAAATTATGAATGAAATTAAATAGGTAACTAGGTAAAAATGTAAATGTCAGGAAAAAAATCTTCAAATGAAATTGAAATTTCAGCTAATGATCATCAAAGGAGTAGGTAACCCTTGAAATTCAGAATTGAACTTACGAAAGGAATCCGCACGATTTTTGATCTTCAACTTTTGTTGAAGCCCTTCCAGTGGTGGCAAGGGACGGCCGGCATCACGAATAACCACGTTTTCGTCCACCGATAATTGGGCGAAACGCACCTTAACCTGTTGATGCCCTCAACAGAATTATCGGTCATCGGGAAATCGGAAAAACTGGAGATGAAAAATGACAACGCGAAAAAATGAACTGGAAAAGAAGTGAAATGACAAGCGAAAACAAAAGCTTCTTGATAGAGATGATAAGAACGTTCAAGTCTGGTGTGGGCTGGTGGCGCTATATGCGAGGATCATCGGCCCTATTTTGTTCTGTCGAGTCTTTTTCCGCGGTATCTGATTGGTAAATTTTGGAGGGCTCCTTCAATATTTCAAACTGAAGAGACAAGCAGCGGAACACAAACTGAGCTGCTGCTCCGGCCTCTCTGTGATTGGTTGGTTAGCTCCCCCACGCCAACCCACTCTCTCTCTCCTTGTGCCCGTGCCTGGGGAGGCTTGTTCGCGCTCAGATTCAAATTGAAAAATCCTGTTTTATTCCATTTAGCCCAAGCCAAATTTTGAAAGACAAGGGGATTTGAATTTTTTTTTAATTATTTCGTTTTGGCTGGGGGGTGCACATGCTCCTGTGCTCCTACCAGTAGCCGCCACTGGGGGGTCAGCTTTAGGTGTTCAGTTACATGCGGGTGCTCCATATTCTAACCCCATGGGGTCAGCTTTAGGGGAAGCGAAAGTTAGGAAAAGAAAAAGCTGACCTTCAATAAGTAATATTAGCTAGGTAGGTACTTACTTTGGTAATATTAGCAACGTTACCTGGTAATATTATCGTGGCTTGAAAGAAGTTGGTAGGTACTTACTTATTTCCTCTGGTTTTCCAGATGCCGAAATTCCCGAAAATTTGGGAGTACACAAAAAGTGATTTGCTGAAGTGATGTCTGTACGATACAGAATGATATGAGCAAGCACGAAGCATCAAGGAAATTTAATATTCCAAGAAGCACCCTGATTGCAAAGGAGCAAGGGAAGTATTCTCTCTACAAGCGTATTGGAGCTCCAACGATTTTTTTCAAAAGAAGAAGAGGAATTACTAGTTGAGTGGGTGAACCAACTAGCAGGAGCTGGATTTCCCATCACCAAACAATGTTTTCTGGAATCAGTGAGGAAACTCATTGTCCCTGGGAAATGACCATTTCACTGATATAATCCAACCCTGCCAACAACTGGTATACCTTATTTTTAAAGCGCCACCCTGCCCTATCACTAAGGACACCTCAAAATTTGACTACCAGCCGAGCACAGATTCAAGAGCACCACATTAAAGGACGGTTTTCAGAAGTACGCAACTACACTCAGAGCAAAGATTTACTACCCGCAGCAATCGAGGATCCGAGAAGAATTTTTAACGTTGATGAGGCCGCTTTTTTCTTAAATCCCAAAGGAGACAAAGTGCTCGTTAGAAAAGGCTGTAAGAATGTGTACCAAAAGAGCGGAAGCGAAAAAGAAAATTATACGGTGCTAATGTGGAAGGGGAAGTGTTGTAAGGAAAGCGCCAAAACCGTGACAAAGGAAAGCCCAGCCGTTTACCGACGGGAGAGGCAAAGATCATAATATGATATCTATCTATTGTATATATTATATACAAACACCCCGGGTTGAGAACTATCTCAAGTTTTGTGTATTATGGAGGAAAGTTTAAGTTTCATGTTGGCTTGCGTAGTGATATCTCTGTCACCTTTTACTGTTAGTAGATGAAGGTACGGCCGGTAGTGTTGTTAGACTCTCGCGTGCGATATGGACCCCAACATTATAACAAGAATATCGACAAATAAGGCGAATGACGGGGTTATATATATATCAAAATTTCACTTCGGCGCGTGGGTGACTTGATGAACGGCACTATTCGTTGGCGGTGCACCAATCGGGGGTGTTCTTGTACAATTGACTCGGATAGTGGGATCATTAGGGTTCTGAAGGAAGCGTGCGATCATTCCAATCATAGCAGCCTTACCTCAAAGCAATTGGAAAGGAATATCGTAAGAAATACTTGTAAGCGTAGGGCGGCAGACACACTGGAAGAGATGCCAGCGAAAATAGTTTGACAAGTTCTGCACGAAAGCAGTAACATCAGGGAGCGAGGAGCGAGGGGGAACTGAGTGCGAGTTGTCCGGTGTTAGACAGGCGATGAATGAAACGCGTCGAAAACATCTTCCGAAAGCACCAGTTAGTATATCAGAGGCCCTGGTTTATTTGACGAGCAGAGGTGAGCGTTTTGTTCATGTACCTACACGACGACGTCGTTATTTTGACGACAAAGCAAAACCTACAGCACATGACGTGATACAATCCTTGCTGATGGCACTTTCTATGTCTCTCCCAAACATTTTTACCAGCTGTACACGATTCTTTCAGCTGTACACTTCCCTGCGTCCTTTCTCCCTGACACCGACAGCCAGTGGTATGAGTAGTTGTATCTATGAATCGTCTCAAATATCCGGAAAATGAAGGGTGCGCGAATCTGGCGCTTTCATATGGTTTTTTTTAATACATTTTATGTCTACTTTGGGACATTAAAATACAAAACCGTAACGAAAAAAGCCTTACCAAAATTTCTGATGATTTTCGCTTACAACCATTCGTTGCTACTTAACTTCATCTACGCCAGTTATCATCGTACAAAAATCGTTCACCACTCGTTGGAAAGCTCTCGATTTACCTAACCATAATACGTTAACCATTGCGGAGTGCGTGGCCAACAAACTGTGGTATGAACGTGATTGTTTAAATAATTGTTTACTTACATATGATCAGGATTGTTATTGGGATATGTTACAAAGTGGGTCGTGTAGGAAACTGGGATTCGTTGTTATATGACGTTATACGTCATACGTTCCTACCTAAAGACATAAAATGACTCACTTAACGCGGACTCGTATGCGTTTGGTTTAGCCCCTTAGGGCCCCACGGGTTTGGGCGATCGGGCTGAAAACCTTGCGAGCACAGCTGAATGGCTTTCGGTAAAGGTAGTTGTCTAATGGTCAGTAAATGTTCTAGCGAATTCAATGGCATTTTAAAATCTGAAATTTTGACGAAATACTCGGTCCACCATCAAGTTGTGCCCGCAAGGTTTTCAGCCCGATCGCCCAAACACGTGGGGTTCTGTGGGGCTATAAAGGGGCTACGGAGCTTTTCGCTCACCTTTGGCGCTTTCCTATTAAAAATTCAGGGGCTTGGCGCTTTTCTTGGTCACCGCTAATGTGCATCAATACTGAAGGCATTTCAACATCAGTCCCTAAAGGTTGGGGTATTGGGTTAAGCGACAATGGATGGATACGACAGAGACATTTTCCGAGTACATAACCAACGTGTTTCAGCCCTGGCTGTTGAGGGTAAGGACTTACAAACTGTTAGATTCTCAAAAATTGGAATAACATGTGATAATTTGAACGTTTTATTTTATGGAGACTACTTATTTACGAACTGAACGAGTAAGTTCGTGAAAAGTGATGTTAAATCTATTTCAGCATCAACTCAATTCAGCATTTTTGCGCTTACTCTGTGATTGTGACGGCTGTGGTATCATTAAGAGGTGCTTAAATGAATGTTTTTGAATTATTTTAAGTCGTGTGACTGCTTCCTCAGCATTTAAAGTGGAAAATTACGAGACTGAATTAAAAACAATGATATTTGATTCATTTACTTAAAGGGAGGATTTCGAATGTGTCTTCGAGGGTCAGCTTTAGGGGTCGACCACTCCAAAAGGGTCAGCTTTAGGGAAAACATGGTAAAATTTTAATAAATTCATTAAACATAATTAAGAGTTTTTATGCATTCTGAAAATTTTAATAGACGCTGAAGATGTTGAAATGAGAGAATTTGGGGAAAAAAAGTTTGAAAAACTCAGTAAAACAGCCCGAAATCTGCCTTTTACCAGAAAATCTTCTTAAGAGGTCAGCTTTTGGCGCATTTACAGTGACGTCACATGTGAGAAACTAACGAAATCAAGCCCAGAATCCTCCATTGCGGTTCAAAAGTGTCACATGATCGACGAATCTTCAAAACTGAATCTATTACTTTTGGCCCGAAGATAATTGTAATGTGAGCTCACTTGTAGGGGGGGGGGGGGGGGGGTGTCGTCGAAGGGATCCAACACCTGACCGACTTCTGTGTAACCATCGCACTAGCGGAGACCCGCAGAACCATCACTCGTATGACGACTAACGTCGAGTGAAAAGCATTCAACGAAAATGCTGAACTTTCCAGTGTAGCACATACACGTGCTGCCGGATGATCTTTAACTCTGAGCTTCAACTCCCCCGCCACAGATTGCACCAGACAGAAGAATTTTGTCGGTACAAGAAACCAGAGCAAGAAAGTTGACCGCATGGCCAAGAACAGGGTTTATAAGCTGCGAGCTAATTGCTTCTATGCTCGGTGATGAGAACTATTAACAAAATTTCTATTGACTGACAGAAGAATTTTGTCCTACCCGAAGGGCCAGACCATGCGGCGTACACACTTTTCAAGATTGATTGTTCACACCGTAAGGATTCATTAAATGAAATTTTGTGCTTGTGTGTGTGTGTGTGTGTGTGTGTGTGGGGGGGGGGGGGGGGGGGCATTAAACCCTTCAGGAATAAAAATCACATTCGGAAAACTCCGAAACGTGTGTCAGACACGGGAGCCCGACAGGCAGCAGCCAAACTCAATCCGAGCACTTTTCTCGTGTCTTTGGGGTCAATAACACCGTCGTCCCAGAGCCTCGCCGTCGAGTAGTATGCGCTCGCTTCTCGGTCGAACTTTTCCAAAATCGGTCGCTTGACGTCGTCCAGCTGCTGCTCCGAGAGCGATTTCCCCGAACGGGCGGCTTTGTCGGCAGAAACCTGCGAAGAAGAGGAGTTGAAAGTCTTCTGCGAAGGGAGACAAGTGAAAAGAAGTTGGATCTCTTACCTGAGCGAGGACGCCAGCAGCTTGTTCGCCTCCCATCACTGATATTCTCGCGTTTGGCCACGAGTACAAGAACCTCGGACTGTATGCTCTCCCACACATCCCATAGTTACCTACGACAGAACCGGTAAATTATGTTTAATAAATTTGGAACACAATAATTAGGTACACAATACGGGGGCCTCCCAGGGAAGTCAAGGAATCGGCCAATGGGCCAAGGAACTAGGTCAGAGAAATGGAAAAATTCGGCCGAACATAGTTGAACTAGTAATGAACAAAGTACTCAGTACAGTTAGGACTGAGAAATTAGGTGTCTGAGCAGAGGAAATCACTAGTGAATATTTGGCGTTTTGAATTTTCCCGCGGTGGCACTTTTACTAATCCGCTACTAAACGCTAAAACACTCACCAGCGCCGTAAGATCCTCCAATGATGACGGTCAATTTGGGAACCTTCGCGCAGGACACGGCCGTCACCATTTTGGCCCCGTTTTTGGCGATCCCTCCGGCTTCGGCGTCTCGTCCGACCATGAACCCCGTGATGTTTTGGAGGAAAATCAACGGGATCTTCCGCTGACAGCAAAGCTCCACGAAATGAGCACCTTTGAGGGCGGCTTCGGAAAAAAGGACGCCGTTGTTGGCCAAAATCCCAACCGGATAGCCGTAAAGGTGAGCCCATCCTGTGACCAACGTTTCTCCGTATTTGGCTTTGAATTCAGAAAATTTGGAGCCATCTACAATCCTGAAATGGCGAGGAACGTGTAGAATAAATAGGTTATCGTGTTGATTACACTGCTCTACAATCGTAGGGGCGGATGGGGCAATTAGAGACAGGAAGGGGTTATTAGAGACAAAATTATGTTTTTCCATCTAAACCAACAACTTTTCGCCGTCGAGAATTTATTTGTGTGAAGCCTGCAACAATTCGAGACACTTTTTGGAGGCCCTCGTCGACATCCGAGTAGGAGACAAAAATCGTTGAATTTTCCCGTACAGTCACTGTCTCCTATTCCCCACATAAGGTTAATAAGAGAAAGATGTAAAAATCATCAGTGGGCAAGTCAGAAACACTTCCAGGGATTACCACATTCTCCCATAACATTTACCTGGCGATGACTTGCCGAATGTCGTAACTCTTCTTAACGTTTGCCCCAACAATACCGTAAAGCTCCACTGGGTCGTAATTTGGGGGCGATGTATTTGAAGCACAAGGTGTTGCAGGTATCGTCGGATTGTTCAGTCTGTCGACGATTTCTTTGGTGATTTGCAAAGCGTGACTCTCATCGACGGCAAAATGGTCGGCGACTCCGGACGTGGAACAGTGCAAAGCGGCTCCGCCGAGTTCCTCAGCCGTGACGACTTCTCCGGTGGCAGCTCTTACCAAAGGGGGACCTGCGAGGAAAATGGTGCCCTGCTCTTTGACGATGACGGATTCGTCGGACATGGCCGGTACGTAAGCTCCGCCGGCCGTGCAAGACCCCAAGACGACCGCGATCTGAGGGATGCCGCTCGCCGACATGTTCGCCTGGTTGAAGAATATCCTTCCGAAGTGTTCTTTGTCGGGGAATATTTCCGCTTGATGAGGCAAATTCGCTCCGCCGGAATCGACGAGGTAAATGCAGGGAAGTCTGTTCTCTTGAGCTATTTCCTGGGCTCGCAGGTGCTTTTTCACTGTTATGGGATAATACGTGCCGCCTTTAACTGTAGCGTCGTTACCCACAATCATCACTTCCCGTCCAGAAACTCGACCAATGCCTAAAAAAAACAAAAAATAATAAAATCAGACACCTCGAAAGCGCCCAATCAACTAAGATGAGCCTCGCAATGAAGCCAGGCGGCTCAACGTTGAATTCAACCAAGTCTGCACTGTGTCAATGGGCTAGGGAACCGATTGTCGACTAAAACTTTTTTCTGAAAGAACTTCATAATTTGAAGCCATAGCGGTGAGTTTTGGGCTCCTACGGTGTTGTAATACAAATTTCCAGGGCACTTTCGAAAATTTCAACTTTGAATCAGGAGGGAAGAGTGGCGCTTCCAAGAAGTGCTCTCTGGTGGTCAGCGAATGAACTAAAAGCATGAATTCAGAGCGATTCGCGAGATCAGAAAAGGTGAAATCGCAAGGAAAATAGTCGTTCGGATTTGTTATGACGCTAGCGTGACGGGACAGACCATATTCATGTTCACCAACATAACATAACCAAAAATAAAAAAGCTTTTTTGTACATTTTCTACTTTTTGGGCGAGTGCACTCTGGCGGAATAGTTAAAGTGACACGCGGGAAAATTCAAAACGCCAAATATTCACTAGTGCTTTCCTCTGTGCAGACACCTAATTTCTCAGTGTTAACCGTACTGAGTACTTTGTTCATTATTAGTTCAACCATTTCTCTTACATTGTTCCCTAGCCCATTGGCATTATTCGGCGTAGAGCTAGTGGCAAAGCCAAATTAGGGGCATCATTCAGCCTTTCCTTTCTTATTTCTTTATTGAATTGATCGAGACCAATTACATTCATATTCCTGTTTGGCGGGACTGTAAGGACTATTGATTGCCAACCATATGACTTGTGTTGCTACTGGGACGAGCGACAAATTGGCCTTCATTAGGTTGAGGACAGCCAAGATGTAAGCACCAGATATAGTAAGAATATGTACCTAGGCGAGCGAAAGAACTCCTACAAGACTCATTCCAAGGGAGATTGGGGATCAAATTCTGATGGCGCGCTTTTGGAGCTTGAACACGTTTATAGCGTGACTGGAGATGCCCCAAGCAACGATACAGTAAGTAGCTCTGCTAGCAAAACAAGCATGGTAAACTGAGCGCAAGACCTCATCAGAAACGGCACCTCTCAGCCTTCTGATCATGAAGATGGAAGACGATAACTTAGGGGGCACTGCTTCGATATGAGAACACCACGAAAGACGGTTGTCGATTCTCAAGCCCAGGAAGTTGACCTATTGGTCAAGACGTCGGCTGAGCCCTCTTTCAAGAGTCTGGGTTTTATTTGCAATACACCACCTCTCTATAGTATTAGATTTGTTCAATGAGTCTTGGTCAAGCTCATCACGAGATGATCCCCTTGCCAGGCTGGTTATATCATCGGCAAAAAGAAAAATGGCTAGCGAGTCCAAGAATTGGCTTGGCAAGTCGTTGATGCACAAAAGGAAGAGAATAGGACCAAGAATACTACCCTGCTTTACACCACACGGAATAGAGACCTCCTCAGAGCAAGACCCATTGAAATACACGACCTGGGACCAGCTTTCGAGGAAACTTTTAAAAAACAAAGTTGTATGTTCACTGAAACCATAGTGCTCCAGTTTCTTTAGTAACAAATTATGAGGCACAAGGTCAAAGGCATTCGAAAGGTCGAAGAGGTTGAGCAAGGTGAGCTCCTTACTCTCTAGAACGGAAAAGAGCTCAGAAATCAAAGAGACTGCTGCAGTGGAGGTGCATCTACCCTTTCGGAAGCCAAACTGCTGAGGGTGGAGAACCGAGTGACCATCCAAATGACCACCCGATCTCCCAAGCATGGCCTGCTCCATTACCATCACAAAGATTGGCAGTTTTGAAACGGGACGAAACCCATCATAATCATTAGAATTCCCTTTCTTAGGTATGGGTGTTATCACTGTCTTCTTCAAGCAATCTGGGAACCTACCCTCAGAGAAGCACCTATTAATAATGAAAGACTGAGGTTCGATAATTAGATCGGCTACTGATTTCACCACTCGAGAGTTTATGCCCATGAAGTCCGTAGCATTACTGTTATTAAGTGCCATAATGGTGGCCAAAACCTCTTCCACCGAAACTTGACGGAAGAGCCAACTGGCACCCTGGGAACATTATTTAAAAAGTCGAAGAATTCATGAGAGGGGGCAGAGGTAGACACTCAGCCTCTTTCATCATTTGGGGCATCCACTCTTCAAAACAGGGTCGACGCCATGTCAGCAATGAGCTGCTTGGCCTCATTCGGCAATGTGGACGCAGCTTCCGGCCAGGCAGCAGACGAATCCACACCAGTTCGACTTAGTTGCAGGACCTAAGCCAAATTATGCGTCGGCCTAGTGTGTTCACTACTAACCTGTAACGATCCCTCCTGCAGGTACCCATTCTTCGTATACGTCCAGCCCTGCCAGCTGGGACAGTTCCAAAAACGAAGTCCCTGGATCCAGTAACCTGTTGAGATGAAGATCAAATTATTTAACGGATTAATCCGGCGTAATTACGCCAAACAAAATAGCAGATCAAAATTTGATCCAGATATTTAATACAGATTTGACAACTTATTGCTTTAGAAGAGGGAAAGTGAGTATTATACGTCACGATTTTGGAATAGGTAATACGCCTATGTAATCGTGACGGGGGTTGACAATTCTGATCGACCTCAAACTTTCACAATATAGGTACGTTTCAAGAGGTCTCAGTTTCAAAACCGAAACGTCCGTCCACCGTCAGAGTAATTTTGAGTAGAATTTATTTCATTTTATTTTTTTAATATGAAATTTTGACAAAATACTGGGTTAACCATCTAGTTGTGCCCGCAAGGTTTTCAGTCCGATCGCTCAAACCCGTGGGGCGCTATGGGGCTAAAATGGGGCTACGGGTGGGGTTTTTTGAAGGCTTTGAGCTATGGGATCGAGTTAGGTGTCGTTTTCGAAGTATTTTTGGACGTTGAATCCATTTTTGGGGGCCCCAGAACGATCCGATTTCACCGTAGGGATCTATGGGGCTAGGAATGGGATTTTTGAAGCATCCCAAGAGGTCAAATAAGGAGTCAATTTTGCTCGCAAAATACGTTTTCCGTTCAGAGGTCCCATATCTGTCTAAACATTGTACAGAAAGTTTTTAAAAAAATATTTTCAAAAATATTTTCTTATTGACACAAGAAATTTTTGCACAATTAACATACCTTGTATAGAATAATAAAACCCATGTAATCGCGACGGAGGTCGACAATAATTGTCACAATTATTGTGATCCGCCAGAATTTGACATTATCCGTTTCAAGAGGTCTTGATTCTAAAACCGAAATGTCCGTCGTTCGAGCCGTTTTGGGCATTAGGAATTTTTTTTAAATCTGAAAATTTGACAAAATAGGTTTTTGCCTACTCGGTTTTGCCCGCATCTAGTTGTGCCCGCAAGGTTTTCAGCCCGATCGCTGAAACAAAAACAAAAAACGCTGCAAATTTTACACAAGGGTTTATTATTCTTTTATATAAGTTACTTGTGCAGAAATTTAATTCTGTCAATGAAAAAATAAAATAAAAAATTTTTTTGGATTTTTATCTCAAAAAATTTTTTTTGTAGATTTTTTGTTCAAAAATGTGTCTTTTTCAAAAATGCTGTATTTTTTACTCGAAAAATATTTAACATCCTGGGATCCTTCAAAAATCCCATTTTTAGCCCCACGAATGCCCTAAAGATCGCCCTAGTGAAATCGGATCGTTCCGGGACCCCAAAAAATGAATTCTACGTCCAAAAATACTTCGAAAACGACACCTAACTCGATCCCATAGCTAAAAGCCTTCAATAAACCCCTCCCGTAGCCCCATTATAGCCCCATAGCGCCCCACGGGTTTGGGCGATCGGACTGAAAACCTTGCGGGCACAACTAGATGGTAAACCAAGTATTTTGCCGAAATTTCAAATTTTTTTAAAAATTCCTACTGCCCAAAACGGCCTGGACGGACATTTCGGATTTAGAATGTAGACCTCTTGAAACGGATAATGTCAAATTTTGAGGCCGATCGGAGTCGTCGACCCCCGTCGCGAAAACATAGGTGTATTATTCCAAGAATAATAAACCAACACAACGAGAAAATATTTATTTTTGAGCAGTTGGAAGTTCCAACTTGGAACAAGGAAGGAGCAGGTAGAGGTAGTACAAGAAACTTAAGAACTCTCGGCTTGAAGCCATGGCGGACACACCAGACAGCCGACGAGTTACCTACCCCAACGTTCAATTTTCCGATTATTCGCAATCTGGTGCACGTGCTCGAGCTGAATTAATAAATCAGGACGTTGATCAGGAGGCTTAAGTTTTTAGTCAGGAGAGTAAAGAAATCAGGACAGGACGGTCAGGACGCCCTCAAAATCAGGACGTCTGGCAACCCTAGCCCGAGCGGCTGAACAGATTTTCATGAGGGTGGTCTCATTGTGATAGCGAGTTCTGGGGGTGGTTATAGGCTATCAAAATCACCTCCGTCGTAGACGATTCGTCCGATCCCGAGAAGATTACGAATTGTCAAGATACGAATTCGTCACGGTTTTGGTATCAATAAAGACGCGGTAATATTTCGTAGTAACAGAAAGGTAGCACTCATCTGTTCAATTCAATTGATGGCTTGTTTCCTTTCAATCATTCAAGGAGCTGATTTTTCCTTTCAGTGGTTAAGGTTTAGTTAAAGACTGTTAGAGACTCCCGTTGCCGCCACATTACCTGTTGATCCTCTCGCGAACCAGAAACTTCTCCTTCGTCACATGCTTCTCCACCGCCGACGAGCTCCCCCCTTTGGACACTTTCGCCCTCTGGGAATTCAAATTGTCAACGAGATCCGCCATAGCTTTGAAATTCTCCCTGTAGCCCCCATCCGATCTGTCTATTTCACTTCCTATCAAGCTGAACGTCCTCCGCTGAACACTCAACGTCGAAAACCTCAGAGATCGAAATAATTTACTCATTTTACACTTCACGCATCCAATAAACGATTTCTCAACAGATCCACCGCCTAACTGTGAAATGACTATTCGAACTAGCTCTACTTCAATTGATATTCATTCATACTAAACGAATGCGGGCAGCCAACTGACGTCACAGTTGAATTGAAGATTAGAATTGGTAAATTGTGTTACACAACAACAGATAACCACTTATTACATAAAAATATTATCGTCATACCCGGTGCGCCCCTGATGACAACCAGCTCATATTCATTTGAGCCTCTGAAAATAGTCAGGTGGAAGTAGTTGTTCTCTGTTACTCTGTGGGTGGAAGAATTCCGCTACCAATCCCTATCGTAATTTTTTAAAAGCGGTTTCAATTTGTTCACTACAACTTTATCAGTCCAAACAACAGGTGAAAATGGAGATAGTGATGACCAAGCTTACTGGCTGTTAGTGATGAGCCTGGCTGTTTTCCCTAGATCGGACTACGAATACCCCTAGATTGAGACAAAAATCCCTAGATTAAGTTGGAAAATTCCCTAAAAAACGCTGCAAATTTTACACAAGGGTTTATTATTCTTTGATATAGGTTCCTAATGGTTCCTAATGGAAACAATTTTGTAAAAAAAAATTTTTTTTTAACAACATTTTTTTAAATTCTTTATTTTTGCTCGAATAATATTTAACCTCCTGGGATCCATCAAAAATCCCATTTTTAGCCCCATGAGGGCCCTGTAGATCGCCACAGTGAAATCGGATCGTTCCAGGACCCCCAAAAATGGAGGCTACGTCCAAAAATACTTTGAAAACGACACGGCTAAAAGCCTTCGAAAACCCCTCCCATCGGACTGAAAACCTTGCGGGCACAACTAGATGGTACCTAAACCAAGTATTTTGTCAAATTTTTTTAAAAATCTGAAATTTCGACAAAATACTTGGTTTACCATCTAGTTATGCCCGCAAGGTTTTCAGCCCGATCGCCGAAACCCGTGGGGCACTATGGGGCTAAAATGGGGCTATGGGAGGTTTTTTTTTTCGATCCCATAGCTTTTAGCTATGGGATCGAGTTAGGTGTCGGTTTCGAAGTATTTTTGGACGTAGAATCCATTTTTGGGTGTCTCGGAACGATCCGATTTCACTGTGGCGATCTACAGGGCCTTCATGGGGCTAAAAATGAGATTTTTGAAGGATCCCAGGAGGTTAAAAAGTTTTTTGAAAAAAAAAAAAAATCCAAAAAATTTTTTTCCGACATTTTTCTTATTGACACAGAAATAAATTTTTGCACTAGTAACCTAAATCAAAGAATAATAAACCCTTGTGTAAAATTTTCAGCGTTTTCCGTGTAGGTAGCTTCCTAACAAAACACTCCTAAAATGAGATGTGCGGATTTACAGTAACAACGATGTTACTGTATTACTAATACCAATACCAATAATTGTTACTATTACATCCATATATAATTATTGTAAATGTAAATGTAAATGTAACAAGGGAATTCCACCCTGAATTTTCGTCCGACTGGCTGCTGCCGTCGCGGACGTCGTCAGCCGTCCTCTCAAGGAGGATCGGAACTTGTCTGACGATTGCGCTCATGGCTCCCCATTGCCTCGTCCCCCTGGGTTGGGAGGAGTTCGCCGTCCGATTGAACGCAGAAAATACTTGTATCGGTGACCCCGCTCCTCACGCGGTCACCCATCCAAGTACTAACCACGCCCGACGTTGCTTAACTTCGCTGATCGAGGGAAACGGTAGTTTACCCAACGCCACACCGGACGACTTATATCATTACTAATACATCCAACTGCTAACCAGTACTATTAAGTAGGAAAAGGTAGGAAGGAAAGCTTCAGCTGTGGCAGTGGTTGTTGTGCAACTGTTTCCATTTATTCTGCTGTTACCTACGGTCGTTACAGTGAGTCAATTTAAAAAATAATATTGATTCTTTTAAGCATGTATCTGCTTTACAGAGCAACTGGATATAAGAATACAAAGAATGCAAAAAAGAATCGAATCGAATCTTTAAAAAAATAAAGAATCCAAAAGAATCGATTATTTTTTAAAAAGAATCAATGTTTTCAAGAATCGATTCTTTTTGAGCATCCCTAATCCGGCGGTCCAGGGGGCACCCTCCACTGGGGCCTCCATACACTCCTGTTCACAATCTCATCGGAGCGGGAAAATGTCAGGACTAACTGCATGAACCCACCTCTACGGGCACGTTACGGAGATGCTAACTTGAAAATAGCGGCGATTCGATCAGGGCCTCGCGCATGCGCCCCACAGATCCCCCGAGGGCACCCTCCAGACACTCACGGGGCAGCCCCCTGGCGAGGCCCGACGGGCGTAATAATAATTATTATAGGGTTGTTATTATTATTATTACGTTTTACGTTTATTTACGTTTTAAAGAGACCAAATTTTGGTCTTTTGCCGCCTTTGATAGAATTTCTATCTTCATGCATAAGTGTTGGTTTTTATCATCATCAGACGACTGGGGGTCGTGGCGTACCCCTGTAATCCGGCTACACTGAGGTCTGGCGGTGAGGACAATAATAATTATTCCTCCAAATCACCTCAAACAATTATTGTTTGAGGTGATTTGGAAGGTGTAGCTCAACCAAAGTTGCCTCTTTCAAGTTGCTCAGGTTAGGTTCATAGGATCTCGTAAAATCTCAAAACACTAAGGTCAATCAATTAGGCCTAATCGTTATTAATATGGCTAATGATTTAGGTGACCCAGCAACTTACTTGTAAGTTGCACATATCCCATGGCAGTCGCCCGCCACAAGTCTTCGGACTTGCCATTGCCGGCTGTCACGCATTCTGCATGAAGGTCCATATTGCTTCTTCAGAACACTCACTCACCAAACCTGGGCACGTTTCACCAAAAGAATTGGACCATTGTCAGAATTTTTCGCCCCTGGCAACTAATTACTCTACGGTAGTTAATGCCCCGCTTCCAAAACTAGGTACCGAAAGTAAAAATTCCCCGCTTCCAAAACCCCCTGAAATGAAAAATTCCCATTCAGGACCTCCTGAACAAATTTGGTTTCATGTCTGTCTTTCCGTCCGTTCGTCCGTCCACATTTCCTTCCACAATTTTCAATCAAATCAAGGATTTCAATCAAATTTTCAGGTGTGGGTGTAGCCCTATATAGTCCCCTATCAGTTTCATCACGATTGCATCAGCGGTAGGTACTCCCTGCGCATGCGCTAACGTAATTATACGTTACAGTCATAACTCCGTAAATTTCGAACGGATTTTTGTCAGATTTTCAGGGATTGTCCAGGTAAGGTCTCTTCGAAGAGATATAAGATCTAGTTAGGTATCGAGCATTATATCAAAAGAAACTCAAACATGTCCTCTAGGGCCGAGCTTTCGGCTAATGAAATGCCTTCATCAGGGCTTTTGTTAGTACCTACCTAAAAAACGCTGCAAAATTTACACAAGGGTTTATTATTTTTTATGGATCCCAGAAGGTGAAATACCTATTTTTCAAGTAAAAAACAAGACATTTTGAAAAAAAAAAAATTTAATTTTTTTCATTGACAGAAATAAATTTCTGCACAAGTAACCTATATCAAAGAATAATAAACCCTTGTGTAAAATTTGCAGCGTTTTTATACTAAGTTTTTATACCACAGCTTCGTAGTAAGTCTTACTACGAAGCTGTGGCCAAGAAAGATGCGAATGAAGTGGCATCGTTGCTCTTCCACTTTATAACTAATTACCTGAATGACGAAGTTTAAGAACTCCACATCTTTTGTGACTCAGCGGGGGGTCAAAATAAAAACTACACACTTTTCCGATTCATTCACTATCTCACAAAGTGTGAAATTGGTGGTCTAAAAAATGTGGACATTACGTTTCCGGTTCGTGGACACTCCTACATGGAGTCGGACAAGGATGTGGGTTTATGAAACCTAAAAACAAGAATGGAAACACCAAAGGAATTTCGGGAGATGGTGATGAAGAGTGCACGCGTAAAACCATGTCCATTCATTGTGGTGAATGTGACCCAAGCTTCTTGAATGGAAGAGTTTTCATGATACACACTACGCGAAAAAATGCCCTTTAAAGGGCATTTGAATTCAAAATCCAGGAGTTGAAGGAAGTGCGGGCCATGTCCTCGTCAAAAAGACTTCTCTACCAACGAGCTTCGTACAATAGCCAGCAGTTTAGTAGCATCATAGCTGGAAAATCATCGCCCGACTAAAATTTGAAACCTGGAGAATTTCATCTACCTCAACGTGCATACAATTCTACAGAATTCGGGAAATTTATGTCCGGAAAGCCCTGTACCTGTAGTTTTGGATTATTTTAATTTTTAGCAGGTTTAGCATACTGAAAGGAGTAAATTTGGTCATTTGTCATCACCATTCATTTATTATAATAATCACCATTCATTTATTATAATCACTATAGTGATTACTCACTCCTCTGGCATGTCCAGGCTCACGATTTTGACTTTCAAGAATATGAAATAGGTACCTACCAGGTATAGGTCCTATATCTTTGCCTTTGAAAAATTCCCCTTCAGAAATAATTTGGCCTAAAACATATGTTATTACCAGGGTGATCTTACTGATCAAGCCCAATTTCTAAGCAGTGAAGGAGTAGCGTCAAAATAATGTTGTCCCACATTTTGTTGTCTCACTCCTCTGCCATTTTTGAAATGCCCGCCTCCCACGGAACGGAAGGTCTTGAAAGGCCCAAGAACAATGTGGCTACACTGTTGCGTTCCCACCAGACTGTTATAAACTACTTTTCAGGTTTTATCACGAGTTGGTTTTTGTTGACATGAGGGGATGTGGTTGAAAACGTGAAATGTTCCTTCACTGAGAGAAAAGATTTTTTTAGTGGCTAGGTTAAATCCGAAATAACCTCGAAAAGAAATTGAAACCACCTAGAATCAATTGATTCAACCTAGAAAAAAATAGGTCCAGGTTAAAGTAACATAGAAAAATATTAATACAACCTAGACCCATATAGAAACAACCTAATCCGTTATTACCTGCCCTCTGACCACAACCTAGAATAAAAAAGTGTCAACCTAGACCAAATGTGAACTTCACATTTGGTCTAGGTTGACATTGTGAAGACCTAGAAAATATATTACCTACCTTTGACTTTTAAGTGGGGTAACCTAGAATCGAATGATTTGACCTTCCATATATTTCCCCTCCATTAAAGTCTCGGTTGTACAACTGAAAACAACCGAGAGATTTAAAAGGCGAGATTGTTACTTTAGGTAACAACCCAGACGAAAAAGTTAGACTTTCAGTCTCGGTTAAAACTACCGTAGTACCACAAATAGTTTTAGGTTTAAACAACAGTGATTGTAATTCATTCGATAAATTCCAGGTTGTTTCTACTGTACGCTAAGCGGCCGCGGAGAGCGCTACTGTAGGCTGTGGGCGTTAATTCTCGTTGACCTGGCACCCCTGCTATTTAGCCGGTGGGGTTGAGGCCAAATCTCTGTCAAATTCTAATCATCTATTTTCTGTCACTATGTGCAGTCATATTAAGACGTCACATTCAAATTTTTGTACTGCGTTGTAAACAGAGACAACCCAGAAAGATAGTTGAAGATGATAGAACCAACCTGCAATGGAAGTGGAGCAAACCTAGAAAGAAACGTGGACCACCTAGCAATTTATTAGGACCAACCTGAAAAGAATAGGAAGCTACCTAGAAATTTAACTGGTACAACAGGGATAGTAATTGAAACAACCTCGTAAATAAAGGGGCACAACCTAGAGAAAAAAGGGTTCTAGTTTAACGCGCCATGGCTGTAAATTGTTTGAGGGGGGCTGAGAACGTTTTCGTTTTAGGGTAAATCAACCGTCTACGAAAGTGAAAAACATTGAATACCAGGGTGAGACAACCAAGACATTAATGTTTTTAACCTAGACTGTAAATGGATGGAGGCGGCGGCACACACCGTTAACTTAACCTAGAACTAAAGTGTGGGGGTGGCGCATTTTAAATCTTGGTTGTTTGCATTTTTAGGACGGTAACTTCACCAGTATTTTCAATCTAGGTTAAATGATATTCAACCTAGACTAAATTGTTCCACCCTAGAATGAAAACCAAAAAAAATCTAGGTTGGCAGCATTTAACCTAGAAAAAAAATCGAAAAATAACCTAGAATAGGCCCTTTTTTTCTCTCAGTGTACGAAGGCGTCACTCCTCTGTGTGCCAGCCAATTTTTTCTGGTCAGAGCTTCTTAATTAACACGTAATCGTATGTACCTATGCATTAGTTGGTGCTAAACATCAAGATTTTCAAAACTGGAGGAAATCAGTTGAACAGAAGTATTAAAGTAACCTTTTTGTCACGATCCTCACTCCTCTGTGCATCACTCCTAGTTGTGCACATAGAAGTGAGATGTATGATAGATTAGTGAGAACCCCAGTAATTTCAATCAAATTTCCGCTCAGCTTTTCAAGAAAAAACAATGTAACAAAAATGTTGTGCTGAAATAGGTCCTGGGTGTCCAAATCAAGTGGATACTAAAAATGTATTCAATATAAAAATTTCTGTAATCAAGAGGACCTGCACGTCGCAATATATTTGTATATTATACAATTATTTACAGAGATGTTTTCATTTTCATTCATTAATTGGTTAAATATCCTAAACGAACAATCTTCTTCGTAGCATTAATGTAGAAATCAAGTTTTGACCATACTAGAGTGCGATTCAGTAAAAAATAAGTTAAAAAATCATCAATTAAATTATGTAAAATCAATGTGTCAAATTTCCCGATATTTGTAGGAGTGTTAACAGGCTTGATACCCATCTCAAGAGCGAATTTCCAGGACATCATGAGCTTGAAAAGGTTCTGTGGGCCCCGGGCTACCAAATTCTTGCGGAAGATCCCCGATGAGTTTTGAATCGTACTTAATGGGTAATAAACATTATGCAGTAATAATAAAATTTATTAATAATAAATATTAAAATTTATTATATTTAATATACCTAAAAGACTGAACGTACTGCAATTTGGTTAATTCGAGAGATTCAGGCATCGATTATTTTCTTGTATGTTTCAGATGGTCACTTTTAATATGCACAACGTTGGATTTCTGAATATTTTTCATGGAGTTTGCCACATTTTCGATTTTCGTTACCTCTTCAAAATTTATTGATGATTTATTGATTGACTTTCTGGCATCCATATGAGTATTTTGGGACGAAAAACGATTCATTATTTAATCATAATAAAGGTTTTATTCAGTTTTGTCGTTTTTTTTTTGACATACAGAGTGGTGCTATAGGATCGGACACATTTGGAATTGTTCTGAAATCGTCACTTTTGAAGATATCGTTAAGAAATAAAGCTTAAAAATTTTAAGTTTTTTAATTAAGTTGTAACAATAAATTCCCTTAATGACTCGACATTTAATGTCGAGTCATTAAGGGAGTTTATTGTTACAACTTAGTCATATTAATTACCTATGAAAAATAATAGCCATCAAATGCCTTACTTGCTGAGCCGGCTCACTTTCACCTTGACGGTTACCACAACTCGAGCATAACGATTATGACACGGACAGCATGTGGTTTCAACAGGATGGGGCCACACCCACACGGCAAGAGCTTCCATGCAGGTTGTTCGCACTCATTTCCCAGGACACGAGATTTCGCGATTTGGAGATGTCCCCTGGCTCCCACGCTCGCCTGATCTCACAGTCTGTGATTTCTTTTTGTGGGGCTATCTGAAAGCCAGGGTTTACACTAACAAACCCCGCAACCTTCAGGAGTTGAAGACTTCAATACAGGCTGAAATCGCCTCGATCCCGACCGATATGCTTGAGCGAGCCATGCGGAACTTCCATGACCGACTTCAAGAATGCATCGCTCAGCAAGGAAGGCATTTGATGGATATCATTTTTCATAATTAACATGAATAAGTTGTAACAATAAACTCCCTTAATGACTCGACATTTTAAGCTTTATTTCTTAACGATATCTTCAAAATTGACAATTTCAGAACAATTCCAAATGTGTCCCATCCTATTGCGCCACCCTGTAGATGGTTTTTTCCCTGTAGGTACCCTCAATTATTGAGGTTAGAGTAAGTTACTTAGGGAATTTATCCATTTATTTCTATTACTTGGGTACGTTAATTATTTCTTCATTTATTTATTTATTTTTATTACCTATTCATTTTTTGTGAGTCCCAAATCACGCTACCACTTCACCCAAACTTTCGAGGGGCTTACAATCTACATCGGAAAAAGTCCTGAAGTCCTATGTCTGGTAAACTTTCAAAGAAGCCAATTGGTAGTATTTTCAACTCCACCGACAGAGGTGGATTTGGGTAATCTTTGTGCTTCTTTTCCAAGGATAAAAAAAAAATCAAGGTAGAATGGCATTTTCACCTGCATAAATAAATTTCTAAAATATTAATAAAGTTAGATGAAATTTAATTAATTATAAGTTTGAACCTGAAAGTGACTCTAATTTCCAGAACTAACCATCTGCGGAAACCGATTTTTAATAGCCAAAAAGGTGGATTTTGGAGTTTGAAATAGCAAAAAAAAAAAAAAGATAAAAATAATGAGAATGTCAGGCAAATCATACTTCAGATTGTCTGCATTTGACAGAGAAATCATGCAGTTCTAGTTGTAGTTTGTACTGTACAAACTACCTGTAACAGGTTTTCCTCGATCCCTCAACTTTTATATAACAAAAAATCCTAATATCGCATTATACCATCATATACCATGATACCCCTCGCCATTAACATGTAAAGCTGCTTGCTCCTTGATAATTGCCTATTTTGTTTATTATAAAAAAAATGCTCCTTTAGGATTATAATCAAGCGTGCATCTGTGTCAAGGAAACTACTCCTTCCGTTTATTAAACACATTTTCTTAATAAACTCTCCCGGGGTGGGAGGTTACAAGAAATTTTTGTTTCTTCCGCCTTTGAAAAACGTTTATTTCTTCATAGCAAGAAAACCCAAAGAATAATAAACCCTTGTGAAAAATTTGCAGCGTTTTTTTCTTTTTGAACAGCTAGACTGGCGTTTGGAACACTGTGCGGGAGTGTACAAACTCCGTGCGGTCATGTATAAACTCCGTGCCGCCGTCAAATTAGGAATTTACAAACTCCGTGCCGCAGCCAAACTGAGTATGTACAAACTCCGTGCCTCTACCTATATGCAGTCCTTTTAGCGCTACCCAGGGTGCACCTCGAGGAGGCGAACTGATTCACACCGCAACAGCCTCGCGGAAAATCGCGAGTTGTCAAAATGTTGTCAAAATGTTACGATCCGAGAGATCTTAGGGAGTTCCTAGTGGTGAGATACGTCGTGGTATCTCGATTCCATCCCTATCCTACTCCAGCATTGCGCATGCGCGATCGCCGATGGTATCGTATCTGCGATCCGTCGGTGGTATGTTTACGGAAAATACGATACCACCGGGCGATACGGAAGATGGTACCTATCTAGTGAATCCTTATCGCAAAGTAACCTGCCTAATTGATAAACAGCTTCCAAGAAGACATACAAACGTCGACAACAACAACGAAATCCGAGAGCAGCACAGCTGGCAGCTCAGTGCTGCCAGTACTTTCCTCTGTTGTCCTGAGTTTGTTAGGTGCCGTTAGGTGTTGTTTAGGTGCCGATTTCACGAATCACCGCGGTTTCATTTCACACCCGTTCGTTCGTTGTTGAAAGAATTTGGAGGAGCAACGAAACATTACACTATTGGACGCAGCAATCCAGATGAGTTAAATGTTACAATCATTGTAGGTAACTCAATAATTATTATTGATTTGAGGAGCTGATCTTCAAATCTCTCGCTCGTTCCACTCAATCGCAATTTCCAGAAATCACGAAAAACTCCGTACATACTTGCAACTGATCAGATCAAAATGGTTATGAAGTTTAATAAATCTAATAAGTTTCCTAAGGAGGCACTTTCGACGACAAACCCAAAAAACAACTCCACTTCGAATGCTGAATACCGCGGCGGTATTACCGCCTGATGTTAATGAACTTGTTTTAATAGTAACGTGACCCGTTACTCCAAGATCCTACTCGGAGATACCACCTAAAAATGCAAAATGGTATCTCAATCAATTTTGGTTAGCATCGCGCTTGGTTTCCCTAGATACGGCATCCGTATTCCAAGTGGTGGTATCTCGATCGTATCCACTAGGAACTCCCTCTTGCCCGAAGAGTATGTGTGATATTATACTAACTCCCTAAACACATGGTTAGTGACCATGCTTCACATAATTTCCTCGTTTAATATCGCGCGACGTTTTGCCGAATAAAGCCTTAAGTTCTGAAAAGGTGTTTTCATTACCTATCACAGTATGCAAGCATCTGCTGCCTCAGAAATTCCTCTTTTTTCCTGATTTCGGCTGATTTTTCTGGCTTGGACCGCATTTTTACGTAAGCCATGGCCTGAATGTCCAATACTTTAATAAACTTGAAGATGTGCGGAGGACTTTTGTGGAACATTTGATTAAATTTGGAGTGAAAAGCCTCACAGGTATTCGTCGTCCTGGCCGTGGAACAGGAAAATTCGCTCCTGAGAGTGGGTGGAAATTAGGCATCATCAGCTATGTACGTGTCTAACAGGTAATCCAAAAATTTGTCGAGTTTACTGTGGCTGTAAAGAGTAGGTACCTACTGTTAAAATCAGCCTCGAACACTGTCCAACCTCCGAATTGACGTTTTTAAATTCTGGGGCGAGCCGTTCGTTCTGGATTCGTCGCCACCAGCTTTGACATAAGTGTACCTACCTGTAGGCCGCACGGTATTTGTACTCAACCCTTCGAGCCCCCCGCACGGAGATTGTATTTTTGCTTCCCACGACGGGCATTATCCGCACGGAAATTGTACATAGCCCACTGTGCGCCGTCTAACGCGCAGGTTAGATCCGCCCAAACCAGATTCCCCGATGAATATTAAAGTTTGCCCTATTATTAAGAAATTTAAATTTACTTGTTTACTTCACGGAGCTCCGAATAAATAGGAACTTTCCTTTTGTCAATAAATCAAGTTTCGTGCGAATTATTATTATTATTATTTTTTACCATACCATAAATTTGCTTTAAATAATGCGTCGATAGAGACGGGAATTATATCTTTTAAGGCTGATCCCGTTCACTGATAACTCAGAAAATCGTTACTGTGGTTCTGATCGCCTCAGGAAGCTTCACCTCAACACAACATCCTAACACTTCAGAAGCTTTGTCACCTTCCAAGAGGCTAACACTCACGTGAACCATCTGGTTCTCGTTTGCCCACATCATGATATAGCACAGCCAGTGGAATCAAGGACTCGACAGATATTTATCCTTACTCACGGATCTGGAAAGTTAAGAGTGGCTCCAGGTACAAGCATGCGTACGGTACAGCGCCTTGCCCTACTCCAGGAGCTTACGGGTGAGTCTAAGTGGATGGCTGTTCACGGAAAAAAGAGCCTTCCATGCTCTGGGAGGCGTTCAAGTTTGTGGAGTCCATAGGTATCTGCCTTTTATGGGCGACGTGGTTATGAGGGCCAATAACGGACTCGGCGGGTTTAAAGCTGTTTACTGATGATTTTCGAACTTCATACAATTTGTGACTAGCGCTTTCGCTGGTGTAGCATCTTCAGGTCTGTTAGGTAAGTAAGTCTGTAAGAATTCCCCTCAGAACCTCATGGAAAACCATATACAATATAACAGACGACAGCCGGTCATCCATAGACCCGGAAAAGATCTGCCTTTTTCACATACGAGCGAGAGGGAGGCACGACGAAAACCAACCTACAGGTAACTTATTCACTGGTAACAAACTAGATATAATATTCGATAGCCACTCCCGTTCTAACGGTCGATCTCATTGCAGACCTTACAGACCTGAAGATGCTACACCAGCGAAAGCGCTAGTCACAAATTGTATGAAGTTCGAAAATCATCAGTAAACAGCTTCAAACCCGCCGAGTCCGTTATTGGCCCTCATAACCACGATGCTCTGGGAGTATTAATATTGTGTGGGAGTACTCTCTACATTGCCGATAAACTCATTTCCCGATGATAACAACCATGCACCGATTTTCAGCTCATCGTTTTCCCCCACCGAGAACGTTCATATTGTGATAGTGCACAGAAAACACATTAACATTAAATATTTTATTATTTTTTACATAGTACGATCATCAAGAAAGAACAATATTATGTATCCGCCATCTAAATCACAACAATGTTTTTTCTAATCAATTTCACATCTCAACTTCTCTTACAAAACATCGCCTTCGACTTGGTTTAAAAATCCTTCCCCATAAAACTCCTTAAAAATACGACTCCGTACAAATGGCAACTTCAGCGCGAGTGGGGGTAACAGTGTTGACAGGCTACTAAACGCTTACGCTATTATTGCTTCAGATATTGTACGTGTAAGCCTGACACAATCAGCCCCTGAACAACTGTGGCAGAAAGGAAATCCACCAAAATAGAGAAAACCATTTAGGGTGAATGGGCAGTACAATTAGGAAGATTGGAGGGAATGGACTGTTTTCCAGTTGAAAAAAAACAAAAAAAAAAAACCGTATTGTCTTAACTGACGAAGTTAAACTAACGAAAAGTAGTATGTACACGACTTAAGTACAAGTAATAAACGACAATATGTACACAACATTGATCTGTTTGGGAGAAATAAATTAGAGGATTGCCGGAAAATTACGAGAATAAATGCAACAATATACAGTCAACGAAATCCCGGATGAGGTGGGAGGCAGGTCGATGTGGTCTGATGGAATACCTCGCATATAATGATGCGCTGAGTGAGGGAGGAACATTCTAGAAAAGTGCTCTCCCTCCATCAGTCAACGCGGAGGATCAAACCCGTCAAGGACTGTGACAGTCGACAATAGGAAACAAGGGAGGAACTGCAGGAAACAAGGTGGGGCGACAAGTAGTCAGGACAAGAAGAGGGAGCAGAGTAGCTATCGGTGATGTCAGAGCAATGAGCACGGATGAAACAACCCCAGAAGCAACAAGGAGCAGAGTACTTATAAGTGATGTCAGAGCGACAACCAGTGATTCCAGAGTGACGACCAATGATGAGACAACTCCAGCAACAGTAAGAAGGGGAAGACTACCGGTAGGTGCTGTCAGAGCGATAACTGGAGATGAGATAACCCCAGCAACAACAAGGAGCAGAGTAGCTATAGGTGATGTCAGAGCGACAACCAGTGATTCCAGAGTGACGACCAATGATGAGACAACTCCAGCAACAGTAAGAAGGGGAAGACTACTGGTCGGTGCTGTCAGAGCGATAAGTGGAAATGAGACAACCCCAGCAACAACAAGGAGCAGAGTAGCTATAGGTGATGTCAGAGTGACAACCAGTGATTCCAGAGTGACGACCAATGATGAGACAACTCCAGCAACAGTAAGAAGGGGAAGACTACTGGTAGGTGCTGTCAGAGCGATAAGTGGAAATGAGACAACCCCAGCAACAACAAGGAGCAGAGTAGCTATAGGTGATGTCAGATTGACAACCAGTGATTCCAGAGTGACGACCAATGATGAGACAACTCCAGCAACAGTAAGAAGGGGAAGACTACTGGTCGGTGCTGTCAGAGCGATAAGTGGAAATGAGACAACCCCAGCAACAACAAGGAGCAGAGTAGCTATAGGTGATGTCAGAGAGACAACCAGTGATTCCAGAGTGACAACCAGTGATTCCAGAGTGACGACCAATGATGAGACAACTCCAGCAACAGCAAGAAGGGGTAGACTACCGGTAGGTGCTGTCAGAGCGATAAGTGGAAATGAGACAACCCCAGCAACAACAAGGAGCAGAGTAGATATAGGTGATGTCAGAGGGACAACCAGTGATTCCAGAGTGACGACCAATGATGAGACAACTCCAGCAACAGCAAGAAGGGGTAGACTACCGGTAGGTGCTGTCAGAGCGATAAGTGGAAATGAGACAACCCCAGCAACAACAAGGAGCAGAGTAGCTATAGGTGATGTCAGAGAGACAACCAGTGATTCCAGAGTGACGACCAATGATGAGACAACTCCAGCAACAGCAAGAAGGGGTAGACTACCGGTAGGTGCTGTCAGAGCGATAAGTGGAAATGAGACAACCCCAGCAACAACAAGGAGCAGAGTAGCTATAGGTGATGTCAGAGTGACAACCAGTGATTCCAGAGTGACGACCAATGATGAGAAAACTCCAGCAACAGCAAGAAGGGGTAGACTACCGGTAGGTGCTGTCAGAGCGATAAGTGGAAATGAGACAACCACAGCAACAACAAGGAGCAGAGTAGCTATAGGTGATGTCAGAGAGACAACCAGGGATGAGACATCTCCAGTAACACCTGAAGGTGCTGACAGATGAAGAGAACTCCTAGCAGTTATCGGTGCTGACAGGGGTCACCATGCAGGCAACAAATGAGCTCTCTAGTCCACTAATGAGAAACCATCGAAAATCCATAAACTGCAAGGTTCAAGAAGAGACAGGAGAGTGGATACGGGTTGTTGTATGCCACAACTAACAATCTGTTCATCACAGATCAGATGAGGTGGAATAGCATGTCGCGATGACTCCCACTGGCTATGAGAAGCCCACAATCCCTGCAAAACCTGGCACCTCAGCGTGCGTCTTTCTGGGCACATCAGGAATATCTTCAATGTTGAAGTCCAAGAATGACCAAATGAGGCACACTTCCCCCAATACGGACAGATAAGACCAAGGCCATAAAGCAAGAGGGCAAATAAATCGAGATGGCAAAGCAAATACTCCGAAACTATACTCCTGGCAAGGGCTTTTCAGCTCCTACACTAGCGACTTGCAGGACCATCCCCAGCAGGACGCAGCAAGTCAACTGGCCAATCACCAGTTGGGTGACCCTCAGCTTCCACGGAGTGTTCTGGTTTGTGGACCAATCTGGCTGTAAGACAGCAGCGTCTTAGCTTCTTCAGCACCAACTACCAAACAACCTGGTAACCTTTGTACGAATTCCACCACCAGAACGGATCTCACGCTTTATGGCTAACAAAATTCGAGTAGAGCTTCAAGAAACGCAAGCATTTCTCCAAAGCGAAAAAAGACCATGTTGGAAACGTTCCAATGGAATTACCAGGACTGATACACCCCTACAACGACAACGACCTGCACTATATTCGTAATACTGCTCCCTCCCCTCTCCTCAACGTCACTTTACGATCAAAAAATCTGACTCTTTACAAACCTCTCATTTCCCCCACCCCAACAATTCAAACCTGTACAATTTTGAAAAAAAAAATCCACATTTTTTCTTCACCCCCATCCACATTTACACAACACTATATACAAACTTCCACATTTTTTTTTAAATTTAAAGCATTTGTTAATCCTTTTATTTACAAACCAGCGAAACAAAATATCTCACCTATTTATCAACTAGTTCACCTATAATATTTAAGTATTTCAAAATAACACGTTCATCTATATTGTTTTCGTATTTCACTTTCAACAGCATAATAAGGAGCGTAAAGTCAGAGGTCCTTCCCTAACAGGCCCTCCCTAGGGGGATCAATCTAACGAGAAGCATATTGCATGGCTAAGTAGCAGTTGAGGGATATAATTGCACACGATAGTAAATTGTTTACTAACCGCTCGATACACTTTAAGAAAACCTAGAGATAATACTATTGTATATTATCACCTATGATATGTATATGCCGAACACGAAGCTTACCCGCGAGGGTCGCCGGAGCAGTGTTGCCACCCCCTCCGGTGTCGCCCTCGACGTCTCCAACGCTTGCCAGCCCCTCGTCTCGCTTAAGTACAATATGGACGTTGTTCGATTTGAATACTCGTAAAAAATAGTAACATCCAGGTTTGGTCCTCAGAAAACAATTGAGTTGAACAGGTCTACAGACTACGGAAACAAATTTAAAAAAAAAAAAAAAAAAAAATGAAACGAACTAAAGTTGAGCAAGACCTAAAAACAAATTCACGTTCAAGTGTATTTTCGACGAATAGAAAACATTCACGGCATAATTGTACGTTTTACGGACGACCAAACCCACAAAGTAACCGCAATAAATCGTATCACAAACGGGACAAGGAAAGTCTCTCAAGGGAAATGCTAAAACAATAAATGGAAACGAAACATTTCAACCGTAAAGGTGGACCACATGAATGCGTTTTAGTCTAAGTGACAATAGCTTGAAAATTTATCACTCTGAAAGAAGAAACTGTTCGGGTTTCATGGTTTTCGGTTATAGAGGAGGGGCCTCGAAAGTGAAATTTTGAAGAGAGCCAACGCCAGTGCATTTGCCTCTTTGAGTCTTCGAAAAGGTCAAAAGTAGCGCTGTGATTGCAACGGCAGTTTTTCAAAGAGGTGATAACGTATCTCGTTTAATAATTAAAGCTGGTAGAACAAACACGATTGTGTTTGTTATATCTGCTGAACCGAGCGGATTAACGTCGATCAATTTTGCCAGAAGCTCCAAGGAGCGCTATGAGGACTTGGATTTTAAACTCGACAGCTCAAGAACCATTTTTAATGTAAGGAACGTCTATAGTCTGTCTGCAACGACGTTGGGCTCCGAACCTGCTCCCTAACGGCGGACGCAATGAGACCGCTGGAAATCCTCGGGAATTTGGTGCGGTGTGGTGGTAACATAGGCTCCCCTCCAGCTGTTGGCGACCGTCCGTTCGTGTTTGACGACAAAATTTCTTTTGTTTAGTGCAATTTTTTTCGGTCTGGTCGTGAAATGGATCGCCAATCGACGACTTCGGGTACATTGAAGAAAGTCCTTCGTAGGCAAGCCCTGCTGAAAAGGCGCTTGGATTGAGGGGGGGGGGGGGGGGACTACTCCCAGGTGTGCCGCGTCAAAGGGATAAAATCTCCCGAAAAATGTCTCAAATGGGTGAATTCCCCTTTTTTTCTCTGTTAGGGAGCAGGTTCGGAGCCCAGCGTCATTGCAGGCAGACTATAGGTAGCCAGTTGTGTTTACATAGATTTTCTATATTTCAACAATTAAAACTTGAGCAGCCTCATGGATCTCAATTGCAATTTACGACTAGGAGGCCACCCGCTGACGTCTCCCACCTGGCCTCAGACCCCTTCTACCCACTTTTCGAATAAAATAGTTTTTCCTTTTTAGAAAAAACAGGTAAGTAAAAACAAAAAATAAAGTGGATTGTATTGTGTTAACTTGGGGGGGGGGGGGGGGGGGGGGTTCTCCGGCTCTTGCAGCCTTCAACCTCCAAGGAGGGGGTCGAAAGAGCAGGGTAGAGCCACGCAATCCCTCACAACTCCCCAACATCCTTTAGAACTTCCCTGCCACCCAAGCCCGCCTTACCAACTTTCTTTAAACCTGGCCTTGTCTCTACTACTTAGAAGTACCCTAGAAGATGGTTCTTCTCGTGTTGCAGCTCCAATATAGTAGGGATGATTCAATAAGCAAAGAGCCTTGAATACCCCTAATGATTAAAACATGGACAAATGGAATTTTTTTTCTCAAATCATTTTTTTCCCAAGTTTCAAATCGATTGTTCACTTGAGTTTTTGTTAATAATCGATTAGTCAAAATAAATAAAAAGAAATAAAACCGCAACGTTTCAAAATTAGTCCACCTTTGTTACTACAGTAGTCAATCATGGTTTTTAAAATACAAGATGAAAACCGAAAAGTTCACGAAAAATAAACGTTTAAATTTAATTTAATAAAAGTCAACCGTCGGAATTAATAAGATCACAGCTATGCTCCTTCAATCTTTTCTATCGATAAATATACGCTAATACATGGACAAAGGGGGTTCGCCCCCTCCAATGTCTTCGAGTACATTATAACTTTTAATAACATTGATATTTTTCATTTTACTGATATTAGCAAAGGGGTGGCTGTACAGAATAAAATAGACATTCAGATTCGGTATGAGAGTTGATTAAATAGTTTTCGTTATTGTTCCCATTGTGTGGTTCGATTTGAATAGACGAACATGTGAAAATAATTTTGCGAAAAATTCCGAGTTTTTCGGATATGTTGACGTTCGAGCCTTACGGAGAACACAATTGTAAAAGTAGGTACAACCACCCTTCGTAGCTGTAGGGGTATTCTATTAGGACTGGTAAAACATTTTCTAATAAACCTGCTAAAAGCGACGCGGGTTTAGCCTAAAGGAGACCCTGGAATGAAGGGTCAGGTTGCTATGGCAACTCCGAAGGTCACATTTGCACTTCGAATGCTTTGATTGGTGCTGATGCGTTGCTGTTGGTGAGGAAGGGATTGGTGCCCCGTTGGGCCGACAGCGGCGGCGGTACCCATTCGGCGTCGAAAGGATCCGTCCGGCTGAAAAAAATACAAATGTTTCAAAAATCACGGGAAATGGATATTTGTGGATAAGTCATTTTGTGGGTTCCCTGAGGGGGCTGACAAATTAGGGATGTTTACAATCATGCTCCTGGTGTCCCAGATTTGTCAATACCGCCTGTAGCAACGCCTCTGCCAAACGCGAGTCCGTAGGAGATGTCGATGAGGGCTCACCTGAAGACTGAAGTGTCGAGCGATTGTGCCCGAATAGCCGCCAGAGGAGGGCGACCACCGCTTCCAGCAACGGCGGCCACTTTCCCCAACCATTGGTCGGGTCGGGGGAGTTCGGCGGCCATCGGAGGGGTGGCGGGTGGCGTGAGGACACTCCTTCCCGTCCCACTGTGCTCCAAGTTGCTCAGATTGAAAGAAACGGCGTCTATTTTCGAATTGAAGTCGTGACTGCTCAACATATCTGCAACGAAAGTACAATAAATGAGAATTTCAAATGGCATTGTAAAATAAATTCGTATAAGGGAGACATAAGAAACGTCAGGCGTGGTTAGTACTTGGATGAGTGACCGCGTGGTGAGAAGCGAGGTCACCAATACAAATATTTTCTTCGATCAAACGGGCGGCAAACTCCTCCCAACCCAGGGAGACGAGGCACTCATGGCGTGATCTGAGGCCAGGAGGGATAAGGTCGGGGGTTGGCTGGCCTCCTAGTCTAATATGTTGGAGCTCCAGCCCAAGGCGAACGCGGAGGAGAATTGGAAAAATTAAAATTTAATGATGTGGATGACCCAATATGGGAAGGGACGATTGGGTCAATCTGACCCTCGCCAGTCACCCTTATAAGTAAGTGACCTAACCCCTAGAGGGCGCAATACGAACTCGAATAGCAATATCTCCCTCAGGAACTCTCGATCATTGGACGTTTTTTGTATGAACGTGTCGGCCCTGAAGTTCTGTGCCTGGTACGAAGCAGAACCTTTTGCATTCGTCATTAATGCTTGCTTTGAACAAGGGAAATTCCCCGACGCATCGAAATTCTCCAAAGTGGTGCCAATACATGAGAAAGGGTCTCGTGATGATTATAGTAATTACAGGCCTGTGTCGCTGATTCCTCTACTGGTAAAGGTGACTGAGAAGATCTTCATGGCTCAACTGCTGGCTTACCTTGAAGACCAGTGAATCCTGGTGGATAAGCAGTTGGCTTTCGTAAAGGCAGGAGTAACACAGGAGCCTGCGTTGCAATCGGGGGAGCTCTCGAGGGACGATTGAATGTCGGAGCATGGTTTTATGATCTCTCAAAAGCGTTTGATGTCCTGGTGGCCAAACTGCGCTATTATGGGTTCAGTACTGCAGTCTGCGGATTTGTTGAATCGTACCTCTCGGGGTGGACACAACACGAAGCGTTTGATGGGGGGGGGGGGGGGGGGGCTCGGAACCCAATACAAATATTTTCTTCGATCAAACGGGCGGCAAACTCCTCCCAACCCAGGGAGACGAGGCACTCATGGCGTGATCTGAGGCCAGGAGGGATAAGGTCGGGGGTTGGCTGGCCTCCTAGTCTAATATGTTGGAGCTCCAGCCCAAGGAGAACGCGGAGGAGAATTGGAAAAATTAAAATTTAATGATGTGGATGACCCAATATGGGAAGGGACGATTGGGTCAATCTGACCCTCGCCAGTCACCCTTATAAGTAAGTGACCTAACCCCTAGAGGGCGCAATACGAACTCGAATAGCAATATCTCCCTCAGGAACTCTCGATCATTGGACGTTTTTTGTATGAACGTGTCGGCCCTGAAGTTCTGTGCCTGGTACGAAGCAGAACCTTTTGCATTCGTCATTAATGCTTGCTTTGAACAAGGGAAATTCCCCGACGCATCGAAATTCTCCAAAGTGGTGCCAATACATGAGAAAGGGTCTCGTGATGATTATAGTAATTACAGGCCTGTGTCGCTGATTCCTCTACTGGTAAAGGTGACTGAGAAGATCTTCATGGCTCAACTGCTGGCTTACCTTGAAGACCAGTGAATCCTGGTGGATAAGCAGTTGGCTTTCGTAAAGGCAGGAGTAACACAGGAGCCTGCGTTGCAATCGGGGGAGCTCTCGAGGGACGATTGAATGTCGGAGCATGGTTTTATGATCTCTCAAAAGCGTTTGATGTCCTGGTGGCCAAACTGCGCTATTATGGGTTCAGTACTGCAGTCTGCGGATTTGTTGAATCGTACCTCTCGGGGTGGACACAACACGAGGCGTTTGATGGGGGGGGGGGGGGGGGGGGGCTCGGATTATGGACGGATTGAGGTGTCCAGCAAGGGTCAGTCCTGGGTCCGGTGCTCTACCTGCTGCACGCTGATGACTTGCGGCCGCTTGGCGTACACACTTGTTTGTTTGCGGATGACATCGCGGTACTAGTTGCAGCAGAGATCCCGGATGCACGTGATCGGGGAGGACTCGAGGCAACCACAGCTCTGCAGGAATGGTGCTGTGCAAATAGGCTCGTACTCAATCTCGACAAGACCCAGGAACTGAGGCTCTTCCTCAACCGAGGCAACCCATCATCATCGGATAATCTGGGGTTCATTATCGATAACCGTTTGTCATGGACCCCATTTTGCGAGAAGCTCAAGGGCAAGCTGAATGAGGCGCTACGCCGAGCTTGCAGGACAATATCCATCAACGTTGCTTTGACTTCTACATTTTGCATGCTTCCACAGCCACTTAAATTACGGAGTGGTATTGTGGGGTAACAGTGCTGCCGCAGGTGCAATCTTCTCCCTCCCAAAGAAAGCCATCAGGATCTTGTTTCGACTGAACAAGATAGCATCCTGCAGAGCATTGTTTCCCAGAGCTTGTGTACCTTGACAGGGAAGTGCGTGTTGGAGGCGCTCTGCCACGTGAGAAACTGCCAGGATGTGACAAGAAATCAAGATCTCCGCCACTACTCGACAAGATAATATCTTATGGAAGCGACCTTGTCACCCCATTCCGAAGTTTGAACACTTCCCAGAGATCGGACTTGACGTTCAGTAGTGTTAAACTTTTCAATTCCCGCTCCCTAGCTACTAGAGCACTACTGTTCAAGGACTATAGAGCTGCCATTAAAACAAGGCTGTTACGCCACTCTATTTATACAATTAAAGAGTTTCTCGAGCATCCCCAACTGTGACCACTGTGTGTTTGTGTAATTTTGTTGACGGTGTGTAAAAAGATTTACTTTGGTGACTCAATTGTTCTGAGTGGTTGGTTGGCTTTAGCCAGCAGGGGATGGCCCCCAAGTCTACTATATCAGAGCTCCAGCGCGAGGAGAACGAGGAGGAGAATCATCTTTAATCTAAGGTACTTCTACAGGTTGACAAAATTTGAAATTTGATGACGCCCCCAGGTAGGGAGAACTTAGGCCCACCTTACACCTGCCCTTGAGAGCCATGAGAGCAATCGTCGGAACGAGTTCTGATCCTCCTTGAGAGGACGGCTGTCGGCTGACGACGTCCGCGAGGGCGTCAGCCGGTCAGACGAAAATTCAAGGGTGAAAATCCCTCATTTCATTTTCATATAAGGGAGACATGCACACTTACCGCTCGTAAAATTGCTTTTCAGGTCGTCCGTTCCAAATATGTTATGATTTTGAGTAGTATTGTTATTCGTGCACGTCTGAAAAATACACAACACGTTGTGATAACAAACGACAAAGCAAATCCCATCAGGGTTCTGAACAATCAAATTACCGTCGAGAGGTCGTTGTCCGCTTCAGTGAGGAGTTGAAGTCCTTCGGCGAGCTGCTGGCACATCGCGCTGACTCGGTCCTGTTTGTCCGCCAACGGCGAAGTCTCCGGAATTGGACTCACTGCAACAAATTCCGTACAAGGTTAGATGCGGTCGTTACGCGAGTCGAATGGCGGTTGGGAGGAGCAGGAATTCAACAGGTGGAGGATTTAGGTCGCAATACAGAGAAATTAACGCCGGCGAAATACAAAACTGGAGAGAGCCGAGGGGAAATGTGTTGAAAGATGGACATTCTTAGTAAAACAAAGCACAATAGGTTAAACTAAAAACATTCATGAGAGTACCAACGAGTTGGGTCAAAGGTGCACACGGGAGGTAAGTAACTACGAATACATTCACATGAAGTCAAAACACAACCCAACAAGGTGATGGGCCAAACGAATCTGAAGGCAAACTATCAACGGGATTCAAGAAGAAACTGGCTTTTTTAATAGTGGCAACTGCTATGGGGCCTGTGGGGATTTTAGCAGGCCCCCAGGGGGACCAACTTGAAGCTCCAACTCGTGCCACCTTGGGAGCTGCCGCACAACCAGCTGCCAACCCCGACCTAGGTTCAATGTTGCCTGCTGGAACTTCTGGGCAGCTACAGCAAAGTCAGCAAACGCCCTGTATCTCAACGACCTGGAGATATACCTGCTCCACCCCTTCCTTCCACAGCCAAGGAAAACAGCAGCCTCCAGGACGGCCCTCTTCCTCGCAAATGGACAACTCCAAAGCACAAGCTTTGCCGAGCCGTCAGGGCCACCGCACCATGTGCAGCCAGCGCCAGGCAGGGCAGGTTCGCCAGGAAGTCTCCATGGCCACTCAGTAGACGTGAGGTCTCATGATCAGGGACCAACCACGGGATCCGCAACTGCTGAGATGGGAAAACTCATACAACAGTCCCCCCTGTGGACTCAGCAGCTCAAGGTTTGTTAGGCTTTATGGGGGACTGTTACAGAGTCACCCCGAATGGGTCCTGAGGGGAGGATGAAGAAAACAAAATTTGTTTATGTGTCTAATTTTTTAATAATTGAAGGAATTTCTAACATTAATGAGCCAACATCGGGACTCGATAAAGAGGCAGAAACAACACAGAGCGAAGAGAAAGTTGATGAAGTTAACGATGGAGTCAAGGTAAAAGGCTCCATATTGGGAAAAGAGAAATTATCCTGATACCAACATCCCTCCAATTTGCCAGAGTGTGTCCCCACAGTGAGAGGGGGGCTCAAAGTGGGCAGAGGTAGGGCGTGGACCTTCGTATATCTCAGGGACTATAATTCCAAAGGCCTCTCAGGCGTTACCATGCTGTTTGGAGTTGTTAGGAACCTGAAAACCCCGCGCAGTAAAATTGACGCGGTCCACATTCTGAAGGATATGAAGTGGCGCGCAGACGGCTCTAGGATATCGTACAAACCTCCAGAGCGACTTGGATAAGATGGCTTGTCAGCACGCGGGAACAGAGCCTTGACTGACGGACAGGTTAGTGCTATGGAGCCGACTGACTGACGGACAGATAGATAGAAAACGAGTTTATTTGAAACATTAACATTAATAAAATCTATGTTTTGTTTCTTAGTAAGCACGATATGGCAATGGGCCATTTTTGAAGAAATTTTTGAATTTTCAACCCAAAGAAGCCGTCGAACTGATCCAAAAATGATTCCATTGGATTCAGTATAGAAAGATACTCGTTATAACACAACACGTGTTTTCGGATATCGATTTCGACAGTTGATTTTGAATTATAAGCGCATTTTTACGTTTTTGCCCCACTGTGCGTCGGCTCGGGATGTGGCCCAGAAAAACTTATAATTTGGGTGTATCGGTATCTGGGAACGCCACGAAAAGGAACCATAAACACTGTTAGAAGGGATTTTAGCCACGGAAAAAATCCTCTTCACAGTCTACAATAAAACCGGCAGACGCTGATTCAGCAGCAAGAAAATAAAGCTGGAGGGAGACAAATGATGAAGAATCCTGGTTCGCGAATAAAAGAAGTCGCATCCACGACCCCGATGGTCACATAGCCAGGGACCTTCGGTGACCACCCACGTCACACTCACTCAGGTCAAATCCAACCAAAAACCCGAATTTGCCTCCGGAGCCCTCGCGTTCACGGAAAACCATAATCTTGGATTTCCCGAGATTGACCAGCACTTTCCATTTATCACAGTACTCCAGCAAGGCGTCAATGTTTCGCTGAAGGTCCGCCGCAGACTCGGCCGTTATAACTATATCGTCGGCATCCATAACAAGTCTTATTATGGTTCCATTGATTCCACACGGCAAATTCCCCTTCATGGTCATTGAGGTACAGGGCGAACAGCAGAGGACTAAGCAGGCAGCCCTGCCTTACCCCCAGCTCCACATCAAACGCTCTCCCTTGGCTTATGGCATGGAGAACCTTCTGCTGGCACTGACTTTAATCGCCTACCAGTATTGGACATTTTAGTTCTCCACTCTTGCTCTCCCACGCCTGAGTGCAGCTGTGGCCTCCATGTTTCGTCCTAGCTGACGATAGCCTTCCCGACGAATTGTCCTCTTTGGCCTCCGCCTCCTCCATTTTCGCCTCCTTCTAAATTTTCGGAAAATGAGCAATCTCCCGTCTTTTCAGGCTTGTGTAACGCTGTAAAATCGTTATTTTTTACCAATAAACTTATGGAATGCACTAGTTTACTTCTTCAAACATCATAATATGAATTCTATCAACCATCAAGATGAAAAAAGGGGGGTTTTGTCACACACAGACCACTGTGCGGCGTAAGAAACAACATTTCACAACAAACAGGTCTACTACTACAACCGAGGGATAATTTGATATGTACAAGGGATTATTCAACAGGACGACTCTGCCACCTTTCGCAGGGGCAACAACTACAGAGACCAACGGATTCAGGGCTACAACAAAACGACTGGGGAGGATCCTGACTCACTTAGGACTTTGGTCGGAAGAGATAAAAGACGTAACCTGTTTGGCGGTCGCACTTCATCATCTAAAACCCCAAAAAACCATTTGAGTCGCTTTTGGTCTCGATTTTTTTTACTTTCGACTGGTATTGAGGTGAAGTAGACTCACTGATAATTTTGTTAGGTAGTGAGAATAACCTCGTGCGATCGTGATGTGCCGGACAATCATCTTCTGCTACAAAATACGTGAAATAGAAGCGTGTAGATCAACTCGCAATTGAGGAAAATTCGCTTGTGTTGCATATAAAGCGAACATGAGTGAGCTACAGGCGCCTAAAGGATTCACTTTGTGTGGAAGTTTTTAAACACCTACTTTTGAGCTGAAAACTACAGCAAAGCTTCTAACCTGGAGTTTTGAGATGAATCAGCGGCGGAGCGTTGTTCTGATCTCCACCCAAAGACATCGACCGCGTCCTTTCGAGATTACTAGGAAGATCCGTGATCCTCAGGGACAGCTGCCGTTTGAAGGGCGACGCCTGATTAAGGTGGTTGAACCCTCTGAAAGAGCCCTGGCGGACGAGCATGGACACCGTCGCGTGGGGCCGCTCGATCGCGTGCGTCGGAAGGGGAGGTTTAGTTGACGAGATTATGTTTGACGACGTCGTGATCGGAGGCTTCGTCGCCATGATGGGTAACGGAGGAGCGTCAGTTGCTAGAAAAAAAAAGTAACACGTGAACCACTTAAAAAGATGAATAAAACATTTAAAAGCGTCCCTTTTGATTTAAAAACAAAAACGGATGATAGTTCCAAGAATAATAAGCCAAAAAAGGTTTTTCTCAAGTGGAAATCAACAACTTCAGCTCATATTACTCCCAAATGCACACAGCCCATACAGAAGTAATACAATCTTGAATTCTCGTCCTCTCTCACAATCCTTACTGACTACCATGAAAGTTCAAAATGAGGATTCCTTCTGTGTGTATCCTCTTCCAACAAACGCTAATTATGTTATGTTTAATTAATACCTTCTGAGTGCAAAATCACTCGAGTTTTCGGTACAGTCCAACAGCCCATGCAGAAGTAATGCAATCTTGAATTCTAGTCCTCTCACACAATCCTCACTGAATACCTACCCCGTGACGAAATTACTCTCTAAAAACCACGAACGTTCAAAATGAGGATTCCTTCTCTGTGTATCCTCTTCCAGCAAACGCTAATTATGTAATTAATACCTTCTGAGTGCAAAATCACTTGAGTTTTTTTTTCTTTTATTTTTATGATTCAACTCAGATTTTGCCTGAATACCTTCCGTATAGTCTAACAGCACACACAGAAGTAATTCCATCTTAAATTCTCGTCCTCTCACACAATCCAAACTGAATACCTTCCCTGTGGTGTAAATACGCTCTAAAAACCATGAATGTTTAAAACGAGGATTTCTTCTCTGTGTATCCTCTTTACGAAAGACGTTATGTTCATCAAATCCCTTCTGAGTGCAAAATCACACTTATAAAATAATTTTACTTAAGATATTTCTCTGAATACCTTCCGTTTAGTCTAACAGGGCATACAGAAGTAGGTAATGCAATCTTAAATTCTCGTCCTCTCACACATTCCTCACCGAATACCTTACCGGTGAAAATACTCTCTAAAAACCGTGACAGTTTAAAATGAGGATTCCTTCTCAGTGTACCCTCTTCCAAAAACCGATTTGTTTATTAAATGTCATATATTTATATCAGATGATTCTTCTGAGTGTAAAATAGTAATTCTGCTCCGATTTTTCTCGGATTGAGCTCCTTCCGAATAAATTAAATCATAATGAAACCACCGAGTTCAAAATGAGGTTACTTTTCATGCGGAGATTCCGAAAGGAGCCCCGAAAATAATCGTTGCCAGACGAAATGAGCTCCGGCCTGTTCTGATGGAGTTTTTCTATTGTCCGAAATGAGCCCATGTTTTTGGTAAATAATGACAACAGACGAAAATGAGCCTTCGTGTTTACTGAGAAATATTCTTTATTCGATTGGTTCATTGATGATATTGATGGATGGATGATTGGATTCATTATTACATTTATTTTTGTTGTTGGAGATAGTAGGCAATAATTGATCAAAAAGCTTGTCACTGGTGAGCCCACTAACCAAGCACATTAAAGTTCGGTTTGATGACCTTCTTAATTTGGTTTTTGGTTTATTATTCTTGGAACAATACACCGATGTAATCGCGACGGAGGTCGAAAATTCTGATAGGCCTCAAAATTTAACATTATACGTTTCAAGATGTTCCAAAAACGAAACGTCCATCCGCCGTCTGAGCCGTTTTGAGGAGTGAGAATTTTTTTTGAAAATCTGAAGTTGACAAAATACTTAGTTTACCATCTAGTTGTGCCCACAGGGTTTTCAGCCTGATCGCTCAAACCCGTGGGGCGTTATGGGGCTGAAAAGAGGCTACGGGAGGAGTTTTTTAAAGGCTTTCGGCTATGGGATCAGTTAGGTGTCATTTTCGAAGTATTTTTGGACGTAGAATCCATTTTTGGAGCTTCCAGAACGATCCGATTTCACCGTGGGGATCTGTGGGGCTTTCATGGGACTACAAATGGATCCCAGGAGGTCAAATAAGGTGACGTTTTCCGAGTAATTTTGGGGGCATAATTCATTCTTCGAGGTCCCACTTCTGTCCAAACGGTGTAGATTTAAAAATATATATATATATTATATTTTCGAAGTGACACAGAATCAATTTTTGCACAATTTTTCTATATGAAAGAATTTTTTTGTTTTTTGTTTACTTAAACCCTTTCGTAAAATTATCCGCGTTTTTTCGTTCAAATTCCTAAGCTAACTACTACCCTCTTCATTTAAGTCAGGATGAATATAATTCGTTTCAGCCCTAACTATTTCTCCTCCCTGATACACTATCGCCAGGATGATTGAATTTTACTGATTGTTATTGTAATGCTTCCTTTCTATTGGTATGCAAATTGGGGCCATTGGAGCAACCTTTCCCGCAAATTCATTCTACGGGCCTGAGCAATGTCCCTGATTAGTATTCTCCCGGTCCACTTTGGATATTTTGTGCGCGGCCCTTCCTAGAAATCACTTTAGTCCCAGAAAGGTTCAATTTGACTTGTTTCACCTTTCATGAACGCAGATTACGTAAGGGGGTTGTCAACCTAAAAACGAGCACAAACTTACTGGGAACAGTTATGTTGTTGTAGTTGTTGTTGTCTGTCGTCGCCATTCTTTCCGTGATGGTCTGCGCTCTGAAGGACCCCTGGCGGGTAAAAGTGGAACTAGCCGGGTCAAAACTCATCGTGACCCCACACTCCTTTTCACGCCTTTGTTTCCTCTCGAGGCAAGCAGCGAAAGCACATCCAACGGCGTGACTTAACCTCTCACCCTGAAAAAAAAAGGAAACAGTAACATTTACACGAAGAACATATCATCAGTAAAGCGTGATTAATTTAACTACTAACAAGACGCTGTCTGTTTAATTAGGAGTGAGGTTGTACAGCATGTAAGCTAATTCTCTCTTATAAAGTTTCCCTGACTGTTAACCCAATAAAGCAAACTTTGCTTGAGCCAGCCAACTTGTGAGCGTAAGTTGACAAGTTACGTCAATAAGTTTCTTGACACACCCACCAGAAGTTAAGGACGTAACTTCTAAGATGAAGATTACTCCTTTTGCGTGCGTTACGGACCTGATACATATCTTTGCACCGCTTACGGTCGTGCAAAAATTCGTTTTAAATATGTAACAACTTTTTTAATACCTAAAATTCCGTAATAAATCATTTATTTACAGAATCTACGTTTAAAACTCAATTTTCTACACAATCCCCAATACTGTAGCAGTGGCAATGGTTTTTCCGTCAGCACTCGTAGTCACCTCCCCCGCCAGCCACGTGAGAAAGCTGACTTCCGCCTCCAACTCGTTCGCGAAACGCCGTCCACCCACAAAAACTTTCAGCTTCAGAACAACTTAGTGGCCTCTTGGGGGCAAGGTCAGAAGGCGAGAATGGGGGAGGAGCAATGATGTCCCAATTGAACGATTCGATTAGCTTTTCTTGCCGTGTGTAGACGCATAATTGACGTGAAGGAGAAGGACGCCTTGATGAAGGTGTTTCTGACTGATCTTTGTCTGATGGAGATGTGGAAGAGGTCGTTCAGACAGAATTTCATCAAGTGACACGACCATCTCGTTCAACGATGTCCTAACACCTAAACATACTTCACTGGTTTCCCTCCTGTCGCATGATGTCAGATGGACAGTTTATCCAACACAGGTGTTTTTTTCTGAAATTTTTAGAAAATACTCGGTTCACCTCCTAGTTGTGCCCGCAAGGTTTTCAGCCCAATCGCTCAAACCCGTGGGGCTCTGGGGGGGCTGAAAAGGGGCTAAGGGAGGTTTTTTTAAATGGTTTCGGCTACGGGATCGAGTGCGGTATCGATTTCCAAGTATTTTTGAACGTAGAATCCATTTTTGGGGGTCCCAGAACGGAGAAGCAGGCGATGCTGATTCTCAAGGCGCAAATGCATGGTTGACTGATGAGTGGCCGGCATTAAGAGCACATTATCCTCCCGAACGTGTTTACAATGCAGACGAAACGGGGACTTTACTTCAGAGCATGGGCATATTCCTACTGGTCGTTTATAGAGAATGGCTGCTTATACAGTGAATGTTTTTGGCCGGGCCCGTTGCGTTCCTAATAAGCGACTTCTACTGTATAATGATTTGAATGGCCTTAAAACAGCCAACTTCAACCTACCAAGTGTACACCCCTCCTTACAACGTCAGCCCTCTTACCGATTCTTTGAGGGCGAGGAACCCATGGCACATCCATCGTCTGGTCGTTCCGTCCCGGCAAATGTACGAAAACCCTTTGTCGTGATTCCTGTCCGGAGCGCAGAACGACACCTTCTCGATGGTCTGGTCCACAATGAGGCCCTGCTTAACAAATAAACACCTCACGTCAGCATCAACTGAAATATTGAAACCATCCATTTCCTACCACCGCCAACATTCAACTTCATATTCCGCCCTTTGGTTTCTAAAGGATCCGACGAAGGCGAAAAGATGAAAATGCCGGTCCTGACCTTATTAGAGAGAGGCCAGCGAGAAGTGGTCGGAATAATTCATTTAACGGGCGACCGGAATATTTCGCTCGCTACAGAAAATGGAGAAAACCCCCAGTGGAATATGAGAAGACTCGGCTCTCAACTCCGTGAAAGAACATTCAGGTTATAATTTGAACAACGTTTCTTCGTTTGAAAGGCCCCAAAAGGTTAATTTTCCAGACCATTTCACTAATGAAACATCAACAGTAAATAATGTAACTAAATGGTAGCTGTATGGTGCGTGTGTTGGGGATGTGTGGCATGATTTGTTTTTCCTAATAACTTATTAGGTTTGTGGTGTGATTGGCGGAATGCGTCCAGCACAGCGTCTGAGGTTACGCCGCCAGGTGTTTTGAAGGATGCAGGAGGGACTGCAGGTGGAAATCCATCACAGGCGTAACGCAAGTTGTTGCGATCAGCAGACTGGAGAGTTTTCCAGCTGCAGAAATGGAGGATCAGGGTTTCTTAAGCTCACTCGAAGTGTCGAGATGTTGTAGGCGAATCCAGCAGATCCTCGGAAGGGTCAACAGAGTACCGCCTCACATGGCACGAAAAATCAAACTTCCGTCAGCCATTCAGTCTGTTGTGGGCAGTAAGAATTTTTTTTAAATCTGAAATTTTGACAAATACTCGGTTTACCATCTAGTTGTGCCCGCAAGGTTTTTAGCCCGATCGCTCCAACCCGAGGGGCACTATGGGGCTAAAATGGGGCTACGGGAGGGGTTTTTTGAAGGCTTTTGCCTATGGGATCGAGTTACGTGTCGTTTTCGAGTATTTTCGGACGTAGGTAGATTCCATTTTTGAGGGTCTCAGAACGATCCGATTTCACTGTGGGGGTCTATGGGACTAAAAGTGGAGCTTCTGAAGGATGCCAGGAAGTCGAATGAAGTGTCGTTTTCGGAGTAATTTTGGATACTTAATACATTTTTCGGGGCCCCACATCCGATAACTTAAAAGAAATATATTAATAATAAATTCTCTTAAAAGTTTTAAAAAATGAACCTACTGGCAGAATCAACTTTTGCACAATTTAAATCGACGAATAATAAACCCTTGTGTAAAATTAATAGAGTTTTGGTTTATTATTCTTGGAATAGGAGGTCGAAAATTCTGATCGGCCTAAAAAATTTGACATTGTCCGTCCGAGCCGTCTTGGGCCGTAAGGATTCCTTTTTTAAATCTGGAATTTCGACACAATACTCTGTTTACCATCTAGTTGTGCCCGCAAGGTTTTCAGACCGATCGCCCAAACCCGTGGGGCGCTATAGGGCTAAAATGGGGCTACGGGAGGGTTTTTTGAAGGCTTTTAGCTATGGGGTCGAGTTAGGTGTCGTTTTCGAAGTATTTTTGGACGTAGAATCCATTTTTAGGGGTCCCGGAACGATCCGATTTAACTGTGGCGATCTATAGGGCTTTCATGGGGCTAAAATTGGATTTTTGAAGGATCCCAGGAGGTTAAATAAGGTGTCGTTTTCCGAGTAATTTTGGACGCAAAATCCACTTTTCCGAGGTCCCACGTCTGCCCAAACAATTTGAGAATTTTTTTGTAATTTTTCAAAAAATATTTCTTTAATGACACAACTACCTAATTTTTACACAAATCGCCTGCATCAAAAAATAATAAATCCTTGTGTAAAATTTGCAGCGTTTCTGATAGTTAGGTCACGGGAAAAGCGTGTTCCACGCAGAAATTGGGCGAAGAGAAATTCACACCCAATAAACGCTCATTTTCGTTAATACACCTGAACGACAATTTGGATCTTATCGTATGAAGCTGGCGATATTTGCCGTCATCAATCAAACCCTCGAAACCTCTCTAATCAGGTGCCTTCGTTGAGTTTCTAAAAGTGAATAGGTATTTAAGCTGATTGGGGCTACAGTGAATTTAACGTTGCGAGTAATTTCAAACTCTGCCTGAAGTAATCCACGATGGGGCGTAGTCTGGAAAATGTCAATTCATCGTTATTTTGAGCAAATGTATTCAGTGGACCGTACAGTAGAGAATATTTAGAGAAAACTAGGGGGTTGGAGAGGCTTACATAATAGAATATTTATTCTGTAAAAGCCAAATGGTACTACATACGTCACCGACTGCCACAGTATGTTTTGGCAATAAAAATTTTTTTCTCTCTCTATCTCTCTCAATGAGGCCAACACGTTATCTGATCACTAACAACATGTTCAGTGTAAGAACAATAAACTATGAAATTTCCTAGTAGATATTAGAAACTCATCAGACTAAACTCACTTTAGTTTCATCTTCCACGACACGAAGACCATCGCCAGAAACGAACAACACAGCTTTGACCGGTCTTCTTCTCGAATTCTGCAAAAAAGCAAAAACCATTAAATAACTATCACGAACAATATCCCTGGGAAAGTCCCAAGCTGGACACGAAAAAAAGTTGGGTAATACTTTCGATTAGCAGTGCTAACTTTGCGTTCCCACGAGATGGGAATTTTTCAAGGCTGATAGTTGCAAGGTTAATACATGCGCTCAAATGAAGGTTGGCAATGTGGGAAATGAAAAAAAGGGGGAATTTCCTTGAGTGAATGGGAATATTTTGAGGAAAGGAAATCGCGCAGGATGATGAAAAATTACTCACCCGGAGGACCTTAAGAGCTTCTTCGCACACGTTCATTCCCCTCGACTCGTATACTTCGACACAGCCGAGGTACTGAAAAAGAGGAAATGTCGATATTAAAAGCTGTTTATCGAATGAAGGGTTCACGAAATACACGTAATACGTTGAGATCAATTCAAAGATTAGAAGGGGGAGGTCACAGCTAACAATCAAGAGTCAGCCTGAAGGGCTGACAGAAGAAAATAATGCTGAAATCTGCATGTTTTAAAAAGGTTTATGAGTTATCAGTTGGCAAAAGTGCTCGTCCTCTAAGTTGTTTACCACCATAGTGAACTGATGGAAACTGTGCTGCAGGCTTCCACCTCAATCGATATGGACAGAAGCAGAATGTTAATTGACAGCAAACAGCATGGTGTGAACTAGGTGAGTTTGCAGTCCAGGCCATTCGGCGTATGCGCTATAGGGCCTTTTGCAAGGGTTGCTCTGCGAAGGCAGACTTGGGCGCATGTATGAAGAGTCCCAGGGAAGAGTTTTTACGCATGAAAAGAATGAACTTCCGCTGGATTGTGCATAAGGAGTCCCACACTAGGAATAGGTTGTGGACGCACTGGCTCTTATCGAGTCCACACAACCTTGCTATGGGAGGCTGTCAAGCTGATCAGGTGCTGGAAATCCAAAAATCAGAGCTTGGTGGCCTTTAGCCAGTCTCTGCCTACTTCCCTGCCGTTTGTCAAGAGTTAGCAAAGCTGAACCAGCTCCTGGAAACCCTCAAACAGAGCTTGTTGGCTCGTAGCCAAGTCCTACCAACAACTGCCAGGTGACAGGAGGTGAATCAGCTCCTGGACCCCCCCAATCAGAGTTTGGTGGCCCACATCCTTGCCATGTAGTTAACTAGTCAAGCTGAACCAGGTGTTGGAAATCCCAAAACAAAGCTTAATGGCCATAAACCAGTCTTTGTCATCTGCTGTCGATCTAACGCTGTGGATCAGCTCTTTGAAATCCAAAAATCTGAGCTTGGTGGCTCGTAGCCAGTCTCTGACAACATCCTTGCCTAATCGCAAGTAACAATAAGAACGATCGCACGATCCCTTCCACCTGACCGGTCTTTTCGTGCATAGTGGCAATCACTTCCACCCCAGGTAGGACAAGCAGTCACCCCTGGAAGTCTCAGAGTCATTTGGAACCGATTCTGTATCTGCTGTTTTGCTTCCGAGTCTGCGAAGCAGCGGAAGCCTTGTGTTCACTTTCGGGAGAAAAAAAATTTTTGTTGTCCGAATTTAAAATTTCCACTCGCATTTTGCGTTTCATAGCCTACTGAACAAATTTGGTTCCGTGTCTGTCGGTCTGTGGGTCTGTCGGTCTGTCCGCATTTCCTTGTTACAGCCATAATTTCCACAATTTTGAATGAATTTAGCTCAAATTTTGAGGGATTATGCGGATCAGGCTCCTTGAGGTCCCATACGAATTTCAGCACAATTGAATCAGCGGTACGCTCTGCGCATGCGCTAACGTGAAATTCTTGAAACAGGCATAACTTTCTCAATTTTGATCGGATTTCAATCAAATTTTCAGAAATTGTGTGCGTATAGCTCTAGATGGTACCCTGTCAGTTTCATCACGATTGAATCAGCGGTACGCTCAGCGCATGCGCGAACGTAACTTCCTTGTTCTATTTTATGATGGTCATTTTGATTGTAACGAGGAAGCTGCTGTGCCATTGCCTTGGCAGTGTATTTTTAGATGCATGCACGACATTTCATGATCGAGGAGCTGATAAGAGTTTTAGATCCTTGACTAAGTGGTCGCGCAGAAAATTTAATGTCCTCAACGGGGGTGAGTAGGGTTTTACCACCATGCGCTTACTATGAGCGTGACCTTCTAGGAGTTGTTATCTTTTAGCAGTTTGAAATGATATCTACCTGTTGATGGCGCCTCTGAAGGAGGAACCCAGGCGTTATTACCTCATATAACTACCATACCTGGACAGCAGCTCTTTCACATTCATCATTCAATAAGAAACATCAAACAACCCACCTTGACTTGGAAAGTGCACGTTCCTGCCCTGACAGATGCCTCGTCGGCTTGCCAGAGGTGAGGTTTTGAACTCTCTGGGATGTGCTCTTTCCTCCGTCTGAACGAGTCCCTGAAGCTCCTCCTCAGCCTGTCCATCCTCTTAGGCGAACCTCTCCTCTCAGCCTGCAACAAAAATAGACAAGTTAGAGTTAGCTGTCACGAGGCAAATAAACTGCTCAACGGAGCGACAAATCGAAAACAAACTGCCGACGAAAAATTCAATCTTCAAAACCCTGTCTTTTTCCTCAAACCTCACAACGCGTCGTCAATCTAAATTTGCCCCAACACAAAGGGAACAAAGTCACAATGAACTTCCGCCGGCTAAATACCCGGCAAATGAAAAAGAGACCAACGCGGCGGCTTTCACGTGTATCAGCCTCGGCCTAATTTTTGCTCACTAAACGCCTAAAATAACTACTACGGTAAACAGCACGCCAGCGCTAAAGAGTCCTGACCGGAATAAGTAAATGACGGTGGAAATTAGTTCTGCGTGTGTTCTGACACGGACGGTAAATTTACACAAACGAAATTTGTCGGTGGATTCGAGAGAAACCTACAAGCGCAGTATGGTAGATAGAGATGCATTCTTGCAGCTGAAAATAATTTTACTTAAAATATCAATAATTAATTATTCAAATCATTAATTGATATTAATTCTATCATGTCATAATAATGTTCTATATCAGAATTATTATATCAGAATTTATATTACTACTATTATATCATCCTATGATAATTATCATAGTATGATATAATAATATTAAGATCATTGATGTTACATATTTGTAATAATAATACTTAGAAATGAAAAGAAGCCTTAGGAGATGTAAAGTCGCGCCCCTTTTTTTTTTTTTTTTGGTGAAGTGACTCCTAACATAGTTCAGTTAAAATGTGAACATAGAACATGAAAAGAACGAGAAGATCATGGAAAGAACGCAATACACATTTTCAAAGGACGCCAGAAGTAAACATTGGAAGATTAAAAGTAAACATTTACCTACCTAACTTCTTTCTTTCTCATTGGTATCACTGATAAGAAATTTTATCAGTGATTGATAGGGGTGCAAACGGATTTTCGATTTTTACTTCCAACTTTCGATTTCATTGCAATCGATTAGTTTTACCTATTTTTATCAAAGAAAAATCGATTTACATTGCGGGGTTATTTTCTGCATTTACACAAGGGTTTAGAATTTTTGATATAGGTTAATTGTGCAAAAAATTGAATCTGTCATTTAAAAAAAAAAACGGGTGTGGTTTTATGAAACCACGGTAAAACTGAAACTTTTTTCCCACTAGTCTCTCCGGCTCGCTTCGCTCGCTCCCCTAGTGGGGTACGTAGCATCGATGGACACGTTTTTTATGGCTAGTCCCCCCCCCCCCATTTCTTACTCATTCACCTACCCTTGTATCTCTACCCACGGCTTCATTTTGGCGTTTTCTCAAATTGATTTCTAACGTGGCAACTGATAACAACAAAACAAGCGGCATTGTTTACTGCATCCGTTAATAACATCAATAAATATAAAATGGGGACATAATGACAAAGAACAAGTACGAAAGAAAATTTCTTTCATTTAATGCGTGATAAATCGAGAGCTTTCCAACGAATGGTGAACGATTTTTGTACGATTATAACTGGCGAAGATGAAGTTCCGTAGCAACGAATCGGTTCTAAGCGAAAATCAACGGTAGCGTGACGTCACAAGAAACGACACACAGAGCAAAAAATTTGGGACGATGTAAGTAATAAAAGTATCACTAAAAAAAAAAAATTTTTTGAAAAAATTACAAAAAATTCCTGTAGGTACCTACAATGTTTGGATGTGCGACCTTGAAAATGGATTTTGCGTCCAAAGTCAATCGGAAAACGACACCTTATTAAATAAGGATCCCAGGAGATCAAATTTTGACCTCCTGGGACCCTTGAAAAATCCTTTTTTAGCCCCCTGAATCCTCGCGATTAAATCGGATCGCGACCCCGAAAAATGGATTTTACGTCCAAAAGTAGGTAGGTACCTAAGTACTTGGAAAACGACACCTACTTCGACCCCATAGCTGAAAGCCTTCAAAAACCCCTCTATAATGCCCCACGGATTTGGGCGATCGGGCTGATAACCTTGCTGCCACAACTACATGGTAAACCAAGTAGGTATTTTGTCAAAATTTCAGAGTTTTAAAAAAATTCCTAGCTACTTACTGCCCAAAACGGCGATTTCACCGTGGGGATCTATAGCACCATTAAAACCCCTTTTGCAGCCCCATGAAAGCACCATAATATATTATATTATAATATAATATAATCTCCATATTATGGAGATTTCATGGGGCTGCAGAAGGGGTTTTCGGAAGGACCCCAGGAGGTCAAATAAGGTGTCGTTTTCCGAGTAGTTTTGGACGCAAAATCCATTTTTTCGAAACCCTACATCTGTCCGTACAGGATTTTTTTTTCCCCCAAAAATATTTTCTAAATGACGCAGAATTAACTTATATCAAAGAATAATGAAACCTTGTGAAAAATTTGCAGCGTTTTTTCAGTTTGCTTAACTTATGATTTGTAAGGTCACCGAATGTAATTCTGTAGGTGGATTTCTCATATGCGCATGCGTCTGTGCATGAAATTCATGAGGGAACTCAAACTCCCTCAGGCGCAGAGGTCCCTAAAAAGTTGAACGAAATCGGATGAAACAACGAAATTGAGTGAATCGATTGAGGTGGAGCCAATAGCCCTATCGAGGAGGCTCGTAAGCATTCGGTTCATACGTACCTATATGTTATTAGCTGTAGGTGGGGTTTTGAAGGGTTTCAGCCTGTGTGGACCACTTGATGAGTTTTCATGAAACTTTTAACGGGCAGCAGAATAGGGGAATCCCTAGTCCTGATAAATTCTCACTTTCCAATGTATATTCCTGGCTTAAAGGTGGGCAGTTTTGAAGAACTTTGGCTTGGTAGGTTGTTGAGAGCGCGCTTTAAGTTTTAAAACTTCACTAGAAAGGTTTTCGAAGGGTTCATTGAATGAACCCTTCGGTAGGTAGCGTTTTTAGTTTGAAATGCTCATTTTGGTTCTACAGCGGACTCTCTGAGAGGCATTAGTGACTCGAGTTCGCCCACGATTTGGTACCACAGGAGGGTCAACGCTCTCGACTCCTAAAACGTTTAGTTCTTTTCCGAGTCAGATAAAGAAAAGTCCACCTCTATCTCATGTTGTCTTTGTCACCTCACAAGAACAAAAGAGACACAAACGCTGTGTAGGAAGTTCATTTCCTTTGTCCCGCAACTAGAGGGTTCTTATAAGACACTATAGTGTCTGAAGAAACACTCTGACAGTCATCACATTAAATTATGAGAAGGTATTGAATTTTATGTGAATGAAGCACAGAGAATAATAAGTGAACGATTTAATTACGGAAAAACACGGATAAAACATTACGAACTTGAACAACAAAATGGAGAGAGAGAGAGCTCCTTATTGGAGGACAGAGCGCTCTTATCGCCCTAGCGGCAGTTCGCCTAATTACAGTACGATGTCAGATTACCGCTAAATTGAAATTACAACACCGGCCCTTAATCTGGCCATCGTAGCATAACACAATTGAACAAATCAATCTTTCATACCCAAAAACTCTGAACAAAACTCTTGTTTGCCGGTGGGCAAACCCTTTGTGAAAATGTCGGCCACCATACGCCCTGTTGGTATATAAGCGAGACTTATTTGACCAGAATCTCTTATGTCACGAATGTAGTGATGTTTCACTTGAATATGTTTCGTTCTATTATGAAACACTGGGTTATACACCAACTTCTGAGCACTTTGGTTATCACCGAAAACCGTCAGAGGTTCTGAGTAATCAAAGAAATCATTCAAAAAATTTCTGATGAACACAGCTTCTTTCGCTGCTTCACACAAACCAACATATTCAGCCTCTGTGCTCGAAAGTGAAATACAGTTCTGCTTTTTGCAACTCCAAGAAAAAACACCATTTGCAAATGTAAAGGCATAACCAGAAAACGATTTCCTATCCAATACATTATTAGCCCAATCAGCGTCGGAAAATCCTTCCACAAGTTTTTCACTTTTTGAGTAAACAATACCTTTGTCAATAGTACCCTTTAAATACTTGAGAACTCTTTTTGCATGACTGTAATGCTCAGTACCATAACTCGTGTTAAACTGACTTAGATATGTCACTGCAAAAGCAATGTCTGGACGAGAATTGACAACAAGGTACATTAGTGAACCAATTAATGCTTGATACGGAAGATCACAATTTTCTTTAGTGCCTGGCAAAAGTTTTAAACCAACTTCAATTGGTGTTTTTGCTGGTTTGGCATCACTCAAGCCAAATCTATCTACCAGTTTCAAAATAAAATCTTTTTGGTTAATTTTGAGAGATTTTTCATCTCTTTCAATATTCAAACCAACAAATTTCTTGACTGGACCCAAGTCCTTGATTTTAAAATGCTGGGACAACTGTTCCACCAAAACCTTCTTAGAATTTGCATTATTTGACAAAATAGCAAAGTCATCAACAAAAACTGCCATTATCAAAACAGATTCACCGTGAAATTTGAAAAACACACAAGGTTCGTATTTTGATTTCTCAAAACCAAGTGAAAGCAAAATTTTTTCAACAGTCAAAAACCAAAGTCGACTACTCTGCTTTAAACCATACAGACATTTTTTTAAAAAGCACACCTGTTCGCCTTTTCCCACAATAAAACCTTCCGGTTGTTCCATCAAAATTTCTTCTGATAACTCGGAATTTAGGAATGCACATTCACAATCCAAATGATCAATATTCAAGTCGAATTGAACTGCTAAAGCAAACAATAAACGGATTGTAGAATTTCGAACAACAGGCGAGAATGTCTCGTCGTAATCTACCCCAAATTCTTGCGTAAACCCCTTAGCTACGAGCCTAGCTTTATAACGGGTTTGACCATTAGCATCCTTTTTGAGACAAAACACCCATTTATTTTTGACAACTTTCTTACCTTCCGGACGGTCTACTAGTACCCAAGTTTTGTTGTTCTGCAACGATGTGTACTCTGCTTCCATGGCTTTGATCCAACAGTCACGGTCGGGACGAGAAAGTGCCTCTTCGACTGTTTCAGGGTCGCCTCCATGGACATCGGGGTCAGCAGCACAACGAGTGTAGAAGACTTCATGTTCAGGGAACACCTTCTTCTTCCTCAAGCGAAGCGGGTATCTTCTTCCATCCTCCATGTTGTCTTTTTCTGGAGTAGGCGTTGACGGAGTACCATAGTTTGAAAATGGTGATCCTGGCAAACTCGGAGTAGCAGTAGTTGGCATTATCTCACTACTGAGTGAGGTTGGCGTCGATGGAGTAGGAGTCGGGGGGACTGAGGGTTCCTGAACTGGACTATCCTGCTGCTGTGTAGGACTCTCTTCCTTTAAACTGGAATTGTCGTCAGTCACCGCCGTTTTTCCAAGGTATTCTCCAAAAATATCTTCAAGGGAAACCGGTGAAACGGAGTCATCCACCTCGAATTTGTCTTCAAAAAATGCCACATCTCTAGCCCGAATTATTTGACCTGGCTTTTTTATGTCGAACAGCCTGTACGCTTTTGACTCTGTACAGTATCCGACAAACACATATGGCTTGCTCTTTGGGTCGAATTTTGTCCTCTTGACTTTGGGAACATGGGCATAACAAATACATCCGAATGGGCGCAGATGTGAAAGTCCCACTTTCTTTCCACTCCAAATTTCCTCAGGCGTCTTGCCTGGGATGGCACGATGTGGAGATCGATTGTACAAGTATGTACTCGTGTTTACAGCTTCTGCCCACATACGAGTATCCATCCTGGCATCCATCATCATTGATCTCGCCTTCTCAACTACCGTCCTCTGGACCCTTTCACAGGTCCCATTTTGTTCCGCTGAAAATGGTACGGTCAGCTGATGCAAAATCCCACGAGATGTCAAAAAATCCTTCAGTTTTTTGTTGACATACTCAGTTCCCGAGTCTGTCCTGAATGTCTTCAGTTTATGTCCCGTCTGATTCTCAACCATTGTCACAAATTCCTTGAAAACTGGGGTCACTTCGTCTTTATGCTTCAAGAAGTAGACGAATAGTTTTCTAGAGTGGTCGTCCAGGATCGAAAAAATATATCGATGTCCACTCCATGATGGAACTTTCATCGGTCCAACCAGGTCTGAATGAACGAGCGCCAACGGTCTGTCTGCACGCTTTGTCCTGCTTTTAGGAAACGGCTTGCGGGTTTGTTTCCCCTCCAAACAACCTACGCACGGGCTGGTACCTTGGGACTTGAAGGACACGCCATGGGCCAATCCATTTTTAAGCAGGTCCATGCTGAAGCGATTCAAATGGCCAAGTCTCTTATGCCATCTCTCATGGTCGCTGATCTCACCAGGTGTCGTCATCATGCACTTTTTGTCCTGAAAATTCAACTCGTAGAGCCCATTTACTTTGGGTGCTCTCATCAACAACTCACCTCTAATTGAACAATCTTCGTCATAGATCAGGCACTCCTTCTTGTTGAAAACGACGACACATTTCTTTTCAGTCATTTTAGGTACTGAAAGTAGATTTTCACGCAAATCCGGCACCAACAGAACATCGGTTATTTCACTTACCGATTTCTTGCCAACCATGACGTCACCGGTCCCGTCACTCTTCAGCCTTTGGTCGTTAGCCACAATAACACAGTTGTCATCCTGCTGAAAGTTCTTCAACCAGTATCGCTTGGAGGTCATGTGCGTTGTGCAAGCTGAATCTATAACCCAGCTGTCGTCGCGTCCACCCAATCCTTCAGCGCTCATAGCGATATGCAGCGCTCGATTCTTCGACGAACCCGTTGATTCTCCCTTTTCATTGGATTTGTCAGCATTTTGGGGGCACTTGTCCTTGAAATGTTGAAAAGAACCACACGTAAAACATTTGAGCTTTTTCTTTTTCCCTTTCGAGGGACCTTTCTGAGAAAAGAACGCTTTTTCAGACTCAGGCTCACCCTTATCCTTCTGAAGAAGTAACTGCCCCTTGACGTACTCCGTGCTCAGCGTCGTCCTTGAATTCTCAATAGCCATCACAAGAGGATCGTAGTGCTCAGTAAGCCCATTGAGTAAAATCACTGCCACCAGCTCATCGTCCAGAGGTTTATCAATATCTGCGAGTTTTTGAGCAACACAGATAACCTCGTTCACATACGCTTCCATTGTGGCGAATTTTTCAAGTCGCAACCCAATAAGTGTCCTCAGCAATGTCAAGCGCCGAGATAAGCACGTACTTTCGTATGCGATCTTTAGAGCTGTCCAGGCCTCAAGTGCTGTATTGGCCGTACGAACATGAACGTAACAGCAAGGTCTCACATTCAAGCAAATTTTAGCTAATGCAGACTCATCCTGTTCTTTGCGTTTCTTCCGCAATTGCGCCAACTGTTTTTCGTTCAATTCAGTTTGTTCCTCTGCACTCACCTCTCGCTCCGCTGGGGCAGTATCCTGAATACACCATTCGATGTGGTCGTGCAAAAGGGCCATCCGCATTGCGAACTTCCAGTCATTGTAGTTGGTCGAACCTTCGAGTTTTATCAGAACTTGATTACTTGACGAGTCCGACGACATTTTAAACAGTCAAAACCCACTCAAATTCAACCCGAAACCAACAAAATTCGCGACGGGAATCACGCACAACGTCCGATAGAGAGGTTACCGTAACGTAAACAAAGAACTTATCAATGTTAATCCGCTTTCCAATTCACTCATCCACTATAATTATTCACTCCGGAATGGTCTGGGCCCATAACCTATTGAATTTTATGTGAATGAAGCACAGAGAATAATAAGTGAACGATTTAATTACGGAAAAACACGGATAAAACATTACGAACTTGAACAACAAAATGGAGAGAGAGAGAGCTCCTTATTGGAGGACAGAGCGCTCTTATCGCCCTAGCGGCAGTTCGCCTAATTACAGTACGATGTCAGATTACCGCTAAATTGAAATTACAACAGAAGGTTACGTGACAAACCGTGAAAAATGCGATCATGATAACATCATGGTGTTCCCATTTAGCGTGAAATCACGCAAAATCAGATCGACACACGAGTGAACCGTTTTTTGAGGTTCTCCTAGTGAAAAGATGACCAATATCACAGGAGGTATCGATATTTTTGGTTTATTATTCTTGAAATAATACACCTATGTATATATACTGATCGGCCACAACATTTGACACTCTTCGTTTCATGTCCCGTAGAGTTCAAAATCAAAATTTGATGAGGTGGTTAGGGTGAGATTTTGTGTGAGATCAAAATTTGATTTTGAATAGTATTTTGAAATAGTCCCTACTGTCCAAAACGGCTATTTTATATCTTAAATTTTGACAAAATACGCGGTTTACCATCTAGTTGTGCCCGCAAGGTCGGCACGATCGTACGGGGGATTTTTGAAGTTTCAGCTATGGGGTCCCGTGGGGTTATAAGAGGTGGAGTGAATGACGAGTCTTTTTCTCTATGGCCGAGCTTTCGGGTTATATTTAACCATCATCAGGGTTCTTCTAAAGTAGTGGACACAGTGATTAGAACTAATAAACTAACTTTACATATCAGGTTCCTCCGTCCGAGTCTCCATCCACACGCCAGAACGCCAGGTTAAATAATATTTAACACAATGTGTTAAATAGAACACATAATATGTCATATTATGTGTTCTATCCTGAGGTGGGCCGTTTTCATTATGATTGTTTGGTCGCAGTCATCGCACTGTGTCTGAGCAGTCGTTCTCCCCCCTCCACCAAACCAACAACCTCCCCGATCTCAATATTCGCTAAATTAATGTGATTCTGTACATACTTTCCGCCTTAAATTTCCCCCTCCCCCATATCTCAACCAGTGCATTGAACCCCAACAAACCAACAATAGCCATCATAATAAAGAACTACATATCCGATGCCTTCAGACACAGTGTAATGACAGCGACCTAACAATCATAATGACTTCGGCCCACCTCAGGATAGAACACATATTTAACCTGGCGTTCTGGCGTGTGGATGGAGACTCGGACGGAGGAACCTGATATGTAACTAAGCACTGTGTCCACTACTTTAGAAGAGCCCTGATGATGGTTAAATATAACCCGAAAGCTCGGCCATAGAGAAAAAGACTCGTCATTCACACCACCTCTTAAAACCCCACTCCACCCAGCCGGCCAGACAAGCCAAGGAGGATACATAAGATGTTTACCAGCGATGGGGTCGAGTTAGGTGTTGTTTTCGATGTATTTTGCAGTCCAAATTTTGGACGTAGAATACATGGACAATCCTTCAAAATGAAAAGTATCGAATTGATTCTCCGTTACATCGGGGGAAGAAAAAGAATCTAAAAGTATCGATACTTTTTTTATATCCCTACTCTGTGTATTATGCCTACGGTGACCAGGCGTACTACTTTGGAAGGACATGTACTACTTTTGGGCTCAATGTACTACCACGTATCATGTACTACCAAGCGTACTACTTTTGCCTTTCTTGCCAGAAATTTAAAAATTGGGGGAAAAAAAAAAAACTGACTTCTCACAAAATTCTCGAGAAGTGTGTAGGTCTTTCCGCAGATAACACGAACGTGAACTTTGGTGGAGCAGACAGAAAAGGCAAGAACAATTTATACACTAAGATAGGTGGGTGAGTCACCAAAACAATCTTTGGAGTGGGCTGTGTTGCACACGTAATCATCAACTGCGTGCAGAACGCCTCAGATACGTTGCCCATTGATCTTGAGGTGATTGTTGTAAAAATGTATAAACATTTTTACATCCATACAGTTCGTGCAACAGCACTCAAAGAAATTTGTGAAGGTGGTGAGACTGAATATCAGAAAATGCTATCATTTTCCAGAACACGATTCCTTTCTCTGATGCCGGCTGTAGAGAGAATCTTAAAAATGTTTCAGCCCTCGAAAGAATATTTTTGTCCATTGGCAACAGCTGTCCAACAATCATTCGATCATTTTTTGAAAACCCGTATGGAGATGCGTGGTTATGGTTTGTCCACCAAAACAGTGCTGCTTTTCACGAATCTATCTTGAAAGATGGGAGACAATTTTTAAGGATTTCGCCTCTCAGGACATTCAATTACAAAATCTGATGAAAATCGTCCAATTCGTCCTGTGCCTTCCAGCCACGAGTGCCCCAGTTGAACGATTATTTTCCGTTAGTATTTTTACCTTGCATTTTTTAATAAGATAAGGCCTATACCTATAATATATTACATTGGTATATATATATATATTGTAATTTGGAAAATGTACTACTTTTGTAGAAAAAAAATCTGGTCACCGTAATTTATGCCCTCCTAGTAGGGTTATTACATCGAGAGCAAAACATCGATATGTACATCGATGTCATCATCGGACGTTCAACATCGATGTGAGAAAAACATCGGCCCAAAAACATCGATATAACATCGATGTTCAATAAATTTAATCGTGAATTTTTTTTTTCGATCTCCTAAGTGTAATTATTTAAATAGCCAAAATTATTTTTATAGTCTCGATTCGTATTGCTTACCATGAAGTCCTAAGGGTAAAAAAATTGAGCTTAGACGCACCAGCTCGCTAACGAAATTTTTTCATTATTAAATAAAAACATTTTTGCCTCGAAAAATCTGCCCTTGATTTTCCCTCTAACAAGGGTAGATCCAGCTAGATCGTTCTCGCCTCAGGCTTTCGAAATACCATCAGTGTGCACTCCTATTACAATCGATTCAGCGGCTCGAGCTTCCTTAAAAAAAAAAAAAAAGAAAAAAAGTCACCTTATGATCCGATTTGAAGACAGAAAACCCAACCACGAACTAAAACATCGATGTTGGGTCCTAAACATCGATGTCCGATAATATCGACTAGCTAAACATCGATGATAAAAACATCGATGTTTCGATAACATCGAACATCGATGTTCAACCCTACCTCCTAGTGTGTGGCACAGACTCTGTGCTCAAATCCTATTTCCTCTCTGTTACTCTGTGCTCAAATCGTATGGAACTCTAGTAGAGTCACTCTACACTATACCCGGTAACGTGTAAAACCCGAAAATAAAGCTGTCTGCCGGATTTGTCGCAATGACGGTTTGGAAAGATATCAAACACAAATGGGACGTCGGCCAAAAAGCGTCGATTTGCATGTTCGCTGACGAAAACTCGTGACTGGTTTCCGGGAGTTTTTGTATTTTTTATGGTAATGCGCGACGGGGTGGCAGACTGGACGGTAAGGTGGCTCCATGGAGGACATCTGTTGACTTGGTGATAAGGTCCTCAGGTCTTTACGACGCCTCGTGGAATACAAATTGGTTCGGAGGTGTTTGACTTTGGGTTACAAGGTTTAAAGGGTCAAGATTTCCTCTCTGTTACTCTGTGTTTGAACCGTTGATGACTCTGACGAGGCCACATCCAGGTAATGGTACGCCTGTTTTAACTGTTTGATGGTCATTTGCAGTGATTCGCGAGGCATCCTTGAACGGTGACCTTAAAGATGTTCATCTCTCGAACAATACCGAACGGCGGTGATGCTCTTCGGCGTCTATTCCACTCCAGCGTGGTCTATTCAAGTCAAAAGGTGTCGGTAATCAGTTCTAATACTCCTGCAGAGTGAAATTCCCATATGGTGGTTTGTGGTTAAGTGGAGCCACTTCCAGCCACTCGACCTCACCATATGCTCCTCCCGAAACGCCTGTCTGAAATTACACTATGTAGCAGCTAAGAAGAAAAGATTTTCAAGATGATTCAGGCTTTCGAAACATCAGTTAAGTTTGATGTCTCGTGATTCGCAGATTCCAAAAATGTTCCTCCACGCTGCACTTGGGATTTGTTTGAAGATCTTGCTTGGAATTTGACCATTTCAGAGTTAACATTTTACAGTCGATCGTCAGTTGTGTCGATCGCCCGAACCCTTGGGGCTCTTTGAGGCAGTAAAGGGGCAAAGTACAGGAGGGGTTTTTGAAGGATTCACGGTTGACTGGGATGTCGTTTTCGAAGTTTCTGACCAATTTCTGAGTGATGTTCCTTGTAAAATCGATGTAAATCTACGTATAAGTCTGTCCCAGACATGCCAGATCTGTGGGGTTTTGAATGGGTGTTGTTGAAGGGTTTTGACAAGGAAGGTCGAGTGAGGTGTCGTTTTCTATGTGATTTTGCGTGCAGAATCGACTCAAGTAGGACCCTCGCCAGTCGATCACAACACGAGAGCCTGTTTCTAGTTGCTTTCAAGAAGGGGTCTGAGGCCAGGGAGGATATGGTTTGACCATTTCAGAGTTAACATTTTACAGTCGATCGTCAGTTGTGTCGATCGCCCGAACCCTTGGGGCTCTTTTAGGCTGTAAAGGGGCAAAGTACAGGAGGGTTTTTTGAAGGATTCACGGTTGACTGGGATGTCGTTTTCGAAGTTTCTGACCAATTTCTGAGTGATGTTCCTTGTAAAATCGATGTAAATCTACGTATAAGTCTGTCCCAGACATGCCAGATCTGTGGGGTTTTGAGTGGATGTTGTTGAAGGGTTTTGACAAGGAAGGTCGAGTGAGGTGTCGTTTTCTGTGCGATTTTGCGTGCAGAATCGACTCAAGTAGGACCCTCGCCAGTCGATCACAACACGAGAGCCTGTTTCTAGTTGCTTTCAAGAAGGGGTCTGAGGCCAGGGAGGATATGGTTGGGGGTGTTCTGGCTTTAGGACTGTTTTTGCACTGAATTTTGAACGATGACTGCGATGTTACAAACAAGTTTCAGTCAATGGAACATGGCATTCCTCGAGTATTGAAGATCCTTTGCACTATGCACCATCACAAAACAATTTTAATGAATACGGTAATTTGTAAGGGATGAGATGTGGGGCTACAGGTAGGGTTTTTGAACGGTATGGATCAGGAAGATCTAATAAGAGGTTTGTTCCAGGTCTGACTGCGTCTGTCGACAGAATCCGACCGCACATACTCGAGCTATCGGTTTCCGCCCAACTTACGATCGACCTGGAACAGCAGTTTCTAAACTGCGCATGTCTCCGGCGATTTCTGTTAACATTCCGTCAAACCTGGAACAAACCTAAGGTGTCACTTTCGAGGTAATTTTGTAAGTAGATGTCATTTTCGTTGGTTCTCCATCTGTCTTATCACTATAAAGGTATGTTAATATAATAATTATAATTGTTGATATGATGTTGACTTTTTGAATGAATATGTGTGGAATGTTGTTTGACCAAACCTGAACAACTTTCCACCCACATTGTAACCAACCCCTGTGTAAAATTTGCATTGACATTGCATGAAACTGTACCAAATTATACCCGATGTCACCTGAAAACGCCGTTTGGTATGCGATAAATGTTGGATCGTTTATTGGAAACAGCTAATGACATGACGAGTCGTTGACCTGAATAGGCTAAATATAAACAATTCAGAACCCGTTTAATGAATCATAACACGGTCAAAATAATTCCCGCATGGATTAACTTGTTGGTTCTTGTTTGCAGATGAAAAGGCAATTCGTCCACACGTTTATTGGGTGGTGTTGAACGTTTTTGTGCCTGTTCAGCGGTCCAGGTATGACGGAGGCGGGCGGTTTGAGGTCATAGACATTCAGAGCTAATGAGCGGATACCAGTTTCCGTTTCCGACACGATCTGAATGAGTGTTGGATGAATATGCGCAGGTATGGACATTTTTTCTATTGAAGTCAGGGGAAAATGAATTAATTGCTGAGAAATCTGTTCTCCGCTTTGCAATATATTGTCACTCGTTCTGGTGCTGGTTTTGTCGAGTTTTTCAGATATGTACTGCAGTTCCATAATGTAAACTTTTCGTTCCAGTGATTCTGTGCGAATTGTTTTTTCCCCCACTTCACGCCCTCTCACCTACACTGGTTGATGTTCACTAAAATCCGGGATAGGCGTATTAACAACTGATTTCTGTTGATTAAAAACAGGTTTCTGCTCCCTAGAAGGAACTTTCTGCAGGTTATAACCAGTTTTTGCTGCCTAGAATCAAGACGACAGATTTAAAACTGGTTTCTGCTCCCTAGAAAGAAGTTTCTGTAGGTTTACAACCGGTTTCTGCTGTCTACAATAAGATAAGAGATTAAAAAACAGTTTCTTCTCTCTGAAAACAAGTCCACTGATTTACAACCGGTTTCTGCTTTCTAGAATCAAGACAAGAAATTTAAAACTGGGTTCTGCGGCCTGGAATCAAGGAGACTGATTGAAAACCGGTTTATGCTCTCTTTAAACGTCGACTAAATGCTGGTCCCCCCCCCCCCCCCCCACCTACAACAAAGACGTTTCTGCAGGAAAAATCCCTGTTTCAGCTGTCTGTAATCAAGGCGACAGATTGAAAACCGGTTTCTGCTGCCTAGAATAAAAACGACAGATTAAAAACTGAATTTGCGGCCTAGAAACAAGTCTGAAGATTGATAATAAAGTCCGCCGGTTGAAAACCCATTTTCTGCTGGTTGAAAACTGGTTCATGAACTGTAGAATCAAGCTTCTGCAAATTGGAAACCATTTTATCGTTTACTACATTAACGCCTTTGTTAATTATTTTTAATGTTAATTATTAACAATTATTTTTAGGTGATATGATAGGAACAAGACACGGACTGCTCTTCCTAAATTACTTCAACACCGACGCGTTATTTCGTCTATGACTTGAGTAACAAGAGAAGGGGGATAAACGTCAAAGGACCCTGTGCTTGGTTTGTATATGGAGATGAGTGTCTGTTGTGTACATAAGTTATGTACATGCTATGTAGAAGAGTGAGTGGCATAGGGAAACATTATACACTTCAGAGGGATGGCAGCCTTCGAGGAATACTTTGCCAAGAATAAACAGACTCTCGCAAATTGTTTAGGAAAAGCGATGGAGGTGAATTGAAATTCACGTCACAGGTTGGTATAGTTTCCCGTTGAAACATGATCGTTGAAGTTAGTTAGGCTTTTTGGCGAAATTGAAGTTGGGCTCTCACGTTTTTCGCAAGTGCTAAAAAAACAATTAACGCTGGCTGTACCCCTCGGACGTGAATGATCAAGTTGGGGTGGCCAAGGACTAAATGCCTATTGGGGTGACACCCTCGTCTCTATCGGGGTATATTATACTCACCTTGCACCCCTTGAAGGCATTCCATTCATACGACCCCTTCAAAGACTTGCTCGTTTAGTTTACACGATTCGGCCCCCACGAAGGTTCCCACTGGAGACGCCTTGTGAAAATTCAGGCCCGCGTGTGACTTGTATCGGAAGAACCCAGTTTGTGATGAGGTTCTCATGAGGCTCACTTTTACTTGGTTGGTGTGATATGCGGGGAAATTAAACGATGACATCAAATTAGGTGGTCGCCCATGATGGATGATCAATCTTTACGAAGGGGGGATCGCCACCTAAGGGGGCGATCCAACTCCGCCGACGTCCAGCTTATTGCAGAGAAAACATCCCAACTCCGCCAGCGATGTATTATCGAGTCAATGAGGGGACAGCCATCCCCGCCCTGCAAGAGAACAAGAAGGAGAGCGAAATAGGTGAATAGCTTCGCTGGACCTTTGGCACAGAAATCCCAAAATTCAGATAATCCAGAGATCCAAAAAATTCAGAAATCTAGGAATCTTTGGGCTTTCATTGGGCTATAATTGGGATTTTTAAAGGATCCCAGGAGGTCAAAAGGTGTCGTTTTCCGAGTAATTTTGGACGCATAATACGTTTTTCGAGGTCCCTCACCTGTCCAAACATTGTGCAGGAAAACTTTTAGTTTCATGATAGGAGGTGTCGTTTTCTGAATAATTTTGGTCGACGGATCGTTTGATGGTCGGCGTTAATTTGGCGACATTTTTTAACAGGCTACCGATGGGGTTTTTGAAGGGTTTAGTACTTATAACGACGTATGTCTAATTTCTATAATATAATGCGAGAGCACTTGAAACGCCCTAAGCCGTCATATGTCGCCATTTCGAGTGGGAATGTCGGGCCTGACAAAGAAGGGCCTTGTCGCGGTCCTTGTGGGCCCCTTTGTGTGCAGGATCTTCCGATAACGATATCGTCCTCATTTGCGTGAATGCGTTCTTCTGTTGGGATTCCACCAAGTGGCAGATTGCAGACGTGGCCACCTTTTGTTGGGTGGGTGGAGCCTCCGAGGGCTGCAGCTCGATACTATTTATGGGCACGTGCCTCTTCAACTGCCTCATCTGTTAAAATATTCATGCTGGGGGGGGGGGGGGGGATTTCGATGGTGTCAGCGTCATTGGATTCGTGTTGAGCGGATTAAGTAGTTCTCGGGAAAGGGTTTAATGATGGCAGGAAATTGAGAGAGATTTCTCATATGATCTGTCTGAGTCACTTGTTACACCTGCTTTGTCTCATCCGCTGTAACCTCAAGACGTGATACACTTCGTGAGTGTTCAGGCTTCCTGCCATGGTGATTTTGTTGTCTGGCGGTAAGATGATGCAAAGGTGCGGCAGGTCAACCTCCGAATGAGTCACTTGAGAGTCTGGAAATGTGAAGACTTGCGTCACTCCAGCGACCTCAAGCGACATTCGAAATCAAGCCGACAATCGACAAACCGCTTTCTTGTACTCCGTATTAGAGGGATTTCTTTGTGGAAGACTTTCTTTCGCCATTTATAAATCCTCTAAAGGGATCCGAGAAATCCCGCTTTCCGCCAAGACAAATCCTCCCTTTTCTTGTCAAACCGCAAACCACATTGCACCTAAACGAGTGAAATCCGCTGAACGTGCCCAGCAGACGTTAACAATTTTCACATCTAAGACAACTGCGATGCATTGTGGCATTTTCATCAGCTTGGCTGGCTTCCAGCCAATCCGTCGCGATAATGATTGTGACGAGGAATGGTTGAATTTTTTGGTCTTATTCTACGTATTTCGGGGTGCTGAATCCGCATCTGAAGAGATTCAACAAATATCGGTTATGCATTTTGAGATATTCGCAAAAAACTTCACTTTTCCACTCCATATTTCCACTTTCTTTAGTTTTTTGCCTACAACTCCGGAACTATGCGTCCTACGGCAAAAGTCACTATAATCAAAGTTAAAGAGCATTAAATTTACTATGAAATTCACACGTCAAAGTTGATTGTAGACCCAATAGTTCAGGAGCTAGAGCGAGTTGAAAAAGGGCGATTTTTTACGTTTTTCGAAAAACCACTTTTTTGCACTTCAAACAGCTGTACCGTCAAAACGACAGAAAAATGTTACATAATGAAAGTGGTAGAGTGTTAAAATTTAACATTTAATGTCCTATAGGATAGGCTGTCGAAGTTAATCGAAAAGTGCCTGCCGTACGAATGACTGGCAGAGTTGTAACAACAAGTGATACGAAAACGCACTAAAAAGTTCAGTTTTCAGTTTTTTGCTTATATCTCCGGAACTATACGTCCTACGGTAAAAGTCACTATCAAAGTGAAAGAGACACAATATGAAAGTAGTAATTCCAGAAGTCTGCATGGGCAGAAAATGTCGATTGCTACTAATTCATTGGAGATGATAGTGATTCCTTTAAAAAGTGTTAGGTTTGCATAATATTGTATAAAAAATGGAAAGCAGAGTCGGCTAGCATGCGTACTGACACAAGTGGAAAAATGAGATCGGTTTTCGAAGCGCTGTAGCTCCTGTTCTACTGGGTCTACAATCACTGTTGACAAATGAATTTTTTAGGAAATTTAATGTTCTTTCACTTTCATAATAGTGACTTGCGCAGCAGGACGCATAGTTTCGGAGTTACACCCAAAAAACTGAAAAACTGCCGAAATGTTACCAAAAACGCACATTTTCTTGTCCTGCAGGCCCCTACGTGATGGAAACCTTCATCCAAACGTTACACATCAGGTTTGATAGGAAATTTAATAAGCTTTCTCGTGAAGAAAAAACGGGATTGGAATTGGATCAATAGTTTTGGAGCTACAGCCAACAATGTACCGAAAAACGTGTTTTTTCGTACGTTTTGGTGCGTTTTCGTATCACACGTTGTTACAACTCTGCCCGCCATTCGACAAACTTCGGGTGCCTTTCATTAGTAACATTTCTCGATAGGACCGGCCGTTTGTAAGGTACAGCTGTTTGAAATGCGAAAAAGTTCTCTTAAAACGTGTAAAAAGTTGCCCCTTTTCAAATCGCTGTAGCTCTTGACCTATTTGGCCTACAATCGACTTAGACTATGGGATTGTATAGGAAATTTAATGCTCTTTCACTTTGATAGGAGTGGCTTTTGCCGTAGGACGTATAGTTTCGGAGTTATAAGCAAAAAACTGAAATAAGTGCCAACATTTTGGGTTTTTTGCGATCTCAAAACGCATGACAGATAAATATCTAACAAACGTTGGGTCTTTTCGTATTCGGATTCAGCATCTTGAAAACATAGATTAAGACCAAAAAATTCAACCACATTTTTTTCCACATCCTGAAACGCATTGGCTGCACTATCCAGTAATTTCCTATGTCGGGCAACCCGTCGTCTGGATCTTGCGCCTTATGAAATATCCCGTGTTTACTCCGCCTTTGATTGCGGAACCCAATAACGTCCCAGCGGGTCTCCCAATTCAATTACTCAGTTAGAAGCCCCTAAACCCAGATTGAGGTCAACTGGACGGATGGGGTCTGCTCAGTCAGCAATGGGATCCGAGTTGATTGAGTTGTTTTGAAAGCACACCCATAAAACGATAAGTAGCCGAGGAAGTTAGCCGTGGATTGAAACAGAAATCGCCCTGAGGTAACGTCGACGACGACTAACGTGTACATCCTCACGTTACTAAGTAGTTTACACAACCCAACCACCATATTTTAATTCAGATTCATATCAAACGTGGGATTTCTCAACCTTACTTAAACTCGAAGGGGGAACCGCACAAAAGGCGGATTTCAAGGCCGTCCAGTGGTGTAGTGACGCAAAAGTTACCCCGGTAGGATGAAAGGCATCCAGGAGCATCTAAAGATCGGCCAAAGCGAAAAAACCCGAACTCGTCACTCAAGCAGATTGAGGGGAAACATCCCGTTGATTCAGAACCGCTCGAAAACATTTTGCTAAATTAGCCACTCCAAACCGTGATGTGTATTGACAGCAACTCGTCGTATAGAACAAAAAATAGTTGAAAAATAATCATCACAGTAAACAAGGGACGAGCAACTGACGCAGAAATCGCCCTGTGTCGTGTTCTTAGAAGTGGACAAATATGTGGACACATAAATTTTTGTGACAAAAAGTCCATCACTTGGTAAATATTCATCAGAAGTAGTCTTGAGCGATTTGAATTCAAACCATGAGTCATCACCAGTGACGTCACATGCCATCCTCAAGTCTGACAATTTTCCTTCAAAGTGGCCATCTTGCAGAATCTAACCTCAGTCATCAGCCAATGGGGGAGGCCGCTTTACCGATGGGGTATGATGTCAACCAAATCTGCTGATTTATGGTTCCCGCCAAAAATTCAAACTTCGATTTCCCTTAAATTCTATAAATTCATAGAAATATACTGCGTTTTGACCCCATTTCGAATACTTGAAAGCCTTATCGATTAAAAAAAAAATATATGCGCGTCCATTTTCGATTCAGATGCCATTATTTCAACATTACTGAGAACTTGAAAATGAAAAACTGAACCTTGATACTGAAAACTAAACCTAGAAATTAGTAACCTGAGAGTGAAAAAATGTGTTGATTTGGTATGTTTCGAAATTATTTCTTACTGTTTCGTTACTTTGTCAATTACTCTTTATCGGTCATGACGTTTCGATCAGTAGTCCAGTCATAAATATATTATAGCCATGGTATTCCAAGCTGCCTGTTTCAGAAAAAAATAGGGTTAAAAGTTTCTCGACGAATCGTTATGTTTTTCGGTCTGCGGAATCCGAATCTGATGTTTACCAAAAAAACAACGATGTCTTCACAACAGAAATCGCTAAAAACCCTAAAATGCGGGGCTTTTCCCGCACAATCGGGATGTATGCGCCCTAGCGTATCCCTCACTATTTACCAAGTGAAAGAAGACAACATTTCCTTCAGAATGCACTAGCCACCATCAATTTTCGACCGCCGCTAAAAGCGCGATGAAAAAAAGCGACTTTTTGGCACTTGACCAAAAACGAGAGAAACTCTGTCCTGACGAGCCCCAGACGCTTTCTTCATGTTTTTCATCCATAAATATGTGTTGTAATCACGTTTTACGGTCGTTGAAAGTTTGTCGGATAAAATTAGGATCTATCAACATATTCAAGTGGAGGTGAAGTACGTCCATCTGTACATATCCATCTAATGTTAAGACTGAAAGTGATGAGTTGAGTGATGTAAACAGTTTTTTTTTTACTTTCTCATTCGAAACAATCAAATTCAAACGGAAAGACAAGAGGCCAAGAATCCATGACCTCAGCCGTACAATGAGCCAATATTCGTTAACCCAGACCCACTGTTCCAAAGGAAAGGTTAACTATGCGTTGCGAATCAATCAGAAGACAAAGAATTTCTGACGTCATATCCCCTGACTCTCTTCGATGGTTTCTGTTGGAATTTAATAAAATGTGACACCGGGCACGAAGCGAATTTCAGAACGTAAACAATGAACTTTATTGAAACCTTCCTTTTTACATATCAGGTTATACTAAACCTGCAGAGCAGCCCATCGCGTCATGCTCTGGGGGGACAACAGTTTCGAGATGCAAAAAAAAAAGAACCAAATCGACCTTGTGCAAGGCATTTAACCCAACATGACAAGAACATAAATAAAACACCTACAGAAAAACATGAAGAAAGCGTCTGGGGCTAGTAGTGCCAAAAAGTCGCTCTTTTTCAGCGCGCTCTAGCGGCGGTACCGTACGATCAAAAACTTAATGTGACCAGTGCATTCTGAAGGACATTTTGTGTACTTTCATTCATTAAATTCGCATAGTTTTCAAGCCTTGAACTTGAAAATCAAGTTATAAGTGATTTTGTGAAAAAAGTCCGACATTTTTAGGGTTTTTTGCAATTTTTGTTGTGAAGTAAACTTCAGATTCGGATTCAGCACCCAGAAAAATGTAAGAATTTGACGAGAAACTTTCTACTTTTAATTATGCCTGGGCGGGCTACAGTTCCATAAAACGTTTTGGTAATCCCCAAATTTAAGTTATAGCCATTCAGGATCTCAGCTCGGGTTGTAGGTACATCAATCTCAGCAGGGAGGTTGCTCCTGGTGTTTACCTACCTTAACAATGGGGGATGTATAATGACAATACAAATAATTTAGAACCCAACATTGATGTTTCAGATTTTCTAACGCAGACCTCTGAAGACAATGTCATCACCTAATGTTTTGCTACATCGATATTCTGTTGTAGCTACGATGTCGCTGAGGACGATTTTACCCGAAATTTAGCTAATAACTGTTCGTCCATTCAGAAAGAACCATGATGTATTCCATCATTAGCGCGATCTTCCTACTAGGGAACACTTCTCCAGATAATCCTCTCATACTGCTTTGTTTTCGTTTTGCTCCAGTTAGCCCCAGTTTCCTTCGAGGTGAACGGCATGTGAAACGGCGGGGAACTCTTTGAATCCCTCAAGTTCGTCATTCGAGCTATAAATACCTACGACCGGAGCCAATAAAAGACCCCACCGGGACAATCCAATTAGCCCGTTCCTTCCTGTCAGCTCACAATAGGTCGGTTGTTGTAAAATTACGTGGTCTACTTCACGACAGATGATGTGGATTAGATAAGATTTACGACAATGTGATAAGATGATATGAGTTACGCTAAGGTTGTCGCAGTATCGCACGCACTGTTTCTCTCGTGTCAACACGTTCTCTGAAGTTCGGAAAACGCTTTAATAACATACAATAATAACATAGGTACTGAAAACTCTTTCTTGTAAAGAGAAGAAATGGTGTCCAAAAATAATTTGACATTATCAGGACATTTTGGTCCAAAAACTGATTAGCTGCAACTGACACTGGCTCGACCTCTATACGTGCAAGAGTAGTAGAGATCCCCCTCCGTTTTTTAATCAATCAAACGAGAATCTGATCACGTTTCAACAGTGTATTGTTTGTTCAGTTCAGGTTCAAGTTGCGGTGTTGTGCGAGCAAAAATGTCTGCGAAAAGGAAGTGTAAGGGGTTGGACATAAGCACCAAAATGAAATTGCTGGTGGAAGCAGATGCTGGGAAATCCAGAGATGAGTTGGCCAAAACATTTTACATTATGGCTACACCCATCAACTGTGTGCCGTGTTTGGAAAAATCGTGCGGACGTGGAAGCCGAATGCGTTGACGGGGACGGTTAAGTGAAGAGAGCTCGTGGAGCGGAGTTTCCTGACCTGGAGAAGTGCCTTGTAGAGTGGCTGAAGCACAAATAAGAACGTGCCCTTATAAACCAAAAAGCTTGTTCATTCGCTCAACAACTGGACATCGAATTCAATCAATCAATCAAGGCCAGCAACGGATGGTTGCAGGGATTTAAGAAGAGGAACGACCGTTTTCAGAAGAATTTGTGGCGAGAGTAAGTTGTAGACAGCACTGTGACCTCTAGGTGGATGGACTCTTCTTCATGGTTATTCCCCTGATGATATATTTATATAAGTGTTTGCCAAACGCAACGTTCGTCTTTAACGGGCAGGATTGTCACGGAGGAAAGATGAGCAAGGAACGAGTCACAGTCCTCTTCGCAACCAACTGGACAGGTTCAGATAAACTCCCTCTTTTGATCATAGGAAAATCGGTCGGCTAACCTCGGTGCTTCGAGAACGTAAAAAAACCTTCCTGTTGATTACAGAAGCAATAAGAAGGCCTGGATGACGATGGCGTTATTTTCAGAATGGCTCAAATCTTTGGATCGACAGATGAAGCCGAAGAACTGAAAAATCGTACTTTTCATCGATACAATTGCAGTGCTCACAGTAAGATGCTAAATTTGGAAGACAGCATTGAAAGCTATCGGCACACTGCTGCAGTTCTTTGAAACAGCCGACGGAAAATTTTGGCAGTTGCCAATGTTGTCCGTCAGTGTAACCCGCCAAAACAGGCAAAAATGACTGATTTTCTCGCTGTAGAATGAGAAGTACTTGAGGAAAAACCCTGATATAATTTTTCCCCTTCAGGGAAAAGCATCAGATCATGGATATGTACATCACACCAATAATTGGTAGAATCATAATTATTATTCGCACATCACGTAGGTAATGTGTATTGGAAGTTGCCTTGAGGGGATGTGTAGTGTGAACTGGTATACCAGTAGGTATTACGGAAATCCTAATAACATTAAAAAAAAAAAAAAAAAAAAAATCCTCGCAACCAAGTTTGCTCACCCTGTCCTCATTTGAACCAACATCAAAGGGTCGCGTTTTTTTTTCTCTCCTTCGTCGAAAATGACAGAAACGGAAGGGAGGGCGGGTTTAAAAGGGAGGTAGATGAGGAAGGCGAAGAGACTTGGCAACACTGGAGAGGAAGCTGTCAGACGACCCATCTGGAGCCCGAGGGTTGAACCCAAGTTACCTTTCAGGATAGGTAGACCGGATAGCAACAACAAAGGGTTTGTGGGCCAAGGAGTTGAGTTACTGGGCTAAAAGCAAAATCCAGTTAAGAAAATTGTACGAGCCCTTTTTCAAAACTACTTTGACTTCATTGAAGGATTAGAAACGCACAGAAAAGATCAGGAAAATCGTTTTTTTTTTTTTTAGTAGATTAAAAAAAACTTTTGGTTCTAAAGAAGTCCAACTCCTGGAAAAATTTTCCTTTTACCTTTTCAAGGCCGGTTTCCCTTCGAACTGTCGTCTTTTCCAAAAGTTCTTTGACGACTTTCAGAGACGGAATTAGCATTTTCCAATTCCCCCTATTCCCCAACTGTGAAGTTCTTCAGCTAGGGAGTAAATTACTGTACTAGCAAAGGGGTGTAGGTCTCTGTCATGCAAATCGAATGCAAACTTTAGAATGAACCAGAATATTATAAGGGACATGCATCGACGAGTTTTGGACCGTATGATTCATAACGATACCTATACCTTAGGATCCCTGATTAGATGTAAAAATCACGAATAATTCACTCGATTACAATTACCAACAGTGATAATCGATTTTACTACCTACATAATCGTTTTGTTGGGTGAGAAGATAATTCTTGTAAATTACAAGAATTATCATCTCACCCAAAGCCTTTGAACCCCGGCCAGATTGTTATGGAAAAATTGTAAGGCATCTGAGTAGACCTACTCAGTATTTCAACGCTTCAAGGCATCTGAGTAGACTCATAGAGTATTTCAACGCTTATAAATACCTGTATTTATAAGCGTTGAAATACTCTACAATATTTAATAATATTAAATAGGTACTAATTTAGTACCTACATCTTCAAAGTTGGACAAAACTTCTCAAAACTAAATAATATACAGTAATAGTAACTAATTTAGTAAAATGTCAAAAAAGCGAAAATAAGGAAGAATGTAGGTCTTGGCCTGTAAGCATGGGCCTGTTGCATGATAGTTTTTGTAACTAATAACCAGGGACGGTAAACAAGTCATAAGCGTCGTAGTCATACGTTTTTATCATAAAACAGCCATTTTTGTCAAAAAGGTCACGAAATTTGGACATTTTCGGCCAATTTCAATGAATCCTTGAGCGATGTTCTAGATTTTGGTTTATCATTATCTGAATTTTAAAAAATAAAAAAAATAAAAAAATAAAATAAAATTACAAAAAATAAACGTAATAAAATTTAAAAAAAAATAAAATAAAATGATTAAATTATTTTAAGACACCAATGTATTCGCGATGCGGGTCGAAAATTTTGATAGGCCTCAAAATTTGACTCTCGTTGACTCGTTTAAGAACATGACATGTTGGTTTCAAAAATTGAATGTCCAAACTCTTCAGCTTGTTTGGACGATAAATCAACATAGCACCCAGGGAAATTTCCCTGGGTGCTATGTGGCTTGTATTGAGCAAAAATGGGACTAATTAGAGGATTTTAGCGGAGGAGGCGAGTGGGGTGCGAATTTCGATGTAATTTTGGACGGAGACTCGATTAAAAGGGGTCCCAGACCAGTCCGACTACTTTGGACTAATGTTACATTAACATTTTGGTAGTAGACATTTTTCGAAGAATCTGAAATTCGGACTTAACATCTGGGACCGATGCTGGTTGATCATGCAAATTCGTCAGTTCGAACGAACAACTCCACGAGGTTTTATAGAGATTTTATTGGGCGGAATGGCGGTTTTCCCCATGGTTTTAACCGGGTAGGCGAGTGGGGTGTCATTTTTGAAGTAATTTTGGACGTAGAATGATTTACAAGGGGTCTCAGACCTGTCCAATCGTTAAAGAACCTGGTTTCATCAGAAACAATAATAAACCCTTGTGTAATCCAATTTGCAGCAGGTCGATCTTCGAATCTTTTTCACCTCCATCGGTCCTTCCAGGCAATACCCTTCAAAAACCAACCTCTAGCCCAGGGTTGTCCAACAGGCGGCCCGCGGGCCGCATCCGGCCCGGGATGCTATTAGCTGTGGCCCGCGAAGGTTTTACGGAAATCATAATAAATTATAATATTTATAATGTCGTGTGAGGCGCAGCATGACACATCTAACTTTAACCAACTTTTCAGGAGAGCCTAAAAACTCTTTTGCGTTCTGTGCAGATGTGCCTTGCTGAAGGGTGGTTTCAGTTGTGCTATGCTGACTGAATCGCGAATATTAGCGCTACGAGTGGCCAAATCTAAAAACTGTTTGCCCCAATCGCTCAGGCGCGAAATTTTGAATGAGAAACCATCCCTAACTCGATTTCGCCAAAATGTCAGATGTGTCATGCTGCGCCTCACACGACGATCGGCTTTACGTCATTTGGTCCTTCGTATCATAATAATTATAAATCTTTTTTTACAATGGTAGCATTTAAAGAAAATATTATTTTCTTTAAATGCTACCATTGTAAAAAAAGATTTATATTTTATGGTATATCAATGTTTTTACATCATAAGTGCAGTCCTGCATGCCGTAGACGTTAACAGTCTTCCTCCACCACTACGAGAATCGCACTGACCGACCACTGCGCATCATAGTTCACGCAGGCCACACCGCCAGCGCCCCAGTGCAGTGCTGCCAAATCGGGGGTTTTCCCCCCAGATTTAGGGTTTTTTTCTGAAGGGGGAAATTCGGGGGGGAAGATGCTTTTGGTTTTTTTTTTAAGGGGATTTCAATTTGAGTCAGGGTGATTTGGGGGGGGGGGGGGGGGGGGAATAATCAAGGCTCAGAGGGTCACGGTAAAAACCTAAACGCCGGTGTGTTGTTGAATAGGGATCGAGGCAAGCAATCTAGGTAGGTAGTCTGTTGTGGGCATGGAGGAAAGAAATGTCTTTCCTCCATGGTTGTGGGCATCACGGTCAGGGTTTTTTTGAGGTTTTTTTTCCCGCGACTCGGGGGGTTTTTGTTCGGGTAGCACTGCCAGTGGTAGCACTGCCAGTGTGCTACTGACGTGTTGGCTGTTACATATCTTAGTTAATTCATTCATTCTTTGTCTTGATTCTTTAAACTTCAATACAATTATGAGTGAAAAATCAGTAAAACGTAAAATTGACAGTGTGAACAGGAGTTACAAAAAAAGTTGGGAGAGTGATTAGGTACTTGATTGCTAACAAAAATGGAAAGTTGCAGTGTTTAGTGTGCATGAATGTTGTTTCTGTGCCTAAAGAATATAATGTGAGAAGACACTACACAGCAATGCATGAAAAGAAGTATGCTACGTATACAAATGAAAGTCGGAGTGCGCTAGTTGTAGATTTGAAGAAGAAGCTTAAACAGCAAACTGATATGTTTCGTAAAATATTGCACTCTCAAACGCATTCTTTGCATGCATCTTATGCCGTGTCACTTGAGCTGGCAAAGGCAAAAAAACCTTTCACTGATGCCAGTTTAATTTAAAAATGTGCCGTTGAAATGGCCAAAGCGTTTGAAGATTCCAAAATGTATATGTATACATAGTATATGTATAGTATACGGCCCGCAACCAGATCAAAGGTTTTAGTTTTTGCCCTTGAGGCCTTGCAAGTTGGGCACCCCTGCTCTAGCCCATTCAAAACTTAACTTAGTCCCACAAAGCGCAGTTCTTCAATGCGTATATTAAAAAAAAAAAAAAAACTTCGAAAATGTTCGCGTTGCTAAGGGCTTTTAGAGGTTGGCTGGAAGGACCGAAGGAGTGGCCTTTTTCACAGTAGGTAATCTATGATATGGGTTCTATGTGGCTCCTGAGTAGCTTCCAATCTTTAATGGAATCCAGGGAAGGTGTTTCAAGGAAAAGTTGGGATTTTCCTAATAATTAGATTTGAGTGTCGTTTTTGAGTAACTGTGAACCCTGAAGCCAACACAGGAGTTCCAGACACCCCCAATCTCTGAAGAGCACCTCTCCAGGTTTTTAACGGGACGTCTCAATACCGCGCGTCTCAATACCGCGCGGGTCCGATAATCTAAATCACTAATTCTGCAAAAACTGTCTCAATGTAGCGCGACCCTTGATGTTTTGCAATGTTCTGTCTCGTTATCGCGCGTCCAGCAGGATGCTCTGTTCTTCAGTCTTTCCAGTGCAGTGCGATGAGTGCCGAACCGGAGTTAGTGTTCCTCCAAACAAAATTAAAAAATCCTTCCCTCGTGTACGACGGTTACGAGTATCGTAAAAAACGCGATAATAAAACTACGGTGAATTGGGAATGTATTGTCGGCGATTGTAAGGGTAGGCTAACTACGAATATTGGAAAAACCAAAGTTTATAAAGGATATATCCAGACTGTAATGTCTCCGTATGTTATTTTCACTTCAATCAGTGCCTCTGGAGGAATATTCAGGATAAGGGACTAGCGCCTACGTACAAACATGATGAGAATTTCAAGAGGCACGTGTGGAAATGCTCAGCCCTAGCCATGATTCCGAAGGAGGCAATTGACGATGGTTGGCTGGAAATTACCTCCGAATGCGATATGTCAGATGATATATACTCGAAATTCAACGATTATTTCGTGGAACAGTGGCTCGAGAAACCAAAAACTTGGAACGTTCATAAAGAGAGACATCGAACTACAAATGGATTAGAAAGCTGGCATTCGAGACTTAGAAAAAAAATACCTAAGGTGAAACCCAACATTGGAGACTTAGTACTTTTATTGAAATCAGAGGCTACTTTGGTGGACAACAAAATTATCAGGTTGGAGCACGGGGTACCAGTGGGTGAGAAACGGAGGAAGAAATACATACAACTGGATGAGAGAATTGACAAAATTATGAATCAATACGAGACTGGCAAAAAGGGCCTCAAGGAAACCATAGACTCACTGGCTATGTGCATGAAATTGCCTGGTACAAATAAGAAGAAGAAGCAACTGGAGGGATAAAAACTTTTTTTGACAATCGACTTTGACAATCGACGATCGACGCCTCCACGTCGGGAATCATTCAAGGTAAGATTCCTCAACAAGTACCTAGATTAGAAAATTATGACTGATTTCTATCGCACGCGGTTTTGAGACTCAAAATAAGGGTGGTCACTACGGACGCGCGCTATTGAGACGAAGTTGCGGATGGGCAGGGGCGCGCGGTACTGAGACGCGCGGTAATGGGCCGTACCCGGTTTTTAAAGAGCATCACAGACAAAATTTACAACCCTAGTAAATTTCCCGACAAGACTTTCTTTGTTCGCTCGGGCCGTCGCGACGTGAAGACTTTCATACATTGGTTGGCTCCGGTAACATCTAACGAGACTATCCAGATTTGAACGTACGAGACTTTCACCCCTTGAGCAATTCCCTTGCGCAACGGCTTCATACACTCAACTAAGCGATCTCAACTTGAAAAAAAAAAAAAAAAAAAAAAAAAGTCAAAGTCAGATCGAGCGGATCTTCTTGCTAATCGGCGGCAAACATTTGACCCAGTTAAGGGTGATCTGGGTCGATAGCCTCCCTTTCTAAATATACCCACCTTCAGGGAGAAAGAAAAATACCGCAAGAAAACAGTTGTTGTAAGGGTGAGCGGAGTGACAACGAACAATAATTTAATTATTAAATTGTTTTATTAGAAATTTTGTGCTTAAATTCAGAATCTTGACTTCCCTTGACTTTGAAAACGCTGCAAATTTTACACAAGGGTTTATTATTATTTGATATAGGTTATAATTAATAAATTATTGTGCAAAGAGCATTCTGTCAATAAAAAAATATTTTTGAAAAAAATAAATAATAAAAAATAAAAATCTGTACAATGTTTGGACAGATGTGAGACTTCGAAAAGTTAATTATGCGTCTAAGATTACTCAGAAAACGACACCTTATTCGATTTTCTGGGATCCTTCAAAAATTTCATTTGTAGCCCCGTGGATCAATCTGGGACCCCCAAAAAATGGATTCTACGACCAAAAAATACTTCGAAAACGACACCTAACTCGACCCCATAACCGAAAGCCTTTAAAACCCCCTCCCGTGGCCCCATAGCGCCCCACGGGTTTGGGCGATCGGGTTGAAAACCTTGCCGGCACAACTAGATGGTAAACCCAGTATTTTGTAAAAATTTCAGATTTTTAGAAAAATTCCTACGGCCCAAAAAGGCGTACCGTGGACGGACATTAAATGTTTTTCGTTTTTGGAATCTACACATCTTGAAACGTAAACCTACATAGGTTAATTCAAAGCAAAGTAAACCAAAATGATAAAAAATTGCCATTTTGGACAGATTCGGGAACCCGAGAAATGGATTCTACGTCCAAAAATACTTCGAAAACGTCATCTAACTCGGCCATGGACGTATTCCTATTCAAAAACAATTCGGCGTTTCGGCACGAGTTGATGAAACGTTTCCAACCGAGAGAAACCGTATAAACGGTCATCTGTGCGACGCCCAGAACGGCAGGTGCTTGGAAGCCCTATGGGGGCAAAATTGTTTCGGAATGCCGAAAGGGGAGCCGGTAGAGTCTTGTGTGGTGTAGTTGTAGTCGAAAGGGGGGGGTGGGGCGGTAGACGTTACTGGAGAACGCAACGAACCTACTCACGTCGGAGCTCAATGGAATGACAAAAGGGAAATGAAACGGGATCGAAGAGGTATTTCCGGATATAAACGGGACTCGCAATCCTCAGAAGGCTGCAGCACAAAATAATACAATTAGGTATTTAAATTTGGGGCTCAGATTGATCTGCTCGTTAAAATCAACGAATATGCTCGAAAAACAAATGTTTTGCGCTCAACAGAATCTGATATGCTCCAAAAACGCATTATAATAATATTTAAGCATATTATGCTCGAAAACACGGTTAAAATCTACAGAAAGGAAAGTGAAATGGAAAACTCGACATCTTATGGGGTATTTGAAGGAGGAGCCAGAAAGTCAAATGAGGTGTCACTTTCGAAGTAATTTTGGACGTAGACTCAATTTATTAGGAACACCGTGGGGCTCTGTGGAGCTTTAAAAGGGCAACATGAGGGTTTTTTTTTTAAGGTGACAGGAGGTGATGGGAACCGGTTTTCGTGGAGTGCTGGAGAGGGAAGGAAGTAAATGGTGGAGTGGGTGGTATCAGCCAGTACAGAGTGTGAAGGTGGGGGGGGGGGGATCAATTCCAGTGAGTGGTGGGACCCAGGGGTGGGTGTGGGGCATCACCCGACAAGTCAACTTCAAACCAAAATTTATTTAATAACCTCCGCAAAACACATTCTGAGCTTAAACCGGTTTGTTGTGATGTACCCTGGTTTTGAGAGATTGTTATAGGGTGTGATCGAGATAAAACCAGTTGGGGATGATGTAATATGGATGTGAGAAGTTTTTATTGGGTGTGATTATGATAAAATCCAGATAGGGGTGACGTAAGCCAATTTTGAGGTTTTGTCATGTGATGAGGCCTAATGGTTTGAGCGTATGTAAACCGGTTTTGCGTTTTAAAATAGATTTAGAAGATGAAGGCCTGATTTGTGGGGTTCAAAACAGTAAGTCCTACATCAGTTACGGTGTTACATATTGGCAAAACTGTAATTTTAATGGTTTTATAATTTAAGTTTATTATTCATGGAATAACACACCTATGTAATCGCGATCCTCAAAATTTGACATTGTCCGTTTCAACAGGTCTAGATTCCAAAACCCAAATGTCCGTCCGCCGTCCGGGCCGTTTTGGGCAGTAGGAATTTTTTTTTAAATCTGAAATTTTGACGAAATACTTGTTTTACCATCTAGTTGTGCCCGCAAGGTTTTCAGCCCGATCGCCCAAACCCGTGGGGCGCTAAGGGGCTAAAGTGGGGCTTCGGGAAGCGGTTTGGCTAGGGGATCGAGTTAGGTGTCGTTTTCGAAGTATTTGTGGACGTAGAATCCATTTTTGGGGGTCCCGATTCCACTGTGGCGATCTATAGGGGTTTCATGGGGCTACTAATGGGATTTTTGAAGGATCCCAGGCGGTCAAATATTATTCGAGTAAAAAACAAAAAAAATTTGAAAAAAAGTTGACAAAAAAACTCTCTTTCCCGAAAACGTTTTCTCATTGACACAGAATTAAATTCATGCACAAGTAAGTAACCTATATCAAAGAAAAATAAACCCTTGTGTAAAATTTTCAGCGTTTTATTGGTGGGACGGTGGCGCTCCAAAGCTTATAAGCTTGTATACAAGGTGAGAACATCTTGAAGTGTCAATACGACATTTTTATCCAACATCAAACAACATAATTTGCATCTATCTCTCATCTTTTCATCTATTCACTGGTTCCTCGTCGACTTGGACGATTACCAGGCATTTGTCTCGGATTTCCGGCGAGGAGAAATGCGGATATTTAAATCCTCGTGGTGTCGGCCCTGACCCGGACGACCCTGGTGGTTAATGGTCCATCTCTTGAGACGATTTATGACGATTTTAAACGACAGTGCGACTCTAAGTGGACGAAATCTCATCCCTCTCATTGTGTGGGCGGTTTCATTCGGCTGACGCTCGACGATGCTAATTTGATTATTTGTCATTTTAATGAGTGTGGGCGAATCCCGTTTGTTCTTTCATCATCTTAACCATTTCTTCGGAGCGAATTGTTTATACCTACAATGCAATTTGTTTTTATTTATTTTTACTAAACATTCACCCTATAAGGAAGGCTTTTGGGCTACTTTGCGAGTCAAATTGCATCCGACTGACGTAGTTTTCTGACACCTTTCGATTCTCAACTCCCACGGCCAACAATCATGTCAGGACATGACTCACCCGGATAGGTAGCCGATCCTTGGAACTCGTTCGACACCCCTGACGTCATCCCAGTTTACATAATCTGTTCCTGCGAACCCTCCGCGGTGTTCGATTCAGAGAGCAACTTTTAATCTCAAATTCGGATTCAGCGAGTTGCGCTTCGAAACCAAATTCTTCCCCGAAGTTGGTTTTTTTAATGGGAACCGGTTGAAGTTGACGGGAGGCCCGTTATGTCACCGCGTTCCACTTCGAAGTGGTAAAATTCGAAGAACGACGAGTTGGAAATTCCTGAACCGCTAATGACTATAATCATGTCTGGAAGGTCGTCTGGGATGGTAGTGAAAATAAATATTTTAGTTTTATTGAAGTAAATGATTAATGGTTAATCTTTAGTCGGTAATGTTTTTGTTGTGTTTGCCAGATAATTGTCAAAATTGTTTGAATGAGACAAAATGCAAGGATTTTGGCCAACCTGCCACGAACGAGCTCAATTCAACAACCTGTTGCTGGCAATATACTATAGCAAAAATTGTCCACTGTAGCCGCAACCTTGAACAGGTTTTATTTTCACCCAAGTTCAAAATGTTAGCCTGAAAGTTACTTCTGGTTGATCGGAAATTGTCGAGGGCAGTAACTGCTGGTCTATTCCCCTTGAGGGATCCCGCAGTCGTCTTTAAACCTATTTAAAGTTTCGGTCAACCAAAAATAACATCAATTGTGCTCTCTGGACGCAGAATTAGATGCTCTACAACTTCCATTCAATGAGTTTTTACGTGGGAGAGGCTATTTTTGAGCAGCAGGCATTCGAAGTGGAATTTATCTTGATTTTTCGCGAAGTTGGAAAAAACTAAACTTTTTGGCGGCCCGTGGCACCCTTACGGCTGGGTCAATTTTAACTTTAAGGTAGCTCATTCGACGCAGAATTTAGTGCTCTTTAATTTACGATATAGACCATTTTCGCCTGTAACGCACCCTTTCAAAGTTAGCCGTGAAAAACCAAAAAAAAAGTGCCGAAAGTTCGAGGTATTTTGCGATTTTGACGGTGAGCGTCCCAGAAATTTTGTTGGGAAGCTTCGGATTCGTGATCAGCACCCCCCCCCCCCCCCCAAAAAAAACAAGTACAACCGTTGAGAAGAATCACCTGGTGACTGGACTATCTGGTGGGTCAGGAGCGTCGTCATAGTTCACCTTCGCACCAGTCATCCCTCATCTCACCGTCTTGGAATCCTTTGCTGGACAACAGCCAACATCCCCTCCAATGCACCCCACCTGCTCGCCACAGTAATCGCATCGCACAATGGCAGATCGTCTAAGGTCGAGTTCATGCGAATCGTTAATTACAGTGTTCAGGAATCTGAGCCGGTAGCTCCTACCGATACACGCGATTGCCGTCCGAGCTGACCAGTAATATTTTTAATAAGCGGGTCTCGGCGGAAAAAAAGCCTCAACTTCGTAAAACGCGTCGTGGGAATCTTTAAGGAATGCAAAAACAGAATTCTGATTGAACCCGACAGCCGCAACAACTTATGTTAGGAGCAGTTTGAGAAGGTAGAAGGAACTTTCATTAAGCGGATTTCACTCTGTTTATACACTGCCTACAAACCACATTGGTTTTCAATTTCTACGATTCAGTTTTGAGCGAATCAAAATGGGTTATAATTACTAGACCAAGTGATGAGTGTCTACATAATTTCTTAGAATTTAAATGATTTAAAATTATTTTAAACCCGTCGTAAACCCCTCTCGATTGATGGAATTCCAATACAATCCGGATGTTAAAAGTATAATTATATTCAACATCCGGACTGTGTCAATTCATTCAACAATCCCAGAATATATCAGAAATTAGTGGGGAATGAAATTGTCTCCTACATTTTGGTTTATTATTCTTGGAATCGTTGTAATCACGACGGGGGTCGACGACTCAGATCAGCCTCGAAATTTGACATTATCCGTTTCAAGAGGTCTAAATTCCAAAACCAAAATGTCCGTCCGCCGTCCGGGCCGTTTTGGGCAGTATGAATTTTTTTAAATCTGAAATTTTGACAAAATACTTAGTTTATCATCTAGTTGTGGTGCGCTATGGGGCTAAAATGGGGCTACGGGTGGGTTTTTTGAAGGGTTTTGGCTATGGGATCGAGGTAGGTGTCGTTTTCGAAGTATTTTTGGACGTAGAATCCGTTTTTTGAGGGATCCCGGAACGATCTGTGGCGATCTATAGGGCTTTCTTGAGGCTACAAATGGGATTTTTGAAAAATGAAATTTTTTCCGCGCAAAGAAAAATTTTGCAATTTTTTTTTTATTTGAAACTTTTTTATTGACACTGAATTAATTTTCGCACAAGTAACCAAAATCAAAGAATAATAAGCCCTTGTGTAAAATTTTTGCGATAAGTAGTAATTTTGCCAGCAACAGGTTGATCAATAATTGATCAATTATTGAGCTCGGTCGTGGCAGGTTGGCCTTGCATTTTGACTCATTCAGAAAAGTTTTCAATTATCTGCCAATCGCAACAAGAGCTCGCTCGTGGCAGGTTGGCCTTGCATTTTGAGTCATTTAGAATTTTTTTTTTCAATTATCTGCCAATCACAACAAAAGCAAACCCGGTCGTTATCCAAAATTTCTCAATTTGTGCCAACTTTCAAGAAAATTGACTTGAATGGTACTCAGTCGTCTTTGATGTGAACTACCAAGCCGTCAAATTGCGGAATGACGTAATCGAAAAAGATTCAAAGCATGCAGGCCTACTCTTGAAGAATCTTCATGTTTACTTGTATTTAGTTGTTTTTTTTTTCAAAAACATTTCTTTTTTAATTTTTTTTTTTTTTTTTTTTTTTTTTTTAACAATTTTTTTTACTCGGAAAAAATGTTCGACCTCGGTTTTTTTTCTCCAAAAATCCAATTTGTAGCCCCATGAAAGCCCTATAGATTCCCACGGTGAAATCCGATCGTTCCGGGACCCCCAAAAATGGATTCTACGTCCAAAAATACTTCGAAAACGACACCTAACTCGGTCCCATAGCTAAAAGCCTTTAAAAAAAAAACCTCCCGTAGCCCCATTCCAGCCCCATAGCGCCCCACGGGTTTGGGCGATCGGGCAGAAAACCTTGCGGGCACAACTAGATGGTACTTAAACCAAGTATTCTGTCAAAATTTCAGGGTTAAAAAAAAATTCTTACCGCCCAAAACGGCTCGGACGGCGGACGGACATTTCGGTTTTGGACTCTAGACCTTCTGAAACGAATAATGTTAAATTTTGAGGCCGATCGGAGTCGTCGACATCCGTCGCGATTACATAGGTGTATTATTCCAAGAATAATAAACCAAAAGGTTTATATAGTTTATATTTATATAGTTCAGCGTGCGTTTATTGTATACGTAACCCCCCCCCCCCCCGGATTCCACGTCCAAAAATACTATGAAAATGACACCCCACTCGGTGCTGAAATGCAGACGGTTTAGGTCGAACGCACACCGAACTAGCAATAGAAAAATCCTTCTTTCTGTTCTGCCCCGGTTAGAATTTACTCGGTCTACAGTGTAGACTCTACCCTTGCTGAGGTCAGAAACTGCACTCGAGACCTGAGCACCGAGTGTGTTAGATTGTGTCTGTTATGGCTCAATACAGTCTGTTCTGGTCCTTCAGCGCCGGATTCGCTCTCGGCTCTTCCTTCACCGGCCTGGCTCATCTTCTTATCTTGCCATTTCTGCTTTTGGCGGTTTTCGGTGTTCTCAAACATTCCGTCAGGAGACACACCCTCAACAGAACAAACATATTTCGGCACTTGAGGAAAATGTCCTTCCTCCCAGAGTTTCTAGGCTCGTCGTCATCAGGTTCGCTCTAATCATTAATCTGACCGCTGAAGACTGATTGTTCACCAAGAAAGAGCTCGTGGCCATAGATCTGTTGGTTGTCCGCGGTTGTGGCCTACCGAACTAAAAAGAAGAAATGCCGTGGTTTTTTACCACCTCCTCGGAAAGGTGAAGAAGTTTAATGACATCGTGACGTGGAGGGGGTTTCCCACGTCGTACAAAGGAGCCTGTTGGTAGTCGTGGAGGGGAGGCAGATAGGCCACAAGAAAGTGGGGATCGGGTCTATTGTTTCACCTCAGATTCTACCTTTACAGGCGGCCCTTCGTCGTTTCATCTCAAGGAGGCCTGTTTTATTATTATTTTTTTTTTTTACTCTCTCTTGTTCTCCCTTCTCCCGATAATCACCGCCACTTCAAATCCGAGATCCCAGATAACCCGCTAACAGGGATATACTCAACTCGGAGTCAACTTGGGCTTTAAAGATCTCGTGAAAGTCAAGGGGTAAAGCACCTGGAGCTCTCGACTCGGGTCAATTACACTACAAGTCTACCAGAAAACTCTGCAGCGTTTCATTCAACTTTGATAGACCGTTTCGTCGTCCACCACAAAAGTTGTTTCAGCGGTGTGGGAAATCCAGGAAGAGCTTCTTCGTTAACAAAATCCCAAACGACTGCTCCTGCACACAGGAAACGGAGGTTACTCTTTCCCCGCACGTCAAGACCGACTGCTAATATTCTCTGCGATCGGCATTAAATGGAAAGAGCAAAAGCTGGAAATTTGTCATCATTTCCTGGCTGGAAAAGGGGGGGAAACCAAGACCAGAGCGGAGGACCCGGTGACCTCTTGGCTCAACCCAGGACCTTCTTGCGACCTGATTCCTGGACCGGTGCCCCCACGAGATTATTGAAGTAGATGTGTATCAAATTTAATACCTGTCCTCTAAATTTCACGTCATTCCCCTGCTAGTTTTCAAATTTGCATTCCCGCCTCAACAAAAAGTAGGAATATTTTTTTGCACTTGCATTGGCAACCTTGATACCTTGCTCATACATCACAATATCATACTTATCTACTCTAGTTATCAATCTGTCAATTCAATGTTAGATGTTGTGGACGTATGTTCTTTCGAAAATCGAGTGTGTGCCATCACCTTCGTTCCTCTGGCTGCTCTCAGTGAATTCTAATTTTGGTTTACTTCCCTTTGTACCGCTGAAGTAGAGCTAGTTCAGGTTTTAAAAGGTTGTTCAAGGCCTCACCAAGGCGGAACGAGTGGGGGTTGGCTGGGGTTGCCAGCAGGGATGGCTCCCTAGTCTACTATATCGGAGCTGCACAACAAAAACCAACATCATTATGATTAGGGTGGGCATTTTCATCCCCCTGCGATTTCGGAAATGTCCAAAGACGGGAATGAAAATTCCGAGTTTCCCACTCCACCGTTTCCAAATACATATGACAAACAACCATTTAAAACCTCAGCAAGCTTTACCTAAGGGGGTTCCCAAAATCTGAAAACAGGGTAAAAATACCTGACTTTGCGTTCATTCGTTTTCGCGCAGATGGTTCTTATGTGCCGAAAACGTCTTCAGGAGAAGCGTTTTTCTGAAAAAGACACGAACTCGCACGATTTCGGTCAAAATATGACTCCAAAATGTTTTGCGTTTCACGTGAATGTGTTCCTAGCTTGAAATAGGAAACAACCCAAGGTTTGCTGATGAGGAATACAAAGAAAAAACAAAACAGAGTATCAACGCTTTACGCTGATAGGTACATTGTGGCATGAATATGTCTTTCGCACTGATTGTGAGTAGGTGGTCCAAACGCCTCGTCCATTGCACTGTGCATACCTCATCCATGTCAATAACTCGTACTTCACGTCGGAAATGTAACTCAGTCGGTATTCCGCCTACAAAAGTCGTTCTCCACCGTAATGAAAAAAAAGGTACCGACAATACTACAACTTGCTCCAATACTATGTACATCCGTGACAATGGATTATTCCCACCCGAATTTCTGAACTTTTGGTTTATTATTCAATCAGTTTAATCAGTTCAATCAGTTTGCTTCCTAGAGTGCAAATCATAGAAATTAGCTTTAAGAGCCACTCAGCTGATCCGGACCCTGGGCATCGTCAAGTAAATGTCGTAAAGAGGCTACATACGAAATTACAGCTTCCTAGAGTGTAAATCATAGAAATTTCCACCCACAAAAATCGTTCACCACTCGTTGGAATGCTCTCAATTTTATGCTGCCTTCTCTGCCACGAAAAAAAAAGAAACCATGTCAAACATGGTAACAAGGTTTCTGCGGACAAGCTCGGGTAACGCTTTTGAGGGGACAACAATTTGGATTGACCCCAGCGAAAAGACATATTCATGTCAAAAAGTGTTTCTTGCACTTTGCCAATCTCTTTTACCGAGTGGTTTCTTGTCTTAGTGGGTCGAGTGGATTGTTGTGAGTTGTGCGAGTTATTTTATAAATCAAATTACTATGAGCTACAATGACCAAATTGAAGTGTATTTTTAAGAATTGTCGTAAAATTCCTCTTAACCATTGGAGGAAGGTTGAAGTTGATGATCAGATCCTGCCCCTTCAGAACCTGGACCATCCAATTCAAGCGCGGTGCCTCCTGTAGATTCAATTGACGACGAACAACCTTCAGGTAGGTATTCGAACATAACAACACATGATAACATAACGAACAACCTTCATGTATACATGAAGTACATATATGTACATATATGTACTCGAACATAAAGGTGGCCCAGCCTACGCTGTAACGGTACTGATAGATTTACCCGCTACAATATTAATTTATACTCCTCTGCTAGCGACAAGAAGGAGGAGGGGGAGTTGAATGAGAAGAATAGGAGACTGAGACCCTTAATAACGGACAATATGCTGGTTTTATTTTACAAAAAAAAAATAAATAAATAATTAAGTCCTTTCGAAGCGTCTTCTCAGACGAGAAATAACAAAGGAAAAATAATTGAAATAATGGAGTGGCCACTCTCACACTCAAGCTTTAGATCTAGGATTCTTAATAGAACCTCTCAAAACGTAAAAAAAAAAATTAAATTAAATTACTCTCCACCAAGAAGGGAAAGCGCAACTCGTGATTTTAACTGTATGAAGATCTCTGAACAAAGTTTCAGGATTAATAGAGAAATTATTAACGTTGCGGAAAACTTTCGAACCAACGTCGTGGGGGTGTCTCCTGGGCCCCAGATTCGTCCCTTACTAGCCGCCTCCGAGGAGTTATATCTGGAGGCTCGAAGTGAACGTTTACGACGATGTTTCCAAAGCGATGACGAGGGAAACTCTGGAGACGAGGAAAGTCAGTAGAGGAGGGTAGAAAGTGGATCCTCCTTCAGAAGAAAACGTGGATGCGCCGTGTCGGAATCCAGTGGAAAAAGCAAAATCCGCATAATTCGTGCGAGCTTCCCACGTGGATTTGCGGCGAGTTTGGCCATCATGGTCCCACAAACTGCCCAATTCATGAGCTAACATCCGACTGACGTGGACAATCCCAGGGCACAATAAGGAGCCCTAAAGCTTGGTGGGGGTTGTACAGGAACGAACCAGAAGTGATGTCAGCCGGCGAGCGATTAGAGAGTGCCCACGGAAGATAGAAAAATGCATGTGGTTGATGCTACAACGCGTGTCAACCCTCTTCTCCCGCGAGTGGCTTCACCACCCCCTTCGAAGACCCACTGAAATAATGCTATTAATTCGCCATTAACTGTTCATTATTATTTCTGAACGCAGTTATTTTTATGGGATCAACTCCGCCGACTAGACCTCCTCTGGTGACGATTCATCTGAGGAAGCTGAGTCTGCAGGAAAGATCCCGACGCATGGGTCCGTTGCCCAGGCACCTTTTAATGACACTTCGTTAAAAAGAGCCAGGAGATCGGCCTCATGTCAGCTAACCATGCCACCTTTGATGACATTTCTGAGGTAGGCGGAGACGCTGTTGCTGGTAAAACTGCAGGCTCAGGGTGAAATCATACCGGCCACGACTTCTCGTGTTGGGTCTCGACTTCCCCTCAGCTCCCTTCCGAAGATTACGAGTCTTCACATCTTGACTCATCAGGTAAGCCTGAAGTACTCGAATCTTCCATCGCTGTGGCTGTATCGCCTACCCAGGTCTGCAGATCGTGACAACTTGCGTTTTGCCCTGAACAGGAACGTTCCCACACTACCAGCCTTCCGCCACACACAACACAAATCAAATTTAGGTAGGTACAAGAAATATCGTAGAAACACGCCCAACACCCGCTGTATGGAGTACCTACCCTACAGTTTTGTTCTAGACCACTTCCCAATCAAATGCTAGGCGAGACGAAATAATTCTATGAAGATGAAAAGTTTGAAAAATTAAATGCCGAATCTTTCGCTTTTTCCGAAAATGACACAAAAGCCGGTATGTCTTCTCATTGAGGTCTGTATTTTTAAATGAATGATATGGCTATCCGATTTCTAGCGTAAAAGGCCAGAGGAAAACGTGAGTTGGGAACACCAATAGGTGAGCGAGCGGCAGCTGACGAGGTGGTGAGGAAGGGAGGCCATGATTAAGGCTGAAGGTCGGCAAGGGAAGAGCAGATGATAGGAAGCAAGATGCACCCCTGGGGGAGTCAGTCCTACCAACGCCTTATCATAACACCCGACTTACTACTTGATAATGGCCTTTGCGAACACGCCAGACATGACCCAGAAAACACTACGTGATGATAACCGGTCATTCACGTTTTCAAAATGCCTGTTGAAAATCTGCACCTTGTCTGACACTTGCGGGTGTACCAAACTCTGTTTTTCCACTACGGGACACGTGTCGGGCACACGTGGCTCCCAGGAGGGTCGTCGATTGACCTCAACTCGGGAGGGCGTTTCGACCCAAATGAGTCAAACGGCGATAAACGTGACGAAATACAGACAACGGAGTTGAATCTAACGATAAAATACTAATTGGCCCGAAAATGACGACCATCACGTCATTTTACATCCCTCTTTGACGGTTGAACCTCGTCGTGGGAAATCGCAAGACAGTTAGAAACCCACTGATAAAAATCTCGTAGGCTCCCAAACGTGACGGGTCACTTCGCCACGAAATTACCGTACTTTCCATCAGTCCACAGAACAATAGTCAGGACTCGCAGCACCTTCATTTTCCGTCCGGTTCCGAATCGGAGTAATTTCGGAGCTCATCTACTTGAAATGAACCGCCTGGACGGTCTCGCAACTTTCTGAAATCCACCTTCAAATTTCCTTGATTTCCGCGTTCGGAAGAGGTTTCTCCAAAAGGAATCTGCGATGGGTGTGTACTTTGCCGAACTCCCCAGCAACGCTTTCCTCCTTTAAATCTAACACATTTGTTCTGATGTTGTGATCAGGTGAGTTCGCAGAGTAATTCGGAAAATGCCGAATTGTTCGGCGCATGCTCAGTATGGCCTTTTGCAAGAGAGGGGGTATCTCGGACTCCAGGAACTAAACACTCAAGTTCTGAAGCGAACGCAGAACTCGTTCAAAATCGGTTCCAGCAGTTCTGCTGTTTTATTAGACTTCCAGAACTGATTCCGGCTGCCTCCTCGATTGTGGAAAGCCACGCATGCACGATTCATTTCCTTCTGCGATCTCGTGGAGGTAAGTAACTACTTTTTCGTTTGCGGAGGACCGAATTTCTGTCCGATCCTGGAAGCGTTCGAGTTCTGATTCGATTCTGAACGGCCAAAACTTCACGTCTCTGCCAGTTTCGATTATGCCGGTGTTTATGTTAACCATTAGAATGAATGTGGGGAGGTGCGTTAAAGTTCGGTCCAATAAGACGATGTCCCCATAAGCCGTCGTTTCTGAAGAATCTTCACCGTCCACGTGAAAAGGGACCTCAAGTTATAAAAACAAATTTTTCAAGAAGGCTGCTTTTCGAAGAAAAAAGAATCGATTTTGGGGTTAATATCGATTCTGAAGCACAAAATATCGATCTTCACATGGAAATCGGCCTGAAAGTAGGTTTGATCTATTAAAAGCTTGAAAAATGAAGAAAATCAAGACAATCGGCGGAAAAGGGACCTTTTGTTAACCCGGATGTGTCGATATGGAGAGGAGGAGGAGGAGTGGATAACTTAAGGGCCCTTCCTTGAAACAGTGTTGTGAATCAGTTTGGAGATTGTTTTCATGATAATTCTCAAATATTATTTAAATGAAAAACATTAAGGATTGTGTGGTCGTAAAGTGTACTATCGATGTGGCCCTGCCAATCCGTAGCCAAACGGTAGCAGTGGTGCGGAGGTTAAAGTGGCATTACCGTGTTGTCAACACGATTGTGAGTTGTTCGTGAGATAAGAAGTTTGTATTGGAAATTCATAACTTTGGAACTAAAAATCGTAGGGAAATTCTGAAAATGCCATCGTGTTCGACACAATTTTGGTTCATTATTCTAGGACACCCACGTAATCGCGACGAGGGTCAAAAATTTTGATCGACCTCAAAATTTGACATTATCCTTTTCAAGAGGTCTAGATTCTAAAAACAAAATGTCCGTCCGCCGTCCGAGCCGTTTTGGACTGTAGGAATTTTTTTAAATCTGAAATTTTGATACTTCGATTACCCGCAAGGTTTTCATCCCGATCGCCCAAACCTGTGGGGCGCTATGGGGCTAAAATGGGGCTACGGGAGGGGTTTTTGAAGGCTTTTGGCTATGGGATCGAGTTAAATCAATTAAATACATGTATTCCTCATGTATGAGGACAGATCCCTCGAGGGGTGCTATTGGAACGGCATTGCTAAACTGTCAAATTTCCAAAATCGTGATTCTTTAGAAATCTCCCTCGCCCCCTTCACAATTAGCTCTGCAGTTTCCGCAACTGTCTCCCATTTTGTCAAACTCCACGGAGTGGGTTCCCGTGGATAGGGATTTTCTTTGTCCCGCGTGTCTCTCATCAACCCTCAGCACCATTAGAATCCCATAAGGAACCGTCCACCCCACCACCGCCCCCTTTCAACCCCGCTTCCCCAAAACCTGGTCCCCAATCTTAAGATTATCCCCCAATCCCCTTCGGCACCATTATGATCCCATGAGGAGCCATCTCCACCCCCCTTCAATCCCACTTTTCCCCCCATTCTGTCCCGTCGCCACGGATTGAGGAGCTATGACTCCCCTCACCTGAAACATGGGTAAACTTTTCGGGATAGCCGCCCCCTTTGTCTTCCCAACGGCCTCCCCCCTCCTTTCCACCCCCGACCCCCCTTAAATCAAACTTTTCCCAACATTCTTGTATACTGAGCCTTTAAACACATTTTTGAGACAATTTGAGCAAACGTTTTGTTGTTTTCAGACTTATTTCGTACTTTACTCGCCAAGACAAACTTTTTAAGACACTTTTCACATTTTGCCCTAGAATAAAGGTGACCAATCAATATCGTGTCACCCTCCTCCTCGTGTTGCGGCATTAATATATTAGATTCATCTTTGGAATGCAAACCTGAAGTACAAGAAGCAGAAAGTTGTTCGGATAAGGATTTGATAAGCAGCGATGACATGAAGTTTTTGCAGAGGCCTGGAGCAATTTTCGGCCGTAGTGTCAAATCAACTGGAGGGCGTATTTTTCGGCAAAATCATCTGCCGTTCCATTGTGTATTACTTCGACTCACTAATGCGCTCATTACATAAATAATTTATGTAATGAGCTCATTAGTGAGTTAGTACATTAAATTATTTTACAATCGCTTGAATTTTTGAGGTAGAATTTCCTCCGTATCGGAAAAATTGCTATGGGGGAGGTTGTGGTCAGTCTGAACACTTTCTCTCACACTCCAGGCCACTTGTATATATATTTACTACTTTTCAAGAATAAAAATCGTTTTTATTTAAGATTTGTTGGTTTTTTGAATGGTGCCCATTTTCTCACACACCCCTACAGGGCCATGGCCACTTACTCTCACTGGATGGGAAGCAATGATCAAAACATTTGGCATCATAATCGTGAAACATGAGCAGGCAAACAATTTATTGAAGCTCATTCGGGTATTTTTGGAAAACTGCGATTCCAGGGGTTCGAAGTGCACCCAAATTGTTGAAGAAAACTTGAAAGGGCCCAAGCAATTTCAATATGAGTAAAAAGTGACCACTTATTGTTTCTGTAACAAAGTAACAGTAAATGAGTCCCGAACGTTCAGGAAATGAAACTACAATAATTTTCGTTCATTCCGTTAGGCCCTGATGATGATATATCTTCTGAAACGTCGGCACATTCAGCCTATATTTAACGTTTTTTTTAAGGCTGAATGTGTTGTGTTTGTCTCAAGAAGCAAAATGTCGTTTCATATTTTGATTCATATTAGAGATAATGGGTGCCTTGAAACTCAACTCTTGTTTACGTTTTTATCTGTTGACAAAAATACTGATATCGCAAAGTAAATCCCGCCTCTCTCATCCCACCTTTTCTGTTGACGTAGATATCAACGAGAATGTTACCTTGGTGCCCCGGCAGCTGGCATGCCTTTTGAAATTGGACGGCGCATTCTTGTGATCCAACGGCTCGTGCGTCGACGTAGCGGACCCCATGATGGCACACAAGTCACTGTCAGTTTGACAAAATCCGGAGAGGAGTCCGTAAATGGGCGCACAGGTGAGTTAAATCATCCCGGTACAAGTTCGCGTATCCATGGAGACGGGGCGAATTTCGAAACAAGAGCTGCAACGGTGTAACGGTTATCTGATGAGGAGGGGGGGGGGGTGCACGTAGACAACACGCCCAAGCCCTCAGTGCGTTTGAAGAGTCGCGAAATTTAGGCGGATAAATTGAAGAACCGCTTACAATAAGAGTAAAACCAATTGTGGGGGGGAGGAGACAACAAAATAAAAACGAAACGAAAATAAAAAGCCGCGAAGGGACTGGCCGTTCAGGAGAACGCACGCGCGAGGGGGAGTCGCCAACTACTGGCGGTTGAAGAACCCAAAGGTGACCCAGTGGAGGGGGAACGTGAGAATGTGGGGGCCCCCATAAGGGCGAGGAGTGTCATGAGGGGAAGGGGGGAGGGCGAGGGGGAACGGACCGGTACCTCCGCTGGGTTACCTTCAAAAGGGGGAGAAGGGAGAATGAAATGTTGCAGGCATCTAGACAACAGAACACCGAGTGGGAGACCGCATACCGGAGAAAAGAGCGGATTCCGACAGACGTGATGTCATCGTGTAAGAATTCATAACCAGCGTCATCAAGTCAATCGCTTCAGCTGAAGAACGCTATTTCGGGGTTGACTGCATAGAAGAGCCGTTAAACGCTGAAGCACTAAACCGGAAAGGGCGTCAGGAACTGCAGAAGCACTCTAAGCTGTGGAGGCTCTTCGAGGAGCTGCCACACACAAACCAAGAATTTCCACTACCAGGAATAAAGATTTTCATGGTTCCCAAGCAGGGCCGCCGAGAGAAAAAGCGGGCCCGGGGCAAAATTTTCTTAAAGAGAGCATAGGGCCCCCATGTAAGGAGGCGGTAGGGGGTAGTTCCCAATAACGAACGTTCAATTTTCATTCTGCACAAGTAACCTATATCAAAGAATAATAAACCCTTGTGTAAAATTTGAAGCGTTCTTCAAATGATTTGTCTTCATCAGTACCTCATTCTGAAGGGGTATTTAAAGTGTATTGATCTCAAGTCACGACGCCCGATTTTTTCAAATGAACGAACGAAACGAAACGAAACAAGGGAATTTCACCCTGAATTTTCGTCCGACTGGCTGCTGCCGTCGCGGACGTCGTCAGCCGTCCTTATCAAGGAGGATCGGAACTTGTCTGACTATTGCGCTCATGGCTCCCCATTGCCTCGTCTCCCTGGGTTGGGAGGAGTTCGCCGTCCAATTGAACGCAGAAAATACTTGTATCAGTGACCCCGCTCCTCACGCGGTCACCCATCCAAGTACTAACCACGCTCGACGTTGCTTAAATTCGCTGATTGAGGGAAACAGTACCTATTTTCCGGACGGCGGATTTTTTCAAATGATTTGTCTTCATCAGTACCTCATTCTGAAGGGGTGTTTACTTAAAGTGTATTGTTCACAAGTTTCCAGAAGTGTTCGCAGCAACTCACAACGCCACAAGCGTCACCGGCGCACAGTGGTCCAGAACCCCCGAAAACGTGATCGAAACTCAATTTTTTCATGTTTTTCTACAGATTTGAAAATGTTATCCTTTATTCTACAGTTCTTGAAACACCCAAAAAGCCGAAAAATGTCATTTTCTGACCATTTGAAGTGAATAAAAACATGATTTTTGGAATCTGCGCACTCAGAAACACAAGAGAACCACTCATTTTGAAAGCAAAAGTGAAAAAATTAAAGTCGCTAGGAGTTTCGATCACGTTTTCGGGGGTTCTGGACCACTGAGCGGCGCCACGAGCGTCATCGGCGTCACGACGCCCGATTTTTCAAATGATTTGTCTTCATCACTACCTCATTCTGAAGGGGTGTTTAAAGTGTATTGTTACAAGTTTCTAGAAGTGTCAACAGCAACTCAAAGTGCCATAGCGTCAACGGCGCCACGAGCGTCATTGGCGTCACGACGCCCGATTTTGGTTAATTATTCTTGGAATAATTATTCCAAGAATAATTGTATTAATACACCTATGTTTTCGCGACAGAGGTCGACGACTACGATCGGCCTCAAAATTTGACATTATCCGTTTCAAGAGGTCGAGATTCCAAAACCAAAATGTCCGTCCGCCGTCCGGGCCGTTTTTGGTAGTAGGAATTTTTTTAAAAATTTGAAAGTTTGACAAAAAAACTCGGTTTACCATCTAGTTGGGCCCGTAAGGTTTCCACCACGATCGCTTTCGAAATATTTTTGGAAGTAATATCCATTTGTGGGGGTCCCGGAACGATCCGATTTCACTGTTGCGATCTATAGGGCTTTCATGGGGCTACAAATGAGATTTTTGATGGATACCAGGAGGTCAAATATTTTTCAAGTAAAAACAAAAAAACAAAAAAAAATAAAAGTTAGTAAAATAGGTATTTTTTTTTTAATCTAAACAAAATTTCTGAAATATAAAAAAAAAATTTAATTTTTTATTTTTCTGGGGCCCGCTGGGGCCCCATGTAAAAGTCCGGGCCCGGGGCAAAATGTCCCCTTTGCCCCCCCCCCCCCCCCTCTCGGTGGGCCTGTTCCCAAGAACTTATCAATATGTAGGGGAGACTGGGGCCAGTTGGCATAGTTTTTGAAAAAACGTTGCTGGTGTCGGCTTTTTAAAAAAATAAAATAAAAAAATTCGGCCCTCGAAGCTACTAAGAAGAATAATAAACCTTTGTGTAAAATTTGCAGCGTTTTTGATAATGACATTGTATCGTATTTTTTTGTTTTGACATTTTCATGTCTTTACTATGGCACATGAAATCAAAAAGCGACACGAAAAATTTCGACGCGATACCGATAAACAATCCGTCGTCAATGTTCACTAGTGGGAAGCCGATAGTGTGAACGTGAACGATACTCCTTTCTCTTCACACACCACCAAAGAAGAAAAGTATCACCAATTCCTACAAACGCGGTCGTCATCCGAACGGAAAAGGATATTAAAGGCCAAAAGACAACGAGAATAATATTATTATGTACGAAACTTGCTAGTGATGTGACTGCGAAACAGCCAAAGAAATTGAATGCGGACACCCCAATGGCTGCGAAGAAGACAAACTTGTAAGAAATCTTTAAAACGAGATTTGGATACCTCACACCCTACGGACCCTCCTAATTCCGCCACAGCTTACCAACCTACTCCAAAGAGAGAAAAATTCGAGACGGGCGACGCTGATGATGATGATTCCTCCCTCTTCTTATATGCCACTCTCTCATCGTCTTGGGTTGATAAGAAGGTGAGTCTTCCCATGGGAATATAGGTAACTATCAAAATTTCATGGAACAGTTCGTTGACTCAATAAAGAGTTGTGTTACTACAAATCTACTGTGTTAACACAGTAGGTTGAAGAATTCTTCAACCTAACCTGTATTGAATTGTTAGCATGTGTCGTATTACAGCTGTCCAATACCCCTACCAACAGAGGTGTACGTTTACCAATTATCCCCTTTTACAGCTTATCAAGACACCACAATACTGCATTTAGAAGTGGAAAGAGATAGAGCAGCGAGAATGGCTTCCAAGCACCAAGCCAAGATTAAACATGCGTGCCAAATTCTTGCTGAAGAAAGACGCGCTCAAGCAGAATGGAGGCGGCACAGTGCTCCGCTGAACATCTATTGGCCAAATTGAAATCCACTCTTCAATCTTAGCCGACATTTGATTTAAACTATAATTCAACGTTAATTACATTAATTAAAGAACTGAGTCTAATTATCCACATAAATTTCATGATAAAACATGAAAATGTCTCACTGTGTTGCGGACTAGTACGCAATCTGTTTCTAAAATTTTTAACTGACTCAAGAATCAAGAATTTTTTATTTGCCAAAGCCAAAATTGACAGAGCAAAAGTCATAAGTTAGAACATACAGACGCTGACTGGTTATAGCGCCGATTAGGTACAAACTATATTAACTGTAATAATGGGATTGACAGAAAAACACAAAACAATTCGTTGGGCCTCGGAGCACAGAGAGGGAGTGGTGGCCTCCTGGCGCCTGGCCAACTGCCAAAACTCAATGCTGCAAAAACTCAAGAGGTTGAGGTTCTCTGTTCGCCCCACTGACAGTTGCTTTGTCACCTTGCTGGGGATGAGGCTAGATAGTGCTCTGACCTGGCGTGAGCATGTCAGATCTCTGATGGGGGATCTGGCCTGTGCGGTGTTCCTGCTGCGGAAGTTCCAGGGCACGCGCCATTCTCCGTAGAGTATACTATGCCTTCTTTGAATCTCGTGCGAGCTATGTGGTGCTGTTGTGGGGGCGCTCTGGTGGTGCAGCGGGGATTTTTCTCCAGCAGAAGGCGGCCACCCGTATTCTGAGTCGTGCCGGTCGCAGGGACCACTGTAGGCCACTCTTCAGGAGGGCTCGCGTGCTCACTGTGCCGGCCCTTTATGCTCTATACTGCTGTATACTCTGGCTCTGCTGAAAAGGATCAGGTGTCGCGATTGCGTGCTGACATCTGTGAGGAGAGCCATCGTCTCGCGCTCGTCTAGGCGGGGTTGCTACTCTTCAACCAGGTCCTGGCGCATGCCAGGTAGTTGTCGCAGGGTGCTTTCGGTGAATGGGTGAGGAAGAAGCTAGTCGAATTGGGCCCCTAAGTACTCGGTCAAAGAAATTGTAGCTTATGACTGGACCTAATATACTCATTCGTTGTTGTAACTTATTTCATATTGTACCTATTTGTTGGCTTTATGTTCCCGTTTGTCATAAAATATGTTATGTTTGGCGACAATAAATAATCTTGAATCTTGATGCGGAGGGGAGAGTTTAATTCCTGAAGCGTTCAAGTTCTGATTCGATTCCGAACGGCCCGAACTTACGCAGTTCGTCGTATTCCATTTAGACAACGAAAATGCTACCTGGGGGACACCCCAAATCATATGAATTTTCTGGCCAAATTCGAACACGTCATCGTAGCACATTATGATCCTAAATTTTTCTGTTTTTGTACACAACTAAAGGGATGCAATGTCCCCGAAGTGGGTTTCTAGGCCATCTTCAACAAAATTTTGGCTCAACATTTAGCATTTATTTTAACATTATTATTTATTTTTTGGTAGTTTATTATTCTTGGAATAATACAACTATGCCGTATAATTTTGTTTTAGAAGAGGAAAACTACTTTCACGTCAAACTCCGAGTCCTGGCGTTTCTCAGAATCGATCATTATGGCGGTCGCCGAGTCAGAACTCAAGTTCGGAGTAGCCCATGACACCAACATACCAAGTAGGTTCGAAGGAAACAGGCATGAGGCGGAGACGTCACCGTGAATAGGCAAATACGCCACATTTGAGCATTCAAACCACGTCGCCAAACACATCCCATAAAACCCCTTCGGAGTGGCTAACATCTTCAATTTTTTGTTTTCTTCCAGATCCCGTAAAGTACGCCACGAAATAGCGTCCAACGCCACCAGCAGCTTATGAAAGAATAGAAGGCGGGGAAAGTTATTTGCGGCTGGGATTTGTTTGGTAAACGTTTCACTCAAATGAAACGGGAAAACAAGTCATAAATTGGGAGCCAAGTAAATCATTTTGTGTCTCGTCTCGTTGTGCATATGTGTGTTTACTTTCATCAGGCAGAGCGTGCCAAGATGGTGAGTGGTGGGAGATTCGTAGATGTTTAAGAAAGTAGAAGATAAGATCGATAGAGGAAGTGAAAGATCTCGTAACTTGTGTACAAAAAACGCAAATTTTACCAGAGACGAAAAACGATGCAAATTTTACACGAGGGTTTATTATTCTTTAATGTAGGTTACTTGTGCGAAAATTAATTCTGTGTCATTAAGAAAATGTTTAAAGAAAAAAAAAAAATCTGTTTAATGTTGGACAAATGTGGGACCCCAAAGAATGGGTCATTATTTCGTTTATTATTATTTCGATCTAACATTCACCTAGTGGGGATTTTCAACAATTTTTATCTATTCTAAATGGGCCCGGGAACCGACCGTCGACTAATACTTTTTTCTGAAAGAACTTCATAATTTGAAGGCATAGCAGTGAGTTTTGGGCCCCTACGGTGTAATACAAATTTCCAGGGCACTGTCGAAAATTTCAACTTTGAATCTGGAGGGTAAAGTGGCGCTACTCTCTCATTGGCTGCTACACGGCCGCCATTTCCGCCGTCACCTCCGGCAGATTCCCGTCGGTCCCTTCTTATGCTAGCGCACTCTGGCGGATTAGTTATAGTGCCACCGCGGGAAAATACAAAACGCCAAATATTCACTAGTGATTTCCTCTGCTCAGACACCTAATTTCTCAGTGCTAACTGTACTAAGTACTTTGTTCATTAGGTACTAGTTCAACTATGTTCGGCCGAATTTTCCCATTTCTCTGACCTAGTTCCTTGGCCCATTCTGTGCTTCAACTTGTTTTTCGAATGAAGATGGTTATTATTTTGGGTGATTTTAACGTTTGAGCCATCGAAGATGTGCCTCAATACAGAGTGCTCACCGGTCTTTTCGGTTCTTTCAAACTCCACCCGCAAAATAAAACACCTACACGGTACCGTCGAAGCATTGATAATGCCTTCGTAGATTTTTTGCCGGAGTACGAAGCCAACATCAGGGTGGATGATGTCTTCTTTTCTGATCACCGGGCTCTATTTTGCAATTTTACAGTGGTCTCATAAAGAGCCATCTGTTTTTATTTCCCGAGCTATCACCCAGAAGAAACTTGAATCATTCGAATTTTATTTGTTTTTAACTAATTGGAATTTCGTGTATTAATCGGACATGCCGATTGACATTCGCTGGCATCACTTTGTTGAAATTATCTCTTTGTCTCTTGTAGTTTTTCCTTGAAAATCTTGCAAGGCTGTGAATACCTCAAATCATCTACTCTTGGTATTCGGAGGACTTCTCTGGGTGAAGAGTGATCTTCAATCCCTCTACGACCGTTGGAAGTCTTTTGATGACCCTGGGATCCAAGCTGAATTTTTGAAACGTAGACATTAGTACAAAACCATGATTAAAGATGCAAGATCCAAAGATAGTGAACGAAAAATTTTCTCATCGAAGACTCCAGTGAAAATGTTGTGGAACGAAATCAATCAGAATAGAAAACGCTGCAAATTTTACACAAGGGTTTAATAAACCTAAAAATAATATTATTCTTTGATATAAGTTACTTTTGCAAAAATTTAATTCTGTGTCAATAAGACAAATTTTGAAAAAAAAAAAAAATAAAGTACTTTTAGGACGAAATTGGTTCATAGCATTTTGCTTCTTCAGCTACAATATTTTATCCGTTCTGAAAACAAAGGTTTAAAAACAAATTTTTAAAATACCAACTTCGTAAAAGACGCATCAATGTGCTCACCGAGACCGGCCATCCGAAATGAAAACGATGCAAGATTTCGAAAAAGAATGGAAAATGACGGCGGCTTTCGGTGGGCTCGCGGACAGAACTCTGCATCTGAGTGGTCGGCAGTTGAGGGGCAGCACTGAGTCGCCATCTGCCGGCATTTCGACCAACTCCGACCCTCCTGAGTGTGTCACAACAGGACAGAAGGAGGAACTCCTACGGCTCAGGACGTTAACCCAGGTTTGGTTTTGGATAACCAATGTTTAGCTGAAATTTAAAAAATCCTGCTAAGAATGAATTGATTGAAAAGCATCGCTACTTTTCACCGTCAATATCAGTAGGAATTTTTTTAGAATCTGAAATTTTGATAAAATACCTACTTGGTTTACCATCTAGTTGTGCCGGCAAGGAATTCAGCCCGATCGCCCAACCCCGTGGGGCTCTGTGGGGCTAAAATGGGGCTACAGGAGGGTTTGTTTGAAGGCTTTTGGCTATGGGGTCGATTCAGGTGTCGTTTTCTAAGTATTTTTGGACGTGGAAGCACAAGCGGCGATTCGATTACAGTAGAGCGTCGACTATCCGAAACGTCAATTAACCGAACTCGTCTGTGAAGAGAGAATGATGTGTCGGCAGAAGGGATCGCCCCCCACTAAGCCTCATCATAACGTGATAGATCACCCTCATCATTTGTCAATTGGCGAAAAAAAGGTGAATTAGGAAGTTTACAAGCTAATGAATACGGTGTGAGGAAGGCTAGTCTCCGAAATTATAAAAAAAAAAACAATAATAATAATCCCATCGTCAATCACACCAGCAATCTCGATTGTGACGAAAGAAGTTGACAAAAAACAATGAATTAATTGAGTAATTCGTCATCCGAACCACCCTTGGAACCAATAATTGGAGCCAATAATTCACAGATTAAACTTCTACTATAATTGATATTGCGGATATTCGACGCACTTCTGCATGTGGAGGGATGTGGAGAACGTGACAAAATCAATACGTACCTAATCATGGATTTTTTTTTAACATTGTAGGAAGGTGAAACTTATCATGGTTCAACATCCTTTTCCTGTCCAGAGGCGAATACCTACACAAATTTGACCGGCCCGAAGGTAAAGATTGTAAAAGTGTAAATTTTTCGGGAGATCGCAACACTGCGGGGGAGACCCCCCGTACAGTCCGTTTTTGACTCTATTTGCCTCCTGGGTGGTCGAGGTCCGATTCCTAATAATTATAATATATAGGTAATTATTACCTAATACACATCTTATTAATGTGTCTTCTCAGAGAGTAGTTGGGGGGGGGGGGGGGGGGTGGACAGAATCCCACCGTGGACAGAATCCCTTCGACCAGTCCACGAGGGGTTTGGGGGGACTGATACTTCCCCCCTTCAGTCCTTAGCCCCCAAGGCCCGAATATTGTGTGGCTAGTTTAACGTTCTCAGCAAACGAAGGCATGTTTTTACGGGTCCACCAAAAAATGTGTATCCCTGTTCGAGGTCCCAAGTGAGGTTTTTACAATGAAAACTTTGTTCCTCAGATCTTGTGTGTTGAAGACAGATGCCTTGGCTGCCTTCGGCATAGGAGCCTCTGCAAGTTGCAGACTGCAAGGACTCACATAAACTTTCAAAAGTTCAAGGGGAATAATTCCCCTTGAACAATAATTGTCAACTGACAATTAATAATGCCTGTCTTGTCAGTTGACAATTATGGTCAACTGACAAGACAGGTATTAGGTACCTATAACACATGATTGACTTTAGGTCAAACATTGGTGTTCGTCTCCAGATTGGTACCAGGCTGATCAGTATTGAAGACTTCTTCATAAATATCACCCAGCCCATTTCAACAGGTGTTCTCGTTGGGAACGTTTGTTCTTTTTCGATAAAGAAACTTCAATTCGAATAAAACTATCGTGTTTTTCCTTTTTAGTGACTAACATCATCAGGTTATGGGCCCAGCACGCTTCCACTGCCCCGTCTGATTTGTAAACAGGCTTTTCACTGACGCCTTGGTACCACGGGGCCAACCTGCCCCCTGAGGAACAGATTGGCTCCCTTCATTAAAATATAAATATATAAACAGTGCCGCCAACCTATTCGCTCCTCTGACCAGGCGCATGTTGCCGAACATCTTTGGATGAACTTTCGGGGTCAACTTTCCTTTGTTAATATGTACGAAGGGCGATGAAAATGCGAAAGGAAGGAAAAGGATCGAGTGGGGGGGTCTGTCTTTGATCCTTTTGAACGCTCAGCTTCACGGTCCTCTGATCAATTTTCCTCCCCGTAGATCTCGCATTTGGGAGTTTTTCCCGCACATCAGTGCAGAATTTATAGAGAAAAGCCCGAAGTTTTATTTCGAATATACTCGCATGAAAACTGAACTTCTGATTTGGGCAGTGGGAATTTGTTAAAAAATCTGAAATTTCGACAGAATACTTGGTTTTTTTTTAAATTCTTTTTGGCTGTGGGATCGAGTTAGGTGTCGTTTTCGAAGTATTTTTGGACGCACAATCCATTTTTGGGGGTCCCGGAACGATCCGATTTCACTGTGGCGATCTATAGGGCTTTCATGGGGCTACAAATGGTTTTTTTTTTTTTTTATAAATCCCAGAAGGTCAAATATTTTTCGACTAAAAAACAAAAAATGTTGAAAAAAAAATCAAGATTTTTTTTTTTTTTCAAAAACTTTTTTTAATTGACAGATTATAGATGCAGGCTTTGAAACTGAGCGTAACCCATTTTTCAGCCGATTGGAACCAAATTGTTAAGTAAACTTTAACGATCGATTGCGGCCAAACTCCCTGACTGATAATAACGTGTGAGGTATTCATTCGACGCAGAATTTTGTGCACTCCAATTCTCATCCGAGTACAAGTTTCTGTAGGATGCTTGGTTTTCCAGTTATAAGCGAAAAACTAAAACAAGTGCTGAAAAATCACGTTTTGTTGGGTACAACGGATTGAGCGCCAGGATAATCAGATGGAAATTGCTAAATTACTATTCCAAGGCAATAAGTCTCAATAATTCAGAGTCGTGCTTTGAAACTGAGCGAAACCATTTTTACAGCATATCGAATTTTGAGAAAAATTGTCATACTTCAACGATTGAATGCGTCCAAACGGCCGAACCGATTTTAACGTTTGGGGCACTCATTCGACGCGAAATTTAGTGGTCTTTGATTTTGAATTCAGTAACATTTTCTGTGGGATGCGTCATTTTCCAGTTATAAGCCAAAAGCTGAAACAAGTGCCGACAAATCGCGGTTTTTGAGCACCAGAAGAATCTAATACAATTTGCTAGAAGATATTCTCAGACAGCCATAAGTCTCAAGAACTGCTTATTTCGAGATGCGGGCTTTGACACTGAGCCTAACCCATTTTTTAGCCGATTTGAGAAAAATTGTCAAACTTTAGCGATCGATTGCGGCCAAACGGCAGAACCGATTTTAACGTTTGAGGTGATCATTCGACGCAGAATTTAGTGTTCTTTGATTTTGAAATGAGTGAAAGTTTCTGTAGAATGCGTAGTTTTCCAGTTATAAGTGAAAAACTGAAGCAAGTGCTGAAAAATCGCGGTTTTGGGGGTATCAGGGATTGAGCACCAGAAGAATCTAATACAATTTGCTAGAACGGTATCCCGAGACAGCCATAAGTCTCAAGAACTGCTTATTTCGAGATACGGGCTTTGACACTGAGCCTAACCCATTTTTTAGCCGATTTGAGAAAAATTGTAAAACTTTGTCGAACGATTGCGGCCAAACGGCCGAACCGATTTTAACGTTTGAGATGATCATTCGACGCAGAATTTAGTGGTCTTTGATTTTGAAATGAGTAACAGTTTCTGTAGAATGTGTAGTTTTCCAGTTATAAGTGAAAAACTGAAGCAAGTGCTGAAAAATCGCAGTTTTTCGTGCACCGCAGAATAGACTCGAATGGAAATTGCTAAACACTGTCCCCAGTCACCTGTAAGTCACCCATGAAATTCCCATACGTCCTCCAATGCACCTGGTGAGCAGGCCCGAAGCGTCTTCGAGGTCGTAAGTGGAAGAAGAATTAAAAAAAAAAAGAGTTCATTCCTTTTTATCGAGACAGTTCGCTCCGCCTTCTGGTTCGTCACGGTTCCATTGGCGGTTCTCCTGTTACAACAAGGTTACACCAGCTTCGAGGACAAAAGTTCCCCTGTGCACTCACAATGACCGCCGACCAGCCAAGATGGCATATTGTCGTGGTCCAGACAAGAGTCCGCAAGTGGGTCGGACTTGAGCAACTCTGTCCGGAGTGACCCCCCCGCCGGAGAAAATTGACAAATATTCGCGGTCGATCAACTGATGGAAGCGCGCGTGACAAGACTACCCTTTCAACATGACGTCATTACCTGAAACGGCGAACAAAGCAAAAGTGGTACCTGCGGAGACGAAACGAAAATCGAAACAAGCGTTGACATTGTAAACACAGATCGAACATCTCAGAGGCCTGCCCTGGGAACGTGTTTAGTGTTCAACCGCAAACCGGTGTCAAGGACGGGGGAAACGGGACGTGGGCAGAAGAAACACACCTATCCACAATTCATCCACGTCATTGCGGTTTTTCCCACAGAGAAGGAACCTCCTCGCACAAAACCCCACAGAAAAATTGCACGAAGATGCGTTAAGAAAATAATATTTATAAGGATGTGAAACATTATTGAACAGCATCTAATGAAAAATTTTTGGGTGGGTATGCTGGAATTATTGGTGAAACTAGTACCTAATACCTAAATACCAATTTGGTGAAACCTCCATAAGTGAGCATAGAAACCTGTACCATTCACGTTGGGGCCATTTCACATCAATTTTTATCTCGTTAAGTGAACATAGTTCGCCAGTAGAACCTGACTGATTGCTTTTTTTATTGTGGTAAACAATTTATTTTTCTCATGAGTTCGCAAAAGCCTAACGCTGGGCGTTTTCCGTGATCGTAGGGCACAGGGCATCGAAGCGATTGGTACCAATCGTTACGTAACACGTTGAAGAAACGCCCTACAGAAAACTACCCGTAAAAACGCTGCAAATTTTACACAAGGGTTTATTATTCTTTGGGATCCTTCAAAAATCCCATTTGTAACCCCATGAAAGCTCTACAGATCCCCACAGTGAAATCTGATCGTTCCGGGACCCCCAAAAATGGATTCTTTGAAAACGACACCTGACTCGATCCCATAGCCAAAAGCTTTCAAATAACCCCTCCCGTAGCCCCATTTTAGCCCCATAGTGCCCCACGGGTTTGGGCGATCGGGCTGAATACCTTGCCGGCACAACTAGATGGTAAACCAAGTATTTTTTCAAAATTTCTGATTTAAAAAAAAATTCCTACTGCCTAGTCGTCGACCGCCGTCGCGAAAACATAGGTGTATTATTCCAAGAATAATAAACCAAAAGGGATTTTCATTAAATCCCTTTAGAGTACACCTCATTCGACTTCCAGGCCCCATTTGTAGCCTCATAGATCCTCTCGGTGAAATCCGTTGGTTCTGGGACCTCAAAAAATACTTCGAAAACGACATACCGCACTCGATATCAGACCCGAAAGCCCACAAAAACCCCTCTCGTAGCCCCATGTTAGCCCCACAGGTTTGGGCGCTGGAGGCTGAAACCTTGCGAGCACAACTAGTCGTCACTATGTACACCGGTGCGGGAAGGTGGTGGGGTAGGTTTGATTTTTTGGTATGTTGTTAGGACCCATGAGAGTAGTCTTTGACCAAGTTATCAATTTAAAAAACCTTGTGCCGGCTTGGGGGTTAGCGAACAAGCCATCAATTGAATTGAATAGATGAGCGCAACCTTTTTGTTATTACGATATATTTAATGAGCGAGAGAAACTAAGAAACAGTAGGTATCTAGCGACCAAACTATGCCACACAACACATCATCCACGTGATGCTCATTACGTAAACAACTGCACCCTAACGACCGATGCGTTATAAAACCTTATGCCGATCAGAGGTAACGAACGGCTCAGGCTGCAAAAATCGTTTTGGAGTCGTTGGAATCAGCCTGAAAAGCTCATTCCATAGACCCTTGTACCAACGAAATCGGACAAAAACTTCCGTCCCCCTTTTGAGGCCTCCTTAGTTACACATCAGAGATAAACAACTTTCGTCGTGAAGGACCTCCCGAAAACCGATGAAGGGGATGAGGGAGGGAAAATCAAGGTAGCCTATAACCACCCCCGGAACTCGCTGATGACAATGAGACCACCCTCATGAAAATCTGTTGAGCCGCTCGGGCGTGATGCTCTGTACACAAACAAACAAACAAAAAAAAAAAACAAAACATACATGTCGAAGAGGTGAGCGCACCTTTCCATTTTTTGGAAAAAGGTTGCGCTAAAAACCACGATTTTTTCGGTCATTTTTCACATTTTGCTGAAAACGTCAGTGAAGGAAGCATTTTACGACCAAAGGCTCTATATTCATTCGTAAACTAGACAATATTTGCTACGATTTGAGACCAACCGTAGCTCTTTACAGTAAATAGTTTCCGAGATACAGGTTGTTGAAAAATGGCAATTTTTTCCAAAATGTGCAAAGGGTCTAGCCCATTACGGCAGTCAAATGTCCCCTCTCACCAAATTTGATTTTGACTTGGGGGATGGATCAAGCTTGAAAAGTAAGGCCTGCAGCCAAAATTTCAGCTCCCAAGACCGCTTATAGAGGGCGCTACGATAGAAAATGTGTTTTTCACTGCTTCAACGATTTATGCGAACTATTGGCGTTTTCCGGGTCCGGACCTATTTCATCTACAAATTGGTCGGAAAATGCATCTGGCCTATTTTTTTCAACTTTTTTGGCGCCAATTTTGAATATTTTTAGGCTATAATTTAAAACTAAAAATCGATTTTTAAATAGGAAAATTGACAGGTGCCTCTGATTTGAACTTTGTTTCTTGAACGATTTTTAGTGTTCTTTCACTCCCCATAGCTCAAAATCGGATCAAAGTGGTAGAAAGTTGGTACCTAAAAATTGAAAAAACTCATTTTTTGCCGTTTTTCGGCTCTTAAAAGACTGTTTGTGACATAGTATTAACTGTACAAGATCGAGAACTCGCTGGAGATGTTCTGGCAACGTCTTCTATTTTAATTTCCAATAAAGTCTTTATACATGATAATTTTTTTTTTCAAGCTCTTTGCAGTATCACCGTGTCTGTATCTATCTGGCTGGCTGGCTGGCTGGCTGAGTAGAGCTTAGGGATACGCAATCGATTTCCGATTTTTCTAAAAATCGATTTTTTTTCTTGTAAAAAATCGATTTTGAATCGATTTTTGTTAATCCGATAAAATTGAGAATCAATACTTTTATCCCGATTTTTCCAAAAATCGGGATTTAAAAAAATCGGGGTAGAGAGGTTCAAAAAATTGGGTTTTAGCCAATTTTGAAAATTATTGTTCTCCTTGAAACATAAAATTTTTCTTTCTCCTATTTATAATGATGGATGTTTTTTGAATTGACTGAATCGGCTTCAAAGAATCGATTCTCAAAAATCGTTTGGAGGCGGAAACCCAACGGGAGGTTTCAGTATTGCACAGATTAAACTACTGTATAAGTTATGATATATTTAATTTGTTTATGATCGAGTTTGATAAAATAAAAAAAAAGAAGGAAAAATCGCTAAAAACCCGATTTTCGCAAAAATCGATTCTTGAGAGAAACGATTTTTTGAGAATCGATTCTTTGAAGCCGATTCCGATTTTATTTAAAAAATCGATACTTTTTTACCGATTGCCTATCCCTAGTATAGCTAAGGATACGTTTTGCACATTTCTTCAGTTAATAACATCATCAACGAAAAGAAATAAAGCTCAAAAGAGATAGCGTTCATTTAAGCGCAATAAAACCTTTCTAAAGGTGAAGGCAAACGTTTCATTTCATATCAATATGAACATGTTGGCTGCTTCAACTAGCACACTTATTGAGGACGATTGCACGTTTACCCACCCGAGTGCAGTTGTTTCTATCTCTCTCTCTTTGTCTCTCTCTCATTCAGGCATCTACTAAACGGGCTTTTGTTACAGGTAAACCTTCGGGCATCACGGAAGGGAGCGGAAACTCACTCGGGTCGAAACAAAAGGAGTTTCAAAGCCCGCAGTTTTCTGTGATATGTCAAGGGCGAACTTTCAAGCTCAGCTCCAAAGCACGAGCCGCTCTCGAACGACCGTGCAAAGTCCTTCGGGAAAGTCGCTGGATTTGACGGATGAATGAAATTGCGGAGAAATGAGATGAATAAAGGGAAAGCCTCTGTCAACCTAGTCCCGTTTGGGTGATTGTAATGAAACGTTCGACGTGGAAAAAGAAATTGGGTCAACTTTGAGTCTGCTTGAATTTCCTGTTGTTTGGTGATCGTATCCCCGAGCCATTTCATACACTTCCATATAAAAGCTTTGAACCCGAGTGGTAACACTTCGAAGGCGCCTAAGAACGTTGGACGATGGGGTTAATGAGGTAAGCCCAGATAGAAGGTGTTTAATTAAAAAGGCGTGGAAAGGTCTACAGACTGCACCGTTTTCTTTACTACCTCTGGTGATGGTTTTTAATTTTCCTCGAACAATTCTGTCGCTAATATCGAAGATATTTCATTTT